>OX422140.1:229186060-229904470 GCA_949129095.1 Volucella bombylans
AAGAAGTGTTTCAGTGACTCCGGCGCCACTGACCACCCTTGCAGGGCGACCAAGACGGAGAATTCAGTGGAGTAACGAAATGAACATATTTATCATTAAATCGTACTACCGCATTACCCGTTGCGAAACTGTGATGGCAGGTTATAGACAACGCCTGCACACAATGTTTGTGGAAAAATACCCTCACCTGGCCCATGTAACTCAACAAAATATCGCAGACCGTAGAGCAGTTATTGGCCAAAAAGGATTGCTAGCCAGGCCACTCATCGATGCTATATATAAGGGAAGAGGTCACATCGCAGCTTAATCACGAGCAGCAAATAAATAACAATGCTATACTGCAAGATGGAGAACATAACCATGCAGATGATATCAACCACACAACTACAGCCAGCAACAACGAAGTAGGTGCTAATGGCAGCGACGATTTTAGCATACACATTCTTGAGCATGAATTTGAAGCTGCTCTTCTTAAGTTCACTTCGATAGGACCGGCTTTAAGAACCAGCCTGCCCAAACAATGTCCAAACCACAAGCTTAAGACGATCTCTATGAGTTGTCAAAGTGAATAGTCGTGCCTCACAATCTCGTCCGTCATAGTGAACATATAACCAAATTAACTTTTTCCTAACGCCCATTAAAGTGTCAAGTGGAATAGTGAATTAATTTCGAAATCGCTTATCGTCGTAATCCATTCTAAATAGTGCTCTTGTGCTGTAAATCCACATAAATTCTGCCGCCATAAGAAAACCACAAAATATTTCCTTTGTGCTCTTCCTAACAATGCCGCAAAATACCGATATCAACCTTCGCTCTAAGACAGCTCTTCAAAAAGGCTCTCTTTCCTCACCAAACCACTCGAACTCTTCATCACCGTCGTCTTGTAATAACAACACCGTTCTCACCGTAAAACAGATGGAGAAAAGCCTAGCAAAACAAACTGCAACACTTCACCTTCAGTTTGTTAATGAAATTACCAAACTACGTGATGAAATGATCAAAAAAATTGAGGAAACAGTCATAAATTGGGAGCAGCGTTTTACCACAATTGAGACCTCAATTTCATCATTAAACGCTCGTATTAATCAACTTGAGGCAATTAATGTCACTACGAAAGCAACAAATCGGGAAATTATTGATCTTCAGCGCCAGCTAAACAGCATTGAGAGGAAAGAGATTGCTGCTGACGCTGTTCTCTTTGGTGTGCCGCAACACCAAGACGAAAATTTAAAAATTATTTTTAACCGGTTTTGTCACACAATTGAGTGCAAGCCACCAGTCCTTAAGAACATTTTTCGCACAAAAAGTCGATTGACTGAGAACAGCAACAACAACTCCGGCTCTTCTTCAATTGTCATCAAATTCTCCAGCTGCGCTGAAAGAAATGAAGTTCTAAAGTACGCCGCCCATTTCCGCAATGTGCATCGTAGAGAGCTTATACCAGCTGACTTGGGGATTGAATCGTCCGACAACAATAAATGTTTCATTAATGAGAGCTTAACAATGCACACTCGACGTCTTCTCCGCAGTGCTACTCAACTCAGACGTAAAAAGTTAATTTCATCCGCACACACGAAGTATGGGTCTGTTTATGTGAGAAAAGACACAAATGGTAAAAGCTTTCTCATTGAAAGCTTCGCTGATCTACACGCTGCCGCCGCTACTCCTGATTGTCTTAATCAAGAAGCAAGCATCGACCGAACTTTCTCTGATGATGGTGCTGCTGCTGCTGCTATTGTTCCGCTGTGACTGTGACTGAAGAGTGATGACATGATTTTATACGAGTACATCTTATAAATTATGCATTTAAGTATTTTATACTATCTAAAAACTTATATTTCTATTTCTAGTATGTTTTTTTCCCTGTTTTTTTCCTTATTTGTCCTATCTCTTCTCTGCAATATTTTGATATCTTTTCCTCTTTTCATTTTCTTTTTCTTTACTTGTACACGGATTTGTTTGGAAGCCTGTGGTATGATTTGCACTTTATTTGTTTACGAATTTCGATAGCACAAACGTTCGTCATGGTCATAGCATGAATGAAGTTCAGACTCGCACAATGTTGAACGTTCTCTCGTGTCAAAGAAGAGGGTTTAAGGTATGCCACATTAATGCACGGAGTCTTAACCAAACTAAACTTGATTACCTTAATTATCTATTTAATGACTCTTCTGTTGATGTTATATGTGTTGATGAAACATGGTTTGAACCTGGAATTGATAATTATTTTTACAAAATAGCTGGATATGAGCTCGCACGTAATGATAGGGTTACGGAAACAACAGGAGGTGGTGTTGCGATATATTGCAAGGAAACCTTAAAATGTAAAGTCATAAAAAAATCGCTAGGAACTGATGTTGAGTATTTGATTGCAGAAATTTCTGATGGGTCTGTCAAATGTTTGGTTGCTTGCTGCTACAATCCAAATCGTGTTTTTTCAACTGAACCTTTTTTCTCTTCTCTATCTGAACTCTCCCCTTTATATAATAACATTGTCGTTTGTGGTGATTTTAATGCCAACATGCTTAAAAACGATTCGCGGTCCTACCAAGTGAAAGATATGGCGGCGGCAAGTGGACTTGAAATTGTAAATAATTCCTATCCAACTTGTTTCCGGCCAGGTGCACCACCGAGCCTTTTAGACCTTGTTATTGTATCTGATTCACTCTCTGTCTTACTGTTTGATCAGATTTCTCTTGAAGGTGTCAGCGAACATGATCTCCTATTCTGTACCTACAATGTTGTCTTTAACCACAATTCTTCTTCAAGCTCCTTTGTTTATAGGGATTACTCATCGATAAATCATGAAGCACTAACAACCGCAGCAAACTCGGTCCCATGGTTGAATTGCAGAATGGTTGCCGATCCAAATGAAAAGCTAATCATTTTCCAGACGCTTGTAATGCAATTATTCAATGATCATGTACCAATAAAAACCGTCGCGATCCGAAACAGTGCGTGTCCCTGGTTCACGGAAGGGGTAGTTGGTGTTCTAAAGAAGCGAAACAGACTGTACAGTAAGTGGAAGCGTAGACAAAACACGATTAACTGGAACAGGTACAAAGCTGCTCGTAATGCTGCAACCGATGCTGTTCGTGCATCTAAACGACACTACTACTCATCTAAACTGAGCACTTCTTTACCCTCCAAGGTACTGTGGAGAAATCTTCGACAAGTTGGCATTGGTGTAAGTAGTGACAGGAGCTGTACTATTGATTTAGATGAAATGAACGACTATTTTGTTTCAAATGATGTTGCTGCCGATTGTTTCGAGTATGACGTTGTCTCCAGCAGAGGCCTTGAACAGGAAATTGATTTTGAAGTAGTTACGGAGGTTGATGTCCTTTGTATTATTAAAAGTTTAAAATCAAATGCTATTGGTGAAGACGGCTTGCCACTTCGTTTCATAAAACTTATTTTGCCGCACGTTATAGGCCATCTAACACATATAATCAATTCCTGTATAGCAACATCTACTACTCCTCTGATATGGAAATGTGCTAAGGTTGTACCTGTTCCTAAAAATACTACTGCTACCGATTCTTCTGACTACAGACCTGTCAGTATCTTACCATGCCTGTCTAAGGTCTTTGAAAAGGCAATAGAGTCACAAATTCAGAAACACTTGGCTGAAAATTCCCTGTTGAGCCCATTCCAATCGGGCTTTAGGAAGAACCATAGCTGTTCTTCCGCCATGGTAAAAATCTTGGATGATATCAGGCAAGATTTTGACAAAGGATTTGTGACGCTGCTTTGCCTGCTTGATTTCTCTAAGGCTTTGGACAGAGTAAATCATTCCATTCTTTGTTGTAAACTGCACCATTACTATGGTTTTAGTGAAAGAGCTGTAAGGCTCATTCGAAACTTTTTATGTGGAAGGTCACAAGTAGTCGTTGTTGGTAACAATCGCTCAGGTCTCCGGTCAGTTTCTCAAGGGGTTCCGCAGGGATCAATATTGGGCCCAATTTTGTTCTGCATGTACTTAAATGACTTAGCATCAATTTGTAAGCACGCGCTTATTCATTTCTATGCAGACGATGTACAACTATACCTATCTCATCCGGTTAATAAAATAGGTGAGCTAGTGTCACTACTAAATGAGGATCTTGCTTCCATTGTTGAATGGGCAACTAAAAATGGACTAGCTTTGAACCCAAAAAAATGTCAAGTACTTCCAATATCAAACAAGTCTTTTGAGCTAAGTCTAGTTCCTGATGTTTGCTTAGCCGGTAGTAAGATTAGGTTAGTTGAGGTGGCTACAAGTCTTGGTTTCACCATAAACCGAAAGCTTTCCGGATATAACCACGTTAACGTCGTTGTTGGTCGCGTGTACGGATGCCTGCGTAAACTTTGGATTTCTGCCAACTATACGCCCTTGAATACTCGCCGAAGACTTGTGCTCACCCTCATAATGCCCATTATTTCATATGCTGCAACTGTCTACAGTGACCTTGACTCACTATCTTTTCGCAAGCTCCAGGTTGCTTATAATGATGCTGTTCGGTATGTTTATGCAAGGCAACGATACGATAGAATCTCGGAATTCTCATGCCGGTTTCTTGGCTGTACATTGAGAAAGTACCTTGATTTCAGAAATTGCATATTTTTACATCAAATTATAAACACAACGCAACCCCCTTACCTTTACTCCAAACTGGAATTTTCCCTTTCCAGAAGAACTTTCAACATTAGCACTCAGCGTTGCAAATACCTCAATTCCTCGCGATTATTTTTCATTTATGCTATTAGACTATGGAATAACTTACCATCTCATATAAAGTGCTTGTCAAATACTGCTAGCTTCAAAACTGCCTTGTATGTGTACTTTTCTTCTTAACTTATCTATTTACTATCAACTCTACCTCAGTCTTTCTCCAATTTCTTAACTATTTTATTTCCTCTCCCTTTTTATTTTATCTTTCTTTTTCCTTTTTATTTTTATTTTTTTTTATTTTTTATTATTATCATTATAATTATCACTTATCATTTTGTAACTAACTATTATCACTTAGTACTATAAGAGACATTGTCTTAATGTACAACCTATTTATAGAAATAAATTGAATTGAATTGAATTGAATGCTGAACTGATGAATAGACTAATCCTAACGCGCTATGTAAATGAGTTATCTAACTTTAAAATGCTGGACTTGACCCTTTATTGCGCCTCATATGCCATAATCAAATCAACAAGAGGAAAAATTCGTGAAGAACAAAGGGAACAGCCGCGTAGATCTCAGACGACTACTAAACAAAATCGAAGGCTTACGCGTGGACGCGGAAAAAAGTTCTTAAACTGCTTCGGAAGTATCCAGACCATGCTCCGCACAATGATACAAACCACACTCTAGTTGAAGTGTTGGATACAGTAAAACAAAAGTTAAGACTCTATGCTAAGCGCCTTCGCCGTTATAAAAAGTCAAAACAAAGAAAAGACGACAACGCACTGTTCCTTAAATCGCAGAAAAAGTTCTTCAATAAACTTGAGGAGAATAAAGCAAGCTGTGGAACTCTCCCCAAAGAAAATGACCTGATAAATTATTGGTCAGCAATATGGTCAACCAGCAGCTGCTATAACCACTCCTCCTAACTGCTGAAACAAGTCCAGACATCTTCCATTCAACCAATGACAGATGCTAACATCACCCCGGAATCTTCTCTCCAGCTATCAGAAAACTGCATAACTGGAAAGCAACTGGCAACGATGGAATCCATAATTACTGGATCAAAACCTTCATTCAAGCCCCGACCATCATCCCTAATTATCTATGTGAAGGCCTTACGTATTTAATCCCTAAGGATAATAACACTGAAGATCCATCAAAATATTAATTTTAATTAATATTAATATTAATTATTAATATTAATAATAGCAATAATAATAATAATAATATTATTATTATTATTATTATTATTATTATTATTATTATTATTATTATTATTATTATTATTATTATTCTTATTATTATTATTATTATTATTGTTATTATTATTATTATTATTATTATTATTATTTTATTATTATTATTATTATTATTATTATTATTTATTATTATTATTATTATTATTATTATTATTATTATTATTATTATTATTATTATTATTATTATTATTATTATTATTATTATTATTATTATTATTGTTATTATTATTGTTATTATTATTATTATTATTATTATTATTATTATTATTATTATTATTATTATTATTATTATTATATCCGAGACCATCGTGATGTCGGGGATGGTACCCTCGCATCCGGGTCTTCTGAAAGTCGGTACGCTTCCAGTATTTGGAACAATGAGCCCAAGTCTTGCAGCCAGATCAAGCACTCTCCGTGCTTTAGAGTTTGATGTTGGCATCGCCCATTCCACCGCTCTGGAATTAAAGTCACCTGCTACAATGAACACACCTTCGAGCTGGAGTATTTTGTTTTCAATTGCATCCAGCTTATCTTGGAAATCCTGGACGCTTTCGCTCGGCGTTAGGTAGCAGTTGACGACTGTAACGCCTTTAGTGTGTGCATATGTGTAACCTGTTGCTGAGCCACTGTAGGTTAGTATTGTACTCGCTGTGCTTGGTACCCAGATTGCTGCTGTTGCCGTTGTGTCTTCTAGACATGTACCACTGTCTCTTTTCGTGTACTGCTCGCTGATGATGACGAAGTCAATCTGATGTTCGAGGTCAAGCTGGGAAAGTACAGCATCGGCCGTTCTACTCTTGTAGCTTGAAGGAATTTCATTTAATATAAGCTTTACATATGCGGGAGCCCGGCAGGTGTTCGACCGAAGCATGTCCCTCACGCAGACATAGGCAGCATTTTGCGGGCTTTTCACATTCCTCATCCTTTTAATTTCTAAGAGAATAGCTCCTGACTTTGTTTCCCGTAGTGAGTGGATCACCACTTCGCTGCTCAGGCTTGACCTTTGTCGGAGGTTTTTGAGTACATCTGCGTAACTGGGGCCATTTCCTGGTCTTACCAAGACCGCCTCTGTATGCCCTCTCTTGTTACGCGGCGGTTTCTCTTTTGGTTCTCGTCGTTGAAGCGTTTTCGAGAGATTCTCATTGGCCTATGGTTCGTGTGTTCGAGGTTTTTTACGCGTGACTGTATACCACGTTTCTGGTTTCTTTTCCGCCATCTTTTCTGCCGGGTTTGTTGCAACCCTTTTGTTTTTCGCAGTTGTTGGTGTATCAACTGTTACTGCGTTTAGTTTGTCTTTTATGTTACCAGTGCTTTTCGCGCCTAATCTGTTTTTCTGACGTGATCCAGTTCTGCCTATAATCCTCTATTACGTCAAAAAGTTCGTCAAACTCGGAGTTGCCATTTTTTACGTCCATGCTAACGTTCTTTTGCCTTACCATGCCACCTTCATTTTTTGTATTACTGCTTTACATTTGTTTAAAGTCTCATGCTCTGCAGTTCTCATCTTATCTATAAACTGCTGCCGTGGGGAGATGTCTACCTTTGTAGGAGTTCCAGGCGCTTGCGTGATTTCCTTGTCTTGATCGCACTTCTTGGGTACTTCAAGGGTGGGGTCTTCGGCAAGAGCGGATTTAAGAGCGTTCGCTAGCTCTTTTGGCGGTTCGCTCGGATTTGCTACGGCTGCAGTCATAGCTGCTGCTACTGGTGATCGACTGACTTTTCTGCTTCCTCTGAAGATTTCAACGTATTCTATAGAGCTCTGTGTTTGCTTTTGTTGTTGTTTGTTTGGTGGTGTTTTGTTCATTTTTTTCTATTGCATCCCCGCTTTGAGCCGCTATCCTCGTACGGTTGTACAGTCGCTTCTAATAATCCCCGTGGTTATCTATGCAAGCAGGGAGGCCACGCAAGGGTTGACATAGGTCCTTATGAGAGTCTATGTTTAGAGCGGGGATCTAAACGCAAAATCAGGAGTTGTTCTCAACTGAACCTGTACCACCAACTTAACGGCGACGGACTCGGAAGGTACTCAAAGCCTAGCCACAGTTTTAGTGGGACGGGGCCGGATGCAGGATTAGCCTGAAAGCCGTTTCTCCAAGATGTCACTCTTGGTTATTAAGGTAACAGAATACTGCATCCACCAGCTTTCGGCAACTTATTCCAAATATTTCATCGAGATCGTGTACCGGTTTCGTATTCCAGGTCGTCATCAGTTTCATAACCCTCATATCTGATGAGATATCTCATATCAGATATCTATTCCAATGAAGTCTCCCGCTCTCGTTGGCCCCGACCCACGATCCACACAGGTTGGTTACTGAGTCTCACAATGGGTTGCTCGGGTTTCCAGGGTTTCCAGGGTTTCCACCAAATACTAGAGGGAACCTACTATTCAATTGGTGGGGTCAGCACAGTGTGTTGTATTGACTCGGGCTTAAGACGACGTATAGTCCATCGTTTCCCAGACACGGGTCCTATTTGGTTCTTTTGCTGTTCGGCTCACGAATACAACTGACATGCACTAACCAACAAACTACAAACTGTCTACGCACTTTCGTGTATGACAGTGACCATTGCGGTTTCAGCACCGAAATAACTGTTCCCAACGAAATTGCGGAATTGGATGAGTTTGTTCAAAGGCATTCCTACAATTATAGTAGGGTGCGTTGGACACACTTCACCAGAACACTGATTAGAGCAGTCTCCTCGAATTTGCTCTACCCACCGTCCAACAGAAATCTGTCAAACGAGGAGATTGGCAGTTATCTAAGACTAATGGACGAGACAATCAAACGAATAATGGACAAAACGATACCTCGGTACCAACACACAAGACTTATTCGAGACTTCTTTGTGATCGAGGATCCACAGGAGCAGGTAGAGGCTATAACAGCGGCTTTCCAGGAAGTGTACAAGGCTAATGTTATCATTGGCCCGAACCACGATCTGGAGAATCGAGTCCTTGTGCACAATTTCTACCTTCGAAATGAAATTGCGAATTGGCGATTCGAGAGCTCGGGTTTCACCCAGTTCAGTGACGAGAATATGGCAAATAATGTCATCACCAACGATAGGGTACTACCCCCGTTCATTTCGAAGGAAGAGCTTCAAACGATTTTCGAATCACTTAGAAGTAAGAAATCAGTGGGAACCGATGAAATACCGAACGAATATTGTGCTTCGACATCTCCCTCTAGAAGCGGTGAACATTTATACCACCCTGTTTAATAATGCAATGAATAATGCACATTATCCAGCGCATTGGAAAACGGCGGTGGTATATCCCATCCCCAAAAGGGATAAAGACACTTCCAATCCGGCGAATCTCCGCTCGATCAGTCTTCTTCCAAACATCAGTAAGGTTTTCGAGAAGGTGATCAATAGAGTCCTGACTAAGTGGGTTGAGGACAAACATATAATTCCAGATAATCAATTCGGTTTTAAGTCGGGGCATGATGTTATTCATGCTGCGACTAAACTGGTTTCTGATATTCAATGGAACAAAGGCAAGAACCAGTGCACTGGTGCCTGCTTGATTGACTTGGAGAAGGCCTTCGATACCGTATGGCTAGAGTGGCTCTTTTTCAAGCTGGACAGGTTGGGCATTAGTAAACCACTGCTGTATATTCTTTTTTATATGCTCTCCAGTAGACAGTCCATCGTGAAGAATGGCGATGTGACTTCTGCTGGAACATTTAAGATTAAAAATGGTCTGCAACAAGGTGCGGTACATTCGCCGATCCTGTTCAACATTTACACGAGTGATCTGATAGGTTCAATTCACCATGCCATAGCATGACACAGACGACATAATCACGTACAGATCAGGTCCAAAGATTGAGGTCATTAATATACTTTTGCAGCGTGACTTCGACAAAATTAAGCGATATTGCGACGACTGTGAGTTGAAGATCAACTTTCAGAAGTCGGAAACCATTCTGTTTAGGACGCCTTTGTCTGGGGCCTCTAGGGATACCAGAAAGAATTGGCGTAAGTTCTCGATCGTGGGGCAGCACGGGCAGCCACTTGCTTGTCGAAATGTAGTCAGATACCTTGGGATCTGGTTAGATCAATTTCTGTATTTTAATAAACATATAGAGGTTGCTCTGGCCAGAGCCAAAGGTGCTTTTGCCCATACAAAGAGACTATTTCATAACAGCCAACTCGATGCGAGAGTGAAGGTAATCTGCTACATGGCCCTTATCAGGCCCATGCTTGTATTTGGATGTCCCGTGTGGTTCAAAGTGAGAGCAAGTTTATTGGAAAAGATTCGGGTGTTTGAGAGGGCTTGTCCTAGGACTTGTCTTCGCTTGTACAGAACACCAGAGTCTCAGTACATAAAATTCTATTCCAATGAGGTCTTGTACAATAGGGCGGACCTAATAAGAGTGGACAATTTCGTCATTAAGTTGACTCGAAGGCACGTTGCAAGAGCAATGAACTCATCGAACAACCTGATCTCCGGGGCTTACTACCCCAATTATATGTATCACGAGAGAGTTCGCTTTGACGGCTTTATTCCTCCCGAAGCGTTCCTCTATTTAGATAGCAAAGGTCTGATCCAGGACAGATTGGCGGTGCCGCTAATCTTCCACGTCGCTCGAACAGCTGCGGAGAGGCGACTCAACTACGACAGAAACGTCGCACACGGCAGTGCGGAGCGTCTCCGGTTCAGTAGGGGGTAGGGAGTTGCGATATGAGGGATATTGCCCGGCAGCACCAGCAATTTTGGTGGCTAGTTGAAGGGGATGATGCTCCGTCGTCGAATGCCTCCAGTAATACATAGCTTCATCTGAGGCAAAGTGGGTCAGCCTAATTTTTGTTTTTTCTAGCCATGGCCGGCTTACATATTTTTAGGCAGGATTAAGTTAGTTTTAAGAAAAAAAAAATATAAAACCAAAAAAAAAAAAAGCAAAATATATAAAATGAAAAAAAAAATATATATATATACATATATTGATATATGAAGTATATATATATTGTGTATATATATATTTATGGATGTCTATGTTTGTGTTAGATGTAAGTAGGTTAAGTAGATTAAGATTTATTTTTAGGTAGTTTGTAGGCTTTTAGTTTTAAGTTTTATAAAAAATTAAAAAAATGTCCGCTTACTAAGTTTTTGCTTAAAATTTATTTTCTTAGTTTTGGTATGTAAAAACAGAAATAAAATTAGACTGTAAGGTTCGTCGAAAGACATAGTTTAAGTGTTAGGTTTAACTTAGAGTGCCCGCATGGGGACAGTAAGTTAGTATAAGATAATTTTAAGTTAATTAAGCTAATTTTTAAGCATGTAAAAGTAATTTAAGGTGTATAAATAAAAATGCATGCAAACTGAAAAAAAAAACTGACAACCCCTCAAACTACACGCAAAAAAGCCAGTACTTTTATGCATCTCCTGTGGCTTACTCGAACACACGGTCGAGGATATTAGCTATAATTTGGTCTGTCGGTGTTTGCTCCAATATAAATTGTCCAGCAGTAACTGCATCATTAAAAAAAATTATTCCTAATATCGATAAGTTTCATGTGAGCGTGAAATACGGGATCGTTATGTTAGTTAAATCCGTTGACACCGTACTTAGGACGATACCGCTTAGCTATGTTTCGTGCCTTACATCTTGCAACTTTACTTACTAGCAAGGACCCAGATTTTGCGAGATTTTGATACAGCTTAAATGCTTCGAAGACATCACTCTTTTTCTTCAAAAAATGCACTTCACACCATCTCGGGCTATCGTCTAGAAAGGTAGCAACATATTTTGCACTGGCCGAACATTCCGTAGTAAAAGGGCCATCTATTGTACGTTAGAATGGACGATCTTGAGTGTGCCTATGCACGGTTCACGTTCCTTTGAGAAATGCAGTGCTGTCATTTTTCCCTTGAGACAGACTAAGTATCGCGATGACCTTTTAGCGTGTTTCAAATTAATAGAGGGCACTGGATCAAAGGCGATCATCTTTGACAAGTCCTTCGAATTAAAATATCCCAATCTTTCATGCCACTTCAAGAATTCGGAGTACTTAGATTGATTTAATCCAGGTTCAACAACCGCCTTCGCGGACACTGATTTCTCCCGGACAAAATAAGGGTTACCTCTACTATCCGCAAACACCGATTTTATAACTGAAGTTAAATTTGTTCGTAAATCAGGAACATAAAGGGTTTCTATCAACTCTAACAACCGAGAGTCACTGTCACTAGCCACTGACAAATGCACAATACCCTTTCTGACGACTTAAAAAATCAATGCCTTGTTTCTGGGTCAACGTTCTTTTTTTTTTTTTTTAAGAAGACTCAAGTGGGTGTGAATACACTTATAATGCCTCATCATGTGTTAAGTTTTTTGTAAAATGGGATAGAGAAGAACGAAAGATGTTCGGACTCAGTGGTTATTTCGCTCCATGGGTGGCATCCAACATTTAATGGGAGACTAAATTCTTTATCTTAATTTCTAGCCAACTATTCATCTTACTTGATTTTTGTTTACTAAATAAATGAATGTCTTTCGGGAGAGGTTGGAATTCGAACACCAAACCTTCTGATTTGGAAACCAGTCCACTACCACTTGAGCCACGTACTTCCATAGTTAATACATCGTTAGAAGCGCCTCCACTTGGACATACCACATATCGTGGCTATAATTATATAAGAGCTCGAGACACGATGACTAACTTATGGTACACTATTAGACATTTCTAACACAGTTTTGTTAACTTTTACCTCAACTTAGGGTTAGGAATGATGGTAGATGGTAGTGGGTCGTTAGCAGCATCTGTGGGGAAGATGTTGAAGTTTGTATGAAAAATCAGATAGAGTCGGGCTTATCGTACAACAGGCGAACATTTTAGTCAATTCTCATAAGCGGGAAGGACATAGCACCCGTCGACACCGATATCGGCTATTTGCTTAGTAGGCTTTACAGTGGGGGAAAGCATAGGGTCTAAGATTGAAGATGCAACAGTTTTAGAGGCATTCGACGTGTTAAGGTCGTCAACGTCCGAGGACAGGGAATGACTGAAGGTATGGGAACGTACGAAATTCGGATAGGAAATGGTTTGAAGACAATTTGGCAGCGGTTTGGTTTTTAGTAACCAGGAGGTCAATCGTTGGTTGTCGTGAGATATTTTCCCATCGACCATTGGCGGTAGCAAACTGTAAAGAGATTTTATCGAACAAAATGTAAGTAATCTAGATAAAAAACCATGTATTGTTCTAAGAATAATAATATAAAAATTGTAATTCAGGTCAAAATTAGTCAGATACAAAAAACAAATGGAACATTTGGTAAAATTTATGGAGGGAGACATTGATATCGCCAAGGGAGTTTGTGTGTCTCAGCTGCGCATCTATTTCTGCCAAAATTTTAGCAAATGCTTTTTCTACAGGCGGAAATATTTAAAAAAAACTGGAAAAAATTTCAATAGATTAGATTAGATCAGATTCATTGCTCCACAGAATTTTATCAAAGAATTGCGGATCTTCTTCTACTCGTATTTTCACAAGCATCTGCTGACAGAAAAGAAATCTTGAGTTTTAATCTATCGGTTGTAGAGTTTGCACTAGTATAATATGGGAGGGGTGGAACGTATTTTTTTTTTAGTACACCGTGTACGGTTGATTTCAATATTCCAGTATGTCTTGCTATTCCTCTTGTAGAAGTAGAGGGATCTCGTATATCTTCTAGCACCGTGTCTTCAGTGTCAATATTAGCAATGATTTAATTAGCGATGGATCAACACTAAAGAGAGATGGATACTTCAACATGCACAAACTCCACAATTGGCAACTTTCAAATGCGCATCTAATGCGAGAAGACAGGTGCCAGTACCGGTTTAAAATAAATTATTGGACCGGCATATTAAATGGAAAGGTAATTGGTCCATTTGAACTGCCTGGGAACTTATCCGGCCAAAGCTGTTTGGAATTCAAAATGATCTGTCAAATTTAATGGAAGAGGTGTCCCAGGAGGTTAGAGAATCTTATTGGTTCCGAAATGATAGGTGTCCTCCGCATTATGCAGTAAATGTTCGTGCGTATTTGAATAAAACGTACCTCGATAGATGGATTGGCCGTCTGGGGACTATTTTATGGCCTCCACGTTCTCCAGACCGGACCGGGACTGCTTAAAAGAAGAGGTTTACTTGAGCTCCATCAGGAGCTTAGAAGAGTTGCGTAGCCGTGTCCAAGAAGCCGTTTGAAAAATTAAGCAACGGCGTTACGTGCGTCTTCTCAGAAGAGCTTCTGTTCGAAGATGTCAGAGACGGTGGTAGACAGTTTGAATATTTACTGTAATTTTAGGTTAAATAGTGTTTAACATCGTTTTTTACTATATCCTTATGAGCAATTTTTAAAATTTTTGATATTTAGTTGAATTTGCTCCTTCTGAACGTTAATAGCAATAAGTACGTATTTGCATTAAATAAAAGACTGTATTATAGCATTTTGAAATTTGTGTTAAAAACGTATTTTTTTAATAGTTAGCCACTTAGGTTTCGATAAATTTTTTTACACCCGAACTGCTTAAACTTAAACATTTTGCAAATTTCATGTTAAAAATTAAAGTTAAAATGTTTTTTTTTTCAAACTTATAAGATTTACTGCATTTCAAATGAAATAGTCTATGAAGAATATTTTAACGTAAAACCGTTCGATTTTATTTTTTTGATGCCAACACTAAACGTAAAGTCATGTAAAAAAGATAGACTTTTTTTAAAAAAAAATTACACATCTTATATACTAATTGTGATATATCTTATTTTTGTATTTTATTTTGCACACCCAATAGTCCACCTATGAGGTGTTTTAAGCTTATCTATTCTTTCCTGGACAGGGTGTATACTAACACCAGCTTGTGGTCATATCTGGTGGAAAGCAGTGCCCTCATCTGGAAGACAAGATTTTAGGTAGTGCAATTTTTAAATTTCATTTTGTTTTTGTTGGCTGGAGACAAAAAGATTTTTTTTTTTTATAATTTACGTGCGCCTAAGGGGTTAGATACCCTTTTATCGTTGCCAGGGCGCGGGCGGAAAGATAGAAGGAGGAGAAAGGAAAATTGTTTTTTGTAGTGGTTTGAAACTCAGGTGTGTTTGGTTTCTATGTTTTGCTCTCCAGGGGTGGGAGTCCGAATAGGACGGAGAGTTTTACTTCACTCAGAGTGATTCGAGATATAATTCCCAGTATTTTTTTTTCATTGCTTGAAACTCTTATAACAGCCAAATCTACGTGTCAGTGTTATGCCTTCACACGCAGAATTTTTTTGTCTGAGTTCCAATTACACAATGAAAAACTGATTTGCCATGGGCAGGATTCGAACCTGGACCCTCCGAGTGAGAAGCGTTTGCTACTACCACTACACCACGGCCACCCGGGATATCATAGAAAGTCAGCAATTTTGTGTACGAACTCTCAAGATGTGGAATTTTAATTTGGGGTAAATAAAGCTCATTACAAGGAGCACTTGTGAATTCGCTTTTCACAATCTTTTAGTCAGATGCTGATTCGGCATTGTCGATAACATCGACCAATTCACCTGTGTAACTGAAATATGTTTCTTGCAACCTACCAATAATTTCATCAAGAAGTTCTTGAAGTTAACTTCCAGAATAAGAAGACGACCGGGCTGTACGACATTATGCTGCTGTCTTTTTCAATTTGGAGTGGTCTCAAAGAATCTGCTCCAGAACACCTTTTTGATCTGCACGCGATGATAATTTCGACATTTTTAAAAAGGGTTTTATTTATAAAATTAACTTAACAGTGTTTGTACGTATCAAGTATTTAGGAGTTACAGTTTTTTTTTTACTAAATGATATTATTTTACTAATTTTTGCTTCAACAACTTACGACGTTTGGTCAGCTTTGTCCAGTTGAGGTTAAAGCTGAAGAAAATTAATTTTAACACGCCGCGGGAAATCCGATTACACACAACCACCGAAAAAGTCTATAAAAAGACAAGAGGAAAAAAAAGGGCAAGACATTGATCTGTTGATATATATATCTATGATTGTACACTTGCACTTGCACTTTCAGAATTTTATTGTTTAAAAAATGTTTAATACTTTATGGAATATATTATTCGTCTCGAAAAGGACCAACCATTGGGGGTGTGCGACGCTTCGCACTTTATGTTAGCTAAAATACGGGTAGAAAAATGAAGTTTTAATTAAAACATGTCGTTTGGAGAGAACATTTATTGTTCTAAAAATTAAATTCATTTTCAAGTTTAAATGAATTGAAGAAATTTGTTACATTTAAAATTAATGTAATTATGCACAATTATGCGCATAGTGTTGCGTAAAAAGATCGGGAAAAAAAATAAAACTAATAGAACAAAAAAAGAAAGAGGCTTCACAAAATCGAGTTAAATTCACAACATTCGCGCAGCACACTTATTGCTTACCTACCTTTTGTTGACTTCTATTTGACGACTCTTTTCGTGCACTCAGCAGATGCTGACGAACTGATTAGCAACAAGATCAAGAAGAGGAAGCGAAAAAGAACATCAACAACTAGAGAAGTTCAACGAAGGAAAATCTGATGTTTCCTGTGACGTAGAATTTCCCCAAGTAGAAGCGGTTGTTGAATGTGCGGTGGATTTCAACGTTACAACGGAAGCAAACTAGCCGAGTAATTTTTGAAGAAAAATACAGGAAGTGTGGAAAACTGGATGAAGCTTAAAAGGAGCAGACGAATCGGAAAATGGGGAAGTCTTTAAATAGGAATCAACGAGAACAGAAATCTGTCCTGATTAGTTTATAGAAAAATAAAACAAAATCAAAAAAAAAAAGAAATAAAAAAAGTTTAACCTCTCTGGAACAAGAAAATTGTTTGTAGTTTTATTTATAAATTTAATTTGTTGTTGTAGCGAGACAAATTCTTGGGTCAGTTATTTTCTGTTTGTAACACTGGTGTCATATGTAGGGTATTGCCGTTATTAATAGATAGGAAACCATAATTATCAAGATGGATTCGAAGAAAGTTACTCCAGAGAAGAGAACCACTCCCTCAGGGTCAAGCGAGACTGCAAATCTGCCCATGATGCTGCAAGATTTTGCGTTTATCCAGAGTCGGTTTTGGGACCAAAAGCTATCTGAATGCAAGCAAGAGGTCGTAGCGCGGAATTCTGAGTTCGAAAAGAGGATGCCTTCGCTCTATAAACTGCATATCCTTCGCTACCGCTGTCAACAAAAGTCAACAGTCGTCCCCTAATATGTTGAAATAATGAAATAAGAGGATTAGCATGTCCACCGGGTAGTCACTGGCGGGGAAGGGACAAATCTGATGCAAGTGGAAATGGACATAGCTCGGGCGAAGGCATCCAGTATTGAGCTTCCTGCAATTGCAGTTGAAGTAACAGAATCTTCGTCGAAGCGAACACTTGTACCGATAGCAGTGCAACCGTTTGGTGGTACAGGTTCATGGACGGACTACTAACGAAATCACTGCAAGGTACGCTAAGTGGACAACAGAAGAGAAGGCAAATGTTTTGGCGATGCAGCTAAGAGGGGAAGCCTTGTCTGTGTTAAATGCTTTGCCATTGAATTCAGACCCAGACTACGAGTGTCTGACAAGATTGTTGCGCCAGCGATTTGGTGAGAATGGTGGATTCAGCTTCACGCAGTTACAAAGTCGTACACTGATGTACAATGTCCCATCTCTAACAAAATAATAACTATCATTAACCTTTACATACTAATCTCTATGAATTATCATTGCCGTTTATAGTATACATAATCACATATTCATACTAGATATACAATCAACTAGCGTGGTGGTTTTTACTCTTTGATAGTTTCTCAGAGTCAGTCCAATTTGTACTATTGAATAAAGAACATAAAACATTGAATTGATAACAAGTATAATTCTGAAACACAACACGGCATAGTCGGTTTAAAAAATTTTTTTTTACAAAGTGAAGAATAAAGGCGAAAAACATTAATATTAAAACAATGAAATGGCAAATGGTTCTTTCCAAAAATCTGGCCCCTTAATAGTGGATGGAAATGTCAAAGAGAATTGACGCAAATTTACAACATGTGGAAAACATATACGGTGGCCACAAGAACCGACACTGAAAGTGAGGCTATCCAGACAGCAAGATTTTTGTCCTGTGCTGGAGAAAAAGCCATTGAGATATTCCAAACGCTGCCTATAATTGAAGCTAATAAGAACAAAATTAATGAAGTCATAAAAGCATTTGAAACATATTGTATGCCAAGAAGGAACGTGGTCAACGAGCGATATTAAGGACGAATTAAGGGTATAATTGATATTAACAGTAATGAAATGGATTACGAGGATGATGAGGATGAGTCATATATTGATTCGATAGAGGTGGTTGGTGTTAGTTCGGGTGGTAGCATTGGATCGATTAATCAGGTTCGACAGAGTGGCAAGAATTGGCATGAAAATATTACGATAGAAAATCGTTTGGTTAAATTTAAATTGTACAGTGGGGCCGATGTCAACGTCATACCACTTAAAGATGTAAAAAATATAAACTATAAACATAACATTAAACCGGTGGTGAGAACTAAATTAGTGCCATATGGTGGTTCTCATATTCCAACGAAGGGAAGTTCGTCTTCGCGCTCAATATAAAAATAAAATAATTGAGGCAGATTTTACGGTAGTCGGCAATGATTCAAAACCATTATTATGGCTTAATTCGTGTGTAGACTTAAGGTTAATTCAAAGGGTGCATGAAGTGGGCAATAATAATGAATTTATTCGTAAACATAATGATGTATTTTCGGCTGATGGATGGTTCCCAGATAACTGCTCATTAGAATTAAAATTAAATAGTATTTCTGTAAGTAAACCTCCGAGTCGAATACCTATTGGTATCAGTCAAAAAGTTAAGGAAGCACTTAAAAATATGGAGCGTCGCGGAATAGTCAGCAAGCGTGATCAACCGTCTGCATGGTCACACCAGTTAGTAGTTGTAGAAAAGGCCAACGGATCTTTGAGACTGTGCCTAGATCCCAGTGCCCTTAACATGAATTTGAAAGATGAGCACTGTATAAGTCCTACACTTGATGATTTTTGTAACGCAATGAGAGAACTTAAGTACTTTTCAGTTTTTGAATTAAAGGAGGGATACTTGCAGCTTGAATTATGCCAAAAAACGAAAGAATTGACAGTTTTTAGCACTCCATTTGGGTCGTATCAATATAATGTTTTACATTTCGGCTTCAAAACGGCACCTGAAAAGTTTCAAAAGTTAAATTCAAAATATCTTGCCAGTTTACCCGGCACATTTGTTTACATTGATGATGTTGTAGTTGGAAGAAAAACAAATGAGGAGCACGACGAAAATGTTGAGAGAGTAATAAAACAAGCTCGTGAAGTAAACATTAAATTTAACAAAGACAAACAGCAGCTGTGCGTAAATAAAGTTAGATATTTAGGTCATGTTTTCACTGGTGATACAATTTGTCCGGACCCAAGTCGAGTTGAAGCTATTACAAAACTAAAAGAACCAAAAGACAAAAAACAATTAGAAAGCATTATGGGTATGCTTTTATACCTAACTTTTCGAATTTAAAAAAAATTTAAATTAAAAAGTTAAAAAAAATAATGAATTTCAGTGGTCTCCGAATCATAGCAAAGTTTTCAAACACATAAAAGATACTCTTGCCAAACATTCCATTCTTCACGTTTTTGATCCGAAGAAGCAAATCTTGGTTCAGACTGATGCTTCTCGAAATGGTTTAGGGTGTGGTTTCTTTCAGGATGGTAAGCCGGTAGCATACGCATCTAAAAGCTTAACTGACACTGAAACAAGGTACGCACAGATCGAAAAAGAATTATTAGCTGTTGTTTATGCTTGTGAGAAATTCAAGAATTACATTTATGGGTACCACTTTACCGTCAATTCATTCATCATAAGCCATTGGTAGCTATAGTAAGAAAAGATGTAGGTGAAATTCACTCGACTCGTTTACAACGCATGAAACTGAAACTCTCAAGATATGATTTCGAAATTAAGTTTTTTCCGGGCAAGATCTTATATGTAGCTGACTTGTTATCACGTAATTTTATTCATGATCCTTTAATTGATATGGAATCACCATTAAAAGGTCTCATACACAGTATCAATATGAGTGATCCAAAAGGAAAGATGTTTGAAGATGAGACTAGAAACGATGTTGTACTACAAACTCTTGTACGTCTGTACGAAGATGGAAGGCCATCAAATAAACAACAAGTTTCAGAAAATGTTAGCTTCTTTTGGCAATTTAAAGACAAAATATTTATAGAAGACGGCTTGGTTTTTTATGAGAACCGAGTTTTTGTCCCACACAATTTAGTTAACAAAATACTTCATAAGTCTCACATTGGTATAGCAAACATTTTGAATAAGGCTAAGACCACTCTTTATTGGCCCTATATGAAAATGTGAAATGTTTAGACCGGAAAATAGAAAGCAGTCATTAATTCCACATCCTGTGCCTGAACGACCTTTTCAAAAACTTGGAATGGATTGTCTCGACTACGGGGGGAGATCGTATTTGGTGGGAATGGATTACTACTCCAAGTGGATAGAACTCCACTCAATCGCAGACAAAACTGCATCAAGTATTATTAAAATTTTAAACAAAATATTTTCGATTCATGGCATTCCACAAAATATTGTCGCCGACAATCAACCTTTCAATTCATATGAACTCCGAAATTTTGCAAAACATTCAAACTTTGATTTTATATATAGCATTCCGAAATACCCACGGTCAAATGGTATTGCTGGGAAAGCAGCACATATTGCCAAATCAATGCTTAGAAAAATTAGTAAATCCGAAGGTAGTTTAGAGCAAGTTCTTTTAGAGTATAGAAGTACACCAATTCCAGGAATTGGGTATTTACCAGCAGAAATGCTTATGAATTGTAAACTAAGAACATGGTTACCGATAAAAGATGAAGATCTTAAGGCGAAAATTCCAAATTCCTTGTAAGCATTATTAGAAAAACCAAAAGAAAAAAATTTAATACGTAATAATCCGGTTCAACCCCGTCGCGAAATCAATCTTAAGGAAGGAGAAAACGTAGTATATAGACATAATAGAAAGTGGGAACCTGCTAGAGTAGTCTCCAAACATGAACGTCCAAGATCATACTTACTTCAAAATGAAAATATCAGAATCATTCGTAGAAATACATTTTACATACTCAGGTCAATGAATTCTCCTCACATAAGGCTATCCGATGCGGAAGAGAGAACACCTGTTGCCTCTAGAAACAATAATTGCTCTATAACTCGTATAACAACAATGCCGATCAAGAATCCGAATCAGTGCAGCAACCGAGCGGAGAGTATACCACAAGATTTGGCCGAATAAGTCGGAAACCAAACTTTTATATACCTCAGTAAAACTGAATTCTTGTACATGAAATTGTGAAGTAAACTAAATTTCGAAAATTATTATTTTTATTTATATTATTTATACCCTTACATCTGACAGCTGTGAATTAAATTGTAAAGTCAATTAAAAGAAGGGAGATGATGTACAATGTCCCATCTCTAACATAATAATAACAATAATTAACCTTTACATACTAATCTCTATGAATTATCATTACCGTTTGTATTATACATAATCACACATTCATACTATCAACTAGCGTGGTGGTTTTTGCACTTTGACAGTTTCTTAGAGTCAGTCCAATTTGTACTATTGAATAAAGAACATAAAACATTGAATTGATAGCAAGTATAATTGTGAAACACAACAGTACACAAGGTGCGAAAGAGACCTGTGCTGAATTTGCTTTTGGTCTGCAACGATTGGTAACTTCAGCTCTTCCTGGATGTTCAGCAAACGCGGTACAAGAAGTTTTGGTCAGTCAGTAAATCGAGTTTATTCAAAATCTTGTTACGATGGAGCGCCCCAAAACATTCCAACAAGCCCTTAATCTGGCTTAGGATTTGAGTTTAAGAACGATCGGTGAAAAATCGAACCGCATCAAGATTGGATGTTCCAAAAAACTAGAAAACTTTGACAATATGCAACGGTTGCCTACTGTACGAAAGCGCTTCACTAACGATGAACATGGATTTCATAACGGAATTTTGGTGTGGTCTAACGCCCCTATTTATTTGGCTTAATACAAGCTTAAAAACTAGGACTTAAAAAACTAAAAATAAAAATAAAAATAAAAATTAAGGTTTAGCGATATTTTGGATTAATCACTAGGGCTTAAAGCTAGGGATGGAGAGTGCTGCTATTAAAATCGAAAACTGAAAGCTTGGAGTTTACCTTACGCAGCACACGGGAGATTGGTTCGTTAGAGCAGTATGTGGTGCGATGGATTGGTAGATAAAAGAGACGGTGGCAATGCAGATTTCGAGGGTTAGTGTAAAAGAAAATGGAGTTGTAAAGAGACGTGCAATCGACGGGGCTTGAAAGGAGTAGGTGAATGAAAAGAATGTCAGCCCTTCTTTCCTCAAGGATATTCAGGTTAATGAGCTTGAGACGGTCTCAATAGTGAGGTAAGATTAGAGGATCGTTGCAAGGTATACCTCGAAGAGCAAATCGAAGAAAACGACGCTGGATGCTCTCAATACGGGATATATGAACGCGTTGAAAGAGATACCATGCGAACGTGAGTGATGTGTAGTGATCTTGTCACGTACGGGTTGCAGAATTTTTAGGACCATCTTTTAAGGAAGCCAAGTGATGAGTTTGCTTTAGTAATTATCTCTTCAATATGCGAGGAGGCTGGAGTCATGTAGTGAGGAAATGGGTTTAAAAAAATAGGTATCGTCAGCATAAAGAGGAAGTGCTGAGTGTTGAATGACCATTTCAAGATCGTTAATAGGTAGGATGAAGAGGAGTGGACCTGGATGACTACCGTGAGGAACACCTGAAGTGGCCAAAAAAGGGGCCGATAGGGCAGACCTAAAACGAACACTATAAAAACAATTATCTAGGTAAGAAGATATCCATTTTAGCAAAATGGGTTCAAAGCCCAGGAGGGACAATTTGAACAGGATTAGTTTATGAGATATCTTGTCAAAAGCCTTACTGAAATCAGTTGTTATGACGTCAACTTCTTTAGCACACTCTAAGGCTAAGAGAACAGAGGACACGAATTCGACAAGGTTATTGGTAGTTGATCTACCTTTCAGAAAGCCGTGTTGATTAGGGGAAATAAGAGATTTGCACTGGAAGCTTAAGGCTTCGTAAAAAATGCTTTCGAGGAGTTTGGGTATATGTGAAAGTTTAGCTATGGGGCGGTAATTAATGACTTAGCTCTTTAATCCCTTTTTGTGTAGCGGTGTTATGAAAGAAGACTTCCATGTCTGTGGAAATTCACCTTGAGAGAGCGATAATTGGAAGAGATTTGAAAGGGGGTGGGAAAGTGTAGATTAACAGTTTTTAAGAAATATGGATGGAAGGCAATCTGGGGCGTGTAATAATTCATCCTTAAGTTGTTGTAATTTATGTTCTATTACTGTATCATCAAAACTTTGAGAAATATAGAAATATACCACGGGGGGCTTGTAGATGGTTGCTTTTTTAGCGCGAAAAGGGGACGTAGAGAGGAATAGAATTGAATAATTCTCTGTAGAACGTAGAGAGAACGTCACTGAGGGACATATTGGCGAAATTAAAAGAACACTTCCTAAGATATTCGTTAATTTTGCGGAAATTCGCTTAATGAAAGTCGTAAGAAGAGGCAGCTGGATAGGAGAGTGGTGGAAAAGATAAAGAAGATAAAGATATTGAAAGGGGACAGAGTGAGACAGAGGAGTTTATGGGGTCAGTGGTGAAAATGAGGTCTAATTGCCTAACCCCACTAACTTGGCATAACTAACTTGGCATAAGCTAGGGTCTGTAAGCTTATCCAAGAAGAGGCATTTTTTACCCGAGTTAGTTTTGATAGTAGAAGATAAGAGGAAGGTTATTTCAAGAGGGTGTAGGAGTGGATGGTTGGAACAATGACAATAGTAGTACATTAGGGGCGAAAAAATTTATCGTTGTCAGCTCTGCTCCGTTAGACTAAGCTCATTTTTTGTTGACCAGACATGGATTCGCTTAAGATCATCATTAATATTGATAGATAGATAGATAGATAGATAGATAGATTTATTTTTACGTATAATAGTTTACATTTGGCTTGTTACCGCACATTTTACAATACAGGGATTCGATATACTACCTTTCCACTGAATTATTATAATTTTTAACAAAAAAACAAATTTTTTAACAAAAATAAGAATTTTAGAAGGAAACACGACTAAAACCTTCCATATAAAGAAAAACAAAAAAAAATCCAAATGATACGAGGGCGGGTCAATTAGCCTGTGACTTTTTGAATTTCTGACCTCTTTACTGAAACAGCAACACTGCTCCTGTCAACAGGCATAGTTAGTTTGTTTTTGACAGCTATTTTTATCAGACTACTCACTAATTTGAGGAGAAAAAAGACAATGCAAGGGTGCACACATGTGCAGTTGCCATGGCAAAAATCCATGAATTGGGCTATGAATTGCTCCCTCATCCACCCTATTCTCCAGATTTGGCTCCGAGCGACTACTTCTTGCTCCCAAACCTGAAGAAATGGCTTGGTGGAAAAAGATTTGACTCCAATGATGAAGTCATCTCGCAAACAAAGGCCTATTTTGAGGACCTCGACAAATCATTTTTTTTGGAACGGATAAAAAAATTGGAGAAGCGTTGGACAAAGTGTATAGAGCTCAAGGGAGACTACGTTGAAAAATAAAATTATTTTTTTATCAAAAAATCTGTGTTTTATTCCAAAAGTCACGGACTTATTGACCCGCCCTCGTATATAAATAAATAAATAAAATAAATATATAAATAGATAAATTAAACAAATAAAGAAATTAATAAATTAAACTAAGCAAATAAATAAATATACATATAAATTCAACAAATTGAAGCAAATAACATAAATAGACACATGAAAACAAACTAAATGAATAACAAATTCACACAATAAATATATAACTTAATCGCATTTAATTAGCGCATAATTCATTTATGAGAGGGTTATCAGCAAAACTATATCGTTCTAAAAATTTAGATTTTAGTTTTCTAATTCTTTCATAAATCAGTTCAACATTCGCTTTAATGTGCAGATCTAGGGTAGAATGATGCCAGTGTAATTTAAGCATCATTTTTAAAACTTTATTTTGGCATAATTGTAGTTTTTTTATGTGGCAATCGCCCCAGACTTGGCTTCCATATAGTAGGATCGCTTGAAAAATTACTTTATAGATTATAACCTTATTTTCTGTTGAAAGGGATGATTTTCTATTTATGAATGAATACAACATTTTGATGGCAATACCAATTTTCGTTACTGTTCTGTTTATGTGTTCATTAAATGTTAGTTTTGTATCTAGATGAATCCCTAAATATCTGACACATGTCACCCAAGGAATGTTTACTCCATTAACTTGTAATTGAGTGGAAGGTAAAAAGCAATACTTTCTTTTTCTGGTAAAAAAGATAGCTTGCATTTTATCTTCATTCAATTTAATTTTCCACTTTGAAAAATATTTCCTTAATACTTCTATAGCATTTTTGAGGCTGCTTTCAATATTGGAAGCGAGCTCATGCGAAGAATATATTGCTGTATCATCAGCAAAAATGGCTGCGTCACAATTGAGCAAGTAAGGGAAATCAGAAGTGTAGATGTTATGTAGAACAGGACCCAGGACTGAACCTTGGGGAACGCCAGAATCGAACGATATTAAATTTGAGACATCACAGTTAACATGAACTTTAAAACAACGACCAGATAGAAAACTTTTAACCATTCCACAAATATATGACGGAAAGTTAAAATTTATCATTTTAAATATCAGGCCGTCGTGCCACACAGTATCGAATGCCTTTTCAATGTCTAATAGCACCATTCCGATTTGCCTGCGGAGCGATTTGCTTTCACATATTTACAAATTCTAACAACTTGATGCGAGGTGTTATGATATTGCCTAAAACCAAATTGTTCATTAATAAATATATTACTGTCACTGATATGCTTGAGAATTTGATATTTCAGAACTTTTTCGAGTATTTTGCTGAGGCTACTAAGCAAACTTATTGGCCTGTAACTTTCAGGACTTTCAGGTGGCTTGCCTGCTTTGAACACCGGAACAATTTTGGCTAACTTCCAAGCGTCAGGAAAATCCTCCATTTTTAAACAAGCATTAATAAGGAATGCTAAATATTTTATTCCGGACTTGGGCAAATTTTTGATGTATATGTTTTTAATACAGTCAGTGCCGCCTGTTTTTCTTATTTTTAGATCTTTAACTATACATTGAACATCTTCGTGTGAAACAAAACCTACTGAAGTACTTTGGGTGACTCTATCGGAAAAAAATCTTTGTATTGTGGTATTTACAATATTCTCGGTTTCTATATCACCTAAATTTGTTGCTAAGTTATGGTTTCTTATTTGCTTTTCCAACATCCGAAAAATATGTGTTATTAGAGTCTTTTAGGAAAGGCAATTGTTTTCTTTTATTTTTTTTTATTATCTTAACTATGTTCCAAAAAGGTCTGGCATTTTTTTCTAGTGACTTTAGTTTATTATTCCAGTCTTTATTGCGAACGTGCAGTATATGTGAGGATATAAGTTTGCTGAGATTCGATACCTCATATTTGTAAAAGGGGTCCCGATATCTCTGCCAATTTTTCCGATAGTGGTTCCTTAATTTTATGAGCTCCAAAATGTAAGGAGGAAGCTTAATGTAAACTTCATTTACCTGCTTTCAGCAGCATTCAATATGATCGGATGACCACGTGAACCACACGGGAAGTAGGTGGGACTAGGGGGAAACACAACAATCACTGGCAAGGTAACACATAGACTTGACAATATTTTACCCCATGAGTTAGCTTTTACACAACCCCAATCACTGTGCCTGCAATTGAAGTATATTGCAACCCCTCCACCCTCTCTATCCATTCTATCATTCCGATAGCATTTATAGCTAGGTGTGGATAAATTAATATCAGAATCATTGTGTAACATAGTTTCAGTAACCAAAGCAATATCAATGTTACTACTGTTTAAGAAATAGATAAACTCAATAATCTTGCCGCGAATACCCCTCGCATTCCAAGTTAATATTCTTAGGTTTCTATCTACCATATTATTTAACATTAGGGTATAAAAACTTAGTAGCTAAATGTGCGATAACGTTAAATTGGTCTATTTTAGTCGTGCAACCAGCTAACTTTGAAATCATTTCCATACATAAGGTATTAATCTCTTCTGCTGTGAACAATGTGTTGGAACTGTTACCAGGCATGTTGTCAGGGCTGTTGCTCGAGTTGTTGCTAGATATGTTGCTAGAGATGTTGCTGTATATATTTCCATTTGTGTGAGTCTCCCATGCATTTGTTGATTGAGGTTGGAAGTTCGACCGGATTTCTCTACCAGAGGAGAGTTGTTGACGTGGCTGCGGCAGTGGAGGAAAATCAGACATAGTGGTAAATGAAACCTGTGTGCAAGCGGGGATTGCAGGAGCTTTGGGTCGAGAAGAGCTTTTAAGCTTTGTAAATTTCTCTTTCAACTCTAAGTATTTAGTTCTGCTAACACACGTTTGATCGGTAGATTTGTGAGCACCTCTACAATTAGCGCATCTCAGTGAAGCTGAATTGTCACACTCCGCAGTCTTATGTGAACCGGCGCATACAGCACAGTATGTTTTTTTGCTACAGTTCCTCTCCCCATGACCGAACATTTGGCAGTTGCGGCATTGGGTGGGCTTACCTTTCAATTTTTTTTGATAACTCCAATTGATTTCCGTGTGGAAAATGGAACGATAACGCCTTTTTAAGTCGGCCAATTTAATAGCACCATTTTCTAAAGACACAATGTAAATAGTATCACTGTAGTGTTCATAGGTTTTTTTAATTTTTTTTTAAATCAGTGCACTTCAAACCAAGTTTCACAAGCTCATTTTTAAGTACTTCACTGTCCATATCATCCATGCCATAAAGTATGACTTTAAATGCACTAGCACCCTTTAGGTCATGTGTAAAGAATTGTGAGTTTTCTTGCTTCAATCTGCACACTACGGTGTTGAAAGAATCAATAGATTCACACACAATTTTAATATCAATCGATATTTTTTTGACACGGTAGTCGGAAATATTTAATGTTTTCATTGTGGCGTGAACATAATCGCTGGATTTTTGCACAAGTTTAATTGGCGGAATAAACACTTTTTTTACAAGAAAATTGGATTAGATCACTTCATCCATTTCATCTGCGTCACTGTCCGGATGGCATTGAAGGGGACTCCAGTAGTTAGTTCTGGAGCCCTTACGTACACCTTTTTTATTCATGTTAACACGAACTTTTTTTTAATATTATCCGAGGACAAACGTATGTCCTCGTTTTCCGGGGATCTATCGCGTTTGGGAATTTTGAGAATTACGAGAGTTGTGGGTGAGAATCAAATTTAATTGACATGCACGGATGAAAGCTCCGGGTAGACTGTCCATTAATATTGATTACCGCCTGATTTGTATGGGATTTCGGAAACAAAGTATATATTTGTACATCATCGACATATATATGGTGTGCGGAGGTCATGAAACATTCGGCTATATCATCTATAAAGCATAAAAAAATGAGAGGGGCTAGTATGGAACCTTGAGGCACACCCAAGGGGACTTAGAGAAGTGAGGAGTGTTTGGTGCCATTAGAAACATATTGTTGGCGGCCAGATAAATATGAGACTATACATACACTTGTTGGGAAAAACGGACGTTGTTAGTATAGTATTAAATATATGAGTAATATGATGAAGAGTTTGTATGAACGATCAGAGCCAACAGCTTTTGATTTGATCTTTAAGATTGTTTGACCTACAAATATATCATCAACTCCAGAGGGCGAAAAAGTATCTTCTCGTTGGTTGTCGAAGGAGGCAGAGATGTTCTGTTGAATACAAGTATTGTGGTTGCTTTGAGCAAACTTCCTATTTAGTACATTAAGGTCGATATTATTGGGAAGTGCATCTTTTACAGACTTAAGCCCAATATCGCGAATATTACTCCAGAATTTGGAACTCTAGTCCCTCGGTTTGAATTTATCTTGATAAAAGATCTCTTATCGTTATCGTTAAAAAGTGCTTCTAAATTAATTTTGGAAAAAATTTATGATTTTATTGGATTTTCTTTTAGATAAGAAGGAAAAGCAGTAATTGTAAAGAAAATTATGTCGTGATGTGAAAATGCTGGAGCCTGAATATGATCGTAAAGCATTACCGAATCAATATTAGAAACTAAGAACACATCTAAAAGTGAAGGCTTTTTGTTAGGCATGTAGTGAGTTGGTTGAGTACTATTTGTAAAATAAAGATTAAATGACTCTACCGAACTAATTAATTGCTTATTATTACTCTCTAATATATTTATGTTCCAATCTCCACAGAGAATAATTTTTGCATAAATCACAGACATCTCCTCCACAAAATATCTAATATATATAGGGTTTTCCAATAAGGAATTGACAACTTTTTTTTTAAATAAAACGCAAACCATTTGAGATATTTCAAAAACTTTATTATCGGCTTGAAGCACAATCAAAACATTTATGAATGGAACTCGACTTCGTTCATATGGCCACCGCCGGCACGTTTGCTGCGGTCGATTCGTTGGACCCAATTTTCAACGACTCGGCCACACATTTCGGCCGAAACGGCCGCTATTTCGCGTTCAATGTTGGTTCTGAGCTCTTCCATCGTCGTCGGCGTGTTGTCATAAACCAATGACTTAACGTAGCCCCACAGAAAATAGTCAAGCGGCATTAAATCGAACAAACGAGGCGGCCAATCGACTGGCCCATTTCTTGAGATAACACACTCACCATACTTACTCTTCAATAAATCGATTGTAGCGTGTGCTGTGTGGCTTCTGGCATTATCTTGTTGAAACCTCATGTCGTCCAAGTCCATATTTTCCAATTTGGGCCAAAAATAATCGGTGATCATGGCACGATAACGCTGACCATTCACAGTAACGTGACGATCATTTTATTTACTTAATCATTAACTCTTACATACTAACAAAAAATGCTTAAATGATAGCTTAAAATTACTTAACAATCTTATACGAACTTACTGGCCTCACACGGGCACTCTAAGCTACTCTAAATTCTTATATCTACGTCTTTCGACTTCGTTTACATTTTATTTAGAATGTTTGTTTTGTATACTTAGGGCTAAGAAAAAATTGTTAACAAAAAACTTAGCCTATGGATGTAATTTTTTATTTTTTATAAAAACTTAATATCTAACTTAAAATAAACCTTAGTCTACCTAGTCCTACATACACAATACACACATTTACACACATAAACACTATACACAATTATATACATATATTAGTATATACCTTTGTATACACATATATACATCAACCCTATTTGATCCAGGTAGAGGAATGCTTCCGGTGGAACGAAGCCGTCAGAGCGCACACTCTCGTGGTAAAGGTAATTGCGGTAGTAAGCCCCAGATAACAGGTTATTCGTCGAGGTCATTGCTCTTGCCATGTGCCTTCGAGTCAGCTTAATTACGAAGTTGTCCACTCGTATTAGGTTCGCCCTGTTGTGAAGGACCTCATTAGGATACAATTTTTTGTACTCCGACTCTGGTGTTCTGTACAAGCGAAGGCAAGCCCTCTCAAACACCCGAATCTTTTCCAATAAACTTGCTCTCATGGTGAACCACACGGGACTTCCAAATACAGGCATAGGCCGGATAGGGGCTATGTAGCAGATCACCTTCACCCTCGCATCGAGTTGGCTGTTATAAGACAGTCTCTTTGTAAGGGCAAAAGCACCTTTGGCTCTGGTCAGAGCAACATCTATATGTTTGTTAAAATACAGATATTGATCTAGCCAGATCCCAAGGTATCTGACTACATTTCGACAAGCAAGTGACTGTCCGTGTTGTCCGACGATAGAAAACTTTCGCAAATTCTTTCTGGTATCCCTAGAGGCCCCAGACAAAGGCGTCCTAAGCAGAACGGTTTCCGACTTCTGAAAGTTGATTTTCAACTTCCAGTCATCGCAATATCGCTTAATTTTGTCGAAGTCACGCTGTAAAAGCATATTAATGACCTCAATCTTTGGACCCGATCTGTACGCGATTAAGTCGTCTGCGTACGCTATGGCATGGTGAAGTGAAGCTATCAGATCAAATGTTGAATAGGATCGGCGAATTTACCGCACCTTGTTGCAGACCGCCACTAATATTGATGGAAAGACATTCCATAACCACCAGTAGGATATAAAAATGTAATACATGCACACTTCACAATTAGCTTGAAGTCCCCCGCATTTTAACTTCGAATACCGATTATAAATTCAATAATATTCAGGAAATGTATAAATTCATAATCCACATTGTGTTCCTCACACGATAGAGTCCACAATGTACTGTATCCTCGGACTAAAAACATTTGCACTACTAGTATACTGCTCCGTCAAAATATGCCAATGCTAAAAGACTCAACAACAAGCAAAAGAAAGAAGATTATGTGGAGCAATATATCAAACAGAAAGGAAAAGAGTACGTGCCCAACAGGCTAAAAAGTGAGGACACTTTTTAACAAGGGGGAGAGTTAAGGAACCTTATACACACCAAAACAACCCATGCTTATCATCGGACGCCGTATCAATGCTGAAACGCAAATGCACTTATCGACGGTTGAATTATCAGTAGTCAGGTTAGTCAGTTTATATGCATTTTTATTTTCATCACTTAATTTACTCTTACTTGCTAGACAAAAAACGCTTAAAAATTAGCTTTAGTAACTTAAAGTTATCTTATATTAACTTACTGGCCCCATGCGGGCCCTCTAAGTTAAACATAATACTTAAAAATATGTCTTTCAACGTTTATGACAAGTTTTATTCTTATTCTTATATGTAGTTATGACAATACAGCTTAAATTAAGAAAAGATTTCTAAATAGCAACAACTTTCAATTTGAATTTTATTCTAAAACTTCCTAGTTCAGCCGCAGCTTTAAAGCTTACCGCATCGAACCCTTTACTGGCGTGTTATTAAATACTATATCTCGATTTCCTTCTTGTGTTTTTTGTTCTACCAATTATCAAAATTGATAAGCGCTCTAGTTCACCGGATTCGGAGGACATTCCACTGTCCTCTGAAAAAGGACTAAGACCCAAAATGGCCATAAATAAACGTGATCCACTATACAATCCGTTCAGCGCTCGAGGGCGATGAAATGGATGAAACAGATGTAGTTGTACAAAATAAACCACAAAAAATAGCTCCTGCCCCAATAAAAATGTGACTATGTGCACGTTGTAATGAACCTACTTAAAATAAGAGACTATTGTATTAAAAAAATGTTTATTGGCATAAAAATTATGTGCGACTCCATAGAATCATATAATTCGGTTCTTAATAAATTAAAAGAAGACAATTGTCAATACTTGACGTGAAAAGTGATAAAGTATTCAAGGCTGTTTTATATGGCCTAGGGCAATTGAAACAGTTTCCTTGAAAAATGAACTTATCAAACTGGGCTTAAAGTGCAAAGAAATTAAATGCATTAACAAAACATGTGCATTCTATACTGACACGTTCTACATAGTTTCTTTTGCAAATGGAAGTGTCAAATTCAGTAGACTAAAAAAGAACATTCGTGCAATTTTCAACGCACAAGTGAACTGGAGCTTTTATCGAAAGCAAAAAAATTTACTGGCACAATGCCGAAATTGTCAGATATTTGGCCACGGTGAGAGAAACTGCCACATAAAGACATATTGTGCTAATTGCGCTGGCAATCACAAAACTAAGCAGTGCAACGCAAATATTACCAAATGTGCAAACTGGAAAGGAGAACACAAATCGAGAGACAGCGCATGCGCAAGCAGAAGGCATTATATTGATCTGAAGCAGAAGCTCACAGCAAAGACGAACCGATCTTTCTCATACAACACCAATCAAGTTAACAGAAACATCAACAATGCCAACATTTCTCTTCACTCTTTATCGGATTTCCCAGCTCTACCAACACGAGCAGCTACAAAGCGGGTTAGAGTAGTAGGGAGCAGTAATATCTCTACACCAAAAGCGTGGGAGCAAAATGTCTCAACAGAGTTGTCATCGTACAGCAATAATTTAAGTACCAACAAAGGTGAGTTATTCACCATAGAAGAATTAAACTCCCTTGTAATGGAGATGATAAATAAATTAGGTTCATGTAAAACAAAAGTAAAGCAATTGAATGCTATCGTACAATTAGCTACTAAGTTTTTTTTCAAACATGTCAAGTAGTATTACAAATAATAATTTAAATATCATACCATGGAATGCAAGAAATGTTAAAAATAAACATATTGAACCCATTAGCTTCTTAAACAATAATAATATTGTAATTGCATTAATAACGGAAACATGGCTAGATTCCACAATGCAAATATCAACGTCTGTATTTAAATGTTATCGTATGGATAGAACAAATCGAAGTGGTGGTGTTGTAGCAATCCTAATACGGAGATCAATTCAGCATAAGCTTTTAGGAAGTATTCACACATATCTTGTAGAAAATCTGGGTATAGAGCTCATTTTAGGTACCAGAAATAGCCTGAAAATCTTCTGTGTTTATTTCCCTGGTGGTACTCCTGGAGATGTAAAACAGCTTCAGTTGAATATCTATTTGAGGAAACTCTTCTGGTGGTATCTTTTTAATTGGAGGTGATCTTAACTGTAGACATCGGGATTGGGGTTGTGTACGTGCTAAGTCCTGGGGTAACGTTCTGTCTAACCTATTTGCTATGTTGCCTATTCATGGTCTGTGTCCGTCTAGTCCTACTTATATTCCAGCTGGTTCTCGTGGTCGTCCATCTGTTATTGATTTTTTTGTCACTAACTTATCTAGTCATATTTTGAAGCCAGTAACAATTAATGACCTATCTTCAGATCATAATCCAGTTCTTTGTCGGCTTCGCTTTTCAGGTGAAAAACTCACACAATATTTCCATGATCTGAAACACGCAAATTGGAAAATTGGAAATCAAATCCAGACTTAGAAACGTTCCTACCAGCCTGGACAAAGTAAACAGCAAAGATGACATTGACAATATCGTCTCTCAGTTTTCCGAACATACCATATTCTTAGTTCCGCTGACATAAGTGTGCCAAAAGTTGAAAAAAAATTTTCTTGTATGAAACTTCCAGCTCATGTCTTGAAGTTTATTCGTTTGCGTAAGATGCACAGAAGAAACTGGCAAAGATATAGACAGCCCATCTCTCAAAGGCTGGTAAAACACCTCAACAAACTCATAGCGAAGTTTATTTAAACGAAATTTATCGTGAAATTTACAAAAAACAAAAATAGAAATATTCCAACTCTTACAAATATGGGTGCAACATATCACAATGATCCAGACAAAGCCAATATTTTCTGCCAGAGTTTAGCTAAAAACCATTGCGTTTCCCTACAGGTGACACTAATACTAGCGCATTTGTACAAAACGCGTTACAAGACTTTAATGCCGCAATAACCACAACAGCTGAAAATGCGTTCATTACTGAGGCTGAGATAAAACACATCACAGATAACCTCATTGTAAGGAAAACTGGTGGTCTAGATAGAGTAAGAAATATTTATTTGAAGAACTTACCGAAGGCTGGAACTAGATATTTAGCTTTCATAATAAATGCGTGTAATACTTTCCAACTGCTTGGAACGAAGCAAAAGTAATACTAGTCCAAAAAGCAGGAAAACCTCCGAAAGAACCAACTAGCTAGAGGCCTATAAGTCTATTGAGTAGCATAAGTAAAATCTATGAAAAAGTAATAAAGGACAAAGTACTCAAAACCATCGATGAGCAAAATATACTTCCCAATGAGCAATTTGACTTTAGGCGTTTTCATAGTACGAACCACCAAATTCTACGAATTTGCAATAGTATTAAGAGGAATCGTGCTTTAGGAAAAACAACCGGATTATTAATACTGGATATCGGAAAGGCATTCGAAACTGTGTGGCACAATGGCTTTTTATATAAAATAATTAGATTCCATTTCCCAACGTATATTTGTAAAGTTGTCCAGAGTCTTTTGTCCGATCGAAGTTACAAAGTTCATGTCAATAATAGTAATTCATGTTTTTGTAATGTAATGCAGGTGTTTCTCAGCGATCAGTTCTTGCATCGATCAGTTCTTGCATCGATCTTGTTCAACAAGTATTTAGCTGATTTTCCCCATTTACCGGAATGTGATTTTGCCCTGTACGCTGATGATTCTGCGATTTTTTCGTCGCATATATTTGGTCTCAATATTGAGACTAATTTAAAAGATGCGGGGGGAATAGTTATTCCATATCTAAACAAATGGAAAATTAAAGTTAACTAACTAACTCATCATCTTCTCCAGAACCCAATCGGAGAACGTACGTCGTTTCAAATCGTCCATCGGCTTCAATTCTTGAGTCTTGTATGGGTGTAAACAAGATCCTTACGCAAAATACGCCATAATGTGGTCTGAGCGATGCCCAATTTTTGAGAACGCCGTGGAATTGACTGATTTGGATCGTTTGCTACGGACGCCTGAACGGCAGCAATATTTTCGACACTTCTATCAACCCGTTGTCGCACTAACACGGTAACATCATACAACGAATATATAGACTAAAATGTTTGCACTAAACTTGTTATTGCCTGTCTACTAGGGTGAGAATTACGACCGAAAATTGGAGTTAACGCTCTTAAAGTTGCAGTTACCGACTCCGAATTTCGATAGAAAATTTTTATAATTTGCAGACGTTGCTCGTTCGTGTACTTTAGCATGATGAAAATGTTGAGTTTACTGAATAAATTGACAGTGGCAGTTTGGTGATTAGTGAAAGAGTAGTTGGCTATGTTAGGAGCCATATATATACACCCTACAAGTAGTTTTTCACAACCAAGTGTTATTTCAATGAATATATATTCTAATAGCTCGTTCGAGTTAGATTTTTTTACAACGTTAAATCCATAACATTTTTTAATAAATATTGCCTATCTGCACGCTTTGGCTTATGGTAATTACTGATTAGGATGCAGCCACGTTTCTGACAGACAAATAACATCGACCATATTATTGTCAAATATTAAACGCAACTCGTTTATTTTGCTATTTAGACTTTGAACATTCAAATGACACATACTAAAACCATTTTTTTGTTTACATAGAACATTTAACATAATTTTCGTCTCATCTTTGTGGCCACACTGGAAATATCGAATATTGCTCCTATAAAGGCAATAACAAAAAGTTTAACCGACAATCAACAAAAACAATTATAATCGTGTGGATGATATGGCTTACTTTTGGAATGATATTACAAACAAAGCAGGATGAGAGAAATTAAAAGCAGGTACAAAGATAGTAAACGGAAAGGAGAAAGAGAGTGGAAATGAGTATATTAAGGAAAGAGTAAAGAAAAATGAGAGGAAATCGAAGGAAAATGATAGACAAGAAATCAATAGGAATTTGAACAGATTAACGTATTGAAATTAAATAAATAAAAAGAAATGAAAGAAAAGAGAATTTACATTCGGAGATTCACTGTTAATTAAGTGTTCATGGTGTTGTTTTGTTGTTTTTAAAGAGATTCTACTGCATGAGTGTGTCTTCATTGTCTATGTAGATGTTTCTTCCGAGTTTATGTTCTTTAATGAAAATGGATCCGGATCGGGTGGTAGTAGAAAAGATCCCTTTCCGATTTTTCATGCGCATGGCGTGTTGAAGAAGAGACCGATTCCTACTTGTAAGGCTTTCATTGACGTATGTATATTGATTCGTTTGAGTCTAGTCCGACATCACGTAGGCATAGCTGCCTTTGCTCTTTTTTCCAGTATTGAGCGATTACTCTCAAAACGTAGTTACGGTTGTATTAAATTTATATATGATAGGTGGGTCATTCGTGTTGTCACGACGTTGAGGCCGGAAAGCAGCTTTAAGAGTCGGTGGCTTGCATTCAATTGTATGGCATATACAGTTGAAAATTCATTTTAAATTTTCTTCATGCAGCTGCAGAACTCCAAAGAGCGTCAGCTGCTAGTTCTCGCCTCTCCAATGCGTCGCATCTTTTCATAAGATCGACAAATTCATCGTCCGGGAAGGTAGATTGATTTGTGTGCATCTCAAGTTCATCCACCCGTGATTGAAGTTCTGTACGGGACTGTTCATATGGAACCCACTTTTGCTCAATGAGTGATATTTGGCCATTATGTCGCATCGTAAGTTCTTTATTTCTTCCGTAAAACGATTAATTATGGCTTCTGTGTGCTTGTTAAAACGCTCCTCTAGTTCAGCAAGAGTCACAAATATTGAAGGGCAAGACGGTACACTCTTAGATGTTGTTGGTGTACTTATTTGCGTTGGTGTTCCAATTGCTGTAACTGCGGCGGAATCTGATGAAGCTCCCTGCTTTCTTTAGCGGAGGGTTACGGTAGCACCTTGAGAATTCACTTTACTGGATTTTTTTGTTAATTTAATTATTGATTTATATTATTTGTTCAATGTTCTAAAGGTTTATGTTTATGGAGTGTATGTTTAACTTATCACTTAAGAGGACACTAGAATGGAAACGTATTGATTGGCACACACTTTTGTTATATTAAACCAAGTTTAAAAGCAGATTTTATTAGAGAAGCCAAACCATAACTTGGTTCCGTCCGTAAACACTGAACTGCACACTAAATATTTCAGCTCCTATTGGGCCGAAAACCAGATTGTTGGTCACATAGAAGATTTTTGGTATTTAAGTAGTAACAAATTTGTTTTAGTGCTGTCTTTCCAAAGGGCTTTGACAGGCTGAATAGAGATGCCTGTATTCAACCGCATTCCTCATTCCTTTTTTATGGACCGGGAATATTTTTACTCTATTCCATTCCGATGGAGAAGTAGAAGTTGTGAATAAATTAATGATGATATACTAAGATGTGGGTAATGTTAATTCATCGATAAGAAATCTTCTCCACTTCCGATAGGCAGTGTCACGTTGGACAATGAGTTGTTTGGTGTTATGATAAACCATTGAGGGGACTTGGAAGTGCGTACTATTTAGAGGGATATTGTTTTAATATAGCTATAATAGTTATTGCTGTAGGAACACTACTTTGTCGTCTACAGCGATTACGATCTACGATTAACGTCGGAGAGCAGTTTAATATAGTCTGTATTTTAAAAGTCACGGTAAAACTGTTCCGGAGTGCCGCTAGGTTGCATTATATTAAGTACCTTAATATTAAGTATCAAGTCGTTCTTAGAAAACCCTGGGGCAGAAATGTTGTCTTAAAAAAGTCTGTTAGAGATCTCACCAACAAAGAAAACATTAAGAAGGTAACATGAGTCTTCCAAATAGTGGTTGGGAATGCTTGAGTTAACCGCGGTTAAATGAAGCGATTTCATATTGCCGATAAACGAGGCTGATTCAAACTTGTCGATTAGATTGCAACTTAGGTCACCACGGTTAACTATATTTTAGGAAATACATGAACTAGAACATCTAGCAATGGAGTAAAACTTATCCTATGGATAACACCAAGTATTAGATTTTCAGTTTTAGGACACCCTTGGTCCGCCGCCTTTAGCGTCGCTGCAACCTTGTCGTCTGAATTGGCCTAATTAACAAACTGATTTTCTTTTCGCATCGTATCTCTTTTACAACCTTTTCTGTGCGTAACCAAATCGACTTGCGCAACCCTCCAATAACGCTTACGATCACTCACCGCTGGTTCCAGTTTATTTTACAGCTTGGGTGGTTTTTCTTTTGTCGGTTTCAAATATCATCCCATTTGTCATTCACTTCCCTACTCCGAACATTGCACGTGCAATCCCATTCATAATTATTCTTTAATTGTTTCCTGGGATCGACCCAAATACGAAACATGATCAGCGTCGTGTTTCGGCAGTGCGCCGAATGTACGCCAGCACGTATGGCATATACGTACATGCGGCTTCGAATTTCGGTGAATGAGTACCCGAGTCAACTTGACCGATATTGCATATGCAGCTTGATAAGTAGATTGTTGTGATTTCAAGTGCTGGGATCATGCGGTGTGTGAATCACAACATCCCATCCCCCTTAAAAAAAGAAAATTCTTCCTGAAAGCATTCGAAATTTCTGTGACTGGTTATTTGTGGTTGCAGAGGTCGATGAGAACAGAAAATATAGTTTTACAAATGTTACGTTTTACATAAATCAAATCTTGCTGTACTGGTAAATATAAAAATATAAGAATGTTCCTATTATACAAAAAATTGTTTTCCGTTTTTTTTATGATCATTTAAACCAACAAAACTATTTGTATATTATTATCTGGTACTCGTATATATCTATTATACTGTACCATATATTCTATTAATTTTAAGTTAATTAGTTTTACAAATGTTATATAAAATATAATAAAAATGTTCCTTTTATAGTATATATATATTTTTAGTATATATATATTTATCTTTTTATTGAAATACATTTTTTTGTTAGAGAATATTCTTTATTTAATGTAATTGAATTTTTTTTTATTGTTTTTTTGTATATGGTGTTTTTATAAATTTTATTATTTTTTTTGTATTTTTTTTCTTAGTCTAAGTTACTTTAAAATGTTTTTATATATTTTTTTTTGTTTTTCAATATTTAATTTAAATCAACAATAAGATTTGTTAGTTATTATCTGGTATACGTATATATCATATACAGGGTGTCCCAAAAATCAACGTCAAGCCGGAAGCGGGTGATAGGTCAAGTGGTGTCGGTTATCACAAAATTATAAAAAAAAATCTAAGTCATGAATTTTTAAAATTATTGGCACTCAGAAAAAATCGAGAAATCTGACACCCTGTGGCGATCTTTCAAGTACTGTGATCGCAAATCTTTATTTTTCTTCGATTTTTTTCGTCACGTAACGCGGTCCAAAATTGAAACATAGCTATATTGGTTTCAACTAAAATATTGCTTTTTTGTCCATCCATGCATCTGAAAATTATTAATCACTCAATATGAACTGACTGTACTGACAGAAAAAAGTTACATGAACTTCCACAATTTGCACGAGTGCCACGTGGAAAATCCACATTAGATGCGGGGAGATAGATCACAGTACCGTTTTACAGTAAACATGTGGACGGGAATTTTGAATGGTAGCATTATTGGCCCATTCTTCAATCGGGAATACTCCAACGGGTGGATAGGGCGGTCTGGTACAATTTCGTGGCCAGCCCGTTCTCCTGATTTAAATCCACTCGATTTTTTTTACTGGGGAGCAGTAAAAGAGAAAGTTTATTCTAAGCCGAGAGAAAATTTAAACCAGCTGCGCCAAGAAATTGCAGAAGCCGTTGAAGACATCAACTCCAGAAGACATGCCCGTCTTATTACCAGAACATTTGCAAGAAGATATAGAGCTTGCATTGCAACTGAAGGCAAACAGTTTGAAAATTTGTTGTAAGATACAAGATCGGTAGATGGCGTTTAGTCGCGGAACAAACAACAGTTGTATAAAGCGATCCTGAGTGTATACACCAAGAGAACGTAGTGTTCTGTGTGCTCTGTGATGGGGAAAAAACGAAATGAAATGACAAAGGTGGTATCTGTATCTGTTTCATTCACACTACTCGAAATGGGTTGTTTATCCATTTAAATCACGGCGTCACTGTCTGTATCACTCACACTTAGTACTCATTTTAACTTTTTAAAAAGAATTAACTATGAATCAGGTTTCTTTAACAAAATATTTTGTTTGTCCCCACTTAAGAGTTAGTCTGGCTAGTGTCATACCATTTTGAAATCCAGACTAAATACGCCATCTTTTAAAGTTACTTGCCAAAAGGGCATAGTAATTTTTTTTGTGAGTACAGTCAGTTAAAGTTGGGTGATTAATGATTTTCAGATACATCGATGGACAAAAAAACAATATTTTAGTTAAAACAGATATAGTTATGTTTCAATTTTGGGCCGTAATTTACAGAAGAGTTACTCAGGGTTATGTGACAAAAAAAATCGAAGAAAACTAAAGATTTGCGATCACAGTACTTGAAAGATCGTCATAGGGTGTCAGATTTCTCGATTTTTTTCTGAGTGCCAATAATTTTAAAACTACATGATTTAGATTTTTTTTATAATTTTGTGATAACCGACACCACTTGACCTATCACCAGTTTCCGGCTTGACGTTGATTTTTGTGACACCCTGTATACATATATTCCTACTATACTATATATGCTTTAATTTTTAGGTTAATTAGTTTTAGAAATTTTATTTTACAGATAATAAGAATGTTCCTATTTTAGTATATATATTAGGGTGTCCAAAAATTTTTTTAGATATCAAAATGCATACCTCCTCTTTCTTTTTAAACTACCCAGACTTACTTAAATACAAAATTTCATCTTCCTACTTCAACGTTAACCCGTGTCGACAGAACTCTGAAGATTTTGAAAATTGCTGTTTATTTTAACGCTTTCCGTTATGTAGCTGAATCAATTGAAATATTGAAATTTTTATAAAATATTTACTAAAAGAAGATAAAAGTACAGATCAGGCAGGATATTTTCTTTTGAGGGTCTCTTTTTTACAGTCTGGATACAGATTTCTATGCGTACAAAAATTTCTTTTGCTCTTCCTTTGCAGTGATCAAACCATGAAAATCTTGCATAAGTTTTACAGCTCTTTCACCCGTATCATTAACTGCCCTTAAAGAAAGAACTTTACTTTTCTCCTCTGAATAGGCAATATCTTCATTCCATGTAGAAACGGGTATCTGGAGGAAATTTCTATCAATTTTTAAACCAGAAAATAAATTTGTGTTCTTGACAGACAAAAAATCACTTAATGATTTTCCTGCAACAATAAATAAGGCAGCATTATTAACAATTTATTGAAAACAGTATAAAAAATAGTATGTAGCCAGCAGCATGGTCCAACGCCCTAGACGACAAATTTCCATTCGTTTGCATATAGTTCGGTAATACAAATTTCTTTGAAATAAATTCCAGCTTACTGGTGAATTTGAGTTATTTTGATCTGTCCAAATGCGACTACCATTATGCCAAAAATCATCATGAACCTCATTATTCCGTTCTGCAATGTTAGTATCAGTTGATTAGTTTATCCTCGCACTTTTTATTTTTGTTTTGTTTTATTTATTTATTATTTTTATATGTATTTATTTGTAGTGTAAAAGTGTGGTGTGGCTTGGGTTATTATTCAGTAAATAATTTTATGTCATTATTGTGCACTGTTCTTGTTTTATTTCTTACTTGGATCATAGTGTTTTCGTTTGAAATAGGTTTTTTAATCACGTAAGGTCCTTCCCACAGTGAGGAGAATTGGTTCTTTCTGACGTGTTTCTTAAGCAAAACTTTATCTCCGAGATTTAACTGTTTATTTTGGCTATCTTTGTCGTACTGTCTTTTTGATAATTCCTTCATTCTTTGTAAAATCTCGTTGGCAGCTTGGTATCCGTTTTGTAGTGTGGCCCGCAACTCATTGGCATAATTTTCATAATTGTATGAGGCCTTTGGTTTTTGTCCGAAAATACTGGGAACGCTTGCTGGCAATCCGTAAAGTAGGGCGTAGGGCCAGTGCTACTGTGAGGTATAGTATTATATACAAACATAGCGTATGGGACCCAAGTGTCCCAGGTGAATGCGTCTTGGTTGACATAATGGCGGAGATATTCGCCCAAAGTTCTATGGCTTCGTTAAGAGCTCCAATTGTTTGTGGGTGGTAAAGTCCTGTAGTCCATTTTTTTATCTTCAGTACAGAACACATTTCTTTAAAGAGTGTAATAAGAAAGCTTGTCCCTTGGTCAGTTAACAATGAAGTGGGAATACCATGTCGACAAATAATGTTTTCTACAAAAACTCTTGCACCTGTTTGAGCTTCTGCATTCGGTAAAGCAAATGCTTCAGAAAATTTCGTAAGGTCGTCCTGGAAAGTAAGCAAGTATTTTTGAGCGCTATAACTTACTGGTAGAGGTCCAACCAAGTCCAGGGCGATCCTTTCGAATGGCTTCGTGCACGTCGTGGTTATTTTCATCGGTATTTTGGGGTTCTTTCTACTCTTACTTATCTCACAAGAGGTACATTTTCTTATGTGAGCAGCTATGTCTTATGCCATTTTAAGCCATTAATACTTTAACTTCATCCTTTTTAATGTTTTTTATATCTTTTTGGTCAGGAAAAGTCGATCTTCAATATACGAGTAAATATGTATATTCACATCGAGACTTTGGAAGTTTTTTCGAGGAGCTGGTTGAAGGTTAGTTTAAATTCGTCCCCCATTATCGGCAATGAGAAACCTATTGATTTGAGCTCTTTAACGCAGAAAAATTTCTTGGTGTCGTTTAGACTGGACTCGGCATTTTTTTCATCTCTCACGCTTCTGAATGGTATTGGTAGCGTTATGACATAGATCATTTCATTACTATCAAGAGTGAAGGTGGACATTTCTCCTACTTGTGGCTTTACGAATTGGCGTCTCTTCTCTTTGATGATTTCCTCGTCTCGTGAATCTATTAAGGGCAATATTATAGTTTTAAGTTGAATCCTTTTGTCTGTTAAAATAGGTCTTCTCTCTTCTTGAAGGTTAAATCTTGAAAGGGTTTGAATACCTTCTGGGGTATCTATTTCTTGTATAGGTTCCTGGTGCTTTCTATGTCGCGCGCGTTTTGTTACCAGGACTATATTTCCTTTAAAAATTCCAGTCTCGTCCTCAGATCTGGGAAGGCGACTTAATGTGTCTGTAATACAACTCCAATGTATTTACCGGCCTTTTAAATTGTTTGGTATTCGTATTCGTCCAACAAAATTGTCCAACGGGCCAGTCTTGACGCAGGATCTTTCAGGTTCATAAGCCATTGTAACGGCTTGTGGTCACTGCATATGGTGAATATGATATACTCGTATGATAACCATAGACATACGGTCGGAATTACTTGACGGCGTAAACGATAACAATTCCTTTTACGTGGTACAGTACCTTGTTTCGGTATCATTCAATGTACGGCTATCTTTGCCTATAATACCCTGAGATAATACTGCTCCCAAACCAATATCACTAGCGTCAGTTGTTACTATGAAGTGTTCGTTGAAATTAGGGTATGCTAAAATAGGGGGTTCCATAAGCTTGTGTTTGAGCGTTCGGAAAGCCTCATTGCAGAACGTGTCCCATTTCAATTCCACATTGTTCTTTAATAAATTCGTGAGTGGCTTTGCTATTATAGAAAAGTTATCTACGAACCGTCTGCAATAGGCTACAAATCCCAAAAATGATTTTACGCCTTTAATATTTTTGGGTACAGGGTAAGTCTTTACGGCTATTATTTTCTCGGAGCCTGGTTGGAGTCCTTCCTCGGATATGATGTTCCCCAAGTACATCAATTCTCTTTTGAGGAAATTTCATTATAGGACTATATCATCAACGTACACAAAGCAATCAAATCGTTGAAGACCTATTAACACAGTGTTGATTAAGCGCTGGAAAGTTGCTGGTGCGTTCTTTAGACTGAACGGCAAACGAATGTATTCATAGTGACCGTATTGTGTGTTGAATGCGGTTTTGCATTTGATTCCCTTTTCCATAGGAATTCGGTGAAATTCCTTGGCCAAATCAAGAGCACTAAAATATTTGGCTCTACCCACTTTGTCTAGTATATCGGTAATGTTTGGCAGGGGATATGCATCTTCATCTGTTAATTCATTTAACCGCCTGAAATCAACCACCACTCTCCAACGTTTGTTACCATCCTTATCAGGCTTCTTGGGAACAAGTAGCAAGTGGGAGTTCCATGGACCGGCTCTGGGTGTGATAATGCCCTCCTGAAGCATTTCATTCACTTGTTTGTGAATTTCACTTTTTTGCGCGTCAGGAAGCCTATAGGGCTTTACGAACAGTGGAAGTTTATTTGGGTCTGTTATTATGCGGTGTTTGATGGTGTCAGTTGAGTTAAGATGATCGCCGTCAAGATAAAATAAATCATTGTACTCCCTACAGATTGTCAGTATGGACTCTTTTTCCTCACTATTACAGTGTTCACCATCTAGTACCGATACTAATCCTTCTAACCTTTTTTTAATGGTATCAATAGATTTGGCTGAAATTACCTTAAAGTCTTCTGGCCGATCCCATTGAAAATTGATATCTTGGCAACGAACAGTCTTTAAAGTACTCATCATTAAAACCTTGATTTTGGAATTTGTGGGTCCAGTTAGGGTATCTACTATATAAATACCGGGTTTGGCTAACCTTTTACGTATTATTAAATCTTGCTCGTTGGGCAATTTATCATCAAAAGGGACCACAATTATTTGCTGCATCCTTGGTTTAAGTCTCACCATATTATTATTATTTATGAGTACGTCTTGTTTTTCTTTGTGAACCTTTGTACTTTTAGCTGCCTCAGTCTTACATTCGGCGAGACTTTGTCGTACCTCTGGCTTATTGTTTGCAGGATTTTTGTGCCTCCGGTCTACTTTTGGCCGGGTTCTGTGTTACATCCTTACTTTCTGCTGTGTATTTTCCTTTTACTTTTCGATTGCCACTTAGGTGTTGATAAGACGAGTTGCTTGTTCCGGCCCGTAGACAAATGGAATCAGCTATTGGCTCGTTTTCAGCGTTTTCTGTGTTCACATTGATGTTCCGAGAATACACCAGGTTTGTGAAACCAGAAGCGTCAACATTTCCTGGGGCTTGAACTTTGGGAACGGTATTAGTTATTTTTCCCCAGTTACTATCTTCTATTAAAAGCTTATTCCTTATGCTTTCCTTTTGTATTGTTATTTCAATTTCTCAATTTTCCAAATCGACATGACACTGAAATTTACTGAGAAAATGGTTGCCGATTATTCCGTCATATTCTAAATTTATGCAAGGAGGCACTACTTGGAAGGTGTGTTCCAAAGAAATCTTTTGTTCGTTCGCTTCGAATTCTAGCGTTCCCAAGATTTCCCCCATTGTACGAATATTTAGAGAGTCTCCCGCAATGGTCGATATAGTACACTTCATTTTAGTTTGAAATGCGTTCGCAATTTTTGATTTTACAAGGCTTATGTCATCGCCTGTGTCAATTAGGAATGTAGCTAGTTGTTTGTATACTATGGGGTGAAATTTGGCTCGTATCACTGGCTCTTGGCGTTTAGGACAGAGTGATATGAGGTTAGTGAGGCGCTTTCATTTGTACTCGCGTAAGATTGCCGGCTTCTGCTTCCCGAGCTTGCTCGTTTCCCGACATGGAAGAATACTGTCTCACGTTTTGGTTATTGTGCCACTCGCATCCTACATTCGTCCTGAGAGTGGTTTGGTTTGTTACAATACCCACATCTTATCAGCTGAACTTCCCTCTTTATTTGTTGCGGAATGAAATTCGGAATATTAGTATTCCTGTAACAAGTGGCGGAGGTGTGACCAATTTTGTTGCATGTTTGGCAGTCAGGCCGATAGGTGGGCGGTTGGGAGTGCGTAACCTGGTTCATGTAACATGTAGTTGAGGTGTGCCCCAACTTGTTACATGCCTGACATTTGACTACATTTTGGGACTTATGTTTTGTGGGTCCATCGGCAGGCTCTAATCGGATGTATTGTCCGATAGCATAGCTGACCGCAGTTTTCAGATCTTGGTAGTTTTGAACCTTCACCAGGATCTTGAGACTGGGGCATTTAAGTCCACCCTCGAAAGTCTGTACTGCCAGGTTTGTATTTTCCTTAATAATGAGATCTCTTACGGGTATCTGCTATAGAACTGCATGTGACCGTGTCGAGTGACCCTAATAACATGATAATTCTGTCCCCAAATTCTTGGACGGACTCTTGGTGTCTCTGCCTGGCTGTTATTAACTCATTCTGAGCGGAGGACCGTGACTTGAGTTGAATTGAGACTCTAGCACTGACACCATATCTTTCCATTGAGTGAAAGACCTGTATTGGACAAAATCAAAAGCTGCGCCTTGAAGCCTGGTTGTAATAATGTCCTGAAAAAGAGAGTGTTGTGCTTCATCGTTGATGTAAGTAAAGAGAATGTTGCCGCACGCCACAAATTTATTGAGACCTGCCGAATTGCCATCGAAGGTTGGTACTATAATTTTGGTGGGGGCTTACGCCCCCATTTATTTTGCATAATACAAGCTTAAAACCTATGATTTAAACTAATAACATAAGGTTTAGCTATTAGTAGAACTTATTACTAGGGCTTAAAGCTAAGGATGGTGAAGGAGATCGAATTTGAGGGAAAATCTGCTGCGATTAAAATCGAAAACGGAAATGTTGGAGTTTACCTTAGGCAGCATACGGGAGATTGGTTCGTTAGAGCCATATGTGTTAAAGAAAATGGAGTTGCAAAGAGGCATGCAATCTACGGAGCCTGTGAGGAGTCGGTGAATGAACAGAATGTTCAGATTAATGAGTTTGAGACGGTAGGGATGTAAGATTAGAGGATAGTTCCAAGGTAGACCTCGAAGAGCAAATCGAAGAAAACAACGCTGGATCCTCTCAATACGAGATACATGAACTCGTTGAAAGGGACACCACGCTTGGTTACGTACTCAAGAAGGGGGCGAACGAAAGTGATGTATAGTGATCTGGTCACGTACGGGTTGCAGAATTCTTTGGACCATCTTTTAACGAAGCCGAGCGATGAGTTTGCTTTAGAAATTATCTCATCAATATGCGAGTGGAAATTAAGTTGCCTGTCGCATAATATGCCAAGGTCGCGGATAGATTCAACAAGGGGTATAGGTTGGCCGTGGAGATGGTAAATTCGTTGAGGAGATTTCTTGCACCTACGTGAGAAAGTAATCGATTGACATTTGGAGACATTGAGTTCTAAGCAGTTCTTGATGCACCAGGTGGAAAAACTATTTAGATCTATTTGAAGGAGGGTGGAGTCTTGTTGTGAGGAAATGGGTCTAAAAAATTTGGTATCGTCAGCATAGAGATAAATTGTTGAGTGTTGAATGCGCCTTTGAAGATCGTTAATAGTTAGGATGAAGAGGGGTGGACCTAGGTCACTACATTGAGGAACACCTGAAGTGGCCAAGAAAGGGGCCGATAGGACAGACCTGAAACGAACACTATAAAAACGATTATCCAGGTAAGAAGATATCCATCTAAGCAAAATGGGTTCAAAGCCCAGGACGGACAATTTGAACACGATAAGTTTATGACATATCTTGTCAAAAGCCTTACTGAAATCAGTTGTTATAACGTCAACTTCTTTACTACTTTCTAAGGCTGAGAGAACAGAGGACACGAATTCTACGAGGTTAGCGGTAGTTGATCTACCCTTCAGAAAGCCGTGTTGATTGGGGGAAATTAAAGATTTACACTGGAAGCTTAAGGCTTCATGCAAAATGCTTTCGAGAAGTTTGGGTATATGAGAAAGTTTGGCTATAGGGCGGTAATTAGTGACTTCGGTCTTTAATCCCTTTTTGTGTAACGGTGTTATGAAACAGGACTTCCATATCTGTGGAAATTCACCTTGAGAGAGCGATAATCCGAAGAGATTTGCAAGGGGCCGGGAAGGAGTTGAGGAACACTTTTTAAGAAATATGGATGAAAGGCCATCTGGGCCGGGTAAGTATTCATATTTAAGTTGTTGTAATTTGTTTTCTATTACTTTATAATCAAAACTTTGAGAAATAGTGGGGCAAAGGGCGAAGTTAAGTTGGTACTTGAAATAAGAGGGAACCGGTACGAAGGAATTATCGACAAAAGATTGCTTAAAGAAAGCAGCAAAAAAGTTTTCTATGGTATGCGAATCGGTTGATGATATGTTTTCGTATGAGAGGGATGGAGGGAAATCATTAGATTTTTTTTTGTAGTTAACGAATTGGTAGAAAGACTTAGGATCATTTATAAGCCTTGATTGCGCACTATCAAGGTATCGGTTATAGAGAAACTTATAGAGCTGGGCGAATTGAGGGTATGACCCAAGATAGTTTGAATAGTCAGTAAAAGAGTTGGATCGAAGAAAAACTGCCCATAATTTGTTTCTTTTGTTATATAAAGAGCGAAGTTTACGATCATACCACGGGGGTCTCGTAGAAGATGTTCTATTATGCGAAAAGGGGACATAGAGAGAAATAGAGTTGAATAATTCTATGTAGAAAATAGAGAGAGCACTTTTTAGGGGCATATTGGCGAAATCAAAAGAACACTTACTAAGATATGCGTTAATTTTGCGGTAATTCGCTTTGTCGTAAGAAGTGGTAGCTGCAGATGGGGTGGGGCGGAAAGGAGAGTGGTGGAAAAGAGAAAGAAGAAGTTGTGGGTGAAAGTTATCAATGGTCGATAGTGAAAGGGGGCAGAGCGAGACAGAGGAGTTTATGGGGTCAGTGGTGGAAATGAGGTCTAATTGCCTACCCACGTAGTTGACTAACTTGGCATAAGCTAGAGTCTGTGAGCTCATCCAAGAAGAGACATTCTTTACTCGTGATAAGGTTAGCGATAAAAAAGATTCATCATCTGATTGAGTCCATTGCAGTTGAGGAAGATTGAAATCGCCGAATACGATGATATCATCGAGAGGATCAGATAAGTTAATTATTTGATCAATTGCATCGATAGCGAGTTGGTAGCATTTGATTGGTTGGGCCGGTAGGATGTAAAAACACATAATGTACAGGAACCTGCAGGGGAGTGTTATCTTTATTGAAACGTAGTCAAGCTTAGAGGAAGTAGAAACAGCGATTTGTGAAGAGTTTAGGTCATTGCGGACGGCCAATAGGACGCCTCGACACGGAGCATCATCATTTGGACGGGTAAGATCGTTGTCTCGAAAAACATTGAAACTAGGGGGGAATAATTCCTGATTCTTTATATCGGGAATTAGATTAGTTTCGGTCAGAGCGTAGACCTCAAATGGAAGAGCGTGAGATTGACGCAAGACGGCACGGGTCTTAGAGCGCAGCCTCTTACGTTTTGATTGTAAAAGGTAAGCGGACGGTTATTACGAGAGGGCGTAGGAGTGGATGGTCGAAACACTGGCAATGGCAGCACGTTAGGAACGAAAAAATTTGTCGTTGTCAGCTCTGCTCTGCGTTGGAGGTGTGAGATGCTTTTTGAGTGCACATAGTTACCGAAAGCAGCAAGGTCGTTTGAGACTTTTTGCGGAGACATATTAAAAATGTCGTGGAACTTAATATATAAGTTCCTCAGACTTGTAAGGTCAGTAGGGAGACCTTCCTGCTGCATTGTGACCGTGACGCTTGTTTTAGTTTTCCCCTCATAACAAACTGAGTCTGATTTGTCATGCAGATACGCTAGAAGGAGACGTATGTTCTCGTACGTCTTTTTTTTTTCTAAGTCTAGAAAGTGCATAACGACATTCTGTTGTGTTAAAAGTTTGTTGGGTTATTTTAACTGTGGGAGGCAGAAGGGGGTCAAAAATGGGGAAGGTGGACGAAGAATTTGAAGGCGATGCAGAGGTGATTGAAGGGGCATTAGACACATGTTCAGGTGAGGGATTTATAATATGGGACCTAACGAAATTGGGATATTTAGCTCCGGCTTTAGGAAAAGAAGTCGAAATTAGAATAAGAAGTGATAGTGGGGCACGTGCAGAGGGGTTAGGTATTTCAGAGGTATTGTGAGCGGTTGGTGCTAATTTGAAAGGAACGCTTTGACGCGGTGGCTTATGTGGAACGGAGGCTGCAAGTGCAATATAATTAGAGGGCCGATGAAGTCGGTTCGGGATGTGAGTGGGAGGGGCGAAATTGGGGAATATATTAGTTTTAAATCTCCAATTAGAGTCAGATTTGGAACGGGAGTTGGAAACGGTTTTCGGTACAGAGTCAGGTTTACAACGGTTTGGGACGGGTTTCGTAATTTTATTAGAGTCCGGTTTGTGACGGGAGTTGGAATCGGGATTAGGTAGCTTAGAATTAAGCTCCGTTTTATCCTGTTTCTTGGTAGGTGTTTCGATCCATTTACAGATGCGCATCTTTCCAACGTTGAAATTAGTACCAGCAGGGTTTTTAAATAACCATTCGTATCTAGAAGGAAGGTCGAATTTAAAGCTTCGATTACCTTTGTGGTAAGATGGCAGGAACATTTTACATTTTCTGATGGTGATACCGTATTTGTCCGCGAAGAATTTCGTGATCCAAGAAATATCAGCGTTTACGGGGGTGCCTTTGATGAAAAATGTACTCATATCGGTTTCAATTTTATCCAGTCTACGCCTTCATTCGGAAGGTGTCCATGTAGTACCAAAATGTTTGATTAGCTTGCGAGTTAACAATAAAACAGTTTCGGTCTCCTGAATTGAAGGGGCAGCGGGAGAATTTGTAGATTTAATTAATCATGGTGGACGAGGAGGTGTTGGTAAAAGTGGGTCGACTTCGGTTTCCAGTAATTCAGCCAAAATTGATGTATTGTAGTGGATATTCTGATGGTGTTGTGTATGAATTGGTAAATCGTCAATTTTGCTGCTAACCGTTTCGATATGATTCTCAATATCGAAAACAGTTGATTGTGCGGCAGATAGATCGTCACCAACACCGTTGATTCTGTCAATGATTACTTCGAGCATTGGATCAGGCTGTATTAGAGATGGTTGTTTCTTTGCGGTAGATTGAAAATGAGTCTCAAGATCTTTACGCAGGTAGTGTAGGTTATAGATGTTTTGGGCGGAACAAACTGCTTTGAGATCATTGATCGCAGTATTCATCTCGACCAGACTTGCAGATTGTTTATCGATGTTGGTGAGCTTGGACTTAATTATATCGGTTGAGGACAGAATCGAGTTGCCTAATTCATCAACATAACTGACACTACTTTCTAAATTGGACTGATTCGTCGTGATCATTTTTGTGAGATTTTTTGGAATGAGTCAATAGAATCACTGAAGCACTCATCTTGCACTCATCACAAAAGAATAGGAGGTTGTCAGAGAACTCTTTGATGAATGCACTATTCCTTTTATTTAATCCAACACAAATTGCATGGAATGATTTTCCACAGATGCCTTTACAAGTAACAAAGTCAGCATTGACATCAAAGATTGGGCAGTTAGTGATTCCGTAAGACATGCAAATGTAAACAAAAAGGCAAACAATGAAGTTTACGCACTGTTATGCACGAGTGGAAATTCAGCAAAATCGGAAAATTGGTCAACACTTGGTTGTAATGCACTAAATAACTGCGGAACCGATATCAGAAGTGGGAAAGAGACAGTTATTGAGCGCGAAAAATTGAGGTCAGCCAAAAAAAAAACAAACGAAAGAGACAGTCAGCACTTGGGGTAATGTAATAATGTCGAGGAACTGTTATCAGAAGTAGAGATATGGAAGGGGAAGAAATAAATAATATTTAAATGTTTAATGCGGATATTTAAAATAATATTTATATTTAAAATAATATTTATATTTAATATTTAAAACACGTCAGAACACGATGTTCTTCTCATTGACAAAAAAAGGTAGCTAAGAGAGATTTTTACTGTCATTTTATGTTTTTGTGATGGTGATACAACACTCGTATGATTTTCGGGTAGAGCAAAAGGTAGAACTCTGAAGAGCTATATGTGCACTTATTTTTTGCGTTAGAAATTTCACGGAATTTGATCGGGAGGGGAGATGTAAAGGGAATGGTGATTAAAATATAAACTAAATCGTATTGTAATGTGTGTGAGATTGAGATAATTAAATTTAAACGAAATGAAATTTAATTTATTTATTTTTATTTAATTTTAAATGAAATGAAATTTCTCCCTTTTTGTTTGACTGGGATTATGAAATAATGTAAAAAAAATGTGACAAAAATGTATCTTTATTTAAAAGTTATTTTTGATTGAGATAAAAAAAAATTTTTATATATTGAGGAGAGAGAAAAAAAATAATGACCTAATACCACAGATAATAAATTTATACAGATGTCTCATCCCTGTAGAAAAAAATGGTTCACTTTTGGTCGGCTAGCCGACTCTCGTCCAGCCGACACAAGCACAAGGAATATGGAAAACAAGTGCAAGCGGCTTGCGGGAAGGGGTATGAAGACTTGGCTGTTTGTTTTCGTTCGACTGTAATAGGAAGTTATATAATTTCTCATAAATTGGTATTTTGTTTGAGCGTATGGGTATGTATGTAAAAAAGAACAATTCAAAGCCGGGAAAAGTGGAATATTGCTTTACATTTTGTAATTGAAGTTTGACAAGCAAAATATTAGGTATTCGTGTTATTAATATGCAGTGCAGATACACCTGTGTGCAAAATAATAGCAGTGTTAGATGCTTAACTTTTTATTTTACAATAAAATCAATTTTATAGCACCTGTATTTGAGTTATTTATTTTTTCTTTCTCTAATGTTCTAAAGACTTAGTATTGAATTTGAAATTAAGTAACTAACTATTCTTATAGAAAACCTAAAATACCTACCACCTTGATCAAAAGGAATTTATTCAGAAAATTAAAAATACAAGTTTATTCATCTTAATCTATATTGTCCCATTCAAAGTAATCTCTTATCGACTGCAACACACTTATGCCAGTGCTTGATCCAATCCTATAGATTTATTACGAGTATCTGTGCTAATACCTTGCGGTTTTTTTTATTTTTGTCGTTTCTCCTGTTGTCACTACTTTCCTGCTTTTTTACTTGATTCTGCTGCTGCTTCTGGTGTTTCTGCTGCTGCTTCTGTTGATTGTGCTGCGTTGCGTATTTGTGCCAGGTAGGCTTCGCGCCCTATAGTTGTTGTTACCCTGGTCTTTTACACTGCCACCGTTTTGCTTCTGCATCTAGTTCTACTAGAGTTCGCAAGGACTTATATGTGTGGGCTTTTCACTTTACACTACACTACACTACACTACACTACAGTGGTTTTATTTTCTGGTGTATAGCCCCAGTACGCATCAAGAGTATTTTAGGCTCATGTCCGTGGTAGTTTGGATCCGTTTATCATAGGATTCCACCGCTGCCACCAATACTGTATCGTCTCGAGACCGTGCTTTCTCCTATACAACAAGAGAAGAATCTAACAACAGAGTTGATTAAACGACTTTTAAGATTTTATTGATTTTATTTTATTTTATTGACTAAAGGTTCGCCGCCTTTAGCGTCGCTGCAACCTTGTCATCTGAATTGGTCTAATTAACAAACTGCCTTTCTTTTCGCATCGTATCTCTTTTATGCATAGCCAAATCGGCTTGCGCAACCACTCCCATAACACTTACGATCATTCACCGCTTGTTCCAGTTTAGGTGGTATTTCTTTTGTCGGTTTCAAATGCCGTTTGTCATTCACTTCCACACTCCGAACATTGTAAGTGCAATCCCATTCATAATTATTCTTTAATTGTTTCCTGGGATCGACCCAAATACGAGACATGTTCAGCGTCGTGTTTCGGCAGTGCGGCGAATGTACGCCAGCACGTATGACATATATTTACATGCGGCTTCAAATTTCGGTGAATGACTCGGGTACGAACTTGACCGAAAATGAATATTCAGCTGGATAAATGGACTGTTGTGATAGCAAATGCTTGGATCATACGGTGTATGAATCACAACACTGGCAATCGCTTTTAGGTCATCGAAGCTGAGAATATGTAAGCTTTGGCCTTCTGATAAAGCTTTATGAACATTGATCCACGATTTATGTAAGCTACGCAAAGATGAGCTTTTCGCTTGAGACGAACAGCACTCTTTTTCAGATATTCTTTTGCTGCATGTAGAACAGAGTTTTGCTCTCGTATGCTGGCGAATTGCAGAATGATCGGCGGGGATTGGTTGTTGTTGTTGTTTTGAGAGAAACCCCGAGAAATGCTATTAAGTGTTGGTGGCTGACAGTTACTTTTACTGTAGAGTGCTTGAAACATGGACTGCAGAATTTCGCCGTTACTATAAGAACACCAATCAGAACAGCAGCCGCTGCGATTTCCATTCTCTCCGATCAGTCAATTTGACGGTTAATGTTATCCAGGTTTTCCCTTGGCACCAAATTTTCAGTGCCTGTTTCCAATTTTTCCACTCGATCTGTAATTTTATTTATGTTGGATTGAATATTTTCTAGGCGCGGTACCCATGACTTCTCCAGCTCAGCGATTGTTTTAAGAAAATCAGTACGGATTTTCGCATTGTCTCAGTTATTGTTTCTTTTTAGCGGTTGAGACGTTCATCAAGCTGTTTAAGAGTGATGGAAGGGAAAGACATTCAATAGCAGTAATTTTTGCCATTCATCAATAACACCACTGCCTCATCGGCCGACGATGAGACCAGAAGATTCTGTGCACCTTACAAATACTGCATCAAAGCTGAGGTAAAAAAGACAATCAGCAACATTGTAACTTGTTATGCAATGTAAATTAAATGGGGGTAGGAATATAATTTTGAAGATCATGAGATCGATGGTCCGTGATGTGGACGTGCTGGAGGGGGTGGGTATGACGTTGCACCACACTATAAAAGTGGTTGATATTTGAAGTACGAGGGTTTAAGGGCTAATACATGTTATGGGGTTGAACATATACGTATGTACATAAGCGCTAGGCCAATTTCCCGATTTTAATTTTGTGCTCAGGACATTAAGTACCTACAAAATTTGATAAATTTCCAAGCATTGAGCAACATCGAACTCATTCTGAAAATGTATGTATATGTTATTTACGAGTACATATTTGCTCCCTTTTCTTTCAGGTTATGTAAAAGGGAGTTTTTAAAATTGTACACAAAATATTTGTATGTAAAGATCGAAAATCTTCAATTCTGAGACTCGGGGACAACGCAGTAATGTACGGCCGAATATATGGGAGTTTGAACAAGTGGAATGGGATCTCAGCCAGCTTGGAGTGCAGCACCGCTGGAAACAGCTGGCGAAAGATCGGGCCAGGTGGAAAGGCTTGTTGCTTGAGGTCCTAGTCCACCTCGGACTGTAACGCCACCTAAGTAAGTAAGGAAAATATTTTTCCGACAGCCATGAATGAGCCATATTTTAACTAGTAAAATCAATGTTCCTTGGAGTAGAGACTTTGGATCCAATTTGTTAAACCAGAGTGAAGTAGCACCGGTTGCCAAGGCTTATTCTAGTGGTAATCTTCGACAAGGTGTCATTTGTTCAGTTTGCATTAACAAAATATCTAATAGCATGGTCGTTGACTTGCGGCACCTTAACCGATACTGTGTTATCATCTAATGGGTTAATTATATTATTAGTATTCATGTTATTTTCAAAACAGCTTTCATTCTGAAGAACGTTCTCATTAAGCACAATTTGCTCCTCTGTATCATTCTGCAAAACGGCGTTACAATCCACCTGCAAGTATTCTGAATCTTCTTCCTCGCAATTGGAACATTTCGATTTATATAGAAATTTAATAGATATAACTTTGGCTATCAATGAGCTAAATTCAGCAACACTGGGGTTACTTTTATTTATGTTCCGCGCTCTTATTTTCCCAAATAAGTTTTTTAATAGATCTTGATTAAATTTATTTACATAAACGTAATATAAATCATCATCTATTTGTTGCGTTAATGGGTTTAATATTTATTATATAATCCTTCATTTCTATTATAAAATGGATATTTTTATCATTCCTTACAAGAGTTGGTTTTCCATTTAAAATATCGATAAGGCGATCAATTTTTATAATAAATTCAGCTGTCGGTTTCGCAAATTGGGCTATATGGCCTGAGAATTTGTTCAGTTTTATTAAAGCCCCAATTCCACAGGATACAGATCTGCTTAGAACCTGTGCAGCCAGCTTCACGTTCATCTTTTGAAATTCAGCAGGGTCAATATGTGCCGCTGTCAATCCTTGGGCATATTTTGACAGTATTATTTTTTTCTGTATTATAAATAATAATAAATAAAAATAATATCAAGACAGTTGTATACCTCAACTTCAAGTCCTTTGATGGGTATATTGATCGGACAGACGACGTGATATAAAACTTACTTAAAATTTCCACATATGCTCCGAATCATAAAGACGCATGCAGACTTAGCGTATGAATTATATCTTTGATTTCTTCCGTAATCAACAAAACCTTCAATTTCATCTTTAAATTTATTGTAGGTTAGATCCGTCTGAAGGCTCATTTCGTCAAAAACTTATTTTTCTTTTGGTGGTAATTTCGAGGTTATTTCCTTTATTTCCTGCATAACATTTCTACTTAAGCCAGGTGACAGACTTTTAATTTTAACAATATCCACCTGTGCAATGAAGATGGATGCGGCAAGTTGTTGATGTTGATTCCGCAAAAAGTTGTATCCGGCAGCTGAACGAAAAAACCTGCACTGCGAAATCCATTTTTCGTCTTCGGTGTATTCATTTTTACCCTGTGATAAGATGAGCTTCGAAAATGTCATAGCATTTCGATGAATACCAAGCAATGAATCGATTTTCTCTTGAATGTTTTGCTTTTCACGCGCTTGTAGCCTTTCCTTGTCCTCTTTTAAACGACGAATTTTCTTTAATATATTTGGTTTCGATTTTCTGTAATAGTTATTCTCAAGACATTGTTCAATTTCTTGAGCTTTTCAATTCTCCTAATGTAAAAAGACTGCCTTTTTGTCCTTAATAAATTTTTAGAAGCCAAGTATAGTTCCCCTATTGTAGGTTCACTCGGACTCAGTTTTAAATCTTTATAATTTTCATAAGTAATCTTAGCTTTGACTGGATCAAAGCAAACAGAACCGTCTTCAGAGTTCGGAACACTGGCTTCGTTTTAAAAAGAGAGAAGGATAAGCGTTTGTTTTTAAATATTTTTTTCCCAAAAAGGCATTTTCAAAATGTTTGTTGCAAATGTAAGCTTTTTTAAGGCATTTTATATGTTCACGAGCCTCTGCCGTCAAAGCTAACCATTCATCATATTTAACAGAGGTAAGAAAGTAAATTGAAGAGAAGTAGTATAAAATTGAGAAATGATAATTAGAAATCTTTTTAGGTATATAAGATACATTGATAAAGAGAAAATACAAGTTATTCGTAGCAGCAGCAGTCATTAAATCTTGTTCTCCGACTTACTCCCTTGACTATAATGGTCAATAATATAATGGTACAGTTAATAAATCTATCTTGCAGACTGTTATGCTTCCATATGCTGAATGGAAAATGCCGCTTAAGTGGGTGTATCAACAAGATAATGACCCCAAGCACACTAGTAAATTGGCTAAAAATTGGTTTGGAATCAATGGGATTAATGTTATGGAGTGGTCTGCTCAATCTCCAGATCTTAATCCCATTGAAAACTTATGGGCTGATGTTAAACAAGAAGTTTTTAAGCCAAAACCAAAACACGTTGGTGAATTGTGGACTACAGTGCAATCTGCATGAGCAGGTATTTCGAGAGAGAGGTGCATGCGCTTAGTCGACTCTATGCCACGTCGTTGTACTGCAGTTCTGGCAAACAAAGGCCATTCAACGAAATACTAAGCAAGTGCAACATATTCAATTTTTATTTTTTTTTTATTGAATTCAAGTCAAAAATTTAAGCCTTTCTAAATATTACTGCTATTTTTTTACACACTTGTTTTTGTCTGAAGCTTAATATCTTAGGTTTTCTATAAGAATAGTTACTTTATTTCAAATTCAATACTAAGTCTTTAGAACATTATTCCATGTAGAGAAAAAAATAATTAAAATGCAGGTGCTATAAAATTGGTTTTATTGTAAAATAAAAAGTTAACTATCTTACACTGCTATTATTTTGCACACAGGTGTATATGCACTGCAGATCATCAACACGAATAATATTTTGCTCGTCAAACTTCTATTAGAAAATGTAAAGAAATATTCGACTTTTCCCGCCTTTGAATTGTTCTTTCTTACATACACACCCATACGCTCAAACAAAATACCAATTTATGAAAAATTACATAATTTCGTATTGCAGTCGAATGAAAACAAACAGCCAATTCTTCATACCCCTTCCCGCAAACCCCTTGCACATGTTTTTCATATTCCTTTTGCCACTGCCATCAACTTGTGGTGAGAGAAAAAAAAATCTCTCAGTAAACAAAGCAAGAAAGAGCGAAAATAAAAAAGCTTTATATTACTTCGAAAGCTCGTGTCGGCTGGACGAGTGTCGGCTAGCCGACAAAAAGTGAACCATTTTTTTCTACAGGGATGAGACACCTGTATAGATTTATTATCTGTGCTAGGAGTTTTGTAAGAAGGTTTCGATCTGTGTTTCAATAGCTAAAAATCCAAGAAAGTTGGTTCCAGAAATACTGTTAGATCTTCAGTGTAGTCTCAGCAGAGAGCATTTGGGACACAGAAAAAGTATTAGTAAAGTACAAAGAACTTCTGGGTCGGATGAATAATTAGTCTTGGGTTATGGTGTCAAAACTGCTAAACTTCGTCCAGCATGGCTCACCCCAGATAATCCCTGTCCACCAGCATTCACGAACGCGGAAGGAAACTGATACATTACTGTCGCGATGGACTATTTTACAAAATGGCCAAAATAGTTTGCAGTTACTTTCCAGATGGCAGAAATTGTAATTGAATAACTAGTAAATAATGTATTTTTCAGTCGTAATCCACTCGAAGTAAGAAGTCAAAGGACCATGAAACACAGGTATAAAATAAATGCGAATGTACCAATCTTTAATCCAGAAGGCGAAAGTGTCACTGCGAAAAACCAGGCATGCGGTCAAAAGGCTTCTTGATCTGGCTAACAAGATTAAATTGCTTGATCGTCGAAAACCAAAGGCAATTCATTTGAACCTCGAGTCGCTATATATCGAGGCGAGATAAGCTCTGATGGAACTTTTAGCCTTAAGTAAGTGGTAGTGTTGCGGAATTCATAACCCTAACAGAAGAAGAAAAGAGGGTTCGTTTAAGAATAATAAGATGCAAGGACTTACCGCCAACATTTCAACCACCAAAATTCTATGTTTTCAAAAAAAAATTGCACCAAAGGTAATGTTCGATTCATCGAACAACACAAAAACGCTACAAAGAGGCTTCATAATTGTTTATACCAGTCGGCGAGCGCATGAACTAAGGAAACTGATAATTAGTCATTGCTGTCGCCGGGATTTCTCCAACTTGTAAGGGAAGAGAAAAACGCTCGAAGAAGATACGGGAATTGTTTGCAAGAAAATGGGAAGGAAAAAATATTGGAGGGTAAAATATACGCAATAAAAGTGGTACTAAAAAATTTAAAGGCACAAGTCAAAAAATACTAGAAAAAAAACAATAGATTAAATTAAAAATAAAAAAGAACAAATTTCTCCGAGGTCAGATGTTTGAACATGTTTTTTTGTAATTTGATTCTGGCTCATTTTTCACTTTAAATTGACTTTTATTGGGATAATTCACTTCTCTTCATTGTACAAAAACACGTTTAAAAATTAACTTAACTAACTGAAACTATCTTACTATAACTCTTCATATGGGCACTCTTAGTCAAACTTAATGCTCAAACTATGTCTTTGGCCGTATTTATTGTTTATTTATTTAAAATTTAAACTAAAACCACAACTTTTGTTAACAAAAATTTTCATTGTGTTATACACATAAAATTTACAAACTACTATAAAAATATATCAAAACTGACCTTACTAACTTAACTAACGTACATGATTATATATATTACATATGAAAATACATTACGTTATGTTTCATTTTATTTCAAAACGTGTGTTTTTTTATGTATTATTAATGTACGTATGATAAACACCGTTGATATTAGATATTGAAAATTCTGATAAATTAATGCTAAACGTTCATCGTAAATAAAGATTTTTCATACTGTTCTCAAAATGTAAATATCATAAAAAATTTAATATATCTAACAACTTTTTTAAATTTATTTTGGTTTAAAAGGACTTTGTCGAATAGTATTTGAGTCATTTATTCCAGCTTTGAAAATTGTTTTCCTCTTTAAATTTATCAAAATCGGTCAATTTGACGAACGGTTTGAATAGGATTTATTGCTGTTGACATTATTTCGCAAAATAAAAGTGGAATAAAATGGAAGTGGAATTTGAAACACACTTTTATTGTAGAATTAGTTTGGATACATTTTTTGAACAGAATAGCCATTTACACATCTAATGGAGCACTTATTATTCATACCTGTATATGGTATAGGGTGCTGTTTAATCCTGAAAGATTTTCTGTTACATAGCTGCACAAATTTTCTGGTAGCAGCAGAATGAAACATCATCGCGCTCTCTAATATGTTTCCGCCCCAACTTCGTTGAATCAGTAAGACCAGCAACACGTTTCAATTGAAGGAAAATATTCGGTTAAAAATGTGTGACGAATTGTTTAGAAATTTTCTTTCTGTAGTAAAGTAGAGTGCAGAATCATCAGTTTGAAAAAAATTTTCCTAAATAATAAATAAAAGATTGTGTAGATATTAAGGCGTGGTAGATGTTGTGAATGTCTTTTTTCTTTTTGTGACCACGTGCAACACAGTCGCTATACCTAGAACTATCTTCGACTAGAATCTGAATCGGAAAAGAAATGTAGACAACAACAACCTTAAAACTAGATAGTTAGTCCGCTTTTACATGAGTTTTATGCGCACGTTTTGGTTATTTTCTTTAGAACTATCCTTCTGTAATTCGCGCATTATTACACGAAGCCTTTTTCCCATCCATTGGTTTTTCATGTTATTTGACAGCTCTCTTTCATTTCATCTTTGGCGCTCAGTGTTTAATAATTGAAAATGAGTCCGCTTGTTAATTCTTTGGTCCATTTCAATTCATCCGCCATACTGATATGTTCTGCTCGTAACAACAGCCAAAAAGTAATGAAGCAAATGCGAAAAAGGTTAACTGCGTATTTTTCGTCTCATTGCCCCTCTCCTTTGCACTCATTTGAATCTTTCACAACATGCGCCGTGTAAAAGCGGACTTACACTTTAAACTAACGCTGTGGTGAGCTTTCTCAAACCCCCAGTTAGTTCGAAAATGCAAAGCTTCTCAGAAGGAAATTGTACGGTTTTCAGATCAAAATGATCACAAACGCGGGCAATTGCCCTGCGAATATCTGCCTTGCGCTTGCATAGTTGCTGGTCTGTAGATACATGATCATCTTTAACGAGCATCTCATCTTCCCTTGAAATGCGGAAAAATATTATTAGAAAGGATATACAATAAAATGTGGTGTAAGATGAAGTAATTTTTTACCTGAATGCTCTGAATACCGCAGAATCGAATCAAATTCTTTAAAATTCTAATCTAATAGAAGGACATATATGAAATTTACTCGGTTGATTTTACTTGCAGCATAATATACAAGTTGAAAATGCAATGCAATACTTGTAATTTAAGTTAAAAACAACTTATAAAATCAAACTAATTAAATTGACTGAAAAGTCATAATTATTTCCCGTATCAAATTCCTAAGCATCGGAACACAATAAAACATGAATCAGAGAAAACAATACGAGATAAAAACATTGGTTTTAAAAAATTAAAGTTCAAACAAACCAATGGTTTTTCTTTTTACCCGAAAAATAAATACGTAATTTATTGTGATGATATGTACATTCATACTTATTTGTATTTTAGAAATCGATGATCTTGAATTTGAGCTTTTTTCTAGTACTATTGTTTTTTTTTAGAACGATTTGAGCAAAATATTAATATGTAGTTGTATGTGAGAATAGAAGCGTTCTCTGCCAAAAAATACAAAGAAACAAAAGTGGTGGGAGGCAAACATTAAGATTAAATAAGAATATGTTATACATCTTTTTATTTTCTTTCTTAGTTTGACCAAAATTTTATGTTGAAATTAAATTTGAACATTTAACAGTTCGAAAATATTCTTCGTTGGGAATACATCTCTTAAAAAATAATTGTAAGAAAAACTGAAATAGTTCTGAGAAAGCAAAACGTTGAGGATTTTTTTTCTCATGCACATATTAAGATCACATTATTGATAGTAATGAGTGAAGCAAAAGAAAAGCTACTCTGGTTACTAGATTTATTTAAGATATAAAGTGAAGTGCTTCCAACTGTATATTTAAAAAAAAAAATATATATATATATAAACATATTCACAAGTGTTAATGATTTATCTACAAAATTGTAAAAAAAGATTTGTATATATTTAATGAATTTATTTATTGATAATTCGTATTCTAAATAAATGTATTTATTTCATGTCGTGCAATATTTTGTTTTTTCATATTTGCAGAAAATCAAATTATAAGTTTGATTTGTGTGGAGTTATCTTAAACCAAAAAAAAAGAGAAAATGTTTAAAAACCACTTAGAAATGATTGGAAGAAATGAAACCCCCAGCAAAAAGGCAAAATTCTGGCAATCATATATTCGATCTTTAAAGGGTATGTACGTTTACAATATCATCATATTTTAAAAATAAGATTTATTGTATTATAGAATTAAAATATTTTGCTTTAAAATTGAGAAAAAATATCATTTTTCACTTCTTCTAAAAATAAAATAAATGTATTTATGTTTGCACCTATATATATATACAAATTCTTTTTAAAATATGTGTACCTAAGTTGAGTGGGTCGTATCTATTTTGGAATACAGAAAAACCGAAATCTAATTTCAGTGCTTTAAAAAAAATTATTCATTTCAATTATTTTAAAGCAATAAGCAATCTTGCCCTTTTTTAAGACAGTGGCTAGTAAAAATTCTATAAAGTCGTTCTTATTTGAATATATTTTTTTTCCTATTTTTAACATAACATAAATGTACATACCTATTTGTTAATTAAATATAAGTTCCGCTTTGATTCGTGTTTGGGTGTATATGTATAACAATTTTTCGATTTTTTCCCCAAAAGGATCAGAGGATATTCGGGCTCATGAAACACCCAAAGTACGATCATGGAGGCCATACAGCGCTTACGTAGATTCTCCTCCAACTTATAGGAGTATTTTTGATGAGCCAGCCACTCCATCCGAAAGAATTCAATCTCATGGGTACAGATATTTACCTGTATCAAGAGATACTTATGGTTATTCACCACGCGCCATATATGATCATCATTACAGTAGATCAAGTAAGTATTAGTTAATTTGGATTTGCATAGTTGAAACACTGTTAAATCCTTATAAACCTATTTATGCTTATATCATTCAGCTCATACATACAAAATATTGTATTTGAATAGATATGTATTTCTTGCGATCTAAATTAACAATAAAATAAATAAAAAATTCAATAAGCACGCGGAATAGGTTGGTATTCGTAAAGATTCAAACAGATTCTAAAATAAGAAGTATACGAGCAGTATATAAGAAATTTATATTAAATTAATCATATTTACAAATTAAGAAAACTTTCAGTTTACAAGCAGGTACATGCATACATATGTACTGTTACGCAAATTCGTGCATATAAACAGTCGCAATACGAGTAGATATACATATATGTATCAGTACTCGTATACCTTCATACATTTATCAAACCCTGCTAAGTTAAAACACTGATTAATACTCCTCCAAATAAATAGATTATAATTCTATTTTTGAACATACTTTTTATATGAGACTTTTTATATGAGACTTTTTATATCAGACTAAGTTTTTTTTAATCGTAATTTATATACACTCTATCCCCTTTCAAAATAATTTTTTATAGATACTTACACATCTATATGGTTTGTATTTAGGTGTTGCAAGGATATTGCTTGGCTTGTGTTTTTTAGAAATTTCAAGATATGATTTTGTAAAGGAAAGTTATTGTATGCCAAAATGTTAACAAACTTACTTATAAAACGTACATATTATTTATTTACTTGTAATTTTTTTATAAGATTTGAAGTCATTGCTTTGCACTGAAAGAAAACTATCTTATTTATGCTGATATTTGGTGAATTGAGCCTTGGAAACTTTAAAAATAATTTAAAATTGAAGAATATTCAGCAAAACAATGTATATTTGAAGATTTTAGATGTATTAAACGTTAAATGTTAATTAAATGTGTCAATGTATATTGAATATTTTACTACGTTAACAATACGACTACATACGATTATCTATACATTATTTAGTAAAATATTTTAAAGGTCCTATGGAAAATGCATTGACTTGATATTAATAATTTAATAGTAATAAAAATTCGTAGTTCAGGAGGGCTAGTTTAGGTAGACGGCTTCTTAGTTTTTTTCTGTTACTAAAGCGTGCCTGATGAAATGAATGCATATGACTTCACTTCTGGATATTTTAATATTTTGGTTTGATTCAATATAATTTCAATTTCTAAAAGTGTTTAAAAGTTTTATTTGAGTTGGGAAATCCATGTCTGTCATTTAATTCTTAAAGATTATTTCATCTTAATATTGACCCCGACTATGTTCTATGTGGTCCATACCGTAAGTCCAATTTTGAATCACTTTAACGAGCATATTGGCTGGTATCTTGATAATAGCACGTGTAATGACATTTTTGGGATGAATCTCAATCCCCTTCGCATCGATTGTTTAAATTATCTACTGTCGTGTCATGTAATACACTAGCTTTGTACAGATTTTTATTGTTCTCACTCTCTTTTTTTTATTAAAATCCCTATTTTTTTAATAATCTCTAAATGGTGGTGTGTTCCACCTATCAAAACTTTTGATGGTATTTATAAAATTTAGTCGGAGCTCACAGCATCTTTCTGAATTCGAAACACATTTCGTACAAATTTCATATAGCACTGTTGTAAGACTTCTGAGTCTATATATTAACACTGGTCAACAAACAAAAATATTTTTGTTTGTTCTGGTTCACAACTGTTTTCTTTTTTTTTTCATATATTGGCATATATGGCATATATATAAAATACGTGTATTCAAAAAATTGAAACACCCCTTTCCTTAGTAAAATACGATTATACATAAAAAAACAAAAATTACTGAGTATTTTCCTTGATATTTTGTTTCCCTCGCCATGACGTCTTGATGAAATCCCTCTCCGTGCTCGTCGCTTACAGTACCTACGTTTTCGGGGAAAATGTCCAGATGGGAATCAAGGAAATGAATCTTCAAAGCCATATACATCTCCATATACAAGCCAAACCATCTCCTTATAGGCCATACATTCTTTGAATTTAGATTCGCTTAATCTAAGCAGCAATTTTTTTAAGTACAGAGAACCTTCTCCAGTTCTATCCATGGCTTTTAAGAATGAAATGTTACCACTGCCTTGGACAGTCCCACTAACATCTTATAAAAGAGCTCCTCACTATGGTCATTCCCTTATCCAGATTTCTTAGGAATAACCCCTATTTCTATATATCTTTTCTCCTTTACTTCAACCTACGTTTAGTTCAATATACCCACATATGTTCTCGTCACATCTGTCTAGTTCTTCATATTATCTGAGAAAAACCATCACTTTTATCATATTTAAACAAATTTATTAAGACTGACAAATCGAAGTTAATATTTTCATATTTAGGACTTAATTTAAATTGAATCAAATAACTCAAAGAAAGCTTAATCATACAAATTTAAATTCAAATGGTGTTACATATAAAGTTCTTGAAAACGTGTGAATAAATAAAAATGTAACATACGAGTACCTTGGTATTGTTCTCCTCAACAGTTGTTGTACGCACAATAACCGGAACTTATATAGAGCTTTTATTAAACTGATTAAGTTACATTCACAAGAATTTAATGCATGAAAAGAATCTAATATTAATTTTCATGTAACATATGTACATTTTACATATATATTCGATCTGTGATAATAAATTTATTGTGATAAAGATAAAATTATATTACAAAAATTATTTTAAGATAGGCTTTTAATTAATAGAAATGACTTATTAAACAAAAATTAAACAATCTGGTATTAAAGATTATTGAGTAATATATTGAAGAAGTACGAAAACTGTAAGCTCTGATATTCTGATGCTCTGCTCCTCGTGGTAGCTATTGCTGAGGGTCTTCAAATCTGTATGTATGTACAGTAAATCCCACGTTGAAGGCGTGATGATACTTGATCTCACTACAACTTATGTTAACGATAAGTGATCGTCTGATAGCAGAGTTGGTATCAATTTCTTCTACTGTTTTGGCTAAATTTTGGCTATCTTCTATATGCTTTTTTTATGTTTAATATGTGTGTTGAATCAGATAAAAAGAAACTTAAACTTTATGAACACGAGTATTATGTGCCGTGATTTTAGAAAACCATATTTTCTAATAATTTGGCCATACTCAAGCCACTTACATTTACTTTACTGTCCACGAACTTTCTGCAGCGCGGCCAAAATCCACGAGAGAATAGTCGATCGCGGAAATCAGACAAATGCCCAGCTTGCAGCTCAGTATTACTGCCGACATAGTTTAGTGTCATTTTAATTGGTAAAACCAAGCGCAACGTGTTAATGTTTTGAATCTTTGGGATCAAACATAGGAAATCGGATTTTATTAATTTATTTATTCTAATTATTTTGCGATGACCATTACAAGCTTTAAGATCCACACATATTTTCCAGGAATGAGGGTTGTGCTAATTTTCTCCAGCAGTTTAGAAAATACGTTGGCCTTGTATAATTCTTCGAAGATATCCTCAATCAGCGGAAGAGGGTACCGATCTTTGATGATTTTGCGATTTAATAAGCGATAATCAACGAACAGGCGATAAGTGTTGTCTTTTTTTTTTTATTATGACTATGGGACTGGCATAGTCAGAATTACTTGCTAGAGGATGGTATTACTCTACTCTAACCGTAACCTACTCGTAACCATTCATCTACCTGTTGACTAACTCCTTCTCTATGCATGGGCGCGAGTCTGCTCGGCTGGTGCCTGTACCTGTCGTCCTCTACCTCTATCTTTAGACTAATGCATGACTTGTCAACTTTCCCTCGCGAGTATTTCGAGATGAAGTTAGAGATATCGCACTCGAACTCCTTATCACCCAATGGGTCTTCAGTTACAACTTTATCCGCTTTCCTGCATTCTTCTTGAACTTTAAAAACGTCGTTTTCTTCCAAATCATATGTCTTTGCTACTTTATCTCCCTTTCTTCATTCTTCAGCACTGTTACCTTCGGTTTAACCGCAACTCCACATTTCGCAAGAAGTTTCTTCCTAATAGAATCTTGTCAGCTATCCAGCTATCTGGCACTATTTCAAAACGAACTGAATAATTTTCCGATCCAACGTTACCACGCATGATCCAAATGTTTACCAAATACCTACCGCTCCTTTGATTGCTAATAGTTTCACTGCGTATAAAAATTCCAAAAAACTCTTGGTTGAATACTTTTTCCTGTGCCTGAGCGCATGGTGGACTTCTATATTGGATGTGACTTTCCCAAACTCCCTTTGTAGCGTCTCGTTCAACGTTGTCCAATTCGCAACCCCTCCTGCTTCCTCCGCTAGCTTGGCGGCACCTGTCAATAATCTTTTAGCGTAAAGGTATTTTTGTATCTTTCTCATGCCGTTGAAGTCCTTAATCCAATCCGCATAGCTCCTGCCAGCTTCTCCCTCACTTTTGTCCTCCACTGTAGAATCCCGTCCCCGTTGCTGTTCCTCCTTTTGTTGTTGTTCTTGTTCTTCTTCAGGTTGTCGTTGCTGTTCCTCTTCTGGTATCGACTGAGCTACTAATGCAGTTCCTCCTCTTCTTGTCTTTACACTCGTGTCTTTGCTTTCCGTCGTATTCCGACTCCTCTTCTTCAATCACCTCTAACCTGTCCATTGAGCTTAAATTACCTTCTTGGAACACACCCCGTATCCGATCAACTAAATCGCTCTTCACGTTGTATCTATACGAAAGACATTTCTTTTTTAAGAACTCCTGTAATTACTTGACTTTTAACTTGTGTAAGATGTCCATAGATGGTTACGTCGACATATGCTCTTTAACCTTTCACTTATCTAAACACTTTTATTCTCTTTGATTAGCTTTTATTTTCAATACTTATTTACGTTTTCGCTTTTATTTTCTTTGCGTAACTTTTCTCTAATTCTTCTTGACCTAAATGATATATAAATAAACTTTGACTTGAACTTTGAATAGGACTTCTCTTTTCTAAATTAAAGACTTTTTATTTTTTTCAATTCATATCTTCACTTTTCTACGACTTAATACTTCTATTTTTGAGAAAATAATTTGTCATATCTTTCACTTGGAATTCGTCTTTTGGTTTTAATTCGATTCATAAAGCCCCCAATTGTGGAATTTAAAACTAGTTAACACTCACTAGTTTTGAATAATTACGTATTGAATATTTATTTCACATAATTAGTTATTGGAAAAATTGAAATAAAAGGGTAAACTCAAAGATGACTGAAGACTGCTTATCGCGACCGATGAAATGTATACCACCGCATGCAGGTGATGAATCAGTTGGGCTGAATAGAACCTGATGCTTGACGGCTGCGTTGACCTGGGAATAGATTCAAAACAATTAGGGTAAACGAAATACAAAGAAACTTATCCTAAGGAATGCAGCTGACATTCCTACATGTATGGTTAGGTTAGGTTAAATAGGGGTATGATGGATATGCCATCGCACGGACACCAAGCACTAAAAAGGGGCCCATCGTGATCCCTGTGGAATTTGAATTTTTCTTCAAATGGCAAAAACCTAAGCAATCGCTCTGCTAAAACATCCAATTTTCCTGCAAAAGCCAAGAAGGCCTAGAAGTGTGTGCCCTCTATTTCCTCCACGTTTTTCGAAAAATATTTCTCTAAAAATTTTCTTCGACTTCGCGATATTGGTCCGCATTCACCCAGTATGTGTGTTATATCCTCAACAGCTTGCAGATCACCGCAGAAGCTACACATATCCGTGTCTGACAATTTGATTCTATTTGCGTGTTGCCTCAGGAGACAGTGTCCTATCAGGATTCCTATTACTATCCTAAGCTTATCAATTTTATTAACTTCCTACATCTTTTGCAGACAAAGAGCGGGCAAAGAACCTTAGATACCCTGTGTCCTTCAAGATTTGATCACCTTGGCAGTCTTTGTGATTTTTTCCTCGATAGTGCCCCTCACTATGCAAAGAGGTGGTTTTGCGTTGGCAACCCCACTATTGTCGAGTAGCGCTCCTTTTCTTGCTAGCTCGTCCGCTTGTTCATTTTCTTTAATTCCGCAGTGTCGTGGCACCCAGCACAGTCTTACTCGGTTCTGACTGCATAGTGCCTTAAGCACTTTGCGACAGTTCCAGACTGTATCATAGTTTGCGCAGATTTGCCTTGAGTGCGGCCTGTATATCGATATAAAATGCGATATCTCTTTCAGATAGCAGCCTGAGGACAGCCAGAACTTCTGATTGGAAGACACTGCTTGCGTGCTGTAGTCTTATAACACTCTTAGTTCAGGGTCTTCTGAGAAAATACTAGAACCTGTTCCTTCCTCTGTTTTTGAGCCATCTGTGAAAATTGCAATTTCATTCGACCTGATTATCCCATTTTTTCCCAATCCTCCTTCTCCGGATAAATGATGAAAGTCGACCAGGGAAGGAATTCCGTTCGTTAGAACTGGATTGGCTGGCAGTAGCTCCGTTAGGACCGTACCATGTTCGAAACTACTGCTCTTGAAGTAACCCAGATTAGTGAGTCGTATCGCACTGTTGCCAGCAAATTTTATGATCTGTACATCAAGCGGTGTTAGGTGCAAAAAGGTGTTCTATGCTGCTACAAGGCAATTACGGAGCGCGCCTATAGTGGCTATGGAAGCCGTTCTTTGAACCGCCGTTCTTTGAACCGCCGTTCTTTGAACCGCCGCTAATTTACTGTAAATTGTTTTCTTGTTTGTTGCTTTCCACCATACTAGTGCGCTGTATGTAAGTATGGGTCTTACCATCATCGTATACACCCAGTACCCCATAGCAGGTTCAAGCCCCAATTTTTTCCTACTGTTCTTTTACGGATAGAAAGACCATTATATGCCTTTTTGGTTCTTTCCGCTACATTAAGATTCCAATTCAGTTTATTGTCCAGAATCACACCCATATACTTCGCGCTGTCCCAAAGGTACAGTTCCACTCCGTTGAGTTTTATGATTTTGCATTGCGGTATCTAATACTTTCTGGTAAAAAAATCCACTTGTACGAGTTTGGTATACAATAGATTATTCTGAAGTTACATTTTCAACTGAAATTTTTAAGAAAAAAAACAGATATTAGATATAACCTTTAGGAATTGTTGCCTCTATATTTTACAACTAATATTGTGCGCTTCAATCATTTGCCATTGACATATACTCGTATTATATTATCCGCAGTTTACAATGGTTATTTTATATTAACATACAACATTGACCAGATATACGAGTATAACTGGTTATTGTGTTTTAGTCAGATATAACTTCTAAAATAAAATTGTTTGATATTTTATCGTTATGTTCTTAAAATCATTGCCAAAAAAAAACATAGCTTCCAACTCTAAAAAAGATAAACAAATTCTTATTATTTTTCACAAGTCATATTATCCAAATTCATTTTTTTATTATGTGCACAATAAACGGAAAAATGGTTTAGCAATTTACTGTGACTGGTAGCTTGTTTCTGTGAAGCAACGTTCATTCATAATATGTGCATATATAATATATAAGAGTGTTTTAAGGAAAGTACATATCCACTAAATAATACAATATAACTTTTTTTTTAAGTTCCAGCAAGCTATGATGCTGAAAAGGCGTGGAATGATCACTTAAAGCGGATGCAAGAAATTGAACGCAGGTAAAATTACTTTTACATTACTTAACTTACATTTACAATTAAAAAAAAAGAGTCTTCATAAAATTATTTATAAATATTTGTAGAAATTTGGGAATGCACTTCCATTTCTTAATATTGTCTGTATATGCAAAGTGTTATATGTAGGGATCCTACCTTGGCGGGGAATTGAATTCATTCTTCTACCTATTTTACCGTATTCCTCGCGCACACTTTTAAAATAACTTGTTTTAACATGATTCAAAAACAAATTTCTGTAATTGAAAATTTCCCTTTATTTTGTTGGAACAAAGCAGTTAAGCAAGAAAAAAACTTTAAATTCACATAAGAAGTGATTCGCACTCACCACACCTACAGGAAGCGCCGCAGAATATTTAGGAACTTAGAAAAAGCGTTGGCTTCTATTTAAACACCAGTTACCTCCTGCCGAGGTACTAAAAAAAGGTCACTAATATCTTACACATCCGAAAGCATTCTTTTGGGCTGCCTTTAATCTTTAGAAACATGCATTTAGTTTTGCTCGTAGAAGAAGATTCACGCGGTGCCAACGCGAGCATGGGTTCAGAGAAATTCTCATTGCCTTTTTCATTGGGTTATCATCTCATTTCTGGCCATCCAATTGTGACCTGGGTCTCAGGCAACTGCGTCTGAAGAAACTTTGTATTTTTGAACAAGCTTGGTGGTTGGATGGGGGAATAGTGAGGCCTTAAGAGGAGCTTATCTGTCCTTACAGTCGCAGATATTATATTTTCGACGTTACATATTTAGTCCCAAGAAGTTAGCTGTCCAAAATAATAGGTAGATACTAAGCTTCGTTTGAAAAACCTATGGTGACGTGTGAGCGTAGACGTAAGAACCAGAAAGGGTGTTAAGCAGGAAGTTCACTAACTTCCTCCATAGCTATGGAGACATTAAGATACCCTGCGGGCAACCTCAGTTATGCCTATTCGATTTTGAAGATCAGTCCCGATCAAGAACAATTGCATGTCGCATCTTAGGATGCATTCGCCATTCAATTTTGCGTACATGAAACGTAACCCTATTTTAGATGCTCTTTAGCAGAATGGAGATCGGACAGATAGATCTGAACCTCTTAGCGGATGAGAAGTCATCATTGCCAATTTTTTTGTATAAAAGTTACTCTCGCCGTTCGCAAGATTTTCGATATTCAACTCAGTGAGAGGTTATAAACATTCTTTTCAGATTTGATTGCAGCTTGATTGAACCCATCGCAAGTCGCATCAGCCTATTTAAGGCCTTCATTTGTCACCACAAACGATGCTGTATACCACCGGTTGGCATGAGACTTTTGAGTGTTTCCCGTTTCTTATGAGGACTTAACACACCGAGTGTGTGGTTGAAATCCGATTTAAGATCTAATTTTCTAAGAAAAATGGATATTTAATGGGGATCAAACCAAAATCGTTATCCGAGTATTGCTACCAAAAATGTCATACCAAAATGTGCTACCAACATATCGAAAATCATGCAGAAACACTTCAGCAAAAAATACTCGTAATTATAAATTAATGCCACTTGGAAAACTTAGCTGAAACTTAATATCGCTTAAAGCGGAGTGACAATTATTCCAGGCAATCTCGAGGGGAATTCAGGCTTACTCATCACAAATATAAGATTATTTGTTAATAAATTGTATTTGTTAATAAATTGTAGTGGTTTTTCCTTAAACAGACCCTAAGGCTTCCAGGTAACTCTCCAAGTTATGCTCTTCATATAGAGACCGAAATAGATTGTAGACATTTTTACACACTGGAGCTTCATTGTTTTAATATTATGACAGAAGATCACCTCATCTATAACGTTGGTATGTACAAGTAAAGATAATTCTTTCTTTCGTACTGATTTTGTTTTTATTTTTCAATATAATATGTTCGTGTACAAATCAATCTATTACGATAATTGACTACTTCCTTATGTTTTATTAATTTTTTTGAAAAAAATAAATTGCACTTATTTGTATTTTTCCAAACGACGCATACAATACAAACACATATATAAAATAACTAACTAGCAATAACTAACTTGTACCCTGTTGGATTTAAAGATTTGTATTGTACGCTTTGTTTTAAATCACATGAGAGAAATCAAGGGTTTGCTTATGGTATTGCATAAATGTGATCCCTTTGATCATTTTCATTTTGCGATTAAATTGTTAAAATACCTGATTTCAATGTAATCTGAAGTTGCAATAAGCTATAGTTTTGATTGCATACACTCTTCTGCAAAATAAGCATACTGGTAGTAAGAGTTATTGTCCTAGTATATGATATTTCACTTCAGTATTTTTACCAAATATCTCGTTAACGACCAACCGTATATCTATAACAACTGTTATCAACAATTTTTGGGGCGGTACCTTTTATAAAATCATAACGTTTTCTTTTATGTACGAGCAATTTTATCATAGAAAATCAGTGTTGTTTCCCCTTTCACTTGTATGCTGACGATAACCAAATTTATTCGTAACTAGGCCAAACTGTGCATGGGTATATGGGTATATATGCACGGTATACGTAAATAAATTCGTTCATATTTTTTTTTTTAAATAACTTAACAATCACTTATGATGTCATAGCATGTGTTAAGTTTTTCGGAAAATGGGACAGAGAGAGAAAGAAAGATGTTTGATCACAGTGGCTATTTCGCTCAATGAGTGGCATCCAACATTGAATGTGGAGACTATTGTAAATTATTAGTGTAAATTGACTTGATGTTGTATTTAGGCAACCATTTATCTCATGGGATTTTTGTTGCCTGAAAGAAAGTCTTTCGGTCACGGCTAGTACTGAACCCCGAACTGTCCGATTGAGATGACAATACACTACCACTTGGGCCACCCAACAACGATGATGAAATTTGCAAATCTTAAAATAAAAAGATATGCAATTGTCCAAATAAATAAAAACAAAGAGATTCATACGAGTATTTCTTAAAAAGTATACGTCACTTGATTGCTTTTAAGGAATAAAGTACCATATTGGGTAAAGTGAACAAACATGCTGTCAGAATTTTTGGTAATTCTAAATTGTTTCATAGCAGAAGTTGTTATTAATCAGTTATTTTTAAATAATTATATTTTTATTCTAAATTAGACTCCAGGTTTTTGTAAGTATTTCATGTTTAAGTTATATATTTTTTTCTTGTTTTCGCTACTTTTAAAATTTAAATTTGTTTTTATATTCCCATTTATATACCATATTCTAAAATTCTTAAAAAAAAAAATACTGCTAGTAAGCATTAAGGAATTGGGTAAAAAAATATTAAACACAACTTCGATGATTTGTTAAGTTTGTTACAAAGGGGGGTTATTCGAAGAAATCAAGTTATGTATACGACGGTCATATAGGAAAAGGTTTTAAAACCAGGAATGCAGCGGCAGTAGACATATTTACTTTAATCAAGAGAATTATACATTCAAATGACATTATCTTCTGCTATGGTGTGTGTATCATTATTAAAAAAATGTGGATGATTTACACCATAGAGATACAATTACCAAATGAAAAGACATGTAGTTTCGGTATTATCAATAAATTAAGGTTAAGTTACTTAAAATTAAATTGAGACGAGCTATACAGAACCATGACTAGTTGCCGCACCTCTGCCAAACAGTTTTGGCAGTATGATGATGGAGAGGGCTTAATTAGAGGGCTCTCTTACGTTCGGAAATAATCTCACCTATAAATTAATCGACACTTTCAATCTCTGCTTATTTGACCTAAGATGACAATTGACTAAAAGGACGTTGTGATAAAATAGTAAGGAGCTTTTATATAAGAATCTAGTAATCTCTGTGCTCTATAGCTTAAGCTGATGTACAATCTTGGTCATATTAAACTCGTCATCCTTGGCTTGGGTTTTAGTTTGAATGGCTTTCGAGGAGTAGATATCCTACCTGTACTCAACATCGATCTGACCAGTTAAATACGTATGAATCGCTTGAGGTATGTAAAAAATGTTAGTTGAATGGATATTAACGCTGCAGAAAGAAAAGGCAGCACTGCAGTACTACACTGTACTGTTTTAAGTTTCACGCAGAAGTTACAGCGTTGACACCCATCTTAATGTGTGCAACTGGTAGCCTGGTTTAAGACTGCACTAACTGCAGATGTTCTTTTGGTTGAAAAACAGGGTTACGACGGATTCTTACATCATCTAAGTAAATATTATTGCATATCACATAAAGCATAAATGTGATATAAAAGAAAAATTTTATAGAAGTTCTTGATGCCGACTCTACTAGCTGATACACAAATATTTTTTTAAAAATGCTTAATTCTTCAAACTCCTCAATAATACAAAGTATACGAAGAAGGATTTATAACTCCTGAAACCAATCCATTAATCAATGAAAGATACAATAGCTCACGGAAAATCAATCACTAAAACATTTAGCAACAAAAGTCACGAACTAGTATTAAGATTAAAAAGTAAATACTCGTATAATACAGTGGCACAATAGTGAAGCGAATATGGGAAAATAGGTAAATAAATTACTGATCAAAGCTGTATTTCTATTAATATTGAAAGAAAAATGAATGATTATTAAAAGAGTTCTTATCTGCTATTGTCAAAGACAAAATTTAAGACAGTTATAACTAATTTTTGGTGATGTTTTTTACGTTTCCGGTAATAAAGTGTGCAAATCATCCAAACACAATATAGCAGGTGGTATAGCAGATTTTCTACACAGCCCCTTGAACATGTTCGAAGAGTATGGTACGTTAATCTTTGTGTCCCAATGCTTGATGAATATAATACAATAGTCTATATGACGTTATCCTAAATTCAATATCATAGAAGCCACATGTTTTCTTGAAAATACCCTTGATATTGTATTATTTGATATTCATCTTGAACTCCGCACAAGATGAATTACAAGACTGTAGAGTATGCCTTGAAATAATTGGCCCATTCGAGCCCAATGAAAAAAACTATAATAATTTTTTTCGCGTAATAAAAATTTTTTTTAAAAAGTATTTTTTATATTAAAATTTTATTTCAGGTTTAATAATGAGTTCTTCTTGCGTTTGGTTTAGACAATGATATATGTATATAAAGTCATCATTGTATACCTTTAATAATATATGTAAATCTATTTCCGCACCTTTAGTTAGAAGTACTGGGCCTGAGGTATCTACAAGTATGCTAATATTTTCAGAAAGTTTCACATCCCCTCTTCTTTTACCTTCACATCAAGTGACCACTCTTATATAAAGTCATAACATACTTAAATTTGCGCTATGGAACATCGAGTTACAATCGATTACACATACTAGTACAGTCACAATTTTACTTTAGCCTACTGTTGTACACATTTTTGTATTTGTATAATTTTGTGGAGCTTATCCCCAACTGCCGCAGTTGGTTGTTTTTTCTTGTAACAAAATATATTAGTCGTTATTTCGCTACATAGGTATCCAAATTTAAAAGAAAGACTTATGTTATTTGACTTATTACTTTTACTGTACGCAACTAGTTACTGTATAATATATAATTTCAGTGTTCAGACGGCGGATCATCCTCATTGAAAGGGCATACTTCAGCAACCCTCTTGCTTAGGATTCCTATTAGTTATTTGGGAGAAGGCGGTCTATTAGAGACTCGAAAAGTATTTTCTAAAACAGTGAAGTAACTTAAAAGTCTCTTTAGCTCAGGTAAAGGACTTAATACTGCGTTCTTAAACATATTGAGTATTTATATATGTATGTACTTAATATATGTATGTAATTAATACTCGTATATATTAAGAAACACACGCATAGCAGTGGCCTACACTTCCTCTCCATATATTTTTCTTTATCTTTTATTCAGGTTTTCTTTTTTTATCATATATTCTTGCATACAAACAAAATACTCATTTTGTTAAAAAATACTTCCTGAAGTGAAGATGTATAAGCTAGGGCTAATGTATGTACGAGTAACCATTTGATATATTTAATAACTTAAGGTTTTAATGCGGTATTACCTGTTTTATGATTTAGCAAATAAAAAAAAAGTCAAATTGAAAAATGTTGCTTGAAATTTTGTTATAACATTTAACGAGTATGAAGGCTTAGCACATTATTAAATTGCCTTCAACGAAACGAATGTAGATTTTTGGATACTTAAAGTCCACCACCAGCGTCCGTGGTCAAAAAGGAGGAGGAAAACCTCTCAGTCGATTTGCACAAACTATTTGTTATTTAATATGATATAAATGTCAGTTGTGTTTGTCAGATATTTGTATCGGAATTAAATATAAAAAAATAGACTGACTTCTGTAATTTCTGTGGCCAATAACTATACGAGTATGCAAATATATAATAAGAAAAATATATTTTGTTGGCCATACCTAATATATGTAGCGTCACATACTTTAACCAGTGGTATTTTTTCCGCTCTTCAAGCAGGACTGAACGAGAGAACCCTAGCAATGCAGTGAAAAATTATATAACAATTCAAATTTTTTGACTATGCTGATGATATTTCTATCACTATTACTTAACCATTCAACTAAGGTTGACCTCAAAGTTGACTTCTTTTAGGGGTGTAGCACAGGGAAAGTATCATCATTTTCATGTTGTGTACGCGCAACTTCCAAATTAAAAAAGTGCTTTGGAGTTTTGACAAGTAGGAGTGTGAGGTATCATTTGAGGTGCTTGTGCCGTGCATCTCTAGGAACCGTTTTGTCTTGTCTGGAAGCCAGTGCATAATATATTACAATTCCACTTGTTAATATACTGTTTAACAATACTTGTGTCAGACTGACACTGACTGACTGACTGTCAGAGTGACTCATATATTTCTAAGCGAGAGGCGGAAGTAATATTATTGTGAAATATTAAAATTCTCCTAACTTATTTGCTTATAGGTAGATCGGATATAGTAGATTTAGTGAACTTTATCATATTTGTTTCAAATATCCCGCAAATCTTTGCTCAGCAATCAATTAAGTTCGCGACTAAAATCATGTACCTAAAGAAAGCTTTCATCATGTACATTTTCCTCGACTTTTTCAAAGCAAGCTAAAATGTGATGTGTCGATCTCATTGAAAATACACCTTCGTTTCCATTATATTTAATGCACGTTACTTAGTCTCCAAATAAGTCCGCAAAAAAAAACTTGTTTTTACAACATTTTAGTTAAAACTGGCAATTGTAGTTTACTTGCTTTTATTTTTTAGTAAATTAAGAATTAAGTTCACATTAATTGAACTTCTGCTTATATATAGTTTTACATTATTATTGTTACAAAGTTTTAACTTGCAAAAAAAATTTAACACTCAAGGGGGTATGAATACTGTTAAATTGATCAGTGGTAACAGTGCTCAATGGGTAACATTGAATATTTAACGGGAGACTAAATCATTGTTGTAATTTGACTTGTTCTTGTGTTGTCAGAAACTATTTTGCATGATTTTAGCTGAATGAAAAAAAAAAGTTGTGATCGGAATAAATAAAGGTAGGTTACTACAAGTTTCAATGGCTCGAAAAAGGTTGGAATCATTCAATAAACTTGAAGGGATAATCTATTCAACTGAATCAAGCAAAATTGTAATGTATAGAAAATCTATTCAGTGGGCCTGTATGTATTGGTATTAGATTGTAAAGCCTAAAATAAGCGTTATGTCTTTAAATAAGCAACATTAAAAGGTACGATTTGAATGAGCCAAACTAAATTTCTTGAAGAGATATTTTTGGTCATTTGTTTTTAATAATTTATACATTCATATACTCGTATGTGTAATTGCGTATTTTTAAATTTTGTTTGCGAATACATCCGGTATTTTTACGGCATATATGTTAAATACTGACTCTTATTTTCTGAAAGATATGGAATCAATATTATAATAAGCGGGCATAAACAGTGCTTAAGCTCATCTTATGTGAAGATCAGAGCATTACGGACAAGATACAAATCGGACGCAGACTGTCATATATCATAAAACTTTACAAAGCTTTCGCAATTTAAGGATGCGTGCTGATTATTGCTTATTATGTTTATTAACCTTAACAACAACGGAGTAATACATTTTTCATTAGTTTTCGGTAGGTCTTCTCCATTTCTTATCATTTAAACAAATTTACCCGCATTTTGCAAAGACCCAAATAAATTATTTAAACAGTTAACAGTGATATTTTTGAATAGCATTTTCAAGAGCTCTGATCACGTTTCCACAATTATAAAAATTGTCCCCAGATATTTTCGATTACGTTGAGATCTGGGGAAAGAGGCTTGCTCTAAAATTTCCAAATTATTTGCAACGAAACACTTTTTTAGAAGAGCAATGTGTGGATTGGTGTATTGTTCTACTGAAAAATATATTAAGTACCTTCGAACATCCAATACAAATCTAGTGTCTAAAATATTTAAAGGTGAATGCTGATGTCGCAGCCCATACAATAACATAGCCAACACCAGTATGATTACGAGGCTAAAACTTCCTTCAGGTTGAAAAATAAGTATTAGAAACCATCAAGAAATTCTTTTTTCTCCTCGGGTGTTTAGTGGGTATATGCTGATGTTATTGAAATTCGTTCTAGTTCCAAAGTTTTTTTTAAAACTTGTTGATTTTTCAAGTATTACACCAATTATTTCGTGGTTACAATAATTTTACTGCCTATGAAATTTATATTGATTAAATGGTGTTAATTTTTTTTATAAACTGAATGTACACATACTATATATGAATAAAGGTGAACAAATTATTTCACATACATTCAAAATTTAAAAAGGCTTATAATTCTTTTCGTTAATTTTTAAAAAAAAAAAATCAATAAAATATTGTTACAAATTTTAGGAAAAAGAATACAAATATTTATTGGACATTTTTATTTGTATTCTTTGCATTAAGCCTTGTATCATATAAATTGTTGAAAGTGCAAACCATTGCTTTGTATGCACCTCAGATCTCGTCTTTAGAAGGCTCTAACAATGTCAATTCTTTCCAATTCTTCTCGGGCTTTCGCAGCTGCCTTGACAATCCCATGGTTTAAGTAATTCAACCTTGCTATTTCTAATGATTAAACAATACCCTTCATCCATACAAGTAAACAAAAATACATTGGGGTCAAATCCAGAGACCTTGAAGGAAACGGAATGAGTCCATCCCGCCCAACTCGCGAATTTGCATTCATGCAATCTAACCACTCTCTAACTGCATGACCATAGTATGCAGGGCGCCATTCTGGTAGTACACAATGGCTGCCTTTTGTTGCAATCGCATATCAGCCAATAGTTCTGGTAATTAGTTTCTTAAAAATTCCAGGTAGAGATGGGAATTAAGCCTTGGAGGAAACTGATAGGGACCGACCAGCTTATTATTGAATATAACTGCCCACACAATGACGTTGAACTTATGGTGAATAGCTCTGTGTTTCATGGAGTGGAGGTGGCATTCTGTTCAGTTATGTAAATTGTGGAAATTAATGATTCCAGCCCAAGTGGATTGGGATTCATCCGTGCATAGAATCCCTCCAATTGCCGATAGTCAATTGCTTAATTGCCTTAGACTGGTGGATGGTTTCTGACATAAATGAAACGTTTTTGTAGCTATGAAGGCCTTTTGCTAAAGCATAAAATTATATGGGATTTACATTTCGCCATAATAAGCATATTTTTCGGAAAAAAGCAGCTGTAACTAGTTAATTTTATAGGGCTGTTGTGAAATAATACCCCATTTTTTACGATCCAAGTTGGGTCGTATCTTGGAAACTACTGACCTGAGATGAAATGACTTCACATTTTTGTTGTTTGGGGAATAATTACATTTTTTCCCGAAAAAATTACAAAATCAAAATTTGTTATCATATACGCATAAATTTGAAAGATGTTATTTTCAGTAGAATCAAAACGGGGCAGCTTAAGTCTATGCTTATAACTTCTTTATCTCGGATGGGATGCCTGACTTATCACCTTCGGCTTACTTAGAAAAGAGTTTTTGTCATTCTCATGTGCTTATTCCGGGCCTAACCCTAAACTCTCAACAATCCAGTTAAAGATTTAAACCTTGAAAAGTTATTCGGATAAATTTTGTTTAAATCTTCCAGTTCGTTGAGGAAACAACGACCAAGAGTTCCGAAAATTACGTTTGTATTAGTACCAGCAGTTTTGGTACTAATAGTTATACAAGTCGCAAGACGTTCCGCATACAACGGCACAGTGTCCAGTGTTGTCTTAACTAAGAAGGCCGATTTTTTCGTGTCGTAGATCGCCAATAGGGTTCTACCCAGTACACTGACACCTTCGCCAGATTTGAATTCGCCAGGGATATATATATGACTTGGTTTTCATAATAGGGTCGCCTTATTGTGTTAAAAGCCCTACACATTTACTTACTGAGTTCAGAGCCTTAACGGTTGCCTGATTATTTGAGTACAAATCATAACCAAATCATAACCTAGTGTTCTCTGCAATATTCTTTGCAGTCTGAATAATGACTGCGACCTTCTCTTGGAAAATATTACTGTCTTAATTACAGTTTAATTCTAAACAAACGGTTTATTTGTGGTATCTCACTGTTTACTTTGCAAAATCAAACATATGCATTATACTACGAGAACGTGCATTTATATGATATTATGAGATGCATGTATGTATAATCTCGAAGTATTTTTTTAAAGAAGCACTCGGACAAGCAATAAACTTATTTTACTTTATTTATATTACAGAAACGATGGAAGAATGACATCTTTATTTTCGTTCTTCTTTAGCCCAGAGTCATTTTCAGTGTGCAATTTTGTCTAATACATATCTTATATCTAATATAAACTATATTAGCTTGGAAATTATTACTTGTAATCAATACCGTGAGAAAGTGCACATTTTTTCTGTTTGAAATGAATTGTGTTTAACTGCAGTGTAACAAATTATGGTTTTCACAATACAACTCAATAGAGCTATACTCTATCGATGATGTAAACTCTGAAAAGGACATTTACAGGAATGTCTGGTCGTGATTTTTATAAAAATCAAATTACTCATAACTAATCTTTAGGGAGTTATTTCAAAAATTAAAATAATTATGCAATAAAACAGTACCACCGCAATTAAATAGAATACTATTATATGCGGAAAAATTACACATGCATATGAAATGCTGTATAATGGGCTAAGAAATGTAATTGAGGGAACATCTACCTAGATATTTAAATAAGTGCGCTGATCCTAGAGGAAGCCACTTTAAATTTATCACATTCTCATAATACTAACAAAAAATAAATAAGTTATTTACTAATGATGAATAAATATAAAATTTTTTGTTCAAACAAGAAAGCGGTAAAACACTCAAATATATCCGAAATTATCCACATATTGTTCATGTAACCGAAAACTTAAGCATTTGCATCTTTAATGCGCTCTTTATATAACTAAAATTTAAAAAGGCAATGGAAATTAAATAATTAAAATGAAGATATAATTAAAAGTGTTGCTTACAACATCAAAAAAAAGTTTTATAAAATGTTTCAAAAAAATGTTTGACGTGCCAATAAGAAATAAATATTTTGTTCATATTAGGACTTTATTGTATTATTAAAACTGTTAAGTTTAGTTTCTAACTAACTTTTTTTTTCCTAGGTACCCATCACGTTATGGCCTTTATCTTAAGGATAAACCAAATGCTCCAAACGCTTTGGTTCCTTTGGAGTACGAACCGGAAGATAAGCTCCTTCAAGAACTTAATAAGGGTAAGGACATTTAATTTAAATTCAGAATAACGAAGCCACCTAAAATAACAAACAAAGAATAACAATTGCCTTTAGTCAGGCAAAGCTAAGTGAAATGAACCGATTAGTTTTAGAAATAAAATGATATATAAATATATAAAACCTCGAAAATATTATTAATTTCTGCTTTTGGATTAAAGAAAGAAAAATAACAAAACGAATGTAAAAATTTTTTTGTTCACTAACACTTGGAAAGCTCTTGAAAATCACAATTCGATGGTAATTGTTAATGAAATATCATATCTGAAGATATGTTAGCACAACTGAAAAAATAAACACATCTTTTAATATAATTGAGTTGTTTCAAACTTATCTATTGTCTATTTTTAAATTTAGTGTATGAAATAACTAAAAAAAATTATACTTAATGAACTATAGAATATCTTATTGTAACAAAGTTAAGCTTGAAAGCTATAAATTTCCTTATTAATATTTAATTTTTCAGTATGGATAACTGTTATACACATGAGTTCATACAAACATACATCCGTGCACATAAACACCCATACATATATATATACATACATATACCAATCTTACAATTTTGTTTTTTTTTATGTTTTAATAATACTAATCACGAAATTTATTTTATCGTATGTTTAAAGCAGTTAACATGCAGTTTTGACTTTTTTTACATTAAACATGAACCATGTATCGTAAAAGTAAACATTTTTTAAGAACGCAAGCTATGCGTCTTTGGTACAAATGTCGGAATTCATTTTTTGATTGCATTCTGCGATCTATAATAGTTCCAATACGGACCTGAATGTCTATTTACCAAAAAAAATGTATTGAATTATGAAAGCACAATATTAGACAAATAAGCAAACTATTCAACAAAAATACATACAATGTGTAACATTTTCATTTATAAAAATTAAGATTCATATACAAATATACAATTTTGAAATGTAACTTTACTGCAAACAAAGAAAAAGGAAATATATATATACATAATTCTTGAAGAAAAACCTACTGTGATTGTTTAATTTGTTAGCTTTGAATTTGTAGTTAGCAATATTTGTTTACCCTAAAATATTTTAATTATAACATTTTTTTTATCTCAATAGCAGCTGACCTTTCTTTGTACTTACATATTAATAAACTTCTTTGTACATAATGCATATTTGCAAGTGTTTGATGACACTTTTTATATCGACGGGATTACCATTAGCTTCGTACATAATCATGATTTGAAAGACGAAAGCTTTGAAAATTTATTTTAATATTCACATTAAAAAGGAAATTGGATTTGTTTTGATTCAGTTGCTTTTTTGTGTATAACGGTACGCATCTCAAAAACATTAGTAAACGATATGTATTATATAGGATATTCCGTAAGTATAGACGTGATTCTTTGACAAATTTTTAGGGCAAAAATAAATATTGGGGAATAACATAGACACGCGGTTTTAAGCAAAACTGTACTTTGCCCGCTTTTGTCTTCCACTCGACATTGTAGTTCTTGTTTAGTAACAAGTATAACTCATCAAAACTTACAATATCTGAAAAACCCTATTACTATAACACAAATGTATTAACAGTTATTCAAAGTCAAAGACAAATTTGTTTTTAAGCGCCTGTCTACACTTGTCTACCCATAAACACAGTCGCTACACACAAAAAAACGGTTCATTGGAATGAAAGCAATTTTGATAGATGGGGAACGCTGGAATGTAAAACATATACACAATATTTAAACAAAAAATAGCAGTTTAATCACCAAATCTACTCCCCGACAATAACAACATAACCAGCATATGCAACACGCCTAGCTTTAACCAAGAATCGGTTTCCTACTGTAGATTTAATTCGCCTTTTACTTCAATCTTCCTCGCACTCTACTCTTCGCCTTCAGCACACTGTTCACCCTACGACGATCAGCAAAAAATTAAGAAAATCGATGGAGGGAAACGCGGTTATTTATTTTTGCTTGTTCACATTAGAGTGGGTAGGAAGAGGGAAAGCTTATTATTTAAGTGGGAAGAAGAAGGGTTACTTCCACCGAAAATTAACTTCTGAACTGGATTTTCGGGTGAAGCATTACATTTTTTCCCTTCATTCTGACATGTTCTTCATTTTATTTTGATCACTGTATTTTAAGAAAGTGTAAAAAAAAGAAGGATGCTTCGGATTAACTGCTTACATTTAAGAATTAAAAATGGTTCGATTAAAGTGATTCTCTTCGTCAAAAAGCCTTTCATCCTCTTGAAAATGTGAACACGACGTTGATGGAAAGATCTTTCCTGTCCACGCCAATGTGTGTGTGTTTTTTAATCATAATGCATTTTTAAAGTGAAAATCGTTTAAAATGTAAACCGAAGATCTTGGAAGTTACGAAATGATTCCGATCCGCCCGGTCAGTAATTTATATGTATTTTCTCGATTTAACCACTGTCTTACTTTATGCTCATATAATTGCAGGGTAGAAAATCTAGTATTTGTAGTAATTCGTTCCCCAAAATTGTCAGCTACAGATCTGGTCTTAACCTACATACATACACCTATATTTATGTATGATATGGTTACCTTGACATGTCTACTCAATATGACTCTTCGTCTATGAAATGGAATAAAAACATGGAAATTAGTAATACCATTCCTGTTGACTCAAGAATCATCTGTCTTTCAGAAAAATATAACTCCTGTGCTAGAGTATGATGAAATGTATGCATGTCTTCTGAATATATCATACATCAGTCTACGCCTCCTCTTATATAAGACTTACATATTTAGGGTAGGATGTCACTGCTATGAAACTAAAAGTACAAAATAGATTTGAATCTTTCGTTGTTTATCGATCGTATAAAATCTGTCTGTATCAACCTCCTCCACCTGGAAAACGTCCTGAAGAATGAAGAAGCATTTGATACTTTTAAGGTATAAGTTTTGCTATTAAGATCTTGCTTCTTCATTGAAAAAAAATGCGATTATGATTTTTTTATTGAAAGTTAATACCTTAATATCCACAAACTGGCTATACAAATATATTTTTGGCACTTTTTAATTAGTCATTTTCATAACTAATTGTCTTTTCCTGACATGTTCATGAAACCTACATAAAAGCGGAATACCTACTTGGGTTGACACCGTTCCCTTCCTTGCAATTCTGTCTGAAATTGAAAAAAGATATGATATAAATTATAAAGAAGTGCAAAATTCATATCCAAAGCTTATAATATCAATTTTAAACTGCTCACGGTAAACAATACCTTGTTTTGGAGTTTTGCTTGTCATGATTAACTGAATGGTATCTAATTGTTGGTATCAAACTACAAGTTTGAGAAGAAAATACATGAACTTTCTTAAGTATGTAGATATTAGGAATTTTTTTTAGTATTTCAAATAGGGAAGGTAAGTAAATTATTTACTTTTCCGAGATAACAAAAAAAAAATTGTGTCTTCAAAAAATGAAATTATTTTTGACTTTAAATAACTTTGAAACAATCACGTTAAGGCAATTGTTTAGTAACATACATATAAACAAATAGTTGATGGTTAAATGATTTTTCATTTGTAGCTTACGGGGATAAATTCGGAAGTTGAAAAAATTTATATATTTTAACGTTATGTGGGAGTGTCTTTTATCTGCACAAATTATGAATTTTAATAATATGACAAGTTTCGTTATTTCACCTATCAAATATCTTCTTTAACGAGTTCTAGTCCACTCAATTGAAAATAAAGCAAGTATAATAAAATATTTTAAAAGAAGAAGGACTAAGTTTGTATTTTGTGGAATTAACTACGATATATTACGACAAAGTAAATCTTTATCGTGATCGCACTTTTTCCAAGTAAGCTTGATAAGCTACAGTTTATATTAACCGATTTAATTTGCAAAAAATATGCACATGTGCAGATTTTATACGTAAGAAAATACTTTATTAAGGCAATCGTTCAGTTATTTAGAAGGTAAGTTTATTTTAACTTTAAAAATAAATAATAATTATTCTTAAGGTTAGTGTTACAAAACTACTCCATGTATATAACCTATGTATAACACAATTTCATATCATAAAAACTTAATTGTATTACCAATTTTAAGTGTATTCACGGTTAACATCAAGAATTCTGAATTTTGATTTTGAGAAAAATAAAGTGACCACCTAGGTGCCCATTTAGAAGGCTTATTCTAACCCTTTCCGAAAATTTGATTTACAATTATATAGTATATATATATATATATAATTATATAATGTATAAACATAGATTTTTTTCGGAGATACACAGCTCCCTTGTAACGGTTACACAAGAAAAAATAAGGTGGATAACAGTAAAGAAAACCCCATTTTAGCTGTTTTGGCTGGTTGATCTATCCTGAAAATAGATGTTTGAGAAGAATGCAGTACTAGAGTAAGCACAAAACGTAACAAAATAGCTGATACTCACAACTAGCTACACTTAACTGAAATGATACTTGTTAATAACGCTACCTGAGTTAATATAACGGAAATAGTAACGGCCCTCTAGAATCCCGATAACAGGGTCGAGAAATTAAAAAAAAAGCTACAATGTAAAAACAAGAAAGCTTTTCGTTCTAATTTTTTCAGGAAGCACCCATAAACGTGAGCACTTATGTGAATAATTGTTATCGGCGGGTTTGTTACTAGAAGAAAAAAAAATCTTTCCACCTCTGATGTTGCATGGACTCGTTCAGTGCTTTCATTTGTTATACTTGTACGTTATAATCGATAAAAAGAGGTCTTGAATAGACTAAATTCTGAAAACTAATTTTGTACTGAGCAATGTTGAATCTAATTTAATTTTTCATTTGCCCGCCAAGGGTAAGCATCTAAAAGGTGTTCATAACAATCTATCTCCAGCAAAATTCTTTTATTTATAATATTATCTTTATAATCAGTGAAGCATTATATTAGACTTTCTGAAAAAAAAAACTTGGGGTATGTTCTTTAAAAAAATATCAAAATCGATTATTCCAATGTGGCAGAATTGTGGCTATTGTGGGACTCTCATAAAATTCCAATTCAGTTTCCTTACAAAAAAACTGGAATTAGCTTAATATCTATTAAAAAGTAATTTAATATAAAAAATATATTTTTCCAATAATTTATATTGTGTTTTATTTTAAATTTGACAGATTCAACTAAATTATTTTGGTTATGATTCTTAGTGTAGGTTCTGGTATATTAAAGAAAAGCTTACTTAATTTCCTCAAACTTCCATTAGATAAAGCATTTCTACTTCCGATCAAAAGTGTAAATCTAAAAGCTAAATTTTGAGAAATCAAGAAAAGTATTGTGCAAACTATTTCTAACGAGTTTAGATACCTTGTGATTAGAAGAACCAGTAGCAAGTGCTTTTTGAAATAATTGAGTATATGAAGTCGCACACAAAGGAAGAAAGACGCCTTGGAAGGGAGTAGGTTTGGGATATATAGCCATTGACAAAGATTTTAGATAAGAGAATGGAGACCGTAAAGAAATCAAGCTAATATTTTCGGTATATTATGTCAGATGTAAGGAATAGCCAGTTTCTCAAAGATTTTAGGAATCTCGATTTGTGTCCTATCTGAATGCGTATATCCGGAGGCAATCTGTTGTACATAAAAGGAGCAGCGCTTGTGGCAAATCGGCGGCAATGTTCTGTTCTAACTTTAGGAACAATCACTGGATTCGATGAGCGCAGCGAATACACTTCATTCCTTCTTATGTATGTATGACCACCTCGAAGGTAGAACAACCTCAAAACCTTTTAAATATACAGATTTTGCAGCGGTAATATTTTTGTTGATTGGAATGAAGGACGGGAGGGTTCCCACCTTGATTTAAAAAATATAGTCCTGATAACCTACTTTTGAGCAATGGATAAGCGGATGAAGACTACTAACATACGCACTTCCCCAGCAATTTATGCCATACTCCAAGCGAAAATTGATTAAGGTAAATTGCAATTAGAAGATTTGACGGCACTAGTTTGCAGAGATGATTGATCTTATTTAATCCTATGTAAACCATTTTTTTAAACGACTTTATATGCGTTTTCCAGTTCAATCTGCTATCTAGGGTTACATCAAGGTACCTGAATTCAGAAACCGATTCTAAGGCAATGCAGTCACTCTTACAGTTTATACTACAATACTTTTATTTGAGCATAAGAGTTACCATCTCTTGAATAAAACTACAGTTTAATCATTATCCCAAAACACAAAGATTTGGCATCCGGTTCAATTTTATATGCATAACAAGTTGATTATTGTTTAGTTTCCAAAGCAGGAATGGTGTTTTGTTTAGCTTTTAAGACTAGTTCTTAATAAGCACTACATTCAGATGGAGCTCCAGTTTAACTTTCATTTCCCACTATCCAGTAAATCACATCAAAAAAACGGCGCTAAGTAAAAAGCCGTCTATTTATTTCTTTTTTTTATTTATAAAGTTGAAAGTTTAATTTTAATTTCAAAACAAAATAAATGAACAATCAGGGAATTAGACCGTCAACCGGAAGATCTCTATTAACTCCTGTTTATCAGGATAGGATGGTCCTGGTTGATGCGTTGACCGATTGTCAACGGTTGCGAAAAAATGCGAAATGTTCTAACTTACGAGTATGTACAATACATATGTTGCACAACGAAATATATTTTACGCTTTGGAACCAACACCGAAGATTAGTAGTGAACTGTTGCGAACCACAAATTAAAAAACGAGCAAAGTTTCCCCTAAGGGTTATGAATATAATAATAGTATTTATACAAATTTTGGTTACAGTTTTTTCACATAGTATGTTATTTGTTAACGTTTAAAATTTACAGCGAATTCAACAATTATAAAAATATGGCGACTGGTATACAAAGAGCGCCAAATTTGAATCTGACCAGAATATTAGTTGATACATTTTTTGAAATAATTCATTTATGTATAATATTTTGTATGTACATATATGTGTTAACTAATGATTAAGATGATGGTGATGAAGATGATGATGATGAGTAACTTCTTAGCTCCAACAATAAAACTGCGCTGTAAAATTAAAAAAAATCAAGAAAAGAAAAATAAGCCATTGTAAAGGGTCCGCCATCTAACTTTTTTTTTCAACTAGTGCTTATTTCGTGAATGGTAACACTTAGCTCATATCTGATTTGACAGATAATTAGTTTTATCCTTCCGGTTAATAATGGCAAATAATTTCATTCAAATGGCTGCCTCGGCTGGCCATGCAGTAGCCTACACGATCGGTCCAATTTTTAAGCACATTATCGATTGTGTGCAGCTGTATTTCACCAATGGCTTCACGAATATTGTCCTTTAAAGTGTCAGTTGTCTTTGGCTTGTCGGCGTAACACTTATCTTTTACGGCACCCCACAAATAATAGTCCAACGGTGTCAAATCGCAGCTCCGAGGTGGCCAAACGACATCAGCTCTGCGGCTGATAATGCGATCTTCAAAAACAGGGCGCAAAACATCGAGTGTATCTTCGGCTGTTTGGCACGTAGCGCCATCCTGTTGAGACCAAATGTTGCCAATATCCTTCTCTTCAATTTTTGTGAACAAAAATTCGTTCAACATGGCCCGATAACGATCGCCATTGACTGTAACGGCCACTCCTTGCTCATTTTCGAAGAAAAATGGCCCAATTATGCCTCTGGACCAAAATCCGCACCAAACAGTGACTCGTTTTGGGTGTATCGGCTTTTCAATGTATGCGTGCGGGTTTTCTGTGCCCCAAATGCGACAATTTTGCTTGTTTACATACCCGCCAAGATCAAAATGACCTTCATCTGAAAAGATGATTTTTTTTGGCAAAATCGGCATCTTCTCTAAGTCGATCGCAGGCAATATTTCCCAGCGTTGTTGAAGCGTATACATAACCATATTCGTTCAGCGGAAGGATAAAACTAATTATCTGTCAAATCAGACATGAGCTAAGTGTTACCATTCACGAAATAAGCACTAGTTGAAAAAAAAAAACGTTAGATGGCGGACCCTTTATTTCAATTTCCATCGACAAATAAATCTTACAAGAAATATACACATTCATCCAAGAAATCAGTTGCCTGTAACCAGTAGCTACTTAATAAGTTAACTACTAAATCAGTTATTAGGTAGATAAATGAAAAAATTAATAAAATTAGTTAACAGCTTAATACTCTGCCAAATAAACAAAGTTTATTAACAGTTGGAAATTTAAAGCATTTTATTGTTGGACATCCACTATTCAGTAGAGAAAATCATATTGTAATTTCGCAATATAACTCCCATCGACCGGTGGGGAAGTTAGAGGTTTCAGAAAAATAAATTACTTTTTGTAGTTTAAATATTGGCTAAGATTTGAACTCAGACCTTCGAAGAACTAAACCAAACTCCACCTATGCGAATGTATATCTATTTGAATTTATATTTTGCTTGCGGACATAAACTGAATACAGCGCAAGTATTTGTTCCTAAAACTGTGACCCCTGCAACGCACGAAAAACGTTGTCATTCAAGTGAAAAGTAGATATATATATGTATCGTTTGCATTAAGATGCATTAAAATTTACGCTCATTTATTAACAAGTAATATTTTGAGTCACATCCCTTTGCAAGTATAAGAATCCCTAAAGACATTTTCCTATTAGCTGAATTATACTCCTTTATTCTACAAAACAAAATCGCGGTTCATTTAAATAAATATGATTTGGAGTGGATGCAATCAATTATTCTCTTTATCCACAAACTCTTAACCGGCATGATCGACGGTTACACAATGCTCTCCCAAATCCTATTCAACACTAACCCGTGTCATTTAAGATCTGTCCTTTATCCGAATATCCTTTATCGTCCGAATAATACAGGACAACTTATGGTCTCAACGAGCCGCTGTGTCGAATGCTACGTGAAACAAATGGGATACGTCAAATGTTCGATTTCCACTGAAATTCACTGAACAATCATTTTTTCCATCCTTAGACCTTAGATTAAGTAATAACAGTGGTTATAAGTCATAGTTTTAAGTTTAATTTGTTAAGTTATATGTTTGTATTAAACATTTCAATAAACTGTCCGGGGTTGATCCCGAATTCAAATGAAGTACTGTGCCGCTTAACGCCATCGGTTTGTTCTTGTTTGTTCTCCTTTTATTTGTCTTATAAGAATTAAACGCGTTAAACTACTTTTTCACCTGTTAACAATTTTATTGTTCTTCGTTATTTTACTTGTCTCTATAACTTTTAGTGACCGAATTTTTTACAAGATTATCCTTCATTGAATAGCGACCATTGAGTAGTGACCCGTTTCCCCTAATTTTTTGAAGATTATCGTGTCGCGCGAGAGGGGTAGATTTCATGTGAGTCAAAAGGAAAAGATTTATTGCACCTAAAATCCACCGAATGAGCTCTCTAAAATATAATTCTCGGTGGAACAATGAATAATTATTTTCTCAAAGCGTTTCGCTTGTAATACATTCTTTAATTACTTTCCGACCATCAGAGGGTTCACACCGTACGGAAGACTCCCTGTGGTGGTATGAGTGTTCTGTTTTCAAAGTGATTGGGGGTGAACAGTATGCTGAAGGCGAAGAGTCGAGTGTGAGGGAGATTGAAGGAAGAAGCGAATTAAATCTACAGTATGAAATCAATTCTTTGTTAAAATCAGGCGTGTTTCACATGCCGGTATTTTGCTGTTATTGGATGGTAGATTTGGTAATTGGCCTGCTAATAAAGTGTCTTCACTATAATTTTTATTTTAACTATAAAATTATTTATCCGTTTCAACCTACTACTTCAATGATATCTTATATTTTAGATTTCAGCATTCCCTATCTGTCAACATTGCTTTCATTCTAATGTCGCTACTGTGTTCATAGCTAGGCACACATGCACTAACATTGTAGGCAACATTTTCAAAGTTAATATAAAAGCGCATTAGTCGAGGTATACTGCAGCTATTTCCGTTCTTAAGTTTTAGTTTGTTTCTTCATGTTAATAAAAAGTTTTTTTTTATTATGAGCGTTTATCTAAAATTTCTAATGATATTATCCAAGAGTTCATTTTGAAAGTTTAGCTTGTTTATTTGTTTAGTCTGTTTCATAGCTAATCCTCATTTTCTTAGGAAATATATCCAATATGTCAAGTTTATTACATTTTGCTTTGATTTCCTACAACACTATCTAATTCCAACTCAACTGTCAGTAATTAAGCTCCTGGAAATTCTCGGGGTTGACACAAATATTTATATTAATAAGCAGTATAAAGGAAGCGCTAGGAGGAGAAGTGCATTTAGTCTTAAATTCCAGTAAACATTCCAGCAACATTTAAATACGAGTATAAATTTTATTTTTATATACTTTTTATACTACCTGCATTCTCTCGACGCAGAAAACTGATCATGCACACATTCTCGATTTGACACTGCTCATTTCAGGACTGTTTTCTAGCAGATATAAAACAGAATCCCGAAAAAAGATCCATTGTACTTACGTTTCCTCTTTCCAAGAGCGCGGAAATGCTTATAAACCGTTGGCTCAATGACTGGCTTACTGCCGTTTTCGTAGCAACAAAAAGCATAACAGCTTGTGAAAATACAATGGAAAAACCAATATTCGTTTGTTAAAATTCATACTGGTAATATTAGTAAGTCCAGAAAATATCAATAGTGGATACACATGGAGTTAATCATTGTGTCTCCGACACTATTCACACTGGGATTGTATCGAATTGTTAGATGAGTTACAACAACAATTTGAAAATAAACCAGTGGCACTGCTGTGGCAATTTGTAGTATTTCGAACTGAAAACTTAACGGTAGGCGGCCGTGTTCGAAGAAAGCCCTCCCATAATGACTGTACTGAAGATTTTTATTGAACAGGGTTATTGATCTTTCGTGCTTGCTGAATTTATATAAAAAGGGCAGATAAAAGATCCTTTCAAGTGAAATGTTGTAATTTTGTTGATTTATCTTTTTTTTCATTGAACATTTCAATTTTTGTCTTTTTATATGTTAATAACATATAGTACACAAAATATCTCTAATGTAATTCCTCCTTCTGCTTAGCTTGACTAAACATTTTTTGAACCTACAGATGATATAATCAAATACCAGTCTCGTGAATTGCGTAGCATATTTGAGCAGATATTCTTTTCTTTTTACGCTTTTTGAACGTCACACTACAACGCCAAACGACAGGTTTCACGTTTATGTTGTTTACTTTTAATTTTTATTATGGGCATGCACGAATATAATGACTTTTGTATATAAGGATAAATTATTGACGTAATTATTAACATCATTTGTTTTTCCTATAGCAATATGTACTGGAACTATGTATACATATGTGCATATAATCGTATAGTTTTTTTCAGTTTCACAAAATTATTTAAAAACGTTTTTGACAAACGTTTCTTGTCTTTCTTTGAACATTCCAAGCAGTAGGGGTTTTAATCGATCCGCTTTAGATTGTTTGCTTCCTTTTTTTTGCAATGTCTCTAATTCTTTAGGTTATGATTCTATAAGCTCACTAAATATTGATTCCGGTTTTATTGCTTCGAAGGACAAGCACGGACTAAGAATAATTTGATAATTTTCTCTGTCCATACCCATTTTTAGTTTACTTTTGAAGCTCCTTATACTATTTTTCTCTATGTAGGTGTGCAATCTTCCTGTGGTGTTTCTGTGCAAATTTTCATTGCAGATGATTTTAGGTATTATCTCAGCCCTCATTCTGCTGGCCCATCTGAAGAAAGCTTGGATCAGCATTTTCGTCATCTCCAGATTCAGAAGAAATTTCAGTATAGCTTGAACGAATCTCCAATATCATCATCGAACACTTCTTACTTATTCTCACTTGTTTAGCATTTACAATATGAAGAATATCAGCACGAGTACATCTGTATAACAATATGATAAATATCAATAGTACAAATTGTGGTTTCAATCAATATGCCTGATCTTACAATCAGCTTATAAATAAGGCGCCCAAAACTGGAGTACAACGTCCCATTTGGTGAGGTGCACCTAAGATCTCTTTGCACTTGATAGATAAGATCCTAAATCGTGCGATAAAACTCATAGGTGATGCCAGTATTATATAGTTATTCGACACCCTCGAACACCGGCGTAATGTCTCCTATCTCACCTTGTTGTATTCATATTTTCACCACCAGTGCTCAACTGAAATTTCCACTAGCATTCTGCCCCCTAAAATTTTCAACCGTAACACCCGTCTGGCTATGAATGCTCATCAGTTCACCCTCAAGCCCAGTATAACTTGCAAACGTTTAAAACTAACGCACATCGGTATCTCTCTTTTTCCCTCCCTAACTTCCTTCGCTGTGCAAACATTTTATGAAAATAAAAACATGGGTTTTTTTCAAATTTCAAAATAGGCTCTCTTAATGGGACATTCTATATACGAGTATCAAGGGGAATTCATAGGATGAAGAATTCTTTCATAATCCCGCGCATAAGAGATCAAATATCGAAGTAACTATACCCTATTCAACAAAAAGCAGCAGTACATTCTTTACAGTGGATTACAGACACCAAACGAGGCTGTTACTCCGAAAACATTAACAAATTCCACAAAGTCATTTTAACTACCGTAAAGCAAAAGTGCGTGAGATAGCTGACATCGCAAAGATAACAATAGACTATGTACATTATATTATCGCAAGTATGCTAAAGTTATATTCGAAGTGGGTACCGTGTTTGGCCCAAAACAAACAACGTGATTATTCAGAGCGCTGTCTGGAACTATTTAAGGGAAATAAAAGGAGTTTTTCAAAACAATGCTCGCCGGCAAAAAATATAGCTCCAATGAAGGGGTGATCGCCGAAACTGAAGCGCATTTTGAAGGGTAGGACATCGTTCTATATGAAAGGCATGTAAATGTTAGAGCGGAGCTGGAATGATTGTATCACTTTAGAACGAGACAAACATAAATAAAGTCGAATTTGGCAAAAAAAATTTGCTTTTATGTGTTAGTTTCGAGACTACCTGTTATATTGAGAGTTTAGTAATTAGATTCGCAATCAAATTCAAGTTCTATTACTAGTTTCTTAGCCTAAGGCTAATAAAAGTAGTTTCCTTATAAGGTGATCGGACACCTAAAAGCCTCGATTTTACGATGAAATCCGATTAACGAGAATAAGTTTATGATGTCTTATAGGTAGTTATAATAAAAGTTATCTATGAAATACAAATGTTTTCGTATATGTACAAACAAAAATTGTGAGTGGATGAATTTTGTGTAAAGTCATCGTCCGCCAAAGGTTTTTCTTTTTTCTTTGATTTATGAACAGTAACTTCCAGTTCAAAGAAGTATTTCAAATAATATTAATGCCTTACAAATAATGTATAAAGATTAATTGAAACAATATATACGAAATAATTGCAAACGTATGGCCTTAAAGGTTTTTTTTTATTATTTAAAAATTTTTTTACTTATTCTACAACATCTCAAGAATGTCTCCTTTAAATTTCAAAGCAAATTCACAAATTTCAAATTCAAATTTCACAGCCTGCTACTTTTCTTAACACAACAAAGAGGCATTTTCGGTCTCAAAAGAAGCCCGTACACTTCGCAAATAAAGAACAGCAGCTCAAGATGAGATTTACGAAGAATCAGAAGGAATTTTGTATGCCCCTGACGTTGTTGTAATTTTTTTTGCTCCGAAAACTTTCATAACAGCATGCAACATAACCCAAAAAATATTTGTCCGATCGTTCTAAAATTTTGAACAGATTTTCACTTGATTGACACTTTTAGCCATACACTAAACCTTTCAATACAAATTAAAGAAATTGTTTAAACAATATAGTAAAAAAAATGTGACTTTTTTTATCTCAATAGTTTCTGCAAAATTAATTTTTTTGGGGTTTTAAAGGTTTTTAATAAGACCTATTTTGATTTTTTGTTACAGATGAAAAATAACATTTTCAAAAACACTCGAATTTGATGTCGTGCAGCGCCGCCATTTTGGAAAAAAAAATTGTTTATACTTAACAGATGTTTCTATCTGACAACAAAAGATTTTTTTTTAATAAAATACCAATTTTTCGCAGACTGAAAAGTCCTCAAAAACGTACCTGGTTTCGGGACCTTCCCCCCTTAATACAGAATGTAAATGTCTTTTGTTGTGATTAGAGCGATAGGATTATACGCATGGCAAAGTTCTAGTAGAATGCGGGCGCACTGTGTGCCTATATTTACACGAAACGTTTCGAGCACTTTTAAACATTGATCACTTACATAATAACCGAACAAAGCACTAAGCAAAAAACAGGCCCAGTGCTCAAGTCGATATGAGTAATGCAAAAATTTTGTTTAAATCAATATGGAGAGAAAGCTATGCAAATATGTTACTTTCGAAAAGTTTACTAAAGTACCTGTTTCCTTTATTTTGCCAATTTTACAAAATAATGTTATTGAAGATCCTCGTAATTATTTAATCACTCCTTTTTGTAAATATATTGATGAGGTTTATACAAGTTAATTTCACACTAACGTGCTTAAAGATTAATTTTTCCTTATTCACCAAAACATAAGAAGTCTACGAATAAATGTTGATATATTCTTAGCCTAGAGTCTTTCTTAAATAAGCCAGATTTTATTTTAATTTCCAAAATATAGATCTAAAGTCATGAGAAGGATTTTTATAATACACCGGGATACAAATTGTATCCTAGGTGCAACAATTCTCATGTGCCGTTTATGTTATTGTCAGTTTATTTCATAATTGTGTGTTTCGTAGCATTGAGCTTATAAGTGCCGACGTGCTTTAGGTCTCGTGCACAATTGATAGTTACAAATTTGTTTTATGTGTTTTTATAGATTTCATGACGGAAGTAGGGATGTTTTTGCTGAAGAAATTTATACTCTCTTAAATGAGGAATGGACAAAGAATCTGGTTATTTTAGGAAACATCAATCTCGATATACTAATACAGGATCACTCTATGGCTTGTCTCTTTTTGCGGTGTGGAACCAACAACAATTCTCTAAGAGCTAACTTGGTCGATGAGTATACAAAAATCAAGTTTGACTTGTAGCCTTTGACTTGTTCTATATCTGTCTCAAAAATCATGTTGATACGTGTTTTATTACACCAGCTGAAAACATTTTTCAAATTAAGAAACAGAAGCGTTAGATGTCAAATAATTTATTAAGAAATATTTCCCAGAAAAATAGATTACGTCTTAAGTGCAAAAAATGTCCCAATTGTATGCGGACTCGTAAGACTTATATCAAAATGTCAATAGAAATTTCAATTAAAACTTCAATATGCAAGGAGCGCTACGGTGACATGTAAAGAGAATGGCGAATTCTAAATTAGTTGCTAAATAAAAAATTAACAAAAGATGTACTATCATGAGTCAAATATAAGGACAAACATATAAATAACTCAACAGACATTGCGAAAGTCTGTAATGAATTGTTTAACTGTGCTGCCACAAATACTCTGCCTGGTGCAGGCCTCAATATAGTATTTCACAACCGTTATGTGGAAAATTGCATTAGAGGAAACTCGGCGAGTAAGAAGTTTTATTTCTTAAACTAGTTTCTTCATTTGAACTCTATAAAATTATAATGAAATTAAAAAAGTTAAATTCGGCGAATTCAGTTAATCGTTTTTCAAATAATTAAAGAAAAAAAAAAATGAATGCAAGTCTAGATAAAATAAATATGCTGCTGGTCTTCATTGAAATTACCAAATCGTTTTATACTGTGGACCACGAAATTCTTCTAATAAGATTAGAAATATCTGGTTTATACTTGGGTGATTTGCGTCATATCTTAAGAGTAAGAGACAAAAAGTAAAGATAAAGTATAATTTCAATCAGTGCCTTGATATTCAAATTGATGTTCAACAGGGTTCTGTATTGAGCCCGGTTTTATTCCCTATTTTTAGTAACTCTGTCTTCAGTCAAGAATTGAATTTGCTGATGATATATATATACTCGTATATGATGATATAGCTTATACGTATTCCTGTAATTCCATACTTTACCTAGTGACGGATATAAGGCATGATGTGAAAGTCTTAAGACACTGGTTTGTTATCTACAAACAGGTCATCAGTGTTAGAACCAAAATCACGTTTTTCAATTTGTCCAATTTTGAGGTTCATTCTTCGAACCTTATAATGCATAGTACTGACTGTAAGTATATAAATGTCAGTGCAGAAACATGTAGTGCGAGCACGAGCACAGTTACACATGACGAAACGCTCAACCATTTCGCTATTGAAATCGTTATTGATTTCAAATATCTAGGATTGAATGTTGATTGCAAACTAGATTGGAAGGATCATACATTCATATTAAGAAAATATCTGTTGCCAGCATCGTAGTTTACGTACCGCTTAAGACAATTCTGTTCTCGAAAACTCCTTGAGACTGTATACTACAAGTGTTTGAGACTCACTCAACCAAACCACACATCAACAACTTAAAAGTAAGAGACATAAAAAAAAACATTTTGTTTAAACATATTGTTACGAAACCTAAAGAAAACTGCAGAAAAATAAAAAAATAAACATTTTATTTCACGACGAAATACCTACCTGCATCACGTTGTTTGTTGTGGGTTTCGTTTGACAGGTTGAAGAGGTTTGTTCCCTTTGCCGAACATGGCTGAACATTCAGCCGCACGAAGAGGACAAATGATTAAGTAGTAAGCCATAAGAGTAACACGAAGAAAGAAGATGACTACCGCAGAAAGGGGAGCAAATGATGAAAAGTCAACGAAGGAAATATTTGCCGTTTCCTGTGACGTAGGATTTCTCCAATCAAAAACAGTTGGCTAACAAGCGGTGAAATCTTAGACGTTGCAACGGAGATAAGAAAACGGAAGACTTCCTAACAGAGAAAAAGAACCGCGGGCAACGTAAAAATCGAGATAAAAGGGAGAATTTTCGGCAGAACGACGAAGTCCAAAGCGAGCAGTTGAGGTCGGAAGACTAAGGCCATCGAAAAAAACGTTTAATTATAAAAAAAAGAAAAGAATAAAAACAAAAGTTTACCTCTCGGGAACCAGATTTTTTTTGGAGTTTTTTTTTTTTTGTCCTGTTTTTATCCGATTGAAACTCTGCGGTAGTTTCGGTCAATAGGCAATTTTCGTTACAATACACACATTCAATCTCACTTTTTCTTATTGTTTACGTACATAATTACATAAATGCACACATTTTATTTTTTTTCTTAATTGTGTAATGGCACTCGTAAATTGGCCTGCGATGTGGTGTAGTTAATATTTTTTTGTCTCTTCGAACCAACACACCCCGCAATTGAGTGTGCAGGAAATCTGCATGAGTGGGCGAGAGTACGCATGCAAGTTCGACGAATCGATCTTACATGCACTCGTCCAATTGGATCGTAACTTTGACACGAGGAACATCACACCATGGCCCACCAATATCAATAAGTATAAACCATAAAATTATATTAAAATACATTGTACACACTCTTAAACCTAAATGAATTTTTAATATCTCATATAACATAAATTGGTGCTTCTTTAGCCGAATTGATTTTTGATTCAGACAATCTGCATGGTGATATATAGTATATATTTGATAGATACTACTATTTACAAATTGTGAAAACCTCGCGGTGTGATTTTTCGGTGTTATTGTATGGAGACATTTTTTTTTTCCTTTTTTAATCATCTGATCGAATTGCCGAGGTCATTATTGCCATTAATCGCACATATATCTGAAATTTTTGCGGGTTTCTAAAATGAAGCATTCATAATAACTTAATAAAAACATTCATAAAGTTGAAACGTGGAAATGCAAAGGCGTGCTTAACACGTGCTGTAGAGTTTCTCGCATCTATAGAAACTTCTACTACGGTCGAAATGTAGGAAATTCGTTTGAATAGAGTTGTTGAAGCGTGGGGTGAATTTTCTTCATTTCATTGTGAATGTCTCAAACACGCGGAAGAAAGTGAGCTCCAAGAATTCACGAAAGACTTTGCTGACTACGAAAGTAAGTACTTTGTGGCTCATTCAGGCTTGAAAAAAGCAATTCGCGATAAGAAAAAGGCAGACAATTCAATCGATGAGGAATCGGTGCCTCATAATTTAGCAGATCAGGCGGAGAATTCTTGCAAAAATAAGATTCTTTAGCGAACACATGTTCTAGAATCACTTGCCCGCCATTGTGATTCCTCCATTTTCCGGCTGCTACAAGAACTGGCCGTCCTTTCGCGACTTGTTCATGGGCTCGGTGGATAATAAACCTCGCTTAACATCTCCCCAAAAGTTTCATTATCTGAAATCATTCTTGCGTGATGTTGCAGCCAACCTCGTGAAACTTATACCTATTTCGGATGCAAATTATATCGAAGATTGGGAATTCTCGAAAGGCGGTACGATCGAGTAAATCTGATAGTACAATCGTTCGTACAAACCTTCTTAGCAAACGCTTATTGACGCATTTCAAACGTTCAAGCGCTTAGAGAAATTACAGACAATCAAACCAAATTCGAGATCACTTGGTCAAAAGCACTAGAGACAATATTTCGCAGTGCCCAATGTGCAAGCGCAACCACAACTTACCTCAGTGCCCACAATTCCTTGAAAAGGACATTCCAACGCGTAGAACATTAATGAAAACTTTCTCGATATGTTTCAATTGCCTAAGACCCGGTCATTCTTCAAACAAAGGTCGGTCGCCGTTCCGTTGCCGCGTCTGCAAAGGTCGCCATCATTCTCTTGTACATATAAAAGCTAGAAATAACTTATGGCGTGCTAGCCCAGCCATTTGTGCAGGGTGTCCTTTGACATTGATTGCATTTAAAGAGTTCACCTTCTATGAAAAATCGAAAACTACCTGATGTCCATGAGTCATCGTGTGATAGCAATAAAGCAGCACTAAATCACTACACCTGTATCTTGTGAGTTATGCATAATTCTTTTATGTATGATACGCACGTCTTTTTTTAACAGTTGCGCGTTTGTTCGATTCTATGTGTAAGAGACATAAAAAAAAACATTTTGTTTAAACATATTGTTACGAAACCTAAAGAAAACTGCAGAAAAATAAAAAAATAAACATTTTATTTCACGACGAAATACCTACCTGCATCACGTTGTTTGTTGTGGGTTTCGTTTGACAGGTTGAAGAGGTTTGTTCCCTTTGCCGAACATGGCTGAACATTCAGCCGCACGAAGAGGACAAATGATTAAGTAGTAAGCCATAAGAGTAACACGAAGAAAGAAGATGACTACCGCAGAAAGGGGAGCAAATGATGAAAAGTCAACGAAGAAAATATTTGCCGTTTCCTGTGACGTAGGATTTCTCCAATCAAAAACAGTTGGCTAACAAGCGGTGAAATCTTAGACGTTGCAACGGAGATAAGAAAACGGAAGACTTCCTAACAGAGAAAAAGAACCGCGGGCAACGTAAAAATCGAGATAAAAGGGAGAATTTTCGGCAGAACGACGAAGTCCAAAGCGAGCAGTTGAGGTCGGAAGACTAAGGCCATCGAAAAAAACGTTTAATTATAAAAAAAAGAAAAGAATAAAAACAAAAGTTTACCTCTCGGGAACCAGATTTTTTTTGGAGTTTTTTTTTTTTTGTCCTGTTTTTATCCGATTGAAACTCTGCGGTAGTTTCGGTCAATAGGCAATTTTCGTTACAATACACACATTCAATCTCACTTTTTCTTATTGTTTACGTACATAATTACATAAATGCACACATTTTATTTTTTTTCTTAATTGTGTAATGGCACTCGTAAATTGGCCTGCGATGTGGTGTAGTTAATATTTTTTTGTCTCTTCGAACCAACACACCCCGCAATTGAGTGTGCAGGAAATCTGCATGAGTGGGCGAGAGTACGCATGCAAGTTCGACGAATCGATCTTACATGCACTCGTCCAATTGGATCGTAACTTTGACACGAGGAACATCACACCATGGCCCACCAATATCAATAAGTATAAACCATAAAATTATATTAAAATACATTGTACACACTCTTAAACCTAAATGAATTTTTAATATCTCATATAACATAAATTGGTGCTTCTTTAGCCGAATTGATTTTTGATTCAGACAATCTGCATGGTGATATATAGTATATATTTGATAGATACTACTATTTACAAATTGTGAAAACCTCGCGGTGTGATTTTTCGGTGTTATTGTATGGAGACATTTTTTTTTTCCTTTTTTAATCATCTGATCGAATTGCCGAGGTCATTATTGCCATTAATCGCACATATATCTGAAATTTTTGCGGGTTTCTAAAATGAAGCATTCATAATAACTTAATAAAAACATTCATAAAGTTGAAACGTGGAAATGCAAAGGCGTGCTTAACACGTGCTGTAGAGTTTCTCGCATCTATAGAAACTTCTACTACGGTCGAAATGTAGGAAATTCGTTTGAATAGAGTTGTTGAAGCGTGGGGTGAATTTTCTTCATTTCATTGTGAATGTCTCAAACACGCGGAAGAAAGTGAGCTCCAAGAATTCACGAAAGACTTTGCTGACTACGAAAGTAAGTACTTTGTGGCTCATTCAGGCTTGAAAAAAGCAATTCGCGATAAGAAAAAGGCAGACAATTCAATCGATGAGGAATCGGTGCCTCATAATTTAGCAGATCAGGCGGAGAATTCTTGCAAAAATAAGATTCTTTAGCGAACACATGTTCTAGAATCACTTGCCCGCCATTGTGATTCCTCCATTTTCCGGCTGCTACAAGAACTGGCCGTCCTTTCGCGACTTGTTCATGGGCTCGGTGGATAATAAACCTCGCTTAACATCTCCCCAAAAGTTTCATTATCTGAAATCATTCTTGCGTGATGTTGCAGCCAACCTCGTGAAACTTATACCTATTTCGGATGCAAATTATATCGAAGATTGGGAATTCTCGAAAGGCGGTACGATCGAGTAAATCTGATAGTACAATCGTTCGTACAAACCTTCTTAGCAAACGCTTATTGACGCATTTCAAACGTTCAAGCGCTTAGAGAAATTACAGACAATCAAACCAAATTCGAGATCACTTGGTCAAAAGCACTAGAGACAATATTTCGCAGTGCCCAATGTGCAAGCGCAACCACAACTTACCTCAGTGCCCACAATTCCTTGAAAAGGACATTCCAACGCGTAGAACATTAATGAAAACTTTCTCGATATGTTTCAATTGCCTAAGACCCGGTCATTCTTCAAACAAAGGTCGGTCGCCGTTCCGTTGCCGCGTCTGCAAAGGTCGCCATCATTCTCTTGTACATATAAAAGCTAGAAATAACTTATGGCGTGCTAGCCCAGCCATTTGTGCAGGGTGTCCTTTGACATTGATTGCATTTAAAGAGTTCACCTTCTATGAAAAATCGAAAACTACCTGATGTCCATGAGTCATCGTGTGATAGCAATAAAGCAGCACTAAATCACTACACCTGTATCTTGTGAGTTATGCATAATTCTTTTATGTATGATACGCACGTCTTTTTTTAACAGTTGCGCGTTTGTTCGATTCTATGTGGATTTCGAGCCATTTATTAGTAAGAGCAAACTCCTTATGCAAGAGCTTTGAATCGGCCGATCATAGTGATTTGTGGCTATTAGTTTCCACGTTGGGTGTGTACAATTGGTAAGAAAACCCCTATTCAATCAAATGGATTCTGCGACTTGCCAGATAGGCATATATAGCAGTGATGTGTTTGAGATCACAGAGAGACAACCGTGATGAATGTATCCATCTTATCATATCTTTGTTTAGAACTACGCGGAGGGATCATACTTACTTCAAGTTCTCGAACAGCCGGCGGATCACAAACCCGGCGAAGGAAGGAAGATAATCACAGTTTTTCATAGCGTAATCTTCGAAAATCTATTCAACCAGTTAGTTTGCCGTTCCTCCAAGATAAATCGGATAAGCAGAATAACTTCTGCTTCGCCGCAATATCTACAAGGAAGAGTTCTAAGTGCATATCCGGACCACTTATCTACACCTATCTAAATATAGCGATCAAGTTTCAAATTGAAATGTTTCCGCAAAAGCTAAACGAGGTATAAAAGCTTTGAATTACGGTAAAAGCGGTTCATCCCTTCACAAAGGTTGTTAGTTATTCACGAAGCACATAGCATTGCATATTGATCATATACTTGAATAATAAATATCGCATCTCCAAAGTATAGTAAGAAGGGAAATACATATGTTTAGTAAACCATGGGTGATTTACTGATGTCAATACTGAAAATATCCAAGCCACTCACGCATAAAAGTGTGAATTAAGAAGGACCCGTCGAGAACCAGTCATCGAAAGGACGAGGACTTAAACTTCTGAAGGTTATCTGGCAGTTTTGTTTTCTTGGCACCAAATGCACTTGAAGACATTAACCGAGCTATTAGAGATCCTGTACTTTTGAAATCACGGCTTAGATAGGATAACATTAATGGTTCAGATAAAAATACACCTAAACGGCTCATTACCAAACTATGTTTGGTATTAATATATGTATATATTAATAATGTGAGGGATGAACCTGGTTCATTTTCCTTTATTACAAGAGAGCTGCAAATTGGTGACGAGAAATCTTTCTTCAGTTATTTAAGGATGAATAAGGAAGGTTTTTAGTAGCTCCCTTTGCTAATAAAAGACGATCTGCAGAAAAAAAAATCAGTAAACTGCTGAAATTATCTACACGACATGCAAATATATTGGTACATGGATTTGCCTTATAGGCATACAACGAAAAATCCTTAATTGTTTTACGAGTGAGTAAATAGAATTAGGGTGGTTGTGCAAAAAAAGAGATGGGTTAAAGTTTTACCCAGGTGTAAAAAAAAACTCAAGTTCAAAAATTATGTACATATATACTTATGGTATTACCTGTAAAAAAAAAAATAAAATCAAATACTAAACACTATACCAAAAAAAGAAAACAAGTATGCACAAAGCATGAAACGTATATTTGTAACACATGTCGAAAAACAGAGCGACGACGATTCATGTGTCCGTGTAAAGACTGTTTTCCAATATCCCATTCCTTTGTACAGTTGATTCGTTGTGAAGCACACAAACCCAACAACAACACAAAATACGCACACAGAGTACGGTCATTGAACGGTAGAAGGAAAGCAAAAAATGGGACATGTTTTGTGGCGGACACATTTTTCAGAAACACAAGCGGTTAGACATATCCATGTCAAAACACCATTATGAGATCCGTAATTACACCAGAGCAAAAGCTGGCAGCAACTTTGAGATTCCTGATTTCGACATACCTTTCGAACATACCCGTAAGCATATTGAAATGTCAACAAGTGATTTTTTAGACTGTCACGTTTTCTGCCAGGACTCGCTGATTTTCGTCCAGATTACAGAGGCTGAGAATTTTGTTCTTGATTGTAGCCTCAACAGGTACACATTTTCCCACTATCTCCCCCCTATTCACCCTTACAACGAATGTCTTTGAATTTAGAATCCTTACAGGAAGCATGTTTTTCTTTGGTTCCACTAAGGTCTTTCCCACCATGAAGTCTTTCTTATTTTCTGGCTCCATAAAATAGAATCTTTGGCTACCAGAACCACCTTCCACTTTTGCCCAAGTAATTGCTTACAACCAGGCTCTAGAATCTAATTTCTGTAGATGACGACATTTAAGACTGAAGTATTGGCATTTCCCTATTTCATTGGTATCTCCACGTTTCCGTATTTCATTGTTTGTGCCCCCGAGTCGACTACAAGTCCATGTTCTCTCATGAAGTCTGTACCAACGATGCACTCGTCACAGATGTCAGCTACCAGAAACGCGTGAGAGAATGTTATTCCGGCCAGTTGGATTTTTATGAGTTGCTCCTGTAGCTGTTTGTAACCTGCAATTGCTGGTGTTATGCACCCAAGCCTTCGGCACAATATGACTCGTTACGATTGAGGCCATGGAATCAGTGTCTATTGTTGCCATCCATTTGTCCCTACCGCTGACTACTTCCACCAGAAGACTTTATTGCATTGTTTTGCAAGCGAGACTTGCATGGTAGTCCTGGCGCCGTCAACTCGTGCTCCCGACGACTGATGGTTTCGGGAACTTTGACAGACATCTTGATAGCCGTTTCTGCCGATTTCTTCATCCATTTGCTTGCTACGACAGTGAGGGCAGCCTTTTCATCGCTCTGTTTCTTTACACTGCCTTTGAAAATCTCCTATTTTACGTGTACTATAGTTCCAGCAGCGCATTCTCCGTCTATCCCGTGGAGTATCCCGTTCCTCGGCACTTATTCTTGAGCAGGAGCATTCAACACATGATACTTTCCTGACGAAATGTGTTTCCTTGGAAGCCTGATTGGCTGCTTCCATCGCCAGAGCGAATGCAAGAGCTTCAACAAGGGTTCTTTTCCCGGCCTTCCTTACTGCTCACTGTAGCTTCCAATCTGCAATTTCCCTGATGAATGCGTCCTTTGCCATTTCGTCGATAATTTTCTGACTGGCGGTGGGGTATGACAAATGTGCCAGTCTACTCACGTCTGCTTGGAGCTGCTGCAGTGGTTCTCATCGTTGCTTCATTCGGCTCTGCAATTGGACATTGTAAACCCCTGCATGTGGCTACCCCCCCAAACCGTTTCTCGATAGCCTGTACTAAAGCCACATAATCTTTATGCTTTTCGATGTCTATTGTTTGCAATAATTCTGCTGCAGGAGCGTGCAAAGCCATTGTTAGGGCAAAGCACTTTTCCTCATTGTCCCAGTCGTTTGAACAGGGACACATTTCAAACTGCTTCTTATAAGTAGACCATGATATCTGGCCATCGAATGGTGGGGGGGGGCTTTAAGTCTTTTCTCCTTGGACCGCTTAAAGAACATTCTCGCAGTTTCTGTTTTCGCACTATGTCGAGCTCTTTTGCCAGCCATTCAAATTTTGCTGTCCATTTGTTCGAATTTGTTGTCAGAATTCTTCTCTATTCTTTCGAATTTGTCATCGATTTCTTCGAACTTTTGTTTGAAAATGTTCTTTTGCTCTTCCAGATTATTCTTTTGTTCATCTATTTTCTGCTCGAGACTGTGCATTTGCGCAATGCTGTTCTGCTCGTCTAGATTATTTATTTTTTCATCCAGCTTTTTTTCATCGAATTTGTTTTCCAGATTTTGTTCAAGGCTATTCTTTTGTTCGTCCATTTTCGACAGGAGGAGTTGCATCATCGCAGCCATGTCACTGCCGGTACTATCTGTTCTTTCTCGTCAACGTCAAAGGAGTATGTATCAGGATCATGTTGTTCAAAGCCTTCTGAAGTCGGAGCACCAAGTCACTTTTTCCCGCACTGGCCCTTGTTCAACCGGGATTTGAGTTTGACGAGGGTTAACTGCAATGGTTTTCGGCCCATTCTAGCTTTTTAAATTTTTTTTCAATAAGTCCTTCTTCCTACACCAATGTAAAATGTTTGTGTGGGTACAAATGATATAACTTATTCTTTTCAATACAAATCGATTTATTCAATACAGTTACAATTCACAATTTAGTCGTTTATCGTAATAGAATCCAATTTCTCAACCGCTTATATATACCTTTCTTATATTTTACTTAAACCACTTAATCACTTCTCCTAGGTAACATTTCAAATTCAACTGATGAGTTTTTTGATAGATTTATAAAATACTTTTATTTCACTTACAATTTTAACATAAAGAATAAGTTTTCTAGTCTTGATTGGTTTGGCATAACGCCGACTACCAGATTAACAGCTGTTTGTGTTTTATTTTAAGGTAAATTCAACTGATGACCTCAGTTGCATACCTTGGGGAATACTCGAATGACATACTTCAAGAATAATTCTCACCATCCAGCGTCCCATACAATTTCCGTTTTGCTAGTAAATTCGATTCCACTCTCCATTCACGAATGGTTGAGTCTTTGCTATTCAAGTATCGAAATCTTCTGCTATGTAAATCTAGATGACGCTGCCCACATTTAAATGGTTATCGCAGTATTATTATACTAAATGGTGCCCCGACATAAGGTCATATAGTATGTATAACACCAAATTTTGATATTTGCACGAATATACTAAAAGTTTATTACTAAGTCACGAACTAATCTTCCAAATATTATTAAAATTAATCTGCATACAAATATGTTCCGATAGGTCTTCCTATGCTAGATGCCATATATTATAGTATATTGATTCAACCTATAAAATATTTTCCAAATTTTTCCCTATTTTTATGAATATAAATTATAATATAATTTCTTATAATTCGGAAAATAAAAATACTTTATATAGTCATCTAGATTTACATAGCAGAAGACTTCGATACTCAAAGAGCAGAAGATTTCGATACTTAAATAAGAAAGACTCAAACATTGGTGAATGGAGAATGGAATCGAATTTTCTAGCAAAATGGAAATTGTATGTGACGCTGGATGGTGAGGATTGTTCTCGAAATAAGTCATTCGAGTATAAATATGTATCAGCATCCAAAAGGTATGCAAGTTAGTTCATCAGTTGAATTTGAAGTGTGAATTAGGAGAAGTGATTAAGTCGTTTAAGTAAACGATAAGAAAAGTATAAGCGGTTGAGAAATTGGATTGTATTGAGATAAACGATTAAATTGTGAATTGTAACTGTATTGAATTAAGCAATTTGTATTGGAAAGAATAATTTCTATCAATTGTACCCACTTAAAAATTTTACAATAGTGTAGTATAAGTTGGCGCAAAATTAATCATCCAATTTTATTTTTGAATTACCTTTTTACTAAATAAAAACAAATGATTTTGAGTGATGGAAATCTTTATTTGGACCTTTACAATTGTTTCTGTTAAGTGGAAAAGATGATATCCGCCAGTGTTGATACACATTTGTGCCCGTTTTTTCGCATTTTCCATGACTTTCCGCAATATTTCCGGTGATAGCTGTTCGCAGCATTCCTGTCGACTATTCTCCTTAAGGGCTATGGTTGTCTGTGGCTTGTTGGCATAAACCCGCGACTTCAAGTAGCCCCAAAGTTCGAAGTCTGAAATGGTTAAATCGGACGACTGGCCATGCCAAATCGCCAAAACGGGAGATTATGCGACCAGGAAACGCTTCCTTCACAATATTCACTGTGGCTCGTGCTGTGTGTGCTCCATCTTGTTAAAACCACAAGTTCACCAACCTCCTCTCATCCAATTAAGAAATCGTTTGTCATGGCCCTGTAGCGTTCGCCAGTAACAGTGACCGTATACGCTGCACCACACAGTGGCTTTGAGTGGATGTAATGGCTCTTCGTGAATCACACGAGGATTTTCAGTGACCCAGAAATGAAAGTTTCACTAAAATTCGCTGTAGGGTCTGTCTGGCGATGCCCAAGTGCATGGTTGATGTTTCTTCGTTCTCAGCGACATCGGTAGCCACAGCCGCGATATTCTGGGCCCGGCTGTTCGAGTCGAATAGCTAAGCGCCGGAATGTTTGCCCAGTTAGCACGACACAATTAGGAAATCGACGTCGAAGTTCAAACAGCGCTAACACCACCGACCGATTATTGGTCAAAAACATCGACACAATTATTCCACGCGCTTGCGGAGTATAGCACTCCATTGCTTGTCTGTTTGTAGACTGCAGCTGTGTAGTTCACAAATGTCAAATATGATTGACGTACGACGCCATTTGCAAAAATTATCCCTTCATCCGATAGGATGATTAATTTTGGGCCACCTTGTATATGTACCAAGCCCTGCGAGAATACTTCTCTGAAATTGATCAGCCCTATTCATTCTCTAGAAAAAGAATTTACTTAAAATCTTAAAATCTTAATCTTAAAATTATGTTACAATTTTGTACAACCAACATGTAATTAAAATAACGTACATATAGGGAATCCCTTATTCAGCTTAATAAACTATTGAACCATATTTTGTGTATTCATTGGGGGATATCAACGGGAAAAATGGTCGTGGCTCAGGTGATAGTGGACTGGCTTCTAAATCGGAAGGTTCGGTGTTCCAATTCCATTCTCACCCGAAAAACATTCATTTTTTTAGTTAACAAAATAAGATAACATGTGGCGTTGACTAGAAATAAACAACAATTTCCACTAATAATTTAGACTCCCCATCAAATGTTGGATGGAGCCATGGAGCGAGGTAACAACAGAGCTTAAACATCTTTCTTTCTCTCTTTATTCCATTCTCCAAAAAACACAACACATGCTGAGGCATTATAAGTGTATTCATACCCACTTGAGAATTAAGTTCTTAAAAAAAAAAATATGTATAAACAGATTGTCCAAGATTGAGTTAACCTTCATCCCAATCTTTTGTAGAAAACTTTACAAAAACTATCTTTTTTAAATTTAGTTCAAAGACCCTTAATTGAAAGCTAACGAAATTTCCCGACTTTATGACCTCCGTTATTCTGAAAATATTATTAATCAATGAAAAAAAGTTTATGACAGGTACTATATCAAAAGATATGTTGTCTACCCTCGTAGTTGTAGTCGAGCTTCCAAACAAATCGGACGTATTCTAAAACTCGTTCTCTCTCTATTAATTTGCTGATCTGTTTCCCTGTTTGTATCAATAGCCTAAATCCGATTATCGCCTCCTGTTTTTATTTTTGCTGATTCCTAATTTCCGCTTTATTTCCCCGACTGCATTTCGAATCCGATTTAAGTATACTTCCGATACTGACCTACATTAATCACATACTAATTATTTCTAAATACTGTAGTAATCCCAACTGTAAAATTATTTGTGAAACAAATACTGTTCTAGCCATTTGTCGTGGACTTTTCGGAAAATCTTTTCATGCGTTATACGTCATCCTAGGCTAGCGACCAATTTACCTTAAAGGCTTCAAAAACTATTTCTCGTTCTATTGCGATGAATGTAAAAATATTTCTCCTTCCCACATTATGCCTCCGATTAAATGTCTAAGCGACTCAATCGCTGAAAATAAACAAAATTTTAAAAAGTGCAAAACCAATTTGTCAATTTTGACTTTGAGGTCGCTTTTCTCCAGAAAATGCGTTTCCGTTTAACTATGTTTTTCTTATGAACGTAACAATAATAAAAAAAAATCATCAGGAAGTTTGAAGAAAAACCCATAGATTTTATGATATTTGAGGAAACCTGCAGCAGGTAAAAAATTAATTTCTGTTTTTTTACCTACGTTTCTAACAACAATTGACAATAACAGTGGTTTTCCTACAATTATTAAGTTTCCAATAAATTTTTTAAAATTCCACATCTATTAAAAAGTTGTAAAGCGTGTTCGTCTATTTGACTACCTGTCAAAACCTTCATTTCCTTACCCTGTTCCTCAAAAGTTATCAGAAAGAGTTAGGTTTCGTTACGTTACTTGAAATGTCTGCACTTACAAAACAAGAATACGCAGACTTTATTGACATTTATGGGCTGAGCACAGGAAGTTCAACTAGAGCGCGACAAAGATACCATGAACCTTATCATAACCGACGACTTAATAGTGAAGGAGTATTTGAAAATACGTATCGAAGGCTTCGAGAAACGGGGCATAACACTGACATGTTGATTTGGCTGTTGTAGAGTTTTAAGCACAAAACAAGCGTGAAAATTGATAACTTTCGAATCATTCCGAGTGAATAAAAGAACTCTCCGTCCTATTCGGACTTCCACCCCTGGAGAGTTAATATCGAAACCAAATATACCTGAGTTTCAGACCAGTACATCACAACAATGTTTTCCTTTCTGCTCCTTCCACCTTTCCGCCCGCGCCATCGCAAGAGTAATATATCATATAATTCTGGAAAACACGCAAAATGTCCACTGAGACGTCATTTTGTAATATTCACTGAAAAGAACCATCATATTATTAACTTTACAGACAAAAAAAATCTTATTGAGGAAGTGAAGTTAGTAATAAACCCAAAGGTGGGAAATGCCATACATTGCGATTTGCCAACACTGGCCGCCATTTAACACGAACTTGTGCAAGGTTTTCCAGCAACAAAGTTTTGGCATTGTAAGAATATGGTATTTCGACAAAAATGATCAAAGGGAAATAGTCACCTGCGAAAACAATCGCGCACATAGGGCTGCTCAAGAAAACGTGAAGCAAATTCTATTGGATTACTACTTCCCCAAAATGGCAAAAATTGCATCCGAAGTGGTATAAAATTGTAAAATTTGCACCTAGGCTAAATACAATAGACATCCTTGTAAACAACAACTCGGTGTAACACCAATAACACACTATATGGGAGAAATACTTCACGCCGATATTTTCTCTACCGAAAAAAAAATATTTTCTAACACGCGTAGACAAATTTTCCAAGTTCGCAGTAGTGCAAAATATACTCGTACCTTCCCGGACAATTATTGACCTAAAGAATGCATTTATCAACATTCTTAACTTTTGGATTTATACAAAAACCATTTATTGCGATAACGAACCGCCTTTAAAATCAAAAACAGTAACATCGTTTTTTAAGAACGAATTTGGCGTCGAAATAGAGAATACCCCACCCTTCCACAGCACCACCAATGGGCAAGTTGAACATTTTCATAGTATACTATCAGAAATCGCAAGGACCTTAAGCTTGAAAAAGGCATCGTGGACACAATCGATCTAATACTTTTAGCAACAGTCGAGTATAACCGAACCATTCACTTCGTAACTAATAGAAAACCCACAGACATTGTGCACTCCGCACCGCCTGAGTTGAAAGAACAGATTTTTAACAAGATTAGAGAGCCCAGGAAGTTCAGTTTGAAAGAAATAACATCTCCAGAAAAAACTGGCAGTGGCCGTGGTGTATTGGTACTAGCAATCGGTTCTCACTCGGAGGGTCAAGGTTCGAATCCTACCCATTGAAAAGTTTTTCAAGTTTCTCATTTGTATAATTGGAACTCAGACAGAAAAATTCTGTGTGTAAAGGCATAACACTGACACGTAGATTTGGCTGTTGTAGAGTTTCAAGCACAAAAAAATACTGTGAATTATAACCTTCGAATCACTCTGAGTGAAGAAAAAACTCACCGTCCTATTCGGACTCCCACCCCTGGAGAGCGAATATCGAAACCAAACACACCTGAGTTTCAAACCACTACAAAAAACCAATTTTCCTTTCTCCTCCTTCTACCTTTCCGCCCGCTCCGTGGAAACAGTAAAAGAGTACCAACCTCTTAGGCGCGCGTGAATTATAAAAAAAAAAACTGGGTATTTGAGGTAGGGGAACGTGTCTTAGTAAAAAATAATAAAAGATTAGGAGATAAGCTATAAGTAGAATCGGATTTAGGAGCTACCGTTCTTATTAAAGTGAGGGTGGTCCATAAAGGCAACCTCCATTAAAAAATATTATAGAAAATCGGGTTGGTTTTAAATTAAGTCCTTTCATTCTTTAGAATCCTGATATTGGTACTTTATATTCGGTCAACTGTAACTACACTAACGGACTACTCTCACTCGGACTATATTCCTATCATGGACGGGACAGTTAACATCTGGAAAGACTATGGTTACTTACAGCACTTTACTAACTGGACGACCTACTACGAAATAACTGACGAAACTACCGGACTGATGACTCACTTTCCCCTATCGCACATGAGAATGTTACTAGACTCTGACGTAACACATATAAAGACTTTACTGGAAGCTCTTAACATTCACCATAGGCACGAACAGAGTATTAATTTTTTGGAAACTGCTCTAAAAATCGTTGCCGGAACCCCGGATTTTGACGATTTTGTAAAACCTAAAATTTAGGCAACAACAATTAATACTCAGCGAAAATCAACAAATCTCCATTAATACCAAAAATCAAGAACAGATTAACAGAAACAGTCAATATCATTCTGAGAAACGCAAAGGAAAAACAAATAGATACGGGCCATTTGTATGAAGCTAATTTTGGAATTAGAGAATTTGATGTTAGCAATAATACTTGCACAGATTAAAATAGTCAGTCAAACAATATTAGATTCAGATGAGGTAAATCAATTAATAAAGATGCGCCCTACTAATATTACTATATCAGACTTGATGGAAATATCAGTAATTAAGGTCCAGTCCAACATAATAATACAGTCCTGCACGTCGCCGAAAATAACTGTGTGGCTGATTTCGGGGGGAAAATACTCCCAATCGGAAGCTTCAGCACGACATTAACGTCAGGATTTTGTATGTTATTGCCGTATGACACCTGTGCACGACAAATTCATTCTGGTCACATGGCGCATTGCAGCACGAGACCCGGTCATCGAGATCCATTGGTGGTAGTCGACGAGGGCTCTATTATTATTAACTACGATACAGCCTCTATAAAAACTGCAGATGGCGTAAAGAAGTTAATCAAGGGCACCTACTTACTGGCCTTTGATGACGAGATCCAGATCAACGGATCTTGGTATAAAAGCCATAAAGGGATGCTAAAGAAAAAACATGTTGCAGCATTGGCGTCAGCACTGAACATAACGGGCCAGAGGGAGATCCTCAGCCTCCCGTATCTCCAAAGGTTAAACATACAGAACCTTCTCTACCATGCACGAGGCGCAGCGTCATCAATATTTGGACACATCACGACACCATGCACGGGGCCCAGCGTCAGCAATTATTTGGACTAGGGCTTAGGATAGTTAAGAATATTTTTATATCTTAGGTTTAGTTTGTATTTATAAAAAGAATGTTTAATAATTTGTACTACAGTGTAAAACAGAATATAAAATAAAATAATAAAATGAAGTAATTTACACATAAAATAAAAATTATCTAAAACCACACAAAATCATTTTTTATTCATAGCCTTTACAACTTAAAGCAAAAAAAAAAAACCCTTTTATGTAAATTTTACCTGCTGCAGGTTTCTTCAAGTATAATAAAATCTGTGGATTTTTCTGCAAATTTATTGATGATTTTTTTTTATTATTGTTACGTACATAAGAAGAAAATAGTAAAACGGTATGTTAATTAGGCATTTTCTGGAGAAAAGTAACTTCAAAGTCAAAAATTACCATTGTCAATCAAGAAAAATGGAACAGGTTTAGAAATTGGATATCTGAAGACCCTATCAAGATATGAACTTTATTTAAATGCAAATGAACTTTATTTTATACAAAGGGTAGTATCTCCTCTAAAAACAAGTTCGTTAACGAAGTTTTTGAGATTAGCATTAACTGAGCAATTTCCGTTAACATTCGTCAGGGTATACCAAAGTAAGCCTTTCCTTAAATCCTCGAGAAGTGATGTCAGCATTGGAGAAAGACCCATACTGTAGAACGATTTTTTCTTAGAATATACCCAGAAATTATTTTCCGAATTATCGTTGACGAATTAGGGGACACCCTGTAGAGACCAAGACCAGAAAGGTAGCGCTTTTTAAGAAAAGAATGTAGAAGAAACAAACTAATACCTAAGTTCAACAAACAGGTAGTAGAAAGGACGGTGGAGTTACTATAATCTCTAACGATGATAAAAAACTACACAAAATTAGGATTAAAAAGCAAAAGTTAGAATCCTTGCTTTTAACTCGTAGACCAAAGTGTGTTTTAATCCACGGACTCGGATATGTATTATAATTGAAACAATAATGGGGAGTATGGACGACAATGGCGCATTATAATAATCAACAAGCAAATAGAATTTTAAAAGCAAACCAAAACCCTTTGGTGATAGGATTTAAAAAAGCAGTTAGATCTCAATAGGCAAATAGTAGAAAGATTCAGCAATATTACTCATCACATTAATAGATAAATGAACAAATTACAATAGAAGCATCGCTATAAAAACGGGTGAAGCAATTTTAAAACAGCTTCATTACAACTACATAATTGATTTCTATGCAGAGCTACTACATAGTCACTCATCTAATATCTCAGAGTCGATCGGCTTAGCCCGTTTAGACATTATGCATTAAGCAAAGACGAATTAAAAGATATAAAGTAATTTTTAAAATCTGAAAATATCAACTTGGCGTCAATGAACCAGCGTTCGACAATGATACAACCATAATATTTACCATTGACAATCCCATTCCACCGAAAAAAAAAATACTACCTTTTCCATTTGATTCCCATACCCATTAACAACATGCACACAATCACCGCTTACGCCCTAAGTAAACTGGGCGGCTGTTATTATAATAAGAGATGTGATCAACTAGAAGAAATATTCTATTGCCAAAAAAAGTATAAATATCAAACCAACTATCCAGATTGTGCACCTAATATAATAAAAAATCAAGCCGCTAAATGCAGATTCTCATGCCGACTCGATATAAATACATATAATAACATTATTATTTCAACCGCAGCCAAATCATATTCCTTTCATCAACATTAAAAATATCACACTTCAAACTACTTGCGGAATCCCTTAATATACAATACACTGTTCTACTATATTTAAATTAATAATATATCATATGATTCGAGAGTACACTAATTTTGGGACAAAACTAAAATACTTCTTCCAACTCGGAGTGAAGTGAACCCAGCACCAACAATATACCGCCTTACACTACAGCAATTACTAACTCAACAACTGCACAACAGGAAAGAAATATCGATTCTGGACACGAAATCCAAATGCTGCATTTACTCAATTTGGTCCATCTTGACAACAGTAATTTCAATAACAACATTCATCCGCACCCTGAAACTTTACGAAGCTAAACATCAACAAACTAATACAACCGCAGAACAAGAACAGAATTAAACATAATACAATATAACACCAATCGCTCCTGGAAGAATAAATGTCCTTTGGCAGTCATGCGCCATTACAAGATAATATGTACATATTATCCTATATTGCATTATACTCGTTCATCCCTCCGAATCATGTATTCCTAACATTGATTTGCACATTTTTGAAAACCTCAGCCACATACATTGCATATTTTTTATTGTAATTGATTTTGCCAACATTACGAGTATAGGCACTTACAAATATGTTCAGTTCAGTCTTGTTTGTTAGTTAAAAAAAAAGACGTTCATTTCACTGAAATATAATTTTCTTCTTTTTTTTAACTCGCTCTCTATTCGTTATCATTAATCGTGGAATGATTCTATAGAAATAGTAATTCTGCTCGGTATTTCCAAAAACCCACACTGCAGAAATAAAGCTACGTGGAGTTGGAATGATAAGATGGAAATGATTGAAAGAAAAAAAAGGAAAGCTCTACAAGCGTGGACTTTGTCCCGCAGAAATACGGGAAACGAAACCAAAGTTTTGAGTTAGACTACAACCATTGCAAACAATTAGAGAAAAAATGTTAACTAAAGCATTCTATAATAAATTAAAAGAAATACTCAGGGTAGAAAGGTTGACGTTACGTCCAGAATAGATTCTAAACTTGGGAACAATTATCAGACACAATAATTTTGAATCCACGAAGACCAATCATACGGATTTCTTAAACGTTTCTGAGAAATCAACGTTGATGCACTCCTAGACTTCTCCAGATTGCCAACTGTAGTACACGCTAGGGAGCGTTGGAGTATAGCCTGGGAGGATAGTAATTAACAACGGTTTCTGTAATGTTATCACCGATGTTCTAGGATCCTAGGATCTTATGTTGTAAAGTGATTGAAATTATGACTTTCTTGCTTTCGCTGTGGAAAAAGAAAAATAATAGATGACACACTAGGCCGAATAATTTTACAAAAATAGGATAGTAACGGACTTTCAGAAAACAAGCTATTCGGCCAATCATCATGACTCTGTGAACGTGCACATCTTATTGCGAAATCCTTGTGATCAGTTCCGAATTATGTGAACGGATTGGTTAAATACTTTCCCGGGATCCATTGGTCAACATTTAGCATCTTTATGTTGCTCAATGAGTGGGTAACGAATGGTAAAAAGTGTTAGTGTCACCTCCATTGATCATTTTTTGTAAGGGCTAAATATTAATACCAGTTGGTGATGATTAGTGATTAGCTCATACTGACTGCCATACACAATTTGCACTTCTATAGAAGACTGCACAAACCACATTTAGCAAGTCCCTCAAGAAATATTTTAAAACGGCCCAAATGATTTTCATTTATTCGTTGCGACATCAGACGTTATCTGTATGTTATAGATAGAGCTCCAAGTCATTAGAGAAGTGCTGGAAATTCCATATCATAATCCCCTCTATTCAAAAAGTCTGAATTCGGTGATAACTTTACAGACTTTGCTTAACTCTATGTTCGAGGGAATGTGGGGCTCGAAGTTTAGATTATCGATTTTGCTAATAAGCGGTAGCCTTGGGTATCGGATGCTAACTTCAAACACTGAGTTACGTTAATGTAACCATTGTGGCCGTGGTGTAGTGGTACTAGCAATCGCTTCTCACTCGAAGGGTCAAGGTTCGAATCCTACCCATGACAAATCTTTCAAGTCAGAAAAATTTTGCGTGTGAAGGCAAAACACTGACACGTAGATTTGGCTGTTGTAGAGTTTCAAGCAAAAAAAACAAGTGTGAATTATAACCTTCGAATCACTCTGAATGAAGAAAAAACTCTTTGCCCTATTCGGACTCCCACCCCTGGAGGGCTAATATCGAAACCAAATTCACCTGAGTTTCAAACCACTACAAAACAATTTTCTTTTCTCCTCCTTCTGCCTTTCCGCCAGCGCCCTGGTCACAGTAAAAGAGTATCTAACCTTAAATTATAAAAAAAAAATGTTGAAATTAACGTATAATGCAAAATTGTTTGTTCTGCAAAAAGAATGGACGCTAACTAAGCTAATTTCAACGTATTTTGTTTTCCGATGTGCCACATTAACTTAACTATACTCCGTTTTTGGGTCTTAAGTTCTATTCATAGCTCAACGAATTGTGATGACTGCGAACAAATCATTTTTATTTAGAAAATTTAAAGACTGGCAAGTGACAATTTTACTATTCCCTAAGCTCAGAGCTTAATTTATCTGTGGATTAATAAAATAAGACTTAAATTCAATTAGTTTTTGCGGAGAAATCAATGATTTGCTTATGTCTTCGCGAATAAGCGAATGCTCTTTTCGAACTGTTAAAATTTACTCGCACTCCACAAATGTGGAACCCAATCTACATTCGCTCGCCCAAAACAGTCGCTCGAATTTAACCTCAGATTTCTCCTCTGTTGTTACCTTTTGTTCGCAGGTCGCTGCAACTAATTGAAAAGAGTATCTGTGAATGAAATATCAAATTTTGCCAATATTCCCTCATTCCTATTCGCAGTTCGCCGAACTGTGAATGTACCTTTAGAGCTTGTGCGTTATGCATAGTGTCAGCGCGTTCAACAGCAATTGATCTCTAGACTTGTTTGCGGTACTTATCTATTGTTGATAACCTGAATCCGAAGTCCGAATGCGCGAAACCAAACTACATAATTTCTACAAAGACAATTATGGCTGTTATGTAATTAACTTTGGGATATGTGGCACCTGTGCCAAGCTGGAAGGTCTAAATATGCTGATTAACGTGAAGCGACACGAACTTGTTTTTTTCTTGGATAAGTCTGAATTTGAACGGATGATACTCTCTCAATGCATTTACTGACAGTCATACTCGTAAATAAACAATTTGGTTCAATGAAGACAGTGCATTAGTGTGCCGCTCTCGGCATCCGAAATTGAGTTGTCGTGCTGTTGGTTGACGGCGTTTAAATCGCTGGGATGACGACAATAAAAATTAATCATCATCATGACGACGGGCGGGGGTCATACATATATATAGTGGTTCCTGTGGGGTTGTGTAAAATAACCTAGCAAGATTGCCGACTATTAGAGCTATCGTGGTTTTCTTATAATTCGAATTATTGATTTGGTCGAATTCTAAAAATGTCAATAGACTGGAAATTATATATTCACTACGAATGTGCGATGCGATTAAAATCGAGTCATATGCTGTAGCGTAGATGTGGAAAAAAAAGTAATAATGACCTTCGGATACGAATATCATATCCCAGACAGCACTGTCCCTTGCAAGACCTTTTAATTCTGCTACCATTTCCTGCAACCACTGAGAATACCCAATAGTGTATCAGTATCATCAATGTACGTATATTAATCTGGCTTTTTTCAAAGCCATGTAGACCAAGTAACGGCAAAACCCCGCCAAAACTACAAGAAATGGCGTCTAAAATCATATTACCATAACACAGGATTTGTTCAAATTGAACAAAAATAAAACTACGCGTTAAAAAATTTTTGTAATTATCTATGTAAAAACCACTATAGTTTTTAGGAATTTTTTTAATTTTAATTTTATTAATATTTATTCCTGCAATTGTACAACAGTCAAATTTTATATTACTCGTATATTAATTTTTTTTTAGGTGCACATAATATTATTTTCTCGAATATAAAAAGATACCAGAATTAAGCTTGTTAAACCTACGTTATTAGCTTCTCTGTCCCAAGGCGTAGCTAAGAAGCTAACATGGCCAGTTTATGCTTACACAAAACAATATGCATTTACTCGTATGCTAACATACATGTTATTGTTGAATTAAATAAAATGAAGCATATACTCTTTTTCGTATACATATATATACATATATACGTATAAAACGAACAGTTTTGTATTGCATACGCTATATATTTTTACGGATGCACCTGAAATTGCGTACTAGACATGATATCAGTAAATCCACATTCCCATAAACGTGTGAGCATTTGCTGAACCGATAAGGATTTCAATTTTATTAAAATTGCTGCATATACGGCATATAGGGTTAAATTAGACTTATGAAATTATTTCTTTTCCTCGTTTTTTTTCGTCAGTCGTCAAATGAAATACATTAAACAAACGTTTAGATCTTATTTTTTTCTTGTCGCTTGTTGATAATTTTTTGTTGGTTCTTTTTCTTCTTGTTTTCCTTCGGTGCGATTTTACTAAAGATAATAGTGGTGACAAAAGAAAATCCCGTATCCGCGAGCGGGGATATTATTTTAATTTTAGTGAACGCTCAAGGTGTAATAATATAAATAAGTTATTTGTATTTTGGTATTATTATATTGTAGTTGGATAAATATCGTATTCTTTTTTAGTTTCTTGTAATTTGAATACATTGGTTTCGTAACTTTCATACGAAAGAATCTACTTTGTATTAATAGAAGACTGCCAATTATTTGGTGTTCCAATTTGGTAATTTTTAAATTTTTAACATCACCAAAATATTGTAAGAGTGAATAAAATTGGTTTCCTTTTGCTTGGTTTAAATTAAGTTTATAGAATTGATCATTTCATCTATTTTATTTATTAGTTCTGAAATTTTGAAGTAGAAATACTTTTTTAAAATAACTACAATCTAGTTGATCATGCTCTGTTGTATTATTTTCTTATTGCATTGTCCTAAAGTGTCATGATAACTTATCTGCTACCATATTTTCTCTACTTTCTTATGCAAAATCCCCATTTACGTGGTGTGACCTACTTTTGCTATTCTCTAGTGATAGTTCATAAAGTCACCTTTGGTATTATCATCAGGCTGAGCATGTTTTCGATTTTCTACCAGCAAATCCTTCAAATTTTCCGCAACAATTTTAACCTTCCTTAATATTTAAGTTATCCATTGAACTACGAGTACCACACCTTTTTTTGACATGGATATGTCTAACCGCTTGTCTTTCTGAAAAATGTGTCCGTCACAAAATGTGTCCCGTTTTTGCTACCCTTCTACCGCTCAGTGATCGTACTCGTGTGCGTCTTTGGTGTTGTTGTTGGGTTTGTGTGCTTCACAACGAATTGGAAAACAGTCTGTACATGGACACATGAATCGTCGACGCTCTGTTTCTCGGCGTTTTGTGAGTGTTACAAATATACGTTTCATCGTTTGTGCATATTTGTTTTCTTTTCTTTCCTTTAGACTTTTGCCCAATGCTGGTACTGCCACCGAAACCGACACCGCTGCCGCTACTTTTACGGTTCTTATATCATTTTATTGGTTGGTTGGAAGTGGTGGTTCTGGATTTTATTAGATTTTTCCCAGATACATATTTTGCTTTCCTTCTACCGTTCAGTGATCGTAATCTGTGCGGATAAGTTTATCTTTTACAACGATTTATTATTGGAAACAGGGGTTGATAGGAAGGAAGCATCCAATTGCGGGAAAAGATGTAGCATGATGCGATGTTTATATGTAATGCAGGTGGTTTAAGGGTTGCGTGTAGTTGACTCATAAAAGTCAATATATAGTTGTTTTGCTTCTCTTCTTTTATTCGATTGATCGTGCATGCCTACCTTGTGTTGTGTGTACAATGTGTTGCCGGAACAGGTATAGATAGAAAAAAAAATAATTGTCAGAAAGAATGTGGTAGTTTTTATTCTGAATTTGCTCGCCTATAGTCCGAAGTTTACGGGTATGTTAGAAAATCTAGAATAGCAATATGCCGATAATTCTCAGTGGTGATCTCAATTTAGATCTACGTAGCCCTGATGGTACCAAGTTTGTAGAATATATGCACAACGAACTTGGTTTAGAAATCAACAACAATCTTGCCATGTCAACAAATTGTAATTAAACAAGTATTGATGTCATCTTCTCCCGACACATCGATAATCTTGAAACACTATATTTCCTACATTAGTACATACCGCTCATTTTTTCATACAGGTAATACCATAGAATAACTTAAAAAAAATTGTGTTTTTTTTTACACCGGGGTAAAACTATAAACCATCTCTTTTTTTGCACAACCACCCAATATTCTATTCATCTTTACTCGTAAAACAATTAAGGTTTTTTCGTTGTATGCCTATAAGACATATCCATGTACCAATGTATCTGCATGTCGTGTAGATACTATCAGCAGTTTACTGCTTTTCTTCACACTTCCTTGCTCGTCAAAGATCAAAATTAAAATGAGGTAAAGTGGTGGTAACCCTTCTTCTTCCCACTTCAATAAAAAGCGTTCTCTCTCTTTCGGACAATCTTCCTGCCCGCGCTAATGTGAACAGGCACTTGGAAAGTCATGTGCAAAATAGATCCTTGGAAGAGAAACAAAAAAGTTTAGGTCAATCGAGCATATCAGATTTTTTTTTTGTTACAGAACTTAACACTCAAGTGGGTGTTAAGTTTTTAGGAAATATAAAGCCATGCGTTGTATCTTAAAGTGCAATAGATACGTTGCTATTAATATTATGTTAAATTCGTTAAACTCGTTGTAAGTAAAACAAAAAACTGTTATGAATGTCCTAGTATTTTTATTTAAAATTAAGAATAATTTTGTTGAAGACAATGCTCGTTTGCATTGACTGTTTTATTTAAGAAATTCCACAGGGCACATAGAACTTGACCGTTTGTTTTTTGTTGTACATAGATCAAACCGCATAAACCTGGACTACTAGTGGAGATTATGATTAAGACCCCTTACCACTGGTGGGGGGAAGTCTTAACGTAGCGAAAAGGACAAGCTTGAAGTGTTGATCAATAGCGAATGATTCTTTATTGAACTCTTAACTATATTTATACAAAATTATTGCTAACTAAGCTTAAATTATAACAATGAGGAATAACAAAATAAGTAACATGACCTATATAATTATTGTTCATAAAAAGCAAAAAATGACAGTGAAACAAATATTGTCTATGTAGCAAAATGTGAGTCGCATAGTTTGTAAGTGCAATGAATTATAGCTTGTGTGTAAAGCATACAGCGAAGCTGTTGATGGAAAACATAGGAGTGTATTTATATGGTATTGTAATATGAAATACATTTGTGTGGAAAGATACTTAAGAACTAAACATTCTCCCGCGCGTTGAACAATTGTTCAACATTTAAATGTGTACAGAAAACTTGTTTGCATTAAGGGTGCTTCTTGGCTGTGGCGTCGGAGGATCGGTAGGAGGATCTTAATGTGGCGTTGTGACACTGATAGTTTCCTTGCTGATTTTTCTGTTAAAGTAGCCTCTTTTCCAAGTCCATATAAAACCAAAGGTTACCCTGATGGATAACAAAAGTGTGGAGTAACCGATTGTTGTAGGATGATATTCACTGGCCTTGATTCTGTTTGGTAGCTTTACAAAATCTTGACTCCTAAGTAAAGTTTTCAAGGCCGTAAGCTCTTCACCTTCGAATCTATATTGAGTTGGGTTGGAATTATTCAAAGATGATTCCTTCTTTGGTGGACTTGGATGATTCAGTCCTGATGCCAAAACTTGTATATGATGGTCTTAATGCAGATGTATATTCGTAGTAAGCCTGAATAGTAACGGAGTTGTGTTTGATGGTGCAACCTGGTTCGAGATTAAGAAATCCTGATTCCTTCAGTTGTAATTGAAAGAAACTTGTTCCACATACCACGAACATTTGAATTGGTAATCTAGTAGCGAATATCCATTGGTTCTTATGAAATAGTTGTGTTAAGACGTAATTGTTTTGGACTTCCATTAGCTTGCCTTTTGGTTTCGTGAGGTTGTTGAACAGGTTAAAGCTGCAAGAACATAACTCAGATCCTTTGTTGAATTTCGCTTGTGAGTTGGAACACAAATAAGTTCCCTCCTTTATCATCCGGCATTCTTTTAAATCGTCTTTGCTTACTGGAACGTACTGATCTCTGTGACTGCTTATTGAAATGAGACTCGTACACGGGCTGATTGCCAGCATAGTCTTGTTTATAACAACTGGTATGGGTATCATATGGAAGAGATCGCATTGGAAGTGATCGATTAATGGTAAGTTGATGATAAATACTACATGATCATTTGTGATGCTGCCCTTAATCGCCATTAACTGAAGTAAGTCTGCTTCATCTCTGGGGAATTGCTGAGTAGCTGACAAGTGGCCTTTAATTTTCGAAATTTCTACTTTTAGCTGCTGGGGTGAAAGAAGTAGTATGTTTACTCTTCCATGATGTGTGTCAGTAAGCACGTCGAGTATTGCTGCTTGTATTCCCTGTAAGTTGGACACTAGCATTGTCAGCTGAATAGATATGGAGTTGAACATTTGAATTAGATCTACTTCTGCTTCTGTCTTTTGTATACCATTCATAACCATATTGATCTGTTTTTCAAGTTGTGTAAATTTAGAAGTTGTGTCTAATTGACTTCGTTTGACGATGTTCACAGTAGAATCAATCATGGATGTCTGGGTTTTGTGTAGTTCTAATAAGTAATCCTCATTTTCCTTAACCTTATCAATTATTCTAGACATCTTTTCAGCATATTTGGAATCCAAGACACCAAAGAGATAGCGCCCCTTTTAACTCTCCTTTCGGAAAGCAAATTGTTGTCAAACTGCAAGTTGGTTATAATCTCATTGAAATGATCAACTAAATAACGGCAGGTAGTCCTCTTTGAAAACTGTTCGCAAAAATTGTGTAAGGCAAGCGTTCCGGTTGATAATGCTGCAATTTCCTTCTTGAATGTTGCTAGTTCGTAGTATGCAATAATTTTCCATTCAGCCGTGACAAATCTTGATGTGCCCATGCCTTCAAAGTGAATTCCTGGCTCAGATTTAAACCTTGTTATTTGAGCAGGATTTGCAACAATTATGGGGAACATCAATACTGTTATAAGCATTATGATCAAGTTGGTACGGCTTAAGCGTCTCATTTTCTTTCTTGGTACTTCTACAGGTTCATGATGGTTTTGACTGGTTTCATTGAACTCGGGCTGGGTTTCAATTGTTTCGATTTCTTGATGAATTTCCATTATTGGTAAAGGTGCTAATCGATGTATTGCTCATTTCCAAATACCGGTTGAGGTCTTAATGTCTGCGACTCGAACTGCTCCGTCGTCACCCTTGTAGACTTGAATTATTCTTCCAAGGGGCCAATGAAGATTTGGAACATTATCCTCCTTGATGATTACCAGGCCTCCAGGTTTAATATTAGGAGATTGCTCTCTCCATTTGTGTCTGTATTGCAGCTCATTCAAATAGTCTCTAGACCATCTATTCCAAAATTCGTTCTTTAGATGCGAAACCAGTTTCCAGAGTGTTAACGCGTTTGCGTTAAGAGTAGTTGTCAGATCATTTGGGTCTTCCGACATTGGAGTTATTGGTCGTGAATTCAAAACTGCTTCAATGCCGATCATAACTGTTTCCAGTTCTTCATAGGTTAATGATGCTGTAGAAACACTTCTCACTAATAAATGTTTGGCAGACTTAACAGCAGCTTCCCATAACCCACCAAAATGTGGGGCTCTAGGAGGAATAAAGTTGAATTTAATTCCCTTATCGCTGGAGGCCTTCATAATTTTATCACTCGCAGTTGCGGAATAGATGGTTGATGATAATTCCGCAAGTTGATTACGAGCGCCAATAAAGTTTGTGGCGTTGTCGCAGTAAAGATTTTCGCAATGACCTCGGCGGCCTATGAAGCGATTAAGAGCGCCAATAAACGACTCCGTTGTTAGGTCACTAACAATCTCTATATGCACAGCTTTTGTTGTGAAGCAGCAGAATATCGCAACATACGCCTTTTGTGGTTTTTTTCCTCGTGTTTTATAGTGTACCCAGAATAGGTCGCAATATTCCACGACCGAATTCAGAAAGGGTCTTGCTGGTTGGACTCGTGTAGGAGGTAAATTTCCCATCATTTGCTTTAGAAAGTGTGGCCTGGTCTTATTGCACCTTATACAATGTTGCACGATTGATAGCGAAAGGATTTTTCCCTTTATTGGCCAGAATCTTTGTCGAGTGTGGACTAGCAATGTTCGAGATCCACAGTGATAATTTTTCTCATAATATGGTAGGAGCATTTGGTGTTTTGCGTCGTATGACAGGGATGAAGAGTTGATTCGTCCACCAACCCGAATAATTCAATTTTCGTCTAGAAATGGGGAGAGACCACTGTGAGAACTTGATTTGTGTAATTCTTTGTATTTCTTTAATTCCTTGATTTCACTATTAAAGTGTGTTTGCTGTAATGTTGATAAAATTTTCATTAGTGCATCATCTATTTCCATGGGTGGTAGTGTTAATTGTGTTGGAGTTGAAAATCGATTCTGTTTGTAACGACGTATAAACCTTTGAATATAGGCTATAATGCGTATAAGTGTCTTGAATGAGTTTCCGCGGTTGACTTGCCGGAGAAGATTTTCTGTTTCGACACTTGTTACTGTAGCCGAAATTTTCTTCCTACGTCCTTCATCAGTGTTTGCTGCTAAAGTTTTACAAAAAGGCCTTAACCATGTGTCCCCCGCCCCATGAAGAAACAGAGGTCCGTATAACCACATTCCGCAAGACTTGAGCTGACTCGTAGATAACCCACCTGATAGTACATCAGCAGGATTGTCTTTTGATCTGACGTGTCTCCATTGCTCGGCAACTGAAAGATTCTGAATTGTAGCTACCCTGTTTCCTACGAAGGTGTGAAATGACGATGAATTGGAGTTAATCCAATTTAAAACAATTTCAGAATCGGTCCAAAAGTATATTGTTGTGTTTTCAATTTTAAGGTCCGTTTTAGTTCTGGTTGCTAGAATAGTACTTAATACCGCAGCACAAAGTTCCAGTCGTCGAAGTGTCTGTTTTTTAAGTGGTGCTACTCGTGATTTTGAACACAGTAATCTCATAATTATTCTTCCGCCACTGAGAACTGATCGAATGTATCTCGCTGCGCCATAAGCTTTCTCGGAAGCATCAGCGAAGGCATGAATCTGAATTAACTTAGGGACTTCTGAATTAAAAACGTGTCGTGGGAAGTGCATGTTGTTCAGTTCTTTTAGACCATCTTGGAACGATAGCCATTTGGTGTGAAACTCTGCTGGCAATGCTTCATCCCATGTGATTTTCAGTTGCCATAATTGTTGTATGAAGATTTTCGCAGTTACTATAGCTAGTCCTAATATTCCTAGTGGATCGAAGATTCTAGCTACATCGGAACAATCTGTCAATTCTGGTGGAATATTTTGAAATAGCTGTGGGTGATTAGCGTACCATTTTCTTAGTTTAAAGCCAGCTTGATAGAGTATCTTGACGAGTTCTGTCTGAATTTCCTTGGCAGTAGTGAGGCTATTTGATCCAGTCAATCCATCATCAACGTAGAAGTCGCCTTGTAATACCTGGGCTCCAAGTGGATACTTTGCCTTGTCTAGCTCGTGTAAACATCTTACTGCCAAATATGGAGCACATCTTGTGCCATATGTGACAGTGTTCAGTTTGTAGTACTTCAGTTTCTCGTTGGGATTCCTTCTCCAAGCAATAAGTTGATATCCTCTGTCATCTGGATGAACCAGAATCTGTCTATACATTTTCTGTATATCCGTTGTAAACACAAATCTGGGCATCCGGAATCGGAGAAGGATGGCAAAAAGCTCATTTTGAATAATAGGTCCAGTGTGCATAATGTCGTTCAAGCTCACACAGGATGATGTTTTTGCTGAGGCGTCAAACACTACCCGTAGCTTGGTGGAACTGCTATCAGGTTTTAAGACGCAGTGAATAACATAATTAGGAGATAATATGTCGTCGATGTTGACTTCCGTCATGAGTCCTAATGTCTCATATTCATCCATGAACTCAATATGTTGATTCCTCACAATGTCGTTCTTCAAAAGCCGTCTTTTCAAAGCCAAAAATCTGTTTAAAGGAATATCTTGGGATGATCCTAAGGCTGTAGTGTTTTGTGCGAAGGGTAGTCTAACTATAAAACGACCCTCATAGTCTCTTCTTGTGGTTTGAGTAAAATGTTCTTCGCCCCATTTTTCTGCCAGGGTAGTCTTTGGTTCAGCTACCTCTACTTCTTCGAGTTTCCAAAATTTCTCGATTATCTGATTTGTTTGGTCCTCAGATTCGCTACAAATCCCGCATGTTGCTAAAGCAATTGTATTCGTCTCAACCTTTCCTGATAGGATCCATCCAAATACGGTGTTTTGGGGTGTTGGCAAGCCCTCACCTAATTTTATTTGTCCAATTGATAACAATTGATGATGAAATTCTGCGCCGAGAAGAACGTCAATTTTGCCTGGTCTGTTAAAATTTGGGTCAGTCAGTGTAATATTGTTCGGGATTGCCCATGAGGAAATATCCAAATGCTGCGTTGGTTGTGGTGATATTATGTTTTTGAGGACAAAAGCTTCCAACTGTGTGGAAAACCCATTTAGTCTTGAACATAATTTAAGGCTCACACGATGATGGTCTTACCTTTTACCATCGCCGATACCCTGAATACTCATTGACGTATTTTTTTGAGATATTCCCATTTTCTTGATGAGGCTCTCCGTAATTAAGTTAACTTGGGATCCAGAATCCAAAATGGCTCTACATTCAATGCTTTTACCGTTCCTATCGGTTAATCTTATTTGTGTTGTGCTGAGAAGAACGTAACTCTTGTCATTTAATGCAGCCAATGTAGTCAATTCTTTTTTTGTCTTTTGCTGATTCCAACATTGCTGACGTTGAGCTCTCCGATTCTACGATTTTGACCCGATTGTTGCTGTGTAATAGTGTGTTATGATTCTTATTGCATTTGGTACAGGTCCGCGATGCAGATGCCTTAGCCTTATGTCCGAATCGTAGGCAGTTAATGCATAGCCTTTGCTTTTGAACAAATTGTAGGCGATTGCTGGTGGGCCAGTCTAAAAACTGTTTACAACCGTACAGCGGATGAGCTTCAGTATTGCATGCTCGGCATAAGTTTCCAGTTTTCTTTTCAATTTGTGTTGTCGATACAACTGACGAACATGATTTTGAGTTTTGTTTTGACTGTGACCTTGATACCCTTTTTCCAATTGCTTCCAGTGATTGGAAACGCAATTCCAGAAAACTTAGAAACTCCTTTAATGGTTGATTTTCCCTTGAATTTCTGAGTGCTTGTTCATATAGGATGTGTGTGGTCCTATCGAGCTTCTTGATTAAGAGATGTAGCAATAGAGGATCCCAACTAGAAGTATCCACTCCTAAATTCTTTAAGGCTTGAAGTCCTTCTTGTGTGGTGTCATGGAGCTCCCTTATGGCAGAAGCTGACATATTTTCAGACGTATGATTTGGTTGACATATAATTTTGTGGATTAATGCTGCTGTTAGCACTCGCACGTTGTTGTATCTCTCTTGAAGCGATTGCCAGGCTGTCAGGTAGTTTTCTTCTGTCAGCGCCAAATGTCCAATCAGTTTTTCTGCTTCTCCAGAGACATTTGTTTTTAAGTACCACATTTTTTGTACATTGGGAATTAGCTTGTTGTGTATCATTTGTTGAAAAATACCAAAAAATTTACGCCATTTTAAATAGTCTTCATCGAAATTCGGAATTGTTAATTTTGGTAGGTTCAATGAATTGTCAATCGGTATGTTGTTGCTATTCATTGACATGGAATGACTGTTCGAAGTCTGGCAACCCATTTTCATTGCTAAGTCGAGTATGTTGCTTTCTACCAGTGCTTCGACTTGAACATATGTACTTGGGTCATATCCATGTTTCGTTGGATCATCACTTAACTCCCAAATTAAATAATTAAGCGATTCGATTTGTTGCCATACCCTGTTTATCATTTCCCGCTTTGCCTCATAATATTCTCTGGGCCGTGGCTCATCGTCCTTAGAAACCGATCCTAATAAGCGATGCAGTGAATTGATTGCCTGAATCTGCTTTCTTATGATACCGCTGACATTACTAACATCAGATGCACCACCTCCTTCACCCTTCTTAGATACTGCAAGATCTTGGCTTGCAGCATGAGTGTATGAATTGCCTTTTAGTGAGCCAATATTCTTGTTGAATAATTCGGAGTATTGTATGACTAATTCCAGGATCTCGGTATAATAATCCTTTAAGAAGTATTCGTGGTTATGATCGATGCTGGACAGCCTTCGAATTCGGTTGTCCGTTTCTTCGAACTGCGACCATGCAGTTTCTAACAGTGACAACCGATCTTGAAAGTATTTGACAGTTGACTTTCTGTCCGCTCCATCCTTCTTAATGTTTACTATGATCCGCTGAATTTCCTCGCCTGCCTTCAGTTGATTTGTTGTTAGTTCCTCCATCTTGGGCTAAGGCTCTTTTCGTAGTGATTTATGATGGTGCAAATGTTAAAGCCCAGTGTTCTAGCCCTGGTAACGCTTTCTTGTACTCGCTTTTGATCCGATGACTATGTGAGTCAACTATGTGAACCACTTCTTAGAACAAAAGTCCAATCGCTGTATGTGAAACAATGTGTGAATCACTTCGGGGTCACCAAATGTTGAAGACAATGCTCGTTTGCATTGACTGTTTTATTTAAGGAATTGGACAGGGCACATAAACCTTGACCGTTTGTTTTTTGTTGTACATAGATCCAAGCACATAAACCTGGACTACTAGTGGAGATTATGATTAAGACCCCTTACCACTGGTGGGGGGAAGTCTTAACGTAGCGAAAAGGACAAACTTGAAGTGCTGATCAATAGCGAGTGATTCTTTATTGAACTCTTAGCTATATTTATACAAAATTATTGCTAACTAAGCTTAAATTATAACAATAACAAAATAAGTAACATGACCTATATAATTATTGTTCATAAAAAGCAAAAAATGACAGTGAAACAAATATTGTCTGTGTAGCAAAATGTGAGTCGCATAATTTGTAAGTGCAATGAATTATACTCGTATTTTGTGTGTAAAGCATACAGCGAAGCTGTTGATGGAAAACATAGGTGTGTATTTATACGGTATTGTTATATGAAATACATTTGTGTGTAAAGATACTTAAGAACTAAACAAATTTAATGCCAAAAGATTAATAAACCATGTGCTATATATAAGAGATGTCCATCTGCGGCCTACTTCATACACCGCAATGTCATCTGTTAATAAAAAAGAACAATAAATCTACGTCTGCACCACCAACCATTTCAGACACATACCCACACAAAAAATACACACACATATACACACATTCAAGTTTAGAAAAAATCATCACCAAGCTGAGCCAGCAAATCTACAAATGTACGAGTAGCAATCCTTTCCTACTAATTCATTATCATGAAATTATAACAAATTCCTTTTCATAAGATCGATGGTGAAATCCTAAATAAACAAAACCTTTGCAAATAAGTTCCTTTTACCAAAACAAAGTTTCTTTAGTTTACATTTTATATCCAAATTATCAATTTCAGACACAGTGTATTTGTCCTTTGTGCTGATCAGTCTAATACCCAGTTTATCCGACAGCTCAATTTGCGTAGAAGAGATCCGTATTGCTTCAACACGCTCATATAAACACCACTTCAAACTGCATTGAAATATTCAACAGGAATACGTTCGTTCCTGCTTATATAACGCATTGAAAATATGTAACCGCTTTGAAATATCACATAAACATTTTCAAATCGCATTGAAACATTTTATTCTCTCTCTTATTCAATCTTTCTTCATCTGGCGGTATTATTTGTGTATTTAAAATTTGGTATTGCAAACGAAATATTTAGAAAGAGAAAGAAATAAGAACAATGTATCAGTGTTAGTATCAGGTGTCAGTTCAATCAGCTGTTTGTTAAACTTCTCTCAATTTTCTCTCGCTCATTTTGGATAATTTCATATAAACACCAGCTGTTCAGGCCAAACAAAACAATGCATATTTCACAACACACCGCATAGGGCAACGAACGAACTACCAAGGCATAAATGCATAATCAACACCACGGAGCAACGAACGGAACATAAGGGACAACAAACGACAACGAATCTAACACCTCGCCAGCATACTTCGTTGCGTTATACCATTAAGTGTTTATTATGTTCACTTTTTTTATTTAGGTCATTAATGAAATATCTAGATGTAGGCAATATTGTTATTACGAGGGGCGTTCAACATATTCTCGGTATCGGGGTGAAGCTGTGGTTGTATATATAAATTAAACTTAAATAACTTAAATAAAACTTAAATAAACTTATTTATCAAGTAATACTATTATTTTAGTGCATTCATGTAAAATTTCATATAAATGTGATTATTAATTCGCGTTTTATCTCCAGTTAAACAGAATCATAATGGCAACTGAGACGATGATGGTGAAAATTGAGCATCGCGCTTTAATTAAATTTCTCACTAAGCAAGGAAAAAGTAAAAAAACTATTCATGAAGAGATATTAGCTGTTTACCAGGGTTCCGCACCTTCATTATCAACTGTGCAAAAGTGGTCAAGTGAGTTCAAGAGAGGCAGAGAGAGCATTGAAGACGACCTCCGGTCCGGCGCCCCGGCTACTGCTTGTACGGGAGAAAGCATCAAAGAAGTCGAAAAACTTGTTCTTGAGGATGCCCGAATAAAGGTGAAAATGATGGCAGAGATCACCAAGCTTTCAATTGGTACCATTCACACCATTCTTCATGACCATCTTAACCTTTCAAAGGTCAGTGCAAGGTGGGTGCCACGAATGCTCACAGCGCCTCAGAAAAAAGTGAGAATCGCATGCTGTAGAGAGCTTTTGGAGATGTGTAGTGAGAACGCGGACGGTGTTATGGATCGAATTGTTACTGGGGACGAAACATGGGTCCACCACTATGACCCTGAAAGCAAACAAGAGTCCATGCAGTGGCATAAAAAAGGAACAGACCCCCCGAAGAAGTTCAAAGTCACTCCGTCTGCCGGGAAGCTCATGGCCACAGTTTTTTGGGACTCAAAGGGAATCTTGCTCATTGAGTACAAAAAAAAAAGGTGAAACCACCAACGCCATATCCTACGTTTCCACTTTGCATAATTTACCCGGGGTAAACTCGCAGCGGGTGTGTTGCTTCTTCATGACAACGCTCCTGTTCACACGGCGCGAGTTTCCAAGGCTGCTGCGCGAGATTGTGGTTTCGAAGAAATCCAACACCCATCCTATAGTCCAGACCTTGCCCCTAGTGATTATTTCCTGTTTCCGGATTTGAAAAAATGTCTTCGTGGAAAAAGATTTTCGGATGATGAAGAACTCAAGTCGGCAATAAATGGGTATTTTGCAGAGAAAGAGGAAATTTATTTTATAAATTTTGAGGGTTTATAAAAGCTTATCACAAAATGTAACAAATGCATTGATGTTAGGGGAGATTATATTGAAAAATATAAATTGAATTCGCATTTTCCTTCATATCGATACCGAGAATATATTGAATGCCGATCGTAGTTGTACGATTTATAGATGTAAGCAATATTGTTATTAGTTGTAATGTATAAAAGAGGCATTCGCCCAACAAATAAATGTTCAGTTTAATTCAGTTCAATACTGATCAACAACCAAGCGTTTTTAATCAGCCACAGCATCTTCATCAAGCAAACAGGTTTAAGTGCTTGTCTCACAATTCAACAAGATATTTGGTTTATATTCCTGATATCAAACGGAAGATATTCCGTTCAACACAAGCATTTATACGAGTATTGAACCAATGTGGATTGCTTCAACGAACATTGAGCTGTCGGATAAACTGGGTATAAGTCAGTTTCTCGTAACCAAACTGTAAAATAATACTTTACAGTTTGGTTACACATTCATATGCTTTCAAGAACAATAGTGATTTGAACTACTAAATATGTTAAATACGTGTACACAAAACTCATTAATATATACATAATAGATATGTAAAAGGGGTTCAAGTTATTTAGTAATTTGCCGAATGACACAAAGAACGAGACAAATCTTATGTTAAAAAAAGAAAAATATAGAATTCGCTAAACTTAAGTACTAAATCCATATTGAGAAAATTGTGAACCCCTAGGGTGCTTGTAATAAAATACTACTACTACCTACTACTACTAGTGTTTAAGTCGCTCCATTTGTGACATCCAACGTTATGAGGAGACTAAAATATATTATAGTAATTCGACTTGTTATATTCTGGGCAACCACTCATTGTACGTAATTTTAGTTGGAAAAAAATATTTCTTTCGGCCGCGGTTAGTCCGATTTGGAAGTCAATACATTACCACTTGAGCCACCCACGGTTCTACTTTTAAGCAACCGTCTGAATTAAATGTTTTAAACTATAAGCTTCATATATGAACAAATATGTATATTGTATATACATAATACTCTATTCTCCTTCAAGACGACCTCAAAGGGTTTTCTACTTGGTGTCTAAAAAAATGCGCTGAGCTTAATGTCTCCAAATGCCAATCTATGACTTTGTCTCATAAATCCAATCAATCCCCCCTCTCGACTTTATTTCCTGCATGGCCAACCTGTACTCCAGGTTCAATCCCTTCGCGACCTTGGAATTTTATACGATAGAGAGTTAAACTTCCGTTCGCATATTGATGAGATAATCCTTAAAGCCAACTCATCGCTCGGTTTTATCAAACGTTTTCTTCTAAAGAATTTTGCAACCCTTATGTGACAAGGTCACTTTCCATTACTCTTGTCCGACCCCTCCTTGAATATGCCAGCCTTTCAGCGAATTCATATATCCCGAATCGAGAACATTCAACGTCGTTTTCTTCGATTTGCTCTTCGTGGACTACCCTGGAGTGATCCATTTACCTTACCTCCCTATCGCGACCGCCTCAAACTTCTTAACCTGAATACCAAAAACGCAGAGACGTAGCTGACATTCTCTTCATTCATCGACTGCTATCCGGTTCTGTGGACTGCGCTTCCCTTTACAATTCTATTTCCTTCATCACTAACCTTCGTAATTTACGCTGTCCTCCATCTCATCTATATCCCAACACACCGCACCTCTTATGGCTCTAAGGAACCAATCTGCCGCACGCTCCGTAAGGTCAACTCAAACCTCCCCCTTTTTGATTTTAATCTGAGCACTTCTCGTCTTAAATTTGATCTTCTCCACCATTCCCTTACTTCCTAATCCTTAACTCTTGTTGGTTTTTAAGTCCTGTTTTTAAGTTAGTTTAAGTTTACATTAAGCATAATAAATGGGGGCGTCAGCCCCCACTAAATTATATATTTTGCACATATACGAGCATTTGCATTACCCCCTTTTTAACCAGAATTTCATATTTCCCTTCTCCAAGAAGCATACTACGTAAAATATCGTAGTCACCTAAGAGATTTTTTTATATTTTAAAGTTTAACTTTATTTGTTTTCATTTTCCTTAATTATTTAAAAATAATAGAAAACCCTCTACAAATTTTCTTAAGAATTATACAGCAGATGTAAGAAATGTTATAAATCTTTCAGATATTTTTAATGTAATGTACATCTCTCTCTCTCTATCCCATTTTCCAAAAAACTTAACACATTCTGAGGCATTATAAGTGTATTAATACACACTTAAGTGTTAAGTTCTTTCCAAAATATTAATATGTGGCTTTATTGTGTCCATATATGTATTTTAGTTTGCATGGTAATCGTTTTTTTTAATTCTTTGTTTCATAGTGTTGGAGAATATTTCTAACGCTTGCATAGAACCAGGTAATCTTCAAACAGCAGCATTCGCATTAGTAAGTTTATTGCATTTTCCAGTACATATGTATAATTCCAGATTTTTTAAAATACCAATCATCATAATGGGACAGTGAAGTTGTTACTTTTGCAAATAGCAGCTACGAGCATTTGCTAAATAAATCAATATATTTTATTATACTCGTATAATAACTTACATTTTTATACAAATATATTGACATTTGAAAGAAAATAATTGTTCCGTGCACATGAAGGAATTATTTATGACTACCATAATAAGATTGGGAGCTTGTTTTCCTCAAAGCTAAATATCATATACAAAAAATACGAGTAGCATTATAATTCTGATAGCACAGTCATGATTCACAGACCGAAATCGCTCGATTTTCATATTAGCAGAACTCAAAAAGAAAAAATGAGTCATATACTCGTATTGTTAGAACTCGTTTTTTTATATGTGGTGAATTCATTGGAATATCACCATTTCGAGCAGATCACACTATCGGATGGTAACAGATGTTATGCATATAGGAAAGATTGTTTTCATATTGATTGAACCGTTACACTTGTGCTGAAAAATTACTGTACAGCTTGGAAAAACTGCCTGCACATTCATTGCATCATAGTGTTACAAATTTCACAAAAGTGAGGAAAGCTGACGTAGCGTCTGCTCCCACGTTATATGAACATGGCTTTGAGCATATTGCAATGTATTTAAGAATTCGTAATTATACATTTGTTCTTAGAAAGTAACTTCTCAATCCGCAAAGGGACTTTATTCTCAAAGAAATTTCTGAAGAACAGGATTAAGCTTTTTAATTGTTAGATAATAACGATAGAATGTACTGTAATCAGCTTCCCTTTTCTTTTGAAATACAATATGCCTCACATAAGCTACATTAATGAATGTCAATGATAATATTATGTTGATTATAAAATATTACTTTATTTATACTGGGTGGTCCGGTTTGGCAGAGTTGTAAAAGAATGCACTCTTTTTTGAATGCAATCTTTGAAGAATTCAGTTTTCTGATTGCATTCATCGACTTCAAAAAAGAATGCAACGAAAATGAATGCAATCAGCATTCAGCATTCATTTTGCGATGTAATGATTTCATTCATTTTGTTACCATTCAACTGAATGCAATCAGTATCGTTTTGACAGTATTTGCATTTATGCACACGCAAAAAAATGAAGTCGTTTGTAATCAAATACTTTGGATGATCTTTATAGATAGTAAGCAGATACAACCACCTAAATCATTTTTATAAAAAACTTATATATTTATTAGTGAACTTATATGCAGTAAATTAAAAGATTGAGAAAACATTTTTTAAGTTTAAATGTTTTATGTTTAAGAAACATAATTTATTATAAATAACAATATTTTTTCAAAATATCCTATCCCGTAGAGATAAAATTAGTATATAAAAGCTCCAATTTTCGAGAAAAAAAACTTACGACTTACTGACTGGCAGTAAGTGACTACTAAGAGTTTGTAATACTTAAGCCTCTTCCAGTTCCAGGTTGTTTGCTTTCAGCAACAATAATTTCTCAAAATGTTTGTCCAAAAGAAGCCCCGCCTGGGAATATTTAAAATGTTGGCGAACGAAAATAATCGCTCAACAGCAGCATATGAGGAAAGAGGTGTGTTGTATTTTCGAAATGTTGCCTTTAAATGTGGGAATCTATTTAACATATCCCTCGAAGTTGATGGATTTGCAAGATACGCAAAATAATCATTATCTGCTGCATATTCAAACGAAGTGTTAGTAGAAGTTGAAGCATTTGAAGTTGAAGCTTGTAATAATTCTTCTGAAAGTTTAATTACAGTAAATTTATGCAATTATGTTTAATGTATGAAGCTTGGGTTTGTAGCTCAAAATAAGTTTTCTCCACAGTAAGAAAACAATATGAATAATAGGTTTATCAAAATAGGTAAAATTTGATTTTGATCCGTGCTGAGATAATATTGATCATAATATTGTCCATCTCCAGAATCTAAATATCCAGTTCTGTTTTTTAAAATGGTTCCAAGTACATTTATAATCTCTTTCTTAAATTTGTCTTTTAATATGGTAGTTGGTATTCTACAAGATTTATAGTTCTAATAATTCTATTGCTAGTATTTTTTCGAAAATTTTTTGGTCACAAATATTTTCTATTTCGAAATGAACTGGAGAGATGTCGAAGTAATGAATTAGGGTATGCGTTTTCCATTTCAAAAGGAAGAGTTTCGGAGTTAGATTCCAAGTTTCTTATGTTTATTTCTTGGGCATAACAAGAGACCATTATTTGTAAAGGAATTTTGAAAAAAATTTAGTTTGTTTAATTTTATGGTCGTTTTAAATTGTTTTTGTTGTATATGGGTGTACGGTTCCTACTGTGTTTTCATTATCTTTTGTGGGAAGATGCTCTTTGAACTTAGGGGCAATATTATTTCTATCGCAAACTGTAGATTCTGGGGCGTAACTAGAAGGATAATATCTATTTTTCTTACGGTTTTCAATTGTAAACTAATTGTGTGTTGAAATATTCTTCGATATTATTTTGTAGATTTCTATAGGTCAGTCTTTATGTTTAATTTACATTTTAATGATTTTCAAATTACTTGAGCTCTCGCTAATTATAAAAAAAATTATAATTAGCATAAATTATAAATCGATATTGATGCAAGGGCTGTTAAAGCCAAGATGTATGAATGTATTTGATGATTGCAACATAAAATTGCATGTGGCATTTGGTCTAGAATGTTAGTGTTTTTTTTTGATACCTGCACTAGTCATAGGTGTTTATGATTGTCAATGCAACCTTTCAATAGGGTTGTTAGAGTTAGGATTAAGTGGAGTTACATAATGAATATTAATTGCATGTAACATCATATCATCATATCATCTGGATGCATTTCATTTTGATGCAATCCATTTGCCAGGTCTACTGTGGAAAAGTATTTGCATTTTCCAAGTCCAGTTACTTACTTACTTATTTACTTCAATGTTCAGTGTTCAGTCAACTTACCAGTTATATTCAGGTTGGGGCATGTGCCGTCTATTTTCTTTTCGTTGACTTTTCTGTAGTCAACTACAATCCGACATTTCTCTTTTAAGGACGCATCTGCCTATTTTGGAACTACCCAAATGGGTGTGACCCATGGTGAACTGCTAGGTCTAATATGGTTATGTTCTAGGATCTTTCTAAGTTGTTTATTAACTTCTGTCTTATGGACAACCGAATAACGGTTCTTCTTTTGGTGGACTAGTGTTTCACCGCAAGTATGAATTTTATGTTTTAGTTGGTTAGGAAAAGATAGTGGACACTCATATGTTTGGTAGATGTCAGACAATTTTTTTACATAATGTACAGCCATTACATTTCTTTCTCTTTTATATAGCCAATTCTTATAAGGTTTTCTAGTCCTTCTTTCTTTGTTTGGGCTGTGTCTATAACCCTCATATTGTAATACTCAAAATTGTTTTAACTGGATATAGAACAGTAAAATTTACGTCTTGTGTTGACATGTTATATATTTCTATTTGTGCACAACGGTTAATGCGAAAGCTCATCATTTTAGGTATTTCGCAATTTCGAACAGATTATTTAGGTATTGCGATCTCTCCTGATTATGGAGTTACTGGGATTTGATGGCCTAATAAATCGCGATGAACAATCTAAAGAAGCGTTTACATTTTGAATCAGATCTAATCTCACTACTCCTTCTAAAACTTTATGAAATTGATGTAAATTTAATTTTTTTGTTTACGTTAAAGGTTGGTTTGTATGGTGACGACAATATTATGTGCTGATGATGTTGTGGCTGCAAAAAGCTCACTCGTTTTGAAGTTTGAAAAATATTTATCTACAATAACGGGACCTCAAGCTCTACCCCAAGTTGTGTCTGATTACTGTATTATTGTCGTATTGTTCGATACAATACGTTTCTTGATAATTAGAATTATAGGGTATTTAATGGTAGTTAATTTAGCTGCAGATGTACTGGCTGTGGTCGCGTATCACATTGCAGTTGATCTTCTGGTTGAACGGGTTATTGGAAGTTTGTTGTCTGCTGATTTGAATTCGCCGTCGATTTTGGGATGCAGTCTGACAGTGCCTATTAGAAGCTCTGTATGAATTTGATATTGTATGAATTGAATTCGTGAGTAAGATTGAAGAAGTCACAGAAAGCTGGGCTCAATGCTTCGAATGTATTAGCAATATAATATCAAACATAATTGGAGTGGACAAAATTGAATAAAATACTTCCGCCGTGGCTCAAGTGGATTTCCAATCGGACGGTTTGGGGTTCAATACCAGCCGTCCCCGAAAGACACTCTTTTTTCATGCAACTAAAGTCTCTTGAGATAAATGCTTGCCTAAAATACAACAAATAAGTAAATTTACCCTAAAAATTTAGTCTCCCCATTAAATGTTGGATGCCACCTATTGTGCGAAATAACCACTAAGTCCAAACATCTTTCCTTCTCACTCTATCCAGTTTACCAAAAAAAACTTAACTCGTGCTCCGGTATTTTAAGGGTAGTAAAGATGCCCAGCTGCGAGATCCTCGATCCGAGAACTCCCTAGAACAAAGAGGAGTTGCTTGTGACGCTGTTCTCTTTACTGTACCAGAATTTCTTGGGAAAATTTGTACCAATATTTTTACAATTTTTGTGACACCGTAAAAAGGAATCCGCCAACGCTTTAGTTGTAAAAAGACGAAATAATATCAACAAAAATTACAACCCGTCTTCCATTACCTTTAAATTCAGCGGCTCACATAAAATAAATGCTGTGATGAAAATGAAAACAACAAAAACTTCTACCTGAACGAGAGCTTGACCAGGCACTCCCGCACCCCACAACAAAGTGCTCTTGGTCTTCAGAGAAAAAGCAATTGTTTTCTCTTTTCTCTAAGTCTGGAATTGTTTATGCTAAGACAACCGAAATTGGGAGATGTTTTGCTATCAAAAGCACTGAAGATATACGAGTACACACGTTAGACTACTCAAAACATATATTTACAAACTCTGATGTATATATTATTTGTGTTGGTAAGAAATAGAAGCTACTCTACTGCTACTCATGGCTTTTTCTCCGAACTATCTTAATATTCTTCTACATATCCAGACGTCATAGCCTGTGGGGCTTTCAATGTAGGTTTGTTCAACTCATGAGCTTTTCAAATTAAAGATTCTGCTTCATTTATATATGGGGGTTCGAGTTGATCCGTCACGGTAAACGTATGCGATCGTAGCGCGTATAGTGGATTACTAAAAATAGTTAGAGAAAAGCTGGGTAAAAGTGTTTTCATAGAGACAGTGACCCTGAAAGGGATAATAAATAATAATAAAAAAAAAACTATATATAATATATATTCATACGTTTTACAAGTACATAGAGTGGATATTATCGTAAAAAGCAATATGATCCATAATGCTCTTTGAGGAATTTCGGCAAAACACCGAACGTCTGATTGAGATGTTAGCATGCCGACTGAAATGAACATCAACAACAACACAATTAATTGGAGAACCGTAATAAGTAATCTCAAGAAAGCTGCCATTAATTTGGCAATAAAAAAGAAGGCGAGAACTAGATGAGATCAATTCTAAATCGGCCCTAGCTATCTGGAATTGAAGTATCACCAATAGAGCTTCCTGAAAGCAAAAAACAGGTACTACAAATACCACTAACAAAATCATTGGTCCGCAGATTGCTGAAAATTCGCAAGTCAATACAAATGCTTTCATAAAAAGTAATAAATCCTTTTGTCTACCCATTTTTATATTTGGCGCAAATTATTAATGTTTTAAAATTAGCTGCTCTAAAATACAAGATCGATAATTTAGGTCACAAATTTGTTAGCCTAGGCTATACGAAAGCTAAGTATAGTGCGAAAGCTGCGAAAGCTATGTTGATAATGCAAGAGTGCCCAAATTGATAATTGACAAAATCCGCGGACCTGGTATTGCCTACTGAGAAAAAAACATAGAAAATCTGAAATCAGTTGTTATCGGTGTCAAAGGTTTGGACACACTAGTAAATGTTGTGATTATGACGGTCGTTGCGTTTTTTGTGCGGAGAGCCACAGCTCGAAAGATTGCACCAGTTCTATCCAGGCTCTTAATTGTGACAATGCGACAATTGTGAATTACAAGGACACTCAGCTAGCGATTCGAGTTGTCCCTCATAAAAAAATATAGATAAAAGCATACTACGTTGGCCCTAAAAGCTAGATACCAAGCAGATAAAACAAAATTACATGTACAGAATGCAATCAACACATTTGATCACAAATTTTCTTACGCTGACGAAAGTACTCATTTAATTCTGGGAGCGTAAGCAAACTGCCACCGCTGATAAGCAAACCCAATAGAATCAGTACAACTTCATCCTTAAATACTCAGCACAATAACATCAACGATTTTTAAACGAAGCAAGAAGCTTATTTAATCTATCCTTTATGGATCTTCTATACAAAATTAGACAGTTCGACCCATATTAACAGAAACTACAAAGCTAGGAAGAAAAGATGTCCACATATCTTGAATTTGCAGCCTCTATTGCTTCATAATGCAAGCCACGAAATTAAAGTTTTGTCAATCAAGATTAACTCAATAGCTTCACATGAAAGACGATTAGCCTTGTTAAATATCTTAAAAAATCGAAAACCTCGAATATGTTTACTTTCTGAAACGCGATTAAAAAAGAGACATAAACCACAATTTAAGTGATAACTTATAACAATATATAATATATATTGTGAAACTTATAAGTGAAACTTATCTCAGTCAAAGCAATGTTTGCACAAGCCTTTGCTAACAAAATTCCCAAATTCGAAAAAAACTTGACCAACCAACTCATTTAAACCGTCGGAGATTTTCGAGATTCGCAGGAACATAGTTGCCTCATAACCTTTTTGCATCAAAATAGCATAATTAATCAAGATGCTCCCTTCACCTCACCATCTTTTCGAAAATTTCCCTCTTCAGTAGATGTTATCCTTTCATGCTTATTTAACCATTGCCTGAATAATGGCTATTTTCCTGCAATATGGAAAAAATTTATTTTATTGCCTATAGCACAAAAAAAGGAGCACACGATATTAAGAACTTCCGTCCGATAGCATTATTGTCTAATATAGGTAAGTTACTCGAGCTGGTGCTCTCCGAAATGCTGGATAGTTTCTGCGAGGGTTTAAATTTAATTCCAAATAACTAATTTGGATTTAAGAAAGAGCACTCAACGGAACATACTTTACTTTTTCTAAGTAATATAATGATTCAAAATGCACAAAATACACGTTAATATCGGACTTGGACTTGAAGGCAGCATTTGACTCGATCTGGTATGATGACTTTATATTCAAACTATCTTGACTTAATTTTCCACTATCACATATACGCATGATTTGTAGTTTGAATAATGCGTGTGAATTCCCGGTATCTCAGGCGTTACCTAAGGAACAATTCTGGATCCCAAGTTGTTCCATATTTATTTGCAGGACTTTCCTCTCAATAACCAAACAACCAGTGAGCCAAGAGCGATCTTCTTCGCTGATGACACATCAGTCGTAGCCAGCAATACTTGACCTCACAATGCCTTAAGCAAAATTAGAAATGCGATCCCATTAATAGTTGCATACTTAAGATCTTGGGGCTTAAGCATAAATACAGAAAATGTAAGCTTACACGTTTCAGGAATACCTATGGAAAGCGGCACTAATTAGCGGTGCAAGAAAGGAAAAATCTCTCCTTATACGTTGAAGGCAATGCAATACCATCTAAAAGTGAAACAACATACCTAGGCATTAACGTTCAAAATGAATTTGGTTTTAACAAGCACGCAAGGAAAATTTTAATTAAGTCAAAATGAGCCACTTCTGTACTAAACCCATTGGTATCCTCTAAGTACATATCACAGAAAACTAAATTATTAATATATAAGGCTCTTATTAAATCTATACTTATATATGGCTCTGGTACCTGCTTCACCATATCACCTACGGTTGCTAAAGAACTAGAGGCCCTTGAAAGAAAAATGTTAAGGTTTTGCAGTGGCAAATAAGGAAATCTGATAGGCGATGGTTTTCAAATCAGACTCTACAAGGCAACCAATTTAATACCCCTGATATGTTATATGATCAATAGCTATCAGAAAAGACTGCACCGCCTTCATACTCACACCAGTCAACTTATAGAGGCATTGTGGGATACTAACATTAATGATAGCTTGTACGACCGCTATTATCTCTCACCCTTTAATTTATTGATCAGTACCGAGTCGACCATCATCGAGTGCACAAGTCAACCAGTGCATTCGCAAATTATCGTGTGCTGTGCAAAAAAAAACCACCGCGCGTGTGTGCAAAAAAAAGTGCATGCAGTGCAGTGACAAAAAAAAAATTACATAGTGCGGGTATCCCACCTCTCCCGCTCCTAGTCGAAGTACTGTTGCTTGCATTCAATCACTGCCATTACTGTATTTACCTTACGGTACGGGCAGTGGCTGAGTGTATGTAACAACTGATGGATAGCGGGTTGTGAGTGAAAATTTTGTTGGTGCACTATTTCATATTGTTGTAAGGGCATAACACCTACAACAATTTGATCCAGTAAATCAATGTCAGAATTTTCATTTCGCAGCCTTGCTTAGTATCGTCGGTGTTTGTGTTTTCTGTGTTTGGCTGTGATTATGACTAGGGAATTCAGAGTAGACGTAGTCTATATACGCGGGCTAAGAAGTAATCACTTTTCTACGTACGTTCACGTCTGTAAGTACAGACCAGCTGTTTTGGCACTTAGTGAAACACAGGTAGATCCCCGCCCACACCTCTCAGATCATTCTGATCTGAAGCTACCTGGGTACGAACTAGTGCCATTATTCTTCTCTCACCGCGGCCTCGCCATTTATGTGCGTAGCGATGTAGCTTGTCAAACTCCACCACAATGTGATCCATGTTCCAATCCGGAATTCAACTTCATGTGGTTAAAATTCCATCTCCGTAAGCAAATTATTCACTACTGCTTTATTTACAGAAGCCCCAAACAGGACAGCAATTCATCTTTTAACGAGTTTGATGCGCTCACAGTCGTTCATTGATCTCCGTTGAGTTTTAACGTGTTTCGGCTTCCGAGTGAATTGTGAATAGAGTATAGTGTATAAAATAAATCAATAAGAAGAGACATTTGAGGGTCTTTTTACAAGAACCAATTAGCACAGTGGCAGTGTGCTCGCCCGACAGACCATAGGTCGTGGGTTCGAATCCGAGTGGGAAAAAAACAAACATTTTTTTTCATTTAATTTAAAAATAAATAATAAAAAGAGGGAAACAACATCACGCGATGTATTCTGGAGAGCGGTCCGTTAAGCCAATAGCGGGACCAGCTGAAAAGACAGGTAAAACATCAAGTGGTTCAACCCAACCAGCAGTAGTGGTCGAACCAAAGAGGAAGAGGAGGAGGAAGCAAAGGCTTACTCCGAACCTAATAAAGTGCCCTTCCCTGTCAGCATCTACCGAAAAGCTGCCTAGCGGAGCGGGGGAAGGGGTACTACCAATGACATCAAAAAGGGCAGCAGCACAACAAATGGCACCGAAAGATAACTTCCCATATGTGGCTGATGGTGGAGAAAGCCAACATAGGGAAGACGAAAATATGTGCGCATCTCTGGCGGCTTCTGAGTCAGATGACGAAGAGGAGGAGGTAGAGAGCATAAAAAATAACATTAAGCTTCTCCAGCAAAGAGTGTTAGCTATTAAGGCTAAACAAATAGCTAGGAGGGAGAAAGAGCAGCTAGGAGAACTTCTCGTGTCTCAACAGCCACAACAACAGCAACAACTAGCAGCAAAAAAAAGGCAGCACGTAGCTACTCAGCAGCAACAACAAAAACCAAAACAGCAGCTTAAACACACACAGGCTCAAAAAATCAATCAACAAAAATAACAGCAACCACAACAATAACAACCACAACAACAACAACAACAATATCAACAACAACAAGAAAAACAACAACAATATCAAAAGACATCTAGAACAAGGGTTCCACCAATAAAGGCTTATAAGATGGAACTCAAGGAAACGATAGAACTATGTAAGTCGGCCATAGGCAATAATTTTTACTTAGCGTAGATAGGCATGCGATCCACTGTAACATAGTGGAGCGCTACCATAAAATTAAAAGTTTGTTGAAGGATTCGACGACGGAGTTCTTCTCCTACACCCCGAAGGGGGAGAAGCTGCAAACAATGCTGCTGAGGGGATTAGAACCGTCGACTGATCCGGAGGAGCTCCTTGCACTGCTGAAAGAGAAGAAGTGCGAAGGGCTCCAATTCGTGGGGGTCAAGCCATTCACCACAGCCAGAGCCAAAAGGGAGAAGCGGCAACTGCCGATTTTCCTGGTCCAGCTAAGTCCCACCAACAATCTGGATGGTCTAAGGAGTACTAAAGCCCTAGACTAACAGGTTGTATTCTGGGAAAAATTAAAGAGGAGCGAAAACATTTTATAATGAGTTCGCTGCCAAAGGCTTGGCCACGCCGCGTCGAACTGCGAAATGTAGCATCGATGCATGAAGTGCGGAAAGAACCACAAGTCCGAGGAATGCGCTCTGGGTAAGGACGGAGCGTCTGAAAAAAGCCAACTCTCTTGTGCTTTATGTAGGAACACGGGGCACACCGCAAATTATCGGGGTTGTCCCAAATTCCAGTACATCAAAAGAATAAATCTGGCCCGGCAGCAGAAAGTGGAAGTGAAACGTCCACCCGTGCATTTGCAAACTCCAGCCGTTACTCCCCATGTTACCTACGCCCAAATGGCGGCAGGTAGGGGAAATACGGTACAGCAAGCGAAGGTTGCTTCTCAGGCCCCAGCGCCCAGGGCACCTGAACCAGTACCTGACATGCTAGCTATCTTGCTCTCTATCCAGTGACAGATGGCTCAGCTACAACGTCATTTAACTGAACAGACCGCGCGGGTGGATCAAGTATACGCTCTGCTGCCTGGCCTAACGTACCTTTTGCCGTAATGGGTACGTACGTGGCGGAGCAAACCCTGAAGGTCCTTGCTGTGAATGTGAATTCACTGATTAGGCTCGAACGACGAGCCGCACTATTTAAGTTGTTTAAAGACCAAGCCCCCGATGTGCTTTTGGTTAGCGAAACTAAGTTTACCAAAAGACACAAAATGAGGCACAGAAGATACAAGATAGTACGGAGAAACCGACACAACTCCATTCAGGGGGGTGGCGTTGCAATTTTCGTACGAAAAGGTATACGTTTTAAAAGAGTATACATTCGTGTAGTATGTAGGTTCCAGGTGCTGGAAGCAAGCATCGTGTATATCCCCCTCCGTAGTGGAAAGCGGTTGTACATGGTGTCTGTCTATGCACCTAAGGCTACTCAATCCACCTTATTTATTTCAGAGCTCGAGACATTTTTCGATTTCTGAGGCTGGAATTGGAAGACAACTATTTTATTATCGGCGGAGATTTCAACGCAAAACATAGTGATTGGGGATATAATACACCAAATACTAGATTGAACCTACTATTCAATTGGTGGGGACAATACAGTGTGATGTATCGACTCGGGCTTAAGGCGACGTGTTGTATCCTATATGTAGGTACTTTTATTAAAATAAAATGCGTTTATATTTGGAATACTATATTATGGTTTTATTTCCCGATGTGAACTGTTCGTTCTCTGTACATGTACTGACTGTACCCGTTGACACTTAAGTATGTTTACGAGTACATCAAAAGGAGAAAGAGAAATTGACAAGACACAACACGACGGATAGTCCGTCGTTTCCCAGACATGTGTCGTATTTGGATCTTCTGCTGTTCGACTCACGAATACAACTGATATGCACTAACCAACAAACTACAAACAGTCTACGCACTTTCGTGTATGACAGTGACCATTGCGGTCTTAGCACCGAAATAACTGTTCCAAACGAAATTGCGGAATTGGATGAGTTTGTTCAAAGGCATTTCTACAATTATAGTAGGGTGCGTTGGACACACTTCAACAGAACACTGACTAGAGCACTCTCCTCGAATTCGCTCTACCCACCGTCTAACAGGAATCTGTCAAACGAGGAGATTGACAGGTATCTAAGACTAATGGACGAGACAATCAAACGAACAATGGACAAAACGATACCTCGGTACCAACACACTGACGAAGGAGACCTATTCCGGAACGCAACTATTGACGCACTGCACTGACATAAAAGTGGACTGCTGTCAAGACTAAAAACCTTGTACAGACGGTTTACTGACAGACATAACCCGGAGATTATGACACTGAAGTCGTCGATTAAAAACCTCCAAACATTAATAAAGGAAAATTACAGAAATTCTGTAAGTTTGTATTGGAATAATAAAATTCGGGCTGTAAACACCAGCAACCCGAATATGTTCCCGCTAATAAATAAAATATTTCGGAGAAATAATGAGAATGACCTTCCATGTCTTAAAATCGCCCGAACGACGAACACCGAACAAATACTGGTAGCAGCGGGCATAGATCCAAATGAGGCTGTTGATGATGACAACTTCTTAGAGGTAGAGGCTATAGGAGCGACTTTCCAGGAAGTGTACAGGTGAATGTTATCATTGGCCCGAGCCACGATCTGGAGAATCGAGTCCTTGTGCACAATTTCTACCTTCGAAATGAAATTGTGAATTGGCGATTCGAGAGCTCGGATTTCATCCAGTTCAGTGACGAGAATATGGCAAATAATGTCATCACCAACGATAGGGTACTACCCCCGTTCATTTCGAAGGAAGAGCTCCAAACGATCTTCGAATCACTTAGAAGTAAGAAATCAGTGGGAACCGATGAAATACCGAACATTGTGCTTCGACATCTCCCTCTAGAAGCGGTGAACATTTATACCACCCTGTTTAATAATGCAATGAATAATGCACATTATCCAGCGCATTGGAAAACTGCGGTGGTATATCCCATCCCCAAAAGGGATAAAGACACTTCCAATCCGGCGAATCTCCGCTCGATCAGTCTTCTTCCAAACATCAGTAAGGTTTTCGAGAAGGTGATCAATAGAGTCCTGACTAAGTGGGTTGAGGACAAACATATAGTTCCGGATAATCAATTCGGTTTTAAGGCGGGGCATGATGTTATTCATGCTGCGACTAAACTGGTTTCTGATATTCAATGGAATAAAGGCAAGAACCAGTGCACTGGTGCCTGCTTGATTGACTTGGAGAAGGCCTTCGATACCGTATGGTTAGAGTGACTCTTTTTCAAGCTGGACAGGTTGGGCATTAGTAAACCACTGCTGTATATTCTTTTTTATATGCTCTCCAGTAGACAGTCCATCGTGAAGAATGGCGATGTGACTTCTGCTGGAACATTTAAGATTAAAAACGGTCTGCAACAAGATGCGGTACATTCGCCGATCCTGTTCAACATTTACACGAGTGATCTGATAGGTTCAATTCACCAAGCCATAGCGTACGCAGACGACATAATCACGTATAGATCAGGTCCAAAGATTGAGGTCACTAATATACTTTTGCAGCGTGACTTCGACAAAATTAAGCGATATTGCGACGACTGTGAGTTGAAGATCAACTTTCAGAAGTCGGAAACCATTCTGTTTAGGACGCCTTTGTCTGGGGCGTCTAGGGATACCAGAAAGAATTGGCGTAAGTTCTCGATCGTGGGGCAGCACGGGCAGCCACTTGCTTGTCGAAATGTAGTCAGATACCTTGGGATCTGGTTAGATCAATTTCTGTATTTTAACAAACATATAGATGTTGCTCTGACCAGAGCCAATGGTGCTTTTGCCCTTACAAAGAGACTGTTTTAAAACAGCCAAATCGATGCGAGGGTGAAGGTAATCTGCTACATGGCCCTTATCAGGCCCATGCTTGTATTTGGATGTCCCGTGTGGTTCAACGTGAGAGCAAGTTTACTGGAAAAGATTCGGGTGTTTGAGAGGGCTTGTCTTAGGACTTGTCTTCGTTTATACAGAACACCAGAGTCTGAGTACATAAAATTCTATCCAAATGAGGTCTTATACAATAGGGCGAACCTAATAAGAGTGGACAATTTCGTCATTAAGTTGACTCGAAGGCACATTGCAAGAGCAATGGCCTCATCGAACAATCTGATCTCCGGGGCTTACTACCCCAATTATATGTATCACGAGAGAGTTCGCTTTGACGGCTTTATTCCTCCAGAAGCGTTCCTCTATTTAGATAGCAAAGGTCTGATCCAGGACAGATTGGCGGTGCCACTAATCTTCCACGTCGCTCGAACAGCTGCGGACAGGCGACTCAACTACGACAGAGACGTAGCACATGGCAGTGCGGAGCGTCTCCGGTTCAGTAGGTCGGTAGGGTGTCGCGACATGAGGGATGTTGCTCGGCAGCACCAACAATTTTGGTGGCTTGTTGAAGGGGAGGATGCTTCGTCGTCGAACGCCTCCAGTGATAGTTAGCTTCACGTGAAGCATGGTTGGCCATCCTAATTTTTGTCTTTTTTTTAACCATGGCTGGCTTACATAGTTTTAGGTAGGTTTAAGTTAGATTTAAAAAAAAATATAAAAAAAAAAAAAAAATGAAAAAAAAATATATATATACATATATTTATATATGAAGTATATATATATTATGTATATACATATATTTATATATGAAGTATATATATATTATGCATATATATATATATGCATGTAGATGTAAGTAGGTTAAGTAGATTAAGATTTAGTTTTAGGTAGTATGTAGGCTTTTAGTTTTAAGTTTTATAATAAAATTAAAATAGTCCATGTACTAAGTTTTTGAACATATTTTCTTAGTTTAAGCTATAGTTAAGTCACTAAGTTATAAAACCCGTCATAAACGTCGAAAGAAATGATTTTTAAGTATTGTGCCCGCATGGGACCAGTAAGTTAGTATAAGATAATTTTAAGTTATTTAAGCTAATTTTTAAGCGTTTTTTTGTCTAGCATGTAAAAGTAAATTAAGTAATATAATAAAAATGCATATAAACTGGGAAAAAAACTGAACTGAGTTTGATGCGCTGTCTGACTCCATTCAAAGAATTGTATCCCTGTATCCTCATACTGAAATCGTTATTACAGGCGATATCAATATACACAATTCTGGGTGGCTTCGACATTCTGGACAGACAACACCCGAAGGACGGTGTGTTGAGATTTTCGCTGCGGAAAACAACTTAACGCAGCTTGTAAATGAGCCCACGCGAATAGCAGACGTTGGTAGTCATACCTCCAACACCCTGAACTTGTTTTTAGCTTCTCACCCTGATAATTACACCGTTGATGTGCTCTCCCCTCTAGGCTCGTCCGACCACTGTGTTATATTAGCTAATTTCTCGTATACCGACCACACAGTTAGAGAAAAGATTCCTGAAAGATCCGTATGGCTATAGGAGAAAGCCAACTGGAGCGATCTTAACAGCTTCTTTAGGAATTTTACCTGGTCATTATGCTTCCTCGATAACGACGTGGATGCCGCTGCTAATATGATTACAGACACCATTCTCTTTAGAATGAGATCCTTTATGATGAAGAGTATCAAACCAAAAGAAAAGGCATGGTACGACTCGAGCTGTAAAGAGGCCGTCAGGGTTAGAGAAATGTTTTTTCGGTCCTTCAAGACCAACCCGATAGAGGACAACCGAAAAAAGTTCAAACGAGCCAGAAATGACTGCAACGCCTTTCTTAAACGTGTGAAATTCCAATACGACCAAAAACTGAGGCAAAAAATACTGCAATGTCCCAAAGGCAGTAAAAATTGGTGGTCCTTCGGCAAAAACATTAGAAATTCATCCTCGATCCCAACGCTCATTTACAATAACATTCCAGTTGTCAGCTATTTGGATAAGGCTAATCTGCTTGCTGTACACTTTGCGGCCAGCTCAACGCTCCCAGATTGTGCTTTGTCTCCGCCTACACTTGAGTGCGTCGAATTTTCAATGGACGAATCTACTTTTGCACTCGTGTAGTAGCAAGAGTACTAAAAGATCTCAACATATAAAAATCCGCTGGTCCAGATGGTATATCTCCCCTTTTTCTGAAGAGGTGTTCTTTTTCTTTTTCATCAATCATACGCTTTAGGACTCTTCCGAGCAGATGGAAAACAGCATTTGTCCAGCCCGTCCCTAAAAAAGGCGAATCATCTTCTCTCTCCTCCTACAGACCCATCGCACTTACGTCCCTTCTTTCCAAGGTCATGGAAACGCTGATAAATCATCAGCTCATGAAATATCTCGAAACACGAAAACTTTTCAATGATCGGCGATATGATTTTCGTAGCAACAGGTCCACTGGCAATTTGATGGCGTGTCTCACCGAAAAGTGCAACCAAAGCGTACATAAATCTGGCGAAAGCAGGATAGTTGCTCTTGATATTTGCAAGGCATTTGACAGAGTTTGGCATAAGGTTCTTTTGTCCAAAATGCGTACATTTGGGATCGACGACTGTCTTCTTAATGGATTGGAAACTACCTTTCGGAACGTGCAATTCAAGTTGTCTTGGATGGTTTAAAGTCCGATATTCACAAAATAAATGCCGGTGTGCCCCAGGGCTCTGTTCTATCTCCGACACTCTTTTTAATTTTCATTAATGATCTCTTGTCTGCTACTTCTAATCCAATATATTCCTTTGCTGATGACAGTACTCTCTGCTTTTCATATTCGTTCCCGGACTCACGGCCCTGCTCTTCGGCTGTAGAACGAGAATGGCAACGTATGCTAAGCTCATTAAATTCCTATATCAATAGCATAACCAATTGGGGAACTATCAACAGAGTGGAATTTAATACTTCCATAAAGAAAATGTTAATAAAGTCGAAAGACATAGTATAAGAATTTAGATTAGCTTAGAGTGCCTGTGTGGGGCCAATAAGTTAGTATAAGATTATTATGTAATTTTAAGCTAGCATTTAAGCATTTTTTGTTAGTATATAAGAGTTAGTGTTAATAAAATAAAATGCATCTAAAACTAAAACTAACGTAATGTCTCCGGTCTCACTTTGTGTTATCGCTATTTGCACCACCAGTGCTCCACTGAAATCGCCAGTAGCATTCCGCTACTACATTCAACCGTAACACCCGTCTCGCTATGAATGCTCATCAGTATATCCTCAAGCCCATTTTCGGACGTACTCTAAAATATCGTGATTCGTTCCTAAGCCGTACAACTCGCTTATGGAATGCCCTGCTGATCTCTGTATTTCCTGGTCGTTATAACTTGAAAACATTTAAAAGCAATGTGCAATCTGTACCTCTCTTTTCTTCCTCCCTAAATTTCCTTTACCCGCGCTGTGAACAATCATCTTAAGGGTACACAAACCCGTCGAGCGCGCGCTCATTATAAAAAAACAAAAAAAAAAGTAGATCACTTCCTGAGATAGAGTTCGACTCAAGTGGAATGATAATTTTTTTACGATAAAGCTTTACCTCCAAACCTTAAAGAATAATACGTAGAAATTAGATTGATTAAGTAGAGTAATTTAAAATAAATAATGAATGGTAGTTTGTAGAATCCCTTTTCCCTATTGCACTCTGAGGTGCTATGAAGCTCTTCTTTCAAACATGCATTCAACATTGTTAACTAATATTTAGTAGATAGTAATGTATTACTCACATTCGTTTAAATACCTAGTTATTAATTTTAAGCCTCAAGTGAATATATATTTATATATTTATATATATTGTAGCAGAATATTTATACATTATTTCCTTAACTAAATTGCACAATTTACAGAGTTATGGTATGAATCTACCTTACTACTGATATAATTATAATATTTTAAATAATCCAAAGAACAACGCAAACAAATAATCTTGAAGGAAAAGCTACAAAAACCTTCATTAAAACAAAACAAAAAATTTAATATTTAGTAATGATAAGAAGGGTGGGCGGTGCAGTAAATTTATCAAACCAAACTTTTAGTTTTACAATAATGAATTAAGTAAATCAATAATGAAAATATAAATGGATAAACAAAAGTACTCAATAGTAATAAATTACAGAAAGTGAAAATAATAAATAAAAAAATAAATCTAAATAATGACTAAGTAAACAAATAAATAATTAAATAATAATTAAGAAATAAATAAATAAATTACGAGTAGTAAAATTAATATCACTGAATCAGTCTTATTTTAAATAATAGTGAAATAGCCTATGGGTTCAAAGTGACCGTAGTTGGTGCGGTGAGTTCGGATCAGGAAGAGTGGGACAGATCTTAGATTACGGGGATTGGGAGTGAATGCAATATTTTGCGTTATTGTCGAGCAGGCGATATTTCCAGTCAGTAACTGGTGGATAAAAAGTACATCAGCTGGTACTGGTACTTCACGACGTTTTTTTTAGGGTATGCATGCTAATTAGTTTTAGCCTATTTTCATAGGGGGGTAATCCATATGGATCGGCCCAAGGTAGACCACGAAGTGCAAAACGGATAAACCTGCGTTGGACTGCTTCTATTCTTTGAATGTGGGTTAGTTTATAGGGTGACCAAACTTGGCTGCAATATTCGAGAAGAGGCCTTACAAAAGTAATGTACAGGGACTTTGTAACGTAAGGGTTGGAAAATTTTTTTGACCAGCGTTTGATAAAGCCGAGTGAAGAGTTAGCTTTATTTATAATGCTGTCAATGTGTGAGTCAAAATTCAATTCTCTATCACAAATTATACCTAGATCCCGTACTTGGGTAGTGGAAGGAATAGGCTCATCGCAGATGAAGTAGTTTCTTGGAGGAGGAGGTTGACGTTTACAGGAATAGGTTATCGCTTGGCATTTGCTGACATTAAGCTCCAAAAAGTTTTGCTTGCACCATACCGAAAACTTATTCAAGTCATCTTGCAGGCAATGGGAGTCAGAAGGCAATGAGATGACCTTGGAAATTCTCATGTCATCAGCGAAAATAGAAAGATTAGAGTTCGTTAAAATTAAATTTATATCATTAATTGTGAGGATAAAGATGATTGGACCAAGGTGACTACCCTGAGGGACACCAGATGTTGCTTTAATGGGTTCGGATATTGAAGATCTGAAGATGACCCTGTATTCTCGGTCTTCTAAATAGGATTTGGTCCATGCCACAAAATGAGGGGAAAAACCAAGTTTTTTTAGTTTAAAGATGATAATTTGGTGAGAAATTTTATCGAATGCCTTGCTGAAATCTGTGGAAATTTAATCGACTTCATTACAGTCTTCTAAAGCATGAAGAGTCCTAGAGACGAACTCTGTTAGGTTAGTGGTCGTTGATTTACCTTTCATGAAGCCGTGCTGATTTGTGCAGATAGTTGGCCTACAGTACGGAAGCAGTTGTTGATAGACTATGCTTTCAAAAAGTTTGGGTATGCAAGAGAGTTTCGCTATGGGCCTATAATTATCGACTTCGGCTTTACTTCCTTTTTTATGAATAGGGATAATGTAAGATTCCTTCCATAGGAAAGGGAAAGTACCTGTTGAGACAGACAAGTTAAATAGGGCAGCAAGAGGAGGACCGAGATAGGTAACACACTCTTTTATTACAATAGCCGGAATTCCATCAGGACCGGACGAGAAATCATCTTTAAGTTTGGTAATGTTTTCAGATACCAAAGTTGTTGTTATATTTAGTGAAATGGCTGAGGTGTCAGGACAGTTTCTCATATAGCTAAAGTAGCTAGGATCGGGTTCAGCTGTTTTCTTAGAAAAGGATTTGTTAAAATGAGAGGCAAAGAAATTTGCAATGGTTTTTGGGTCGGCAGAAGATTCACTAAGAAATTTAAGAGTAGATGGGTAGCCGTCTGACTTTCTTTTGGTATTAATAAACTGGTAGAAGCGTTTAGGGTCCGAGACTAAGCTAAATTGCATGCGGTAGAGGTACTCAAGGTAAAGAGACTCACAAAGTTCAGAAAAACGATTGTATGCCAATCGATAATTACTGTAGACGGAATCAAATCGAGTTCTCAAGAATTTGTGCCACAACTTCTTTCTGTTATTACGGAGAGAGCGCAACTCCTTGTTGTACCAGGGAGGAGCTGATATGCAGTCCTTTCGGAAGGTATACGGGACCGATTGGGCAAAGCAGGAGAAAATTAACGAATAGAACGTTGATAGGGCAAGATCAATGTTAGTTGTCTCAGCAATAAAGTCAAAGTTAATGTTGCTGATGAGGTTTTTAAGTTTGCTAAAGTCGGTTCTTCGGAAGTTAAATGAAAATGAATTTTCCGATTCGACACATGTGTTGCCATTTTCATATGAGTATATAACTGACAAGGGAAATTGAAGGCGGTCTCTAGGGTAGAGAGAAGATGATCATTCCTATAAACGACACAGTTATCTGAATCGGATGTGAAGACAAGGTCCAGTTGTCTGTTCATTGTATTAGGTATTCCACTAATCTGATGTAGACTTGTGTTGGTTAGGCAGTCCACCATCAATATTTCTATTTCAGAGGTCGAATTAAGAGAGACAAAATGAGACGAATCTTCGGAAGGCTCCCATATACGGTGAGGGAGGTTGAAATCTCCTGCTAGAATAATGCTATCTTCAGGTTGTGCATCATCAGTCAAAAAATCAACTGCGTGAACTACAGGTTGATAAGACTCAATGGGTTGAGATGGGTGAATGTAGCAACAAAGTACGTAAAGACATCGTTTGGGGAGCGTAATTTTGGCGCATACTAACTCAAAGTTTTCAGTGTGGGGAATATCGACAGGAGTTGCGTGAAAGCATTTCCGGATTGCTAGTAACACACCGCGGCCATAAGGATTATCAGTTCTTTCAAATCCATCTTTTCGAAAAACGTTGAAATTTGGAGGAAACAGCTCATGGTTTTTAATGTCTGGAATTAGATTTGTTTCAGTAAGAGCAATTAGGTCATAGGGAAACTTTTGAGAATTGAGATATACCGATGAGATTTTAGAGCGCAAACCTCTTACATTTTGGTAGTAAATGGACAGGCATTGTGGACTGGAGGATACAGATTTCAGTTTGTTAGGAACTGTAATAGTTTTTAAAATTTGAACGAGTTCTTTGCAAATGGGAAAGACGTTTGTAGCTGACATGCGAAGACAACGTAGAAAGATCATTATGAACTTCGTCGGAAGAGATGTCGAAACTCTCATTGTAGCGAACGAAAATTTGCATTAATTCCGCTGGCTTAATAGGAAGACCTTCTCGTTGAATCGAAACCATTATGTTGGTTTTGGTTAGCCATCAATGCAAACGGAGTTGGGTTTGTCGTGTAAGTAGGCAAGGTAGAGCCGAACATTTTCATAAATGCGGCGGTCTCTCAAACGAGATACTACATAACGACTGTCATCATTCATATCAGAAAATTTTTTAGTGAGTTTGACAGTTGGTGGAAGGAGTGGGTCAAGATATTTTGGGTGAGAATCGGAGGCACGAGCGGATGATGAAGGGACAGGATGGTCAAGCACCCCGGAACTAGAATCTTGACTAGTGAGGGGGGGTTGGATCAGGTGGATTGATAGATGAAGATGAGGAATGGGTAGTTGGGTTTAGTATATGGGAGCTAATAAAATTAGGATATTTGTCGGATGGGGCATTGTTAGTTGGAACTTGGTTAGAAGGCGCAGGAGCAAGGTTGAAGCGGCTTTAAAGATTTGGTGAGGGGAGGGAGAGAATTTGGTGTAGCGACTCTGGTGTTCTTTTTAGATGGCGCAAAGGGGGGAAGGAGTGAGGAGAATCTTATAAAGATATTGGTCTTAAACGACCAGTTTGAGTCGGGACGTTGATGGGATGGGGCAGAATTGTTCGGGCTATGTTTTCTTTTAATAGTAAACTTATTATCTACCATATCCTTCCGTTGGGTGGTGACCATCTTTTCCGTTATTGGTATGCCGTCCGATGATTTGAACATCCAATCGTATTTAGTGGGTATACGTATTTCAAAACACTGGCCGTTTTTGCTTTTGACCTTGCCAACTTGTTTACATTTGACGTCTTGTATACCGAATTTACTCCTAAAAAGGGCTTTGATCCAGGACGGGCTTGCGTGACGTGGGGCAGCTTGGAGGAAGAAAGTAGACAGTTCCGGTTTTTTAATCGCTTCAAAATTCATTTTATTTAATTTTTGAATTCTGTTGGTCCATTCTGGGAGAGTCCAGGATGTCCCAAAAGCCCTAATTATTGGCAATGGTCTTGGGTCGGGATTGGTGATCGAAGTTGCATTTATCGTAGAGGGTTGAACGGGAGCTTCAGTGGTAGCGGCTATTGAATGAGTTGGGGCTGAAGTGGTTGAAGGTGATGTATATAGCTCGTCGTGCAAGGATTTGTTACTCGGGCTTACTGCAGATGGAGGCGCATCCGACTTACTAGAGATGTGCTTTAATTCCTCCAATATCTGCATCGTGGTTGATCTAGTGGATGCAGCTTCCTCACTAAGAAAATTGAGGTCATGTTGGATGGATCCGATGTTTTCGGTATGTTCAGCATGCTTGAGATGTAGAAGAGTTGATTGGTCAGCCAATGTTGACATAATTTTTCCCAACTGAGTTGAAGTTGACTGAATCGCTGGTAATGTGTTTGAGCAGAGAGACTTATCGGAATCTGCTAATTTAATGATTTTAGAGTGCAGGGATTGAACAGCTGATTTTATGGTGTTCACTAAGCTTAGAAATTCTTGTTGATACCATTTCGATATTTGCAATGGCGTGTAGGTCAGCTGTTGAAAAAGACCAAGGAAGTTTAATGATCATTTTCAAAACCTTATTTTGAGCTAATATGACTAGCGGCACATTTTCCCCATGCTGGTGACGCATAAAACATAATTCCTTGAAGAACAACTTTAAAATTCAGGGGCTTATTTTCATTACGATTTGCGATTAATAAATGGATAAAGAGTTTTGATAGTTATGTTAATCTTTTTAATTATTTCCTGTACATGCATTCCAAAAGGTTGAGGTCTTGTCTGGGTGCACACCAAGGTATTTTGCACTTGAATACCAATCAGTGCTTAAACAATTTACTTGCAGATTGTTGCGTGGCAAGAAACAGGCTTTTTTCGATTGAAAAAGATAACCTGTGACTTGGAAGCATTTATTCTAATCTTCCAATCGAAAAAGTAATCTTGAATGACATACAACTGAATCTGATGAAAAGATGCCTTTTCGCAGTTTGTTAAACATGGAAAGTCATAGGTCAAAATAGTACACAAGATTGGGCCCAGCACTGATCTTTGAAGTACACCTGCTGAAATGATATAAATATCGGATTCCCAACTATTAATTGAAACCTTGAATTTCCTTTTAGACAGAAAAGATTGGATATTACTGATTAAGTACATTGGAAAATTAAGTCACAAAAGCTTATGTAATAAAGCATCATGCCAAACTGTAGCAAATGCTTTCTCAACGTCAAGAATTACCATTCCTGTACTTTTTCCTCTACTAAAGTTAGTTCTAATATATTTAGTTATTCTATGTACTTGATGGACTGTACTATGATGAGCCCTAAAACCAAATTGTTCAAGTGGTAGAACGTTATTTCTTGTTACTTAAGAAACAAATCTATTCTTTAATAATATCTTAAAGCATTTGCTTAGAGAGCTTAAAAGACATATTGGCCTATAATTGCTAGGCATGTTTGCACTTTTACCCGGCTTTAAAATTTGTATAATTTTAGCTATTTTCCAAGCATTAGGAAAGTAATTTGACTTCAGACAGAAGTTAAATAGAATTTGTTAAAATTGTATTCCTGATTTAGGCAAGTTCTTAAGGTATACATTTTTAATGCGATCAAAGCCTGCAGATTTTCTTTTTTTGAGGTTTAAAAGAACATCTTTGACTTCTTCAAATGTAACCTCTTCCTGAATACCATTTGAAGGACTTGAATTAATAATATTGACTGAGTCACTGACCACTGATTCAACTGTGCTATTACAAGGAATACTGCTAGTTACCAAATGGTTATCATAGAAAGTTTCTGCCAGGACATTAGCTTTTTCGGTGCTATAAATTATTACATTCTTTCCTACTTTAAATGCTGGAATGTGCGTGTCTTTCTTTTTAATTATTTTTATTACGTTCCAAAATGGTTTACTTCCTTTGTCTAAACTTTGAAGTTTCTGATTCTAAGATCGGTTTCTATAAGTTAAAATTGAATCTTTTATTAGAACAGTCAGTGCCTTAACTTCAGAATTATAGAAAGGCTCTCTTGTTCTTATCCATTTACTTCGATTACTATTACGAACTTTTATTAGTTCTATAATGTATGGCGGTAATATATTTGCACTATTGTGACGTATTTGTTTTTTAGGAACTGCCTCTTCAATAATTTCTGTACAGCAGTTGCAAAACAAGAAATACGGATGTCTATTTGTTGTTGATTGGCCATATCAGTTAAAGGTACATGAATATTTGTTAGCCTAGATCGCATTTCAGTCCTATATGTGTTCCAATTTGCATTCTTAATGTCTAAAATTTCATGTTACCTTAGCAATGGTGAGCTTAGAGATCTAATTAATACCGGTAAATGATCTGAGCTTAGCTCGTTTATGACAATAGGTTGGTTAAAAAGATTAGACATTTTACTCAAAAATAAATCCGTAGTTGATGGGTTTGATCTATTATTAGCAGGCTAGTAAGTTCGATGAGGAGGATACAAAATATCAAATGGATGCCTAGAATTAAGGTTTGCAAGAATGTTACCCCATGCATTTGCCCTGTGCCTGCAATTAAAATCACCCCCGATTAGAAATGTCTCATTTGTACTTATAACCTTCCTCAAGTCGTTATGTAAATGAAATCGTTTCACCGCATTAGCTGAACCTCCAGAAAAATAAGCGAAAAATATTTTTAAAGCGGTACCATTTGCAAAGCTATTTTAATTCCTATGTTTTATTTTTAATTATATTTTAATATTTTTAGAATTATATTTTATTATAACTCTAGTATTTACAATTGGAATTAACTCATGTCGGATTGTTTTTAACCTCCAGCTTTGAGCTGTTTAAGTGTCTCGAATTGCTTCCTTTAAGGCACATTTACTTCTACAAAGTTTTAAAGATATTTTTCGTGAAATCCGGGTATTGTGCAGCTAGAATGCACGATAGTTATAACTTGCGAATCAACACCAGAAACTTCGCAAGTGTACCAAAAGTTTAAAAAAATTCATTTTTCACGTTTTTATTATTTACTGGTCCTCATTTGTTTAACAGATTACCAGAAAAACTTAGGCGTGAGAGAGTGAAAACAGTATTTCTAAAATGATATATAAAAAAATGTCCTTTTTCGTTTAACTATCCTGAAATTTATGCTTTATTAACACCAATAATGTAATTTATATTTTTGAATTAGTATAACTGAATCTTTTGCTTCTATATTCTACCGTTTGTTTTCCCGTCAATAGTTTCAATAGTTTAAATTGGATTAAATTATATAATTGACAAGTCCTTTCGGCACATGTCTTGCATAAGACAATAGATTGTACGTACAACAAAAATTAAAATTTACTACATATTAAATATTATACTGAAGTTTCTTGAAATAAAATAAGATTTTCTGTTTCGGGAAAACGCTTTCTCTCAAAACACCAAATCACTCGCCGAAGGAAATAGTTGACTTTTGACACCCCAACTAGAGCACTATTCCAATATTCAAAGTAAATATCTCGCTCTATACAATAGCCGTTACTCATACTCTAATATAACACACAATAGCAAATAATTTATTGAAGTCAATTTTTAAATTTTTAAGAAGCTTCGGGTAATAATATTTTTCCTATGTTTACTCGGATATCATACTACGGATATCGGAATTTAAATTGTATATATTAACATTTTGCTTCGATACACAGGTCGGCATGTTTTGTGAAAGTAGCTAAAATTGTAAATATGGCGGTAATTCTAATGAAAAAATAAATTTTTTTTTCAATTGTTATTATCCAAAATTGAAAAATATTTTTTTTTAATTTTAATTTCTATAATTTCAGCACGTCGCTCTTCTTCCCCCTTCGATGGAAATTTGTCACGTGCGTTCAGTGTTCCACCAATTCTACCTCTCGAGAGGGCTTCAAGTCCCTTACGATCAATACCGACATCATTTCGAGCCAGATCAGTGGATCCATTCTCAGACGAAGTATTTCCTAGTTATTTAAGTAAGCACAACACAATTGATCGTGCAAGTTCACCTACACCAGTCAAGCCCGGTCGTTGGGGACCAAGGGCAAATGAAATTGCTTATGATTCCAATGGTAAAATAATACAATTTTAAATGCGAATATTAATTGGCTTGCTGATGAATGTTAAAATACGTATATGTATGCCATTAGTGCACATGTACATAAGAGTATGTGCTTGTATTGTTACCAATAATAATGGTATACACTATCCTTCCAAAATATTTTCTTAATATATCATTATTATTTCTTTTTCTTCACTTACCTATTTATTTTTCCTATATCTAGGGCTACCGGTTTTCCACCCAAGAAACCGTTTCAGAGATTTGTTCGAACCAAGTCCAAGTGCACCAATTTCAGCATTTACGCGTGACCCATTTTGGTGGGACATTGATGACTTAGCACCATACCGTGCCAATTTGAGAGCATATAACCCACCTTTAGTGAGAGATTCCTTTTTATCCCCAGTAAAATCTCGCTATTTATGGGCTAAACATCCAGTTAGGCCTTTACTCGGTAAGATATTCATTATTTAATTCTTTTCTTCTCCGAAAAAAAAACAAAAAAAAAATTAATAAAAAAAAAATAGAACACTTTAAGGAGGAAAAAACAATTATTTGTTATTTGTTATCAAAGATTTAAATAAGTTAAAACAAAAAAAAATTATATTATTGTATACTCGTATATGAGCATGTATGTATATTAATTTTTTTTATCACTCTCCTGTTTTTATTTATTGTGTTTTTAGCTCACTATCGCTGATGTAGAAACGACAACTGAAAGCTCGGAAATAGCATAGAGTTTAATCGCTTTCTATAACAACACATGAAAACCCTTTTAAAGGCGTTATTTGAAACTTGATTTAAAAGAAAATGACTTGTCAGTTACCCAAATTATATGCTATTTATTTTCTGCTTATATATATTTTATTTGTCGCAAATAAAGCTATACAAAATTGTTATGTAGAGTCTGTTCCTTAATACTCTATTTAGGAATTAAAAAAAATAAATATATGTAGTCCATTGCATATGGTGTATGTACACGTAAGTATATATCTTCTTTTTCATTTAAATATTTACTCGTATTTATGAAGTTTAAAGCAACTGAGTTATAATATAATATTGCAATTAAGGGAAGAGCTTGAGCAAATATTCAATTTTTTTTCAGATTTTTATTTATATATATATACATTTTATAACGTATTCATACAGGAAATGTTTTAGGTCTCGTGTCGACTTTTTATGGCTGTAATTTTGCTTTAACTGTCATTTGCAAAAAATGTTGAAGTCATTAATTAAATTTTTAATAGCGAATGCATGAAGTAAATTGAATAATTTTGTTGGTCATATTCATGTGCCAATTATACAGGGTGAGTTTTTTAACTTGAGACATCCAAATTACTCGAAAAATACGCGATATCGCGAAAAATGTTTCAGACAAAAGCCACAAGGTTCTGAAGAGGACTTAAGATGGTGACCACGAGTTTGACCTTGAGACCCATTTTCAAGGTCAAACGAAAGTCACTTTTGATTTTTCAAATGATAATTCCTGATTTTCATCGCTCAGTCGTATTGCTCGTAGGCTTGTCATTTGTTTTTACATACTGCGTTTAGCATGACCCAGAAACAACGATGTGGACGTAGCAGTATTTTGTTTCCTTCGGGGTGATTAATTAGAGTGAGTCCCCTTGCCTCCCACTGTTGAATCATTGAATTCTTCCCATTTCGACGTTTATTTCCCGAGACTATTTCAACAAATACTCGAAAATGTGACCATTCACTTCAATATACTTGTCTATCCGCGCTCTAAGTGAACCAACAGAACTGAGAAGTATTTCTGGCGTAATCTTCCGGCAAGCTTCAATTATTCGTCTTTTCATGTCCTCACGTGTTGTTGGCTTTTTTCTGTAAACCTCACGTTTTAAATAGCCCCACAAGAACAAATCAAGTGACGTAAGATCAGGTGATCTAGCAGGCCATTGCCTCGGAGCCCCTCGTCCGATCCATTATTGATGGTAAACATTGTTTGATACAACCCGGGATACTTGGGAATAATGGGCTGGACAACCATCATGTTGAAACCACATTGTTTGTCGCAACTCCAGTGGCAGTTCTTCTAGTAATACTGGAAGATGGTCCCACAAGTAGTTTGCATACTTTGCGCCATTCAAGTTACCTTCAATAAAATATGGACCTATTAATTTATCCCCAATATTTCCCGCCCAAACATTAACATTCCAAGGGTGTTGGCGTTCAACTTGTCGCAACCAAAAAGGGTTTTCGGTAGCCCAGTAATGCATATTATGTCGATTGACCGTACCGTGATTGGTGAAAGTCGACTCATCAGAGAATAACACCTTGGCGAAGAAAAGGAGGTCTCGTTCAATTTGCTGAAGTGCCCATTGACAAAAGGGAGCCCGGTTGCGAAAAGAAAGTTCTTGATGCATTGAAACATGATAAAGATGGTATTTATGCTGATGTAATATCTTACAGACAGTCGTTTGAGAAATTCCTGATTCACGACTTATTTGGCGAGTGCTAATGTGAGGATCGTGTGCAACGGCAGCTAACACTGCTATTTCATTGTCCTCAACAGCCGCCCTATCTGACCGATTCCTTTTCTTTGGTTGCACACTTCCTTCACCAGTGAATTGTTGGATGACCCGATAAAAGGAAGCGCGCGATCGTATCTGGTCTGAGAAACGTTGGGCGTAAAGAGCAACAGCACCATCGATGTTCCTTCCACTTTCTCCATAAATCAATATAATTTCAATTTTCTCTTGAATTGAAATAGCCTGCATAACTAATCTGAAAAACCTTACTAATAATAATTAGTTCCTCAAAATAAATATCGAACTTCTAAATGAAGTACAGTTCCGTTCAAGTAGAAAAAAAGGGCAGAGTGCACATCATACACTCTCAGATAAGTTTAGGACAATTTGTCTCTATCTGAAATTTCTTTGAGTTTTAACTTCACTCGAGGCAATAATGACTTCCTCTAAACAAATCTCGACATTCTAACAACCTAACAACGTTGTAAACCGATTAATGATTTAGGCGTGCCAGTGCAGTGGTATCTAGCACTGAATGAATAAGATCTTTGAGACAAAGTCGTGTGCCCCATTGAGGAATACGACTGAGCAATGAAAATCAGGAATTATCATTTAAAAAATCAAAAGTGGCCTTCGTTTGACCTTAAAAATGGGTCTCAAGGTCAAACTCGTGGTCACCATCTTATGTCCCCTTCAGAACCTCATGACTTTTGTCTGAAACATTTTTCGCGATATTTCGTACTTTTCGAGTAATTTTGATGTCTTAAGTTTTATGGCGTCCTCTGACGGGAAAATAACGCATTTTTGAAAAAATTGTTTCATGTAAGAGAATTGTAATTTTTCACGCAGATTACGAATCTGTCAAAAAAATAGTGGTTCCTATTAAAAAATCATAAGTGACCTTCGTTTGACCTTGAAAATGGGGCTCAAGGTCAAACTCGTGGCCACCATCTTATGTCCCCTTCAGAACCTTTTGACTTTTGTCTGACACATTTTTCGCGATATCGCGTATTTTTCGAGTAATTTGGATGTCTCAAGTTAAAATACTCACCCAGTATAAGACGTAATGAAAACTTTTGAATCTGCATACACTCGGAGATAAAGCAAAGTCGGGCGATGGAAAGTGATTTTAAACGTTTTGGCTTATGTCTTCGACGCCATACACCGCAGTTAATAATATTTCCATCGTCTTTGTTAAGAATCCTCGAAAAAGAGTTGCATTTTTGCCCGTATAAAGATCAGTTGACGCAGCGGCTACACCAAGATGACCATAAACGGCAGTGTATTAGTCCATATTTCTTTGAGGATGCTAGAGGCGATGCTGCTATAGTTACTAATGAGTCATATTGTGCAATTTTAGTAAAATTATTAAGGCCCACATTAGATAACTACGGCCTAGAGAGCCTATGGCTTCAAGAGTACAGTACCACATCACATTCAACGCGCGATACAATCAAAAAACTTCGGGAGATCACCTCCCGATTCCCTTATTTTACCGCTCACGATTTCTTCCACTGAAATTACTTGAAAGGAAAGACGAATATTACCAAACCAAACACAACTGAAATGCCTCAAATTAAAATTCCGCAAGAAATAATCCAACAACAACCCGAATTTGTCAATTTTTCACCATGAAGATTACTATCGGACCAAGGATAAGAAAGATTTCTTTCAAAATATGGATGACATTGATCCGGACGGTTTCAACAAGATAGCGCCACATGAAACACAGCACTAAAGATTACAATTTATTCAAATCAGAAATTGGAGGTTGCGTTATTGCGCAAAACTGGTCGCTGAAAGCATGCTATATGATATTAGACGACTGTTTTCTTAGAAGGCAATTGAGAGCATTGGATTGTAAAATAATTAAAAGGGGTACAAACATATATTTAGTTGCTGTAGTAATTAATTAATTATCATGCCTTTTGGTGCTGATGGTGCTTATCAAGTTATGTGCAAAAATGTCGTAGTTGTCACCAAGATCCTCAGATCAACTTGATTTCCTTTTATATGAAGATAATGGGTTGATTATGTAAAGGGTCCGCTATCTAACGTTTTTTTTTCAACTAGTGCTTATTTCGGGAATGGTAACACTTACCTCATGTCTGATTTAACAGATAATTAGTTTTATCCTTCCGCTGAACGAATATGGTTATGTATATGCATGAACAAGGCTTCGCTAAGTGGGCCTGCGATCGACTTAGAGAAGATGCCGATTTTGCCAAAAAAAATCATCTTTTCAGATGAAGCTCATTTTGATCTTGGGGGGTATGTAAACAAGCAAAATTGTCGCATTTGGGGCACAGAAAACCCGCACGCATACATTGAAAAGCCGATACACCCAAAACGAGTCACTGTTTGGTGCGGATTTTGGTCCAGAGGCATAATTGGGCCATTTTTCTTTTTTTTGGCCGTTACAGTCAATGGCGATCGTTATCGGACCATGTTGAACGAATTTTTGTTCACAAAAATTGAAGAGGAGGATATTGGCAACATTTGGTTTCAACAGGACGGCGCTACGTGCCACACAGCCGAAGCTACACTCGATGTTTTGCGCTCTGTTTTTGAAAATTGCATTATCAGCCGCAGAGCTAATGTCGTTTGGCCACTTCGGAGCTGCGATTTGACACCGTTGGACTATTATTTGTGTGGTGCCGTAAAAGATAAGTGTTACGCCGACAATCCAGAGACAATTGACGCTTTAAAGGACAATATTCGTGAAGCCATTGGTGAAATACAGCTGCACACAATCGATAATGTGCTTAAAAATTGGACCGATCGTGTAGGCTACTGCATGGCCAGCCAAGGCAGCCATTTGAACGAAATTATTTTCCATTATTAACCGGAAGGGTAAAACTAATTACCTGTCAAATCAGGCATGAGCTAAGTGTTACCATTCACGAAATAAGCACTAGTTGAAAAAAAAAAAGTTAGATGGCGGACCCTTTATAAGCACAGGGTACCTTTACGCGTCATGTATGTAACCAAATAAGTTTTATAGTTTTAAAATCCACTAAGGAGAAAATTTCATATTTGTATATATGATCGCGAATACGAGTAAGAGTAAATGAGTGTAATTTGTTGTGATTCATTCAGTCGTTCAAATCATCACCAGTATGCCCCATAATGTATGCCCCTCATACCATAAATGTCTATTTCAAGTCGATATGCATGTAAATTCATTGCATCTACAATATATCAATGTGTGCACGTTGACTAAAAATAACTAGAACTACTAGTGCAGGTTGGGCAGTGGTTTGCATTGGATTCGATTAGATGCGACAGGATGTCGGTCTCTCGTCCACTACCTGTCCATAGGGTGATTTTCCGAAATGCAAACACAGACTGGTGACAGACCGCAGTACGTTCCAAAATTCATTGTGAATGTATATACTGCGCAAGGTAAAACAACCAGTGCATTATGAACTAGCACGATGCAAATGACAGTTGTTTGTTTGGTATATGCAATCTGAAGTATAATGGCGAATTGCGAGAAGTAAGTGTTCTTTTAAACAAATAAAAGCATTCAATTATATTATTATTTAGATGTAGAAATCAATGAAAAAAAGCGATATTTTACACTTAATTACAACGAGGCTGCAGTTTGAAAAGGAATTCAGCTCTAGCTGAATTTTAGCTTTAAAATATATTTTTTGAATATTTGATTGTCACAAACACCACAATTATTTAGCAAATGATTAATTATATGAATTCCAATCAATTTGTTACACAGTGTTTTACGTTTAAAAAAAAAATAAACACTGAGCATCGCGTAACATTCCAAAACATCATGATTTGTAACGCAACCGGATACGCATCGCATGCTTTCATGACAGATGCATGTGCAGTGACAATGTGCATTTAGTTTGAATTTTGGAAGGCAGCCATTATTGAGAAATTGCTCGTGGGAATAACTGCCCGGTACTGCACCAGATAAAAAATCACGAACCAACTTAACTTCGTCCAGTAACAGTCAACAACGACGTCGTGTGCCACCAGGTGGTTTCTCATCCAATAGATTTTAGTAGAGCGAAGAACATGCAGGGCATCCATCTTTGCTCATCCCAAGCCCTGCTTCCACATGAATTTAAACGGTTATAAGTAAATTTTCTTTTTTATTTTGTGCCGACACAGCTAAAAGCTCTTTATTAAAACCAATAGTTCATTAAAGTATGACATTCGAAGAATATTCTATAAAATTTTCACGGAGAAATATTAAAAAATACGGCAATGGCAGTAATTATTCGGACGTGTCTCGGAAAAAAGTAGAATTGCGGTGCCCCTCATAACTTGGTGCTGGATCATCCGAAATCAAAAAGTCAAAGTTCATTCGTTAGATAATAGTTTTCCCCAGGTAACGCAGGGAGTGTTTTTTGAAACTTAAGTTTTTCACTTTTTTGGAACACTTTGAAAGGGAAAACGCAATTTTTTGCGAAAAAATCGGGTAATTTCTTATTGTAAAATAAAAATTTTTAGCAACTTTTGAAAAGCCTTCAGCGTTACCTGGTAAATTATGTACAGAAATAGTGTTCAAAATTTCAAAAGCATCGGTGCAGTAGTTTTGAAGTTATGAGTGGCAGCGACAACGAAAACGTGATTTTTGGGGAAAACGGAGCTAAAATGATGCGAAAATAGGAACGCACGTGTATGTTTGCTCGATAGGATATTTACTGCTATACTAAATTTTATATTCTACACTGATAAAATATACAGTACAGGTATAAGGAGGTATGTACTTCAGTCGAAATTTCTATAAATAGGTCTGGTGGGTAAGATTAGGTATTATACAGGGTGAGCTTTTTAACTTGAGACATCCAAATTACTCGAAAAATACGCGATATCGCGAAAAATGTTTCAGACAAATGTCACAAGGTTCTGAAGGGGACATAAGACCTTGAGCCCCATTTTCAAGGTCAAACTAAGGTCACTTTTGATTTTTTAATGGGAACCCCTATTTTTTTTGACAGATTCGTAATCTGCATGAAAAATTACAATTATTTTACATGAAACATTTAAATGAGAAAGGGCTGATATGGAGAAAGCCATTAAAGCGCTAAGAGATGGAGACATGGGCATATTGCTCTCTTCTAAAACATTTTTAGTACCGCATACGATGCTGCAAAGTATGGCTAGAAGTGAACAATCCATTGAACAGCTTTTTTTAAGCAAATTGGACCGAAGACAAGTTTTTAATGAAGCTCTAGAAAATCAGCTTGTTAATTATGCGCTGGATATGTAAGCTTGATTCTGCAGCCTTTCAAAACGCGGCATGTGTTCACTAGCATTCCAATTAGTTAAAATGAATAAAATACCTAACGCATTCTCAATTTTGATGAAGTCCCTGGGGAAGATTGATTCTATAGCTTTTGGTATATAATAACATAAAGCAGGAATACAAAAAATTTTATTATCCAGCTGCTCGCATTTGGAACGTAGATGAAACGGTGCTCAGCATTGTTCAATCTGTGCAACCAAAAGTATTAGGCTGAGCGTCTCTTATAACAGTTGTAAACTGCATGAGCTCAGGCGGTAATTTCGTTCCACCGTACTTTATATTTTCCAGAAAAAATCAACACCCTCTTCTTATGATGGAAGCTCCTGGCGCCAAATCTTCATGTCATATATCGGGATTTAGGCGACCATATTCACAGATTGGTTCCAACATTTTTTGTCGTATGTAAAACCTTCAAGAGGAGCATATCATACCCTTGAAACTTACGGGAAACAGGTAGCTGTTCGGTAGTGCAAAAGAAAAAAATAAAAATAAAATAAACTATCGACAAACGTAAATTATTCCTTGGGTGTGAAAAAAAAGAAACAAATAGAATTGGATGAGACTATGAAATAGTTTTCCTTGGTAGCTGGAAATCACTCGATACTCCGCCTTTTTATCTTTTTTTCTTCCGGAGTTGTGACTGGCATCATTTGCGTGCTTTTAGATAAGCAAGAAACGACTGGAGTCAAGAGGATCGGGACGAATCGAGTCTGGTTGGATGCAGCAATACGCACCTGATAAGATTACTTTGTTTTATATACTCGTACATATTTTTATAATAAATCCTTCATACGCGGGCATATATTTACAATAGTTGGTTGCTCAAATCAATAGATAGCCTGGGTTCGTTTCCGCGATTTTAGTTAGGTATTTAATTGTGTTTCTTGTTTTTTTCTTTCTTTTAGTTTGTTATTATAGTCGTAAGTTATTTTAATTGTTAAGGTAGAATTAAGCTAGATTGTAGGATTGAAATTGAATTGAAATTAAAATCTTGTAATGCAATACTCAGTGAATTAAAGGAACGAAAATTTATAACGTAGGAAAAGCATTCGGTTTGACTTTTTTTTGTTTTGGTCACAGTAAAAGAAGCGCGAATCCCACATTTAGTCGTGATTCTGGGTGTGGGTAGTTAAGCCGAAGAGCTATCGCGCGGCGCCCAGTTTTAACACCTTAACCTACGACCACTCTTCGTGGTGGTCGGGCACTCTTCTGTGGTACAGCGCGTTGGACGGAGAATTCGGCGGTAACATTCTTGGCGCCCAACGTGGGGCCTCTTGAAGATTTATCTGAAGATAAAAATTAACCCAATCAAGACGGAGGTGAATAGGTTGAGCTCAGATGAGTTAAGGTACTAGTTAGATGTGTGGGGTCTGAGGGGTGGAGATGTAGATGAGATGAGGAAAATGCTAAGAACTGCTATGAGTTTTATCTTGTCTGAGTACCCCTTCACCTTTACGGAGGATAAGGAAGCTACAGTTTCTAAGATAGAAGAGCTACTAAGACTGATAAGTGAGTTTGTCGGGGATGAGCAGTCGAAAGAGTACAAAAAAGTAACAGAAAAATCTGAATAGATTATAATAATAGCTGAAGAAAAAACTTTTCTCAATCACTTAGCAGTTTCTTTGAAAAGTTTGGTGAGTTGAGGGAAGTTAGGGGCTACAGTAGTTTAGTGGCGAAACTGAAGGCAGAATTCTTACCACCAGAGTACGACGATAGGCTTTGGGAGGAAATTAGAGGTAGAACCCAGGGACGGAGGCCATCAGTATTTTTGTGAGCGTGATGATAGGACTGTTCTCTAGGCTAAGCGAGCCCTGTAGTGACGAGATTAAGCTTAAGGGGATTCGAAGGAAAATATCCCCGTTTTACTAAACACAAATGGAACTGATTGAAATTTCCTCTTTAAATCAATTAGTTGAAGTTGGCCACCGTCTAGAATGTACTAGGTAATTAGTTGAGAAATTCGTTCCGCCACCATCACAGTGAAATACTAACCTACTAGACCCAGATTTGGTGTATGTGGAAGCTGCGGACACCGAAGTGCAAGTAATTGCTTCTCCACCATGGGCGAATAACTCGTTGACCTGTATCCGATGTGAGCAGACTATATACATCGCAGTTCTGTGTCCGCAGACCATATTCGGGGCTCTGAATGTGCCTATTGAGGTCGAAAATGTTGTAAAAATAATGGAGATTCTTGTGATTCCTAGCCCATGGCCTTATTCTGGGATCGGATTTCTTTTAACGATTTTCGATAATTCGCGAAAAATGCAAAATTTTTGTCCTCTTTGGACATTAAATCTGCCTAATCGCAGATTCCGATAACAGAGAGTTCGAAGAAGTACACGGCCTTCACTATTCCCGAAAAAGGGCTGTATCAATTCTGCCGCATGCCCTTTGATCTCCACAACGCTCCTGCAACTTGGCAGCATTTTATAGATACAGTCCTTTTAGCCGATCTCGAGCCGAATGTATTCGTTTATCTGGATGATGTTACTATCGTGTCAGAGACTTTTGAGAGGCATTTGGAGATTCTTAGGGTTGCATTAAACCCTAAGTGTGAATTTTGCAAACCAGAATTGAAATACCCGGGGTACATGATCAACGGGAAGGGATTGTTGGTGGACCCGGATAAGGTTAGGTGCATGGTTGAGTATCCTCGACCAACTTCAGTGTCAGCAGTGCGATCGTTTGTACGCATGGTGTCGTGGTATAGACACTTCGTTCCTAATTTTTCAGATCTTATCTCATCGGTAACTGGGCGTTTCAAGAAAACACGGGGATTGTGAGACTGCCTTTACTTTCTTAAGGGAAAAGTAGGTGAACGCACCCACCCTCACTTGTTTTTTCTCTCTCTCCCCCCCCCCCCCCCCCCCCCCCCTTCATAGTACATACGGTCTCTTCGAGTTATGGCATCGGTGTTGTTCTTGCCCAAAATAAGTCGCCAGATGAGCAAACATTGATCAGTTACTTGAGCAGATCCTTATACAAGACGGAGTGGAATTATTCGAAGACAGAACGGGAGTGCTTGGCCGTCCTGTGGGCAATCAAAAAACTCCGTCCGTACTTGGAAAGGAATAGTTTCACCGTAGTAACTGATCATCATTCCTTGGTCTGGTTAAATAATTTGAGAGATGTAGGGTAGGTTGGCTCTGTGGGCTGTCAAAATGCAGCAGTACGACTTTAAGGTCGTGCATACTAAGGGCAAGGTTCCCCACGCGCTGTCTAGGGTAAAGGAGGACGTAGCGTCGGTGTCATTAACTACAGAAGATCCATGGTATTTTAAAATACTGGAATTGGTTAGAAGAGAGGGAGAGAAGTATCCGACTCGATACTATTTAAGCTGTTGCCTTCGGGATACCCAAAACTGAATAGCGAGGGGAATGAGTGGTAATAAGTGGTTCCAAAGGATAGAAGAGAAACAGTTTTGAGATCAAGCCGCACCTGCGTAATTTGTCAGATGGTGAAAAATGACTTAGGGAAACCAGCAGGGCTTATGGCGTCTCAAAGCAAGGTTAGGTTATGTGTGGATTTCATCGGCCAACTTCCTCGGTCAACCAGAAGATACAGCAATATTTTGACTGTAGTTGACTGTTTCTCGGAATCACACCTATTCTTTCCTGTCCGTTCAGCTACAGCAAAATCCGTCAGGACCATCTTGGAGGAACAGGTGTTCTAATTATTTGAGGTACCTAAGTGGTTAGTCTGTGAAAAAGGGCTCAGTTCAGAAGTAAGGAGATGACTGACTTGGCACGTGCTTATGGGATTACAAGCTAACCCCGCGGAAAGGTATAACCAAACCTTGAAAACTAAACTCCAAGCATATATTTCTATGCGATTTCTAAAGACAAACCCGTATTTTGTCATGTTCGCAGGGAAACGCAGGTTAAGGGCGATGGTTCCCCTTTTCTTGCAGAGGGTTTAATTGCAGATAGGTCGGTCGATGTTCAGACGTGGTCAAAGGGTTTGGGTGAACTAGTGGAAGACGTTATGGCGAGCATACAAAGTTCGCCTCTCAATTCCTCCAGCCAATATAATTTACGTCGCCGAGATATTAAGCTTTACCCAAAAGATTTGGTACTTAGGAAAAACTACGTTCTCTCCAATGCTACTAAATATTTTCCGGCGAAACTTGCCCCAAAATGTAGGACCTTTTGAGATCATTAAGCGGGTTTCACCCTGGACATATGAGCTAGGTGATCGTAATGGGAAAAAGGTAGGTGTGTGGCATGAGCAAGATCTAAAACTATTTACGAATAAAAACGACCTTGACTTATAGTAAATATGAGTTGGTTACCAAGCGACGAAACCTTTAGAATGGAAGGGGGGAGTATTATGGGATGTGTGAAGGTATTGCTATCTGGTCACCCGTTAATTTTCCTAATCTTACTGTAATCTTACTGGTCTTCTTGGTTTCTTCTATCTTCAAGATGTTGAAGTGTTTTAGTGGTTCTACTTTTAGACCTATATCTTCTATGATTGCCTCATAGTTATTTATATTTAGTATTTTCACTTGGCATATACCATTTGCTATGATGCTATGGATTTACCTATCAATACCCCTTTGCCTATTTCTTTATTTAGTGAGACGCTACATTCTAATATAGATAGATTAGTAGTTGGCATTGCTTCTGTTCCGGGTGGTATTTTCAATATATAAAACGATTTTAATGACATTGGGATGGTTACTTGTTCTTCTTGTATAACGGCTGCGATAGTGTAAGGCTCATGGTTTATTTTGCATATGTTTCTATTATTTTTATTTTATTTTCTTATTCCAATCATGTATGTACAATAGCAAAAATCAAGTATATCATGGCAAAGCCTGATTGCCAGATTGACTATTAAAAAAAATTACATAAATACATTCATTGTGTCTATGTTTCTTACACATCAGTATCTAACACCAATCTTTCTTATTTATTTTGATTTTGGATTCAGAAGTTTTCGCTGAGAATTCTATTTCGGTACTCTACAGTACATAAAAAGTTTTTGCACCTCGATTTCGTTTAAATGCGATACCATTTCCATGTCAGTTAAATAATTGCAGCCAAAGACGGATCGCCTTGTTTCTACTAGCAAAGGGCATTTTCCTAGAAAATGAAAGACATCTTCTCTTTCTCTTCGGTTACACAGACTGCATAGAGGTTAACTTTAAGATTCCAAGTAGTTCAGTACCTATACAGTTGGTTGATCATCTATTCGAGCGATTGGAGATCTGTTGAACGCCAGACTCTGTTTGAAACCATTCGGCTATAGTTCCCTTGTACAGATTTTGTAAAACTTTTCCAAACTTTGGCGACATCCCAAGTCCATAGAGCTTGTAAATAAGCGCACGTCTATCCATAGCATCGAATCAGTAAAGAATCTGTAAAGTTTTTTTCCCGTTTTGAAGGAAGGATTCTCCAATGCTCTTTAGCACAAAAACGTGATCGACCGTGTAGTAACCAGGCCTGAAACCGGCTTGGAATTCTTTTATTATTTTAATAAGCCTTTTTGGTTAATCCACTTATTGAGTCGCTGTTGCAGAATTTAAGTAAATATTTTGTATGACAAAGCTTATCCCACGATAATTCTACGGATTTTGGGTATTTCCTTTTTTATGAATAGGATAAATTAAGTACACCCTTAACTATTGCGAGATGGTTCCATGTGTTAATATTTGGTTGAACACTATAGTGAGTTTATTTATAAGTTCAATAGTTCTGTACTTATAGAACTCAACGGGTATCCCGTCGGAGCCTGCCACCTTACCATCTTTTAAGCTTTTCAAGGTGTTAATAGTCTCTTCACGAGTTATATGCGCATCCAAAACCAGATTTTCGTTCCACGGTTCTGTATAGCAATGATTACATTACTGGCGAGAGCATTTAACAGTTCCTTAAAATGTTGATAAAGAACAGCAGGTGTGAGGTCTCGAAGTATCGTAAACTTATTTCCGTTCAAGTGCTTTAACACACTCCAAAAACCGGTAGCATTCTTGCATTGCGATAGTCACCTAGACTCCTCCATAAAGAAATTGTCTCGTTTGCATCTGCATATGTCTTATTTGCTTCCAAGTATTGATTTTTGCAGAACTCATTAACGTGTATACGGAGGGATTTCAAACACGCAAACGACCTCTGTCTAGCACGCCGGCACTCCCCGTCAAACCACGGTTCGATTGGTATCAATTTGTTTCTACCAACGATTGAGTAAGCAGATCTTATACAGGTTGTGATCGATGTTATTTCGGAATCGGTACTTCTGTTTAGCGAGACTTTGATGTTGATCTGATAACTAGTTGAGTTCCTGAAATTCCACTTAAGGTTTGGTAGCATTTGAAAATTTCTAGAGCCAGACTCTTTATTGCTTCCAACTAGGAACTCCGTATATGTGGGCAGATGATCGGAGATGTTACCACATAACTTTGAAATTGTGTACACAGTCAACCCAAGACCCACCAGCCAGATAGTAATCTATTATCGAACATCCTTGAATTCCAACAAATGTGAGAATAGCGAAATCCCGTTGAAAATTCGCAGTCCAAAGGTGTCACAAAGATCCAATAATCTCCTTCCTCTTTCGTTACGCGTTTCATCCTTAGATTGGTGCAATATTCCAGCTTTATCATTTTCTATTCCAGCTTCATTCCCACATCCAGAATTAAAATCACCTACTAAGAGCACGTTTGGATTATTATTTTTCATCATAAACTCGTACAATTTCTCGAAATCTGATTCCCATTTATTGCTACTCGTATTTAAGTATATTGGAAATATTAATAATCAAGCGTACAAATGTAATCTCATTCATAGTCTTGAAGTTGAAGGCCATATTTTGAATAGTTTTTTATATACCAAAATAGCAACCCTCACTCGCTCTTCCTCTCGTACTTCTTCTTACCGCTGGGATCCATACAAAATCAAAATTGTTAAATTTACGAGTACTTCCAAATCTACTTCAGTTAGAAATGCTTCAAATAAAAATATTGGATCATAGCTGTTAACATTTAACATATAACATATATTTTAAAAGAAAATCTTTACCTAGAATATTATCACTTGATATTGGGAAACCTTTCTTAACTGCATGAAATTTGTGTGTTACTGTATGTTAGTTTTAAATATGTCTTTCCTAACGTATAAACTACTTCGCCAGCTATGCTAATCTACACCTTTCGTCACTCAGAAGGTCAGTATTTATGTCGCCTTCTTTAATTTTAAATTTTTTTTTAATTTAATTTTTGTATCAATATGTCAGATTCGGTGTCTATCAAAAACTTGTGGTTACTATTTATTATAAATTGAGTATGTGTATCGTTATATAGTTTGTGAGGTAGTTGGAAATCTTATAGATATTTAGTTTTGGTTTCCCGGAGAGTATCGATATTGGCTCTTCGGACCCATTTCGTTTCCCTGGTCACATACGATGTTTATTCTTTTGTTAGTATTATTTTGTCTGCTGAAATTTCTTCTGTAATGGTTATTTCTTTGGGGTTCATTAAATTGATTTTATCTGTGATGCGCTCCCTGGTTGTAGTGTGGGTATTTTGATTGTTTTAGTTCTGTAATTGTGTTGCCGTTGGTATTGTGGTCTTTTATTTTATTGTTGTTGGTAGCGTGGTTGCTGGTAGAATTTTTGGTGTTGTGTCTTTTTGCTTACTTAATTTGAGTGCCTTAATGTATTCTGTCTTTTTTTTAGCTCTAGCTCCTTCTATTAGTTTGCAGCAAATAACGTTGGTTTTCTACAGGGTGTCCCAAAAATCAACATCAAGCCGGAAACGGGTCAAGTGGTGTCGGTTATCACAAAATTATAAAAAAAAAATTAAGTCATGTACTCGTACTTTTAAAATTATTGGCACTCAAAAAAAATTTGAGAAATTTGAGAAATTTGACAGTGACGCCGTGATTGAGACTGATAAACACGCCATTTCGACTAGTGTGAGTGAAACAGATAGCTCACATTTGGTACTCATTTTAGGTTATTAAAAAGAATTAACTATGAATCGGGTTTCTTAAACAAAATATTTTTTTTGTCCGCAATTAAGCGTTAGTCTAGCAATTCCATTTTGGAATAAAGACTAAATACGCCATCTTTTAAAGTTACTTGCCAAAATGGCATAGTACATTTCTTGGTCAGTACAGTCAGTTGAAGTTCGGTGATTAATGATTTTCAGATACATGGATGGACAAAAAATCAATATTTTAGTTAAAACTTATATGGTTATGTTTAAATTTTGGACCGTAATTCACAGAAGAGTTACTCAGGGTTATGTGACAAAAAAAAATCGAAGAAAAGTAAAGATTTGCGGTTATAGTACGAGAACATGACATAGATTTTTTTTTATAATTTTTTGATATCGTGATATTAATCCGTTTCCGGCTTGACGTTGATTTTTGGCACAAAACCGTCAAAGCTGAAAAATTATGGTACGAAGTATGCTGGTACATAGAAAAATTAACCCTATTGCAAACAACTCGTTTTAAGTGATGTTTATACTCTAAAGTTCGTCCCAGGTACCCACTTATCCATGTTCGAAACCCTGATTGGTTCCGCATAATCCACTCCTGTTTGCGTGAACGGTTTCTACACACGCACTCTTTGCGAGAGTATATCCTTCATCAGTTGGTAATTAGTTTTGCCGCGAAATCTGAAGCAGGTAATATAATCATGAATTTGCTTCTTAACCGCTCTCTTAAAGCTGAATATCTAAAATTCATTTCGTAGGCACCCCATTATTAGGTTGGATCCCAACTATGAAGGGTTACAGTGCGATGGCCTGCTTCCAGTCTGACCCCGATGTCGTTGACCAAAGGTAAGGTCTGCATGATTTAATCTACCGTCGACTCTAAACCGGTGGCTGTGGCTCAAGTGGTAGTGGACTGGCTTCCAAATAGGAAGGTTCGATCTTCGAATTGCAACCACGCCCGAAAGACATTCATTTTTGCAGTTAACAAAAATCAATTAAGATAAGGTAAGTTGACTAGAACATCAAGAACAAGTCAACTTCCACTAACAATTTAGTCTCCCCATTAAATATTGGACGCCACTCATTGGGCAAAATAACCACTGGGCCTAAAAATCTATTTTTTTCTTTTTTTCCAAAAAAAAACTTAACACATGCTGAGGCATTCTAGGTGCTTTCATACACACTTGAGTTATAAGTTCTTTAAAAAAACTAAAGTTATGACTTCTTTGTCCAGTCAGGTTGTTAGAGGTACCATAACTCTGGTTTTATTTATCCTTTGAACGAACATTTGGCATTGGGCACATTGAGCTAGAAAATTGGAGCTACTATCTTGAAGAGTTTATTTTGACTTCTGTTTTCGGATATTATTCGCAAAACGAATGCTGTACGCTATTAGCCTGAAACCCGTTTTTTATTTGAAAGGGCATGAATCAGCTTATTGAAAATATTTCCGGAGATTTGCGTATGACAAATTTTGGACTTGTTTCTTCGCCTCATCGGTTATGAGGTCAGTTTGTTTTCACTTCAAAATCCCCAAAATTGAGCAAAACTGGCGATCCATTTCACCAGTGTTTTGAGTTTGCCAAGATCGATGGTGGTGTTACACGGAACACTAAATCCGGCGGGGTTTGTATTGGGTAGGAATGTACTTCCTTATAATGATATCTATCAGACGTCGGATCTCACGACTCTATTTCGCACTAAAACACTCCCACTTCGAACGATCAGCACGAATCCAGGACAGAATAATAGTGGAATTCGTCCAGGCGAACGTGGGAGGGCTAGACCATTGAAGAATCTGTTTTATGTGATTTAAAAGTTTGGTCAGTGTAATGGTTCCCGCATAACTCCAAGAGGGGAAGAGTGGTTGGGTTTTCTGGCGGGATGTTTTACCTCGGACATAGAGAGCACACATGAAAACTTTTCCGACCTCATTTTTTGCTCTTAGGTAAACTACTGCACTATATGCCCTTTTAGAGGCATCGGAAAACCCGTGGATTTGCTGTGTGATTCTTGTTACCAACTCTGTGTACCCCTACGTGAGACCTGTATTTTATCCTGATCATCCTGGAATGTGTTATTTGCTTCTGTCACTTTCGGAGGGCTTTGATGTGTTTGTTTGAGATGAGATTTTTTTATTGTTTTTTTTCTGGTTTGTGGAGAGGAACTGAATTGAATACTTAAATAAAATTAAATTAAACCAAGGGATTTATAAATATGTTTAACGCCTTTGAGAAGATGTCTTATTTTTTAAAAAGAGCAATTAACTTCGCTGTATATTCCTGTGACAAAAAAAAAACAAAAAACAAAAACAGCGGCCGAAACCGATATGAGCAAAAATAAATACCGCATCTGTCCACTTCGTGTGTGACGATTCAGAGGTTCGTTTGGTACTGAAAGTCAATTTCCATTATTAATTAGTGTCCACATTAAATGTTGGATGCCACCCATGGAGCGAAATAACCGCTGATCCCAAACTTCTTTCTCTCTCTCTCTCTCTAACCCATTTTCCAGAAAACTTAATACGTGCTCTGGCATTTTAAGAGTAATAATACCATCTTGAGTGTTAAGTTCTCTAGTACCACAATTATCACATCATCTAACTATCAAAGAAGAAAAGAAAATTTATTATAGTGATTGACACTTATTGTTAATCTTCAAACCCATTGCTGCATTGCTCCTGCCGGTTGATTCTTTTCCTGATTTAAAGATTAGATCCTCTGGAGGTTTGTGCTGCAATTCGTAGTTTTGGATCCGCGGAAATCATTAAGGACATTGCTCTCATTAATTAGCCATTCGAACTCAGTTTAGCTATTTACCATAGGCATTCAGGAACTATGTTTCATAAACTATTTAAACCAAACAATTATTTATATTTGCAAGTGTGCAAAACGCCCTTAAAACAGTCCAAGACTGGTACACCAGAGAGAATCTCTCCATAAACCCAAATAAGGCTGTCAGTATAGTTGCACTTAACGACACAATCGTTGAGTACTCCGACGAGGTCACATATCTGGGAGTAATCCTAGACAAAAGGCTTGACTGGAGCTCTCATTTAAACAACAAAACAACTAAAGCAACCAACGTTTTGTGGGCCAGCTGTCCCGTGTACGGCATCCAGCATATTCTTCTATAGTATGGTGGACTGATACTATATAGTCTGGAGCCTTCCGGACCTGCCCCACAGCTGCGACAGAATAAATAATAGGACTATCCCACCTACATGTGTATATAAACAAAGTGGCATTACGTATCACAGTAAGTCTGGTACAAATTAAAGAGCTAAGTCTTAGTGAACACCCATACCTGAGGACCCTACTCTCCGAAATACCGGAACTTGATCTGATCTGCGCGGCAAGAGACCGCCTTCAGAAAACATTATGACATAATGGCATAAAGTGGTATACGGATGAGTGTAAAGTGGTTCGTAAGTGGGAACTGTAATACACGGACCAAACCTAAATACAACTATAGCTATGGGCAAAAGTCTCAGTGTATTCCAGGCAAAACCCAATCAAGTACATGCCAACTATAATTAGAACTCTGTTATCAATGGCGAAAACATCCATGTATACACGGACAGTCAAGCAGCTATAAATGCCCTTAGCTCTCACATCATTGACTCCAAATCAATCATATACTGCTTCAAAACTCTCCAAAAACTAAGCTTCAGGAACAAAACCAAACTGTGGTGGATTCCTGGTCATTAGGGCATTGATGGAAATGAAAAGGCCGACGAACTGACCAGAAAGGGCTCCGAAACTGCCTTTAATGGACCTGAGAATTTCCACTGTACTCCTTTCTTTTCAATTGTCAATCTGTGCGGACGTGTTTTTCTTTTTTTCCCGTATACCGAGTTCAGTTATTTTTTTACACTTTTTTTCAAAGCCCCGTAAACTGCCGACTCAGTATATCTCCCGTCATTGTTCGTCGACCTAGTTTTGTCTGCCGATTCCTCAAATTCAACTGTGCCAGTTTTGACCCCAAAAACAAAAAAAAAAAAACAAAAAAAAATCCAAACAAAAATTGTTCGTCGACCTAATTTAACCTCAATAAACAAATAAATAAAGTGCTGTGCTAGTGTTTTGTGCTCAATTGTTGACCCCAATGCCGAATGGGTAGCATGCAATTGTCTCTGTTGAAAATTATTCCATGCCATATGCATCGGACTTAGCCGGAGATCCTTTACCTACCTCAAGGAGTATTGCAGTCTCTTCAATTTTTACTGCGACGAGTGCAAAGAGATCACCTTGGCTCACGTTAAGCTGGCAATTAAACGCAACAACGAATCTATTAATGCGATGCTAACCGGGAATTGTCATATTAGCAGAACTATTCTTGACAGAATAGAAAAGATTGAGGACTCAATAAACTGCATTATTAAACTGGAAGCTTACAAGTCCACAGGAAGAATGATCGAAAAGCAACAGATCCAAAATCTGTCGAAAAACAAATCTAACCACGACAACGAGAGCGAAGTGATCAAATATCACTTCGACGGAATAAAACCTTCCTCAAAACAAATTTTGCAAACCTCCTTATATTCAACGAATTCACACACTTAAACGACTCTATCAACCTTCTCCGTACTGATCTCGACTCGCCGAATTCGGTCGAGAAGTGAGATTGGCTTCCCACAGAATCGATGGAATACCCGATCAAATTCAGTTCCAGGCTAGTTCCCCCTACAATGTCTCAATTCATAATGAATTAGTAGACACGGAGTCTCACTTGCCATCATTTTTAAATACTCCTACCGCCACCCTAACAAAAGAAACCGAAACCGTTTTGCCTTCACCAACTGAAATCCCGCCCGTCGCCGCTGGAACATCATGGACCCCTCCGAATGGAAAAACAGACTCGAAAAGCTGAAATAGGAAAACCATGCGGCATTCTTCGTTGAAGGGGCTCCTCAACACGCTGACGCTTCTTGGGTGCGGAATTTCTTTCACCGAAGTTATGCTATCACCATTAGCGAGTGCCAGATGATTTCCCCCGCTGACTCCAATAGTTCCTCCAGTTTCAAAGTCAACATCCCAACCAAATATTTGTGGTTGTTCCCTACTCCTCCTGGTAAGGCAACTAAACCTGGGAAGATAAGTATCACCAAATGCTCTGAGGAACGAGAAAACGCACATCGCGAGGGTACTGAAAGTTTCAAAAATAAACGTAGTTTTAACGATAAACTTAAAAAAAGACCCCTCTCCAACTCCCTACCAAATAAAAATCACCATTAGCGAGTGCCAGATGATTTCCCCCGCTGACTCCAATAGTTCCTCCAGTTTCAAAGTCAACATCCCAACCAAATATTCGTGGTTGTTCCCTACTCCTCCTGGTAAGGCAACTAAACCTGGGAAGATAAGTATCACCAAATGCTCTGAGGAACGAGAAAACGCACATCGCGAGGGTACTGAAAGTTTCAAAAATAAACGTAGTTTTAACGATAAACTTAAAAAAAGACCCCTCTCCAACTCCCTACCAAATAAAAAACATGCTACCAAAATACGAAGCTCTAATCACGATCCTAAATGGAGCTTCAAAACAAACTTATTCCCCAATTTTAGTCCTCCCTCCCCACTTATCCGACACAAAGCCCTTATACACCAATCTTCTAATCCCCTAATTCTCCCCGTTCTACCGAAGCCCCCGCGCCAACGCGTCTCTTTCAACTTAACCCATCCACCCATATTATCCCTTCTCAACCTTCTACGCCACAAAACCCAGCTAGCAACTCATTTCCTAATTTCGACCTTAAAACTCTAGCTAAGTACCCTAATTTTGTTAACTCCCATACCCTAAACCCTTAATCTCATCCCTCGTCCAACTCCATATCCAAATATTTATCTCCATCTTCCTCCTCCACTGCTCCTATTCTTGATCCCCTTCCCCCCCACTGTTAAACTAACACAGCAAACCAATGGCACTTCAGAAAGTCGATATGCACCCTCTAGGCTTAGAGAAAGAAAGATATATGAAAACATTCGCCTCTTTCTTGACTATCTACATGCCGAATCGGACTCGCTCTGCTACGAAGGGAAAACCAAAACCAGCGTCATGGTTTCTATCCAGCTATCAGTCTCAGGAATCTTTATGTCAGGTACCACGAGATTTTTAACATGTCCCCTTAGAAAGTATCAGACGACCTTGCTGCATTCGGCAACTACGTTCACTCTAAACGAGTCTTACACCTACAGCGAAGCCGAGCCGACCACGACAAATTTGTTCGTCCATAACGTTCCTCCTTAAACCATCCTGCCTCACACCGCCAACCCACAACATCCATCTAACATTTTACTACCAGAATGCAAGAGGTCTCCGTTCTGAAACCAATGCTGTCTTACGTCAATCGCATGCTCTTCCCTTTGATATTTACGCCTTGACCGAAACCAATTTGATTCCTGACATAAAGAACCAGGAATTGTTCCCACCTACTTTTAATGTTTTTCTCGACGACGATCCTACCCGCACACATAAAAATTACCCCTGTCGAGGCGTCCTACTGGCGATCGACAACAGCCTTAACTCCCATTACAATTTCTTCATCCTCTAAAGCCGACTTTGTCGAAATAAAAATATCACTCCCTCTCAAGTCCCTTTACGTCCCTTACGACGAATCTTACCAATTTGTTATTGATGCGATCGACCATTTAATTGACCTGTCAGACTCTGTTGATGATATCCTTATTTTCGGCGACTTTAATCTTCCTCAGCTACAGTGGACTCCAGATGATTAATCATTTTTCATCGCTTCAAATGCCAACTCAGCTAAGGAATGTCTCTTCTTAGATCGCTTAACAGACTCAAGTCTATGCCAAGTCAGTGGTATATCCAATTATATGGGCAGGAAATTAGACCTTATTTTCACAACAGGTCCAATTAACTCCTCGATCTCACTTTGTCCCCTATCTCTCTCAACCATCGATAAACCACAGCTCCCTTCTACTATCATTTTTTCATAACTCTTCATTTCAGTCCACTCCCCCCACAACTCTCTCATCCCACGAATTTCATAAAGCGATCTTTCACAAAATCAGTGAATATCCCAGCAGATCCCTCTTTAACTTTCACAACCTAAGTATATCTTATCCATTTTTTATAACGACATATTTAATTCTTTTTCCCTTTACGTTCCGTTTTCCCGCCTTAAAACATCATCTACTAGTCCTCCCTGGCATAATCGCAAGCTTCGTTCCTTACGAAATAAGAGAAATAAGTTATGGGCTATTTTCCTGCGTACCAGATCCTTTTCCGACTATTCTAACTATCTTGGTGCTTATCTTCATTCCACCGAAGTTTACGATACCCTTTACCAACGCTACCTTAACAATGCGCAAGTCAACCTTGTAAACGACTCTACGTCCTTTTTCCAATTTGTGAACTACAAAAAAAAAGTCCGATAGTTACCCTCCTTCCCTCTCTTTCAATAACAGGTCATCAACCGATCCACTCACCATTGCCAACATATTTGCCACCTTTTTTAAAAAATCCTTCACCACCGACTCCTTTGTACCAGCTCCATCCTATTTTAGTTACCTACTGAACTTCTCCCATGGCCAACTTCTATCTCATATTTTGGATCCGTCTTATATCGAATATAAATTACACCACATCAATGACGAATTGATGCCCTCGGCTTTGATCCCATACTGTTAAAATGGATATCCTCTTACCTCGAAAGCCGTGTTACAGTGTTCGTTTTCGGTTAGCCCATTCGGCTCCATTTTCTGCCACCTCAGGAGTTCCACAAGGCAGCCATCTCCATCCCCTTCTTTTTATATTAACCATAAATGATCTCGATATGATCATTAAGCACTCGTCTGTCTCCCTTTACGCCAACGATACCAAATATTTCAAAACCATTTCCTCTCCCCATGACTCTTTCCTCCTTCAACAAGATCTTGATAGTTTTTCGATCTGGTGCCTCAAAACTTGTTTGGAATTTATATCGCCAAATGCCAATCTATCACCTTCTCACATAAGGGGAACCAATCTCCTCCCCGACTCTATCTACTTCATAACCAACCTATCTCCTCCGTACAATCTCTTCGCGAACTCAGCATATTGTGTGATATGGAGCTCAACTTCCGTTTACATATGGATGAGATGATCCCATACGTGACCAGGTCCCTCTATATTACCTTTGAGTACGCCATTCAAGTATGGTCCCCATATCATCGTGTTCATATCTCGAGAATTGAAATCATCCAGTGCCGTTTTCTTCGATTTGCTCTTCGAGATATGCCCTGGGGCGATCCTTTTAATCTGCCCCCCTATCAAAACCGTCTCAACCTTATCATCTTAAACACCTTTAAAGATCGCAGAAATGCAGCAGACTTTCTCTTCATTCATCCACTCCTTACAGGTCACGTTGAATGCGCGTCCCTTCACAACTCCATTTTCCTCAACACTAACCCTCGTAATCTACGTACCCCTCGACTTTTCTATCTACCAACCCACCACACCTCCTATGGCGCTAACGAACCAATATCCCGTATGCTACGTCAAATCAACTCAAACTCTACCGTCTTTGACTTCCACCGCACCACTCCCTAACTCAAATCCGTTCTCCTTCACCACACTAACCAACCTTGGTTTTAAGATTTAGTTTAAGTTTAATTTGTAAGTTATAGCTTGTATTAAGGCCCACCAAAATTAAAAAATATGTCTCTTTAGCTTTCGCAAGTGATGCTCGAGAGTATTTTGGAAGAGAATCATTGGTATATACAGTCGCACCTACACTTATGCTGCTACCATCTTTGCTATCACCGTTGCTGCTGCAATTACTGCCACCAAGCACGCTCATATTCAGAACGTTCTTTTCTTCGACTTTTCTCTCATAATATGTATGTTATTTGAGAGAAGTATCAGAGAAAGTTACAGCATTGCCTGACGATGATGATGTGAAGAGCTGTCATTGTCTCTTACATTTTTTTCTCTGTAGTTTAGAAACGTTGCACTTCTCTATTGTATCCTCAGGCACCAGCGCAGACAACGTTTTATAGTTTTTTTGTATAATTTTTTAGTTCACGCCAGTGACTCCAGTAATTTCAATGTAGTTTCTTAGTTGGTACTGTGGTTGATTTTCAAGCATTTCAGCTTTGCCCTTTTAAAGTTAGTTCTCTGAGCGCAAATCGCTCAAAGTCTGAAGAGATTGATTGCGTTAGCTCCTCACCATCATCGTCTGTAGCTGCTGGAAGGATTGTTGAGGATTGCTAATTGTAGTTGTTGATTTTTTTTCTTTTTTTATGAGCTAATGTATTCAATGGCAGTGTCATCTGCTCGTTTCCACTATTACCAACTATTTGCTGTTCAGGTACTTGTAGTGATTTGCGTCTAAAAATTCAACGTTTTTTATACCTGAATGACACACCGCTGAATTTGTAATAATTGACATCTGGTTGAAGTGCATTTACACAAGATGCGTGAAAAAATCACTTGCAGTTATAGACTCTTTATTTTTATTATTTTAAATTGCTACAAATAATTTGGTAGTATTAATTGCGTAGTTGAAAACACGACCTCCTGCTTGCACAGATATTTTCGATAAAAATGACAGCTTCATTGAATGACGAGCAGTTCTGCAATGCTAAAGTATAAAGAATGTATTCAGCAAGTGCTCATTTCTCTTACAAATATATTATTTACTACATCTCGGTCAATCTGGCAAGCTTGATCGACTAGGATCAACAAAAGAGATATTTATTTTTTTTATTTTACAAACTGTCGTAATAAGTTCCAACTATGAATGTTAGGTGTCGCTTTCAGCAACCGGATCTCAGCATCGTGCTCTTTCCATAACAGAATGTTACGCGCATCAATCAATCATATGGGAGTTGCGTTATTTGGCAATTTTCAATATCGCGTATTACGTATCTATGATAAGGCAGTACCTTGTAAACAACATATGGACCCCTGAATTTAGGAATTAGTTTCTTATTTACGCCAATCGTTGTAGCAGCGTTCTTGATAACCACATAATCACCCTTTCCATAAACACATGCCGGATTGTTATGTTCCTTAAAATACCTCGTATTGTAGTCTTGGACCGTAGTAATTGCTTCTGAAGCACTTTCTCTTAATTTAAAAAAAATTCTTTCAAAACGATTCAATTCTTTTTCATCCAGAAATTCTGTAAGTTTGTCAACAATGAGTCCCCACTGATTGTTGGGGTAAATAACTGGTTTGGCGTAGTGAGAATTTATCTATGTATGGTATTATTTAATGCATATTCAACCTGTGTTAGTGATCTCGCCCAATTGGAATCCTCAAGGGGCTCAAAAAGTTTAGCAAGCATGCTAGTGAGACCACGGTTGACCTGCTCGAGATGACCGTATGCTCGCGGAGAGTGGACCTGAACTTTTACATGACTTACATTTCGGTCTATAAGGAAAAAACCAAATTCTAGCGAGGAAAAGCAACTACCTCTATTAGTGATCAGTCTAAATTGTCTACTGTCGTATTATTTCGTAGTATGATAGTACAGGGTATAGCTTAACAAATTTTGTAAATGCATCCAGGACTAGAAGAATATGCTTTCTTTTGGATCGAATAGATAGAAGGGGGGATAAAGTGATTCAAATGAATTGTATGAAATGGAAGTTACATTTATTCGAATGGACAGGAGAAGAGTTCCTAATACATCGTATAAAATTCCTTGTATACAATAATTTTCTACCGTTCAATGAATATCTCAAAATTGCCCTTGATATGATCAGAACATTTCGTCATACCTAAATGCCCAACTTTTCCGTGAATATGACTTAGCAGATTATATTCAATAGCTGAAGGAAAATAGAGTCGGGGCTCGAAGGCTAGGTTTTTTTTTAAACACTGTAAAATCCTGAAGAATAAATGACTTACAATTCTCTGCACATAATTTATCTCTAAGTTTTGAAATCGTTGCATCCCAGGTTTGAGAGACCCCAAGCTGAAAGTCAATGTCTTCAGAATTAACTACAGAAATTACATTACACCTACTCAGGGCTTCGACATGACCCATTTTAACTACACTTCGATATTTTACTTTATAATCTTACTTCTAAAGTTCAAGGGCCCAACGAGAAATTCTAGGATTGACACTCTATTTGTGTAATGTAACTGCAATCAGTTAAAACGGAGCAGAGCTGAAACAGCTGAAATTATATCGAGGTCACGAGCTCAAAGCTAATGTAACTAGATTCCTGAGCAGTCGTACTTTTTGAGAAATATGCCACTGGATGGAACTTGCCATCATCCTGTCGCTAAAGAAAGAAGAACTGCATCATAACCGAAATCACTTACATCGCAGTGAAATTTCGTCTTTTTCGCTGGATTATAAATTGCCAACACAGGGGAAAAGTTAAATGTTGTTTTAAAAAACGGAAGATTGAATTTTTTTTACCAAATCATATAGTGGTCATGTAATTCGTGAGAATGATTGTACAAATCGACTGAAATACGAACACAGACCAAAAAAAGAATGGGACTGTTTGCTGTCTTTAAGTTAAGGATATTGGGATATAGCCGCAAGAGGAAATCACATGTCTGAATACCATCCTCAGTTACCTCGTAACAAAAATATTTAATAGTATGAATGACATTTTCATAAATTTAGTTCCAGACATCGTAGAATTCGAGGAAGCAACTCAAGATGATCAGATATATTTTTTCTAGCTATAAGTATATCAGCAAAGTAGGAAGGTGTGTCAGTCATAAGTTTAAAACTCATCTCAAAATATAAAGGTCGAATCTCAATTTTGTTAAAATTTAAGTAATTACCCTTATTGATGTTATTAATCTTATCTGAAGTAAGTAAATATTAGGGCAAATGTCTATTTCATCATGTAATTTTGACTAAAATCACAACTTTAATTAATTTATTTTCGCAACAATTTATTACGTCACTATCACTCAAGCTGTTCTGATCAACTTTTCTCTAAAAAAAACTTTATTACAAAACAATTATTGATGTCACTCTGAGAAATACAAAAATCCTCAGTTATACTTTTCTCAAAATTATCATCACCCAAAGCAGTGGTCACTACATCGACCCCAAAAATACTACCTCTATTACTCTGATAGGAAGAAACAGTTGGCTTCCTAAGTATGGAATCATTGAAGTAAATGCACAAATACGAATACAATCAATTAAATAATACATTTTTATTAATACAACTCAAAGTTTTACATGACTGCTCTGAAGATACATTTTTATTTTTGAAATTAATTTAAAGACGAATGCCAAAAACGCTGAGCATATCGCGACTAGTACTCTTGATTTTACGCGGGTAATACCCATCTCAGCAACTACCCGGGTACCCGGGTACCCAGGTAATGCGGGTAATACCCAATTTCGGGGGTACCCGGTAATATCAGATATCGGGTTCCCGACAATATCGGGTAATAAGTACTAAAGGGTCACAAATACTCTAATTTAATAAAGTTGGTAATGTTCACCTTTGGTGAGGATGGGAACATATTCCACAAAGAGAACTTCACTTCCATGAGCTAAAATTAATTCAAAGTTGCCCTGCAAGATGGAATAAATATTATTTAATGTGTGAAAGGCTCTTAGCAAATCGAAGTGCTGTTATTGCAGTTTTGGCACGTAGAGGTATTACATCTCCAATATTGGCTCTGAAACTGAAGTAAGCGAAAGGGAATGGTCACAAACAGGATGGTTAAAATCTTGAAGCCATTTCAAGTTGCAACAACATTACGTTGCGAAGAAAATATAACAATTTCCATTCTACGGCCGATTATATGTGGACTAATTAATAAATACCTAAAAACAAACATCTGAGATAATGAAAATATTGTTAGCTTCATGGGAATCATGAAAGAAAGTTTGCAGAGCAGGTTCAAAATGGATAGGCAGGAATTCGTAGAAGTTCTCACAGAACAAGTTTCTCCTTTTTTGGATCCAAGACATAAAAACTTGGTAGTTGAGGTTGAAGAAGTGAGAGTACTTTTTAGAAAACATGTGCGGAACTTATGAAGAAAACTCTGTGTCCATCGAGAGTAGAGAAGTTTTGAGTTAAAAATGTAGTTCCACCATTTTAATGGTAATAAAATAATGCAGAAAAATATCAAAACCTGGCATTGCTGGCCAAAAAATATTTATGCGTGCCAGCGACATCGGTGTCGTCGGAACGTGGTTTTCTGTTTGTTTTCTCCACTGCAGAAAACATTGTAAATGGGGGCATTCGCCGCCACCAAAATTAAATCAGCAGTAAATTTAGTTATTAATAGATGGGAACATTCGAGATGCATCTCATATTGGAAGAATAGCTCAGGTCTAAGACAGGCCAAACGAGCCATCCTGGCTTTCAAAAAAAATACCAATAGATGTATAGATCTAAGTCGGCACGATATCAAAAACTTTGTAGGTTACCTCAAAGGACACCACAGTTTAAGATACAACGTCAACAAAATGAATCTAGTCGACTCTCCGGAGTGCCGACTTGTCTTGAGAAGTCGAAACTGCTGAACACATCTTATGTGAATGTCCGGCTAGTAGTGTTATCAACTTCATTCGGAAGGTACAAAATCTACTAGCCTAACTATTGTTCTAATTAAATGAACAAAATATCTGTTAGGTCAAAGAGCTGTACTTCGCATTGGGGAGTCAGAAAATTAACAAACAAAATATCATAAAATGCATACGAATAAATAGCGTCATATGGTAAGTAGCCTAGGCAAATAACAACAACTGATATTTTGGTAGGTCTCACTTAAGTTGTCCTATTTCACTAATTTTAAGCTAGCAGTGCCATTAAAAAAAATAAAAATAATTTGTATAACAAATGTAATGGCCAATACATCGATCTTGGCTTCGTTGCCGACTTGGTTACCCGCTGATGCAAGCTACCAAGATACCAAGATACCAATAGGTAGGTATAGTAATAATGATGGACGGGGGTCAATTCTTAGTTACAAGCGGAGGAAAGTTACAACCTACAACCCATAATAATGTATTCACATGTTTTGGGGGAGCATAAACAGACACATGTAGTTTCTTTAGCTACGATCATGTTATCAATTTCTCTGAGCCTGCTGCAAGCAACTAATGGTTGAATTATACATAAATACTGTTGACAAACCTGGCAACACCATCAATTTTGAAAGACCAAAGCGAAACTTGACATAACCATGGACATGAGTTGTTAAAAACAGCGTGTAGATGAAAATTACTTACTTGAATTCTTTTCAACAACCTAACCCACGAACGAAAATGTTAGTTTTTCCTTTTTCTTTACTCTTAAGTATTTAGAATAAAATTTGTAGAACGGAATTCTAAAATGTTGGTCTTTTATTGATGGAAACTGTTGTGATAAAGTTTGATTTCCTTCTAGATTTGTGTAAATCGGTTGAGTGGTTTTGTTTTTTTTTTTACTTGAGTGTAATGTGTTCCGAATGGTGTGCTTGAAGCAAGGTATTATTTTGTTGAGTCGCTTTCGTCGTTGATTTTTCCGCTGTCTGTTGTGCTTGTTTGGGGTTTGTTGGTAGGTAATGGACATAATTTCGTAATCGGCCGTTTGTACTCTCCCTGTTGTGTCCGTATTTTGACGACGCGTGTTAAGTCATCCTTCCTCTGGTATGTTTCGTTGATGCGTCCGAGGCTCCACTTGGCTGGAGGTGAGCGCTCATCTTTGATGACTACCAAATCGTCTATCTTCAGCTGCGGTTGAGGTTTTAACCATTTCGGTCTCTGTTGCAGACGGGTTAAATATTCCGGACGCCAATGGTTCCAAAATGTCTGGGTCTGCATTTGGATATTCTTCTACCGGTCATTGTAGCCTTTTTTTCCTATGGTCAGATCTCGTTCTGGCACGGTGAAAAGAGATTCCCCTACCAAAAAATGAGCTGGGGTCAGTGATTGAAAATCGTCCGGATTTCCGGAGAGTCGACGAAGCGGCATCGAATTCAGACACGCCTCAATTTGTATGAGTAACGTCGCCAGTTCCTTGAACGTCAGTGTTCCATTGCCGACGACCCGTTTGAAATGGTGTTTGACGCTCTTCACTCCAGCCTCCCACAATGCTCCAAAATGGGGAGAAGCAGGAGGTATGAAATTCCATCTCGTTCCGTCCGTCGCTAGCACTTCCGCAACTTCCTTCCAGTTGTGACCAGCTTCGTTCAAGAGTTGTTTAAGTTCAGCTTCAGACCCAATGAAATTTGTTCCGCAATCACAGTAGATCTGATTGCAGACACCTCGCCGAGCTGCAAAACGCCGGAAGGCAGATAAGAAGGCTTGGGTGGTAAGATCTGTGACTGCTTCCAAATGAATCGCTTTGGTCCCGAGACATACAAATATTGCTAGGTATCCTTTGCAAGATTTGGCCCCGCGACCCTTCCAAGATCGTATGGTGATTGGTCCCGCGTAGTCAACATCAGTATGGGTCAACGGTCGACTCGCTGTTACCCTGGCAGCTGGCAGATTTCCCATTAGTTGATGGGATACCTTATTCCTGTACTGATGACAGATCACACAAGCGTAAAGATGCTTTTTAACCGCTCTCCTGGTCTGTATTACCCAATATTTGCTTCTGGTGTGCGCTATCATCTGTTGGATCCCTCCAAGCAACCTGGCTTCATGGGCGTTCCGGATAATAAGTCCTGTCAAATGATGTCTGGGTCCGAGTATCATGGGGTGCTGTTGGTCGAATGACAGATTTGCATTTTTAGATCTTCCGCCGACTCTTAAAATGCCTTCACCGTCCAGAAATGGATTTTAGGATGCTAGTCCCTTGGATTTGCGGGCCTCTCCAGGAAACATATCTTGTTGGGCGAAGCGAACAAGTGCCTCAATAACCACTCTTATTTCCGTCGGCCTGAGTGGTACCAGTGGCCTTTTGAAAATTCCCTTGGACACCTTTCTCAAGTTGCTAATGTAGCACCTACAGTGTCCTAATACCCTCGTCAGGTGCTTCAGATTCGAGGATTCATACAGTAGTTCGTGTAATAGATCTGTCACTGGGTTAACGTGAAACGCTTGTATTGATCTGTACCCTTCATTGATGGCTAGACTAGTAGGCTGTTTAGGAAGTTCGAAGTCCCACTTCTGATTTAAAAATGAAGGGCCGTTCCACCACAGTGTAGCCTTTGGAAGCGCCGATGGCTGCATGCCTCTGGAAACTAGGTCAGCTGGGTTGTCGTAAGTTGGTATGCGATTCCAAATGTGGATGTTGGTGAGTCTCTGTACCTCTCCTACCCGGTTTCGCACAAACGTTTCCCACTTGGAAGGCGGTGCCGAGATCCAGCAAAATGTTATGGTGGAGTCAGTCCAGGCGTACATCTTAATGTTGTCTCTTTTAGGGTTCGGGTGACTTAGTGTAGTAGTTTCACCCCCAGCACAGACCCGCACAGTTCTAGCCTTCGGGAGACTTATTGGTTTTAATGGCATAACCTTGGACTTGGAGATCAGCAGGTGCATGTTGATTTTTCTGTGCTTATCTTCAACCCTTAAATATATAGCTGCCCATTAATCCTTCTCCGAAGCGTGGCTGAAAGAGTGTAACTCTTATTTCTGTGACCTACCTATCGTGTGTATCCACTTAGGCAAACGTAGAGGGTTTATGTTGATTAGGTCCTCAAAGAAGGTATTCCATTCGTCTAAAATGGGGAGTCCGACGGGATCGTCCCAATGCATCTTCTTGACCCAAAGAAGTTGCATAAAGCATTTTGCTTTGACTATGCACTGAGCAATTCAGCCTAACGGGTCGAAAAAAACCGGATTGTTGGGAGGCACATCACTAAAGCAGAAGATGTCGTTTGTTGTAAGCCAGTGGATCCCAAGGGTTTTGACTCGATCCGAATCTTCTTCGATTATCGAGAGCGACGCCTCGCAATCTTGGGTTGGAATATCAGTTAAAAGCTCCTTCCTGTTTGAAGTCCACTTCCTTAGGTTGAACCCAGATGACTGGAGTGTTCATTTAGCTTCCTTCATCTTTAGAGCTGCTTCATTCAAGGTATCAGCGCCTGATCATCGACGTATATCTCCTCATCGATTATTCGAGCTGCTGGCTGAGAGTGATGACAGAAATCTTCTGCTAACTTCTTCAACGTACGGATGGATAGGTACGGAGCAGACGCCGCCCCAAAGGTGACCGTTTTAAGGCGGTAGATTCGTTGCTCTTCCGATGGATCCTTGCGGCAGATGACTAAATGGCAGTATCAGTCCTGATCTCTTATCCAGATTTGGCGGTACATCTTTTCGATATCAGCTGTAAAGGTGGATTGGTAGAGCCTGCATCGAAGGATGATGTCAGAAACGTTATGCTGTAGCCGGGGTCCTACCATAAGCTGGTAGTTCAAAGATACTCCGTTCGAAGTTTTGAAGGGCGCATGGAACACCACACTCAGCTTCGTTGTCGAGCTAGTCTCTTTGATGACTGCATGATGAGGCAGGAAATAGTGACCTGACTTGGGTAAGCTTTCTTTTATCACTTCAATCATATGGTCTAAGCTTATGTATTCTTCCAGATATGCAGAATATTGTTCTCGCAGTTCAGGATCCGCTACGAGACGTTTTTCCAAACTCTTAAAGCGTTGGAAAGCACCTTCGTATGACCTGCCCAAGACTGGGTATGCAGCTCCTTTAATGGGAAGAGCGACTTCATAACGGCCATCTCCTGTACGCCTCACATGCTGAACGAAGTGTTTCTCACAAGCGATATTGTCGGAAGTTTCGTGTGATTCGAATGGAGCTTCTTCTTGTTCCTAAAACTTGTGAAGTTGTTCGTCGACATCCGTTGTCTGGAAAAAACTTTGGATAGGTTGGGCCTGGATTGCAGCTTTACCAAATAAAATCCAGCCCAGCTTGGTGAAGCTGAAGAAGCTCTGTCCTGGCTGAAGAAAAACGTGATATCTGTAAAGGATATCCGCATATTTTCGGATAGTCAGGTCGCCATCAAGTCCCTGGACTCGGTCTCATTGTGTTCTAAAACTGCCCTTGAATGCCGATCATCTCTCATGGAGATGGCAGAGCAGTTCAACATTCACCTCTGTTGGGTGCCGGGACACAGAGACATTCCAGGGAACTGCAGAGCCGATGAACTCACCAAAATTGGAACCACTCTACCTATCCTACCGGACAAAGGTAGTATAGGTATACCAATCGCTACGTGCAAACTAACACTAAAGCTAGATGCCAATAAAAGAACGGACCTTAGGTAGACTGCTGGACAAACATGTCTAGCGACCAAAGAGATCTGGCCAAGGCTGGATCTAAGTCGATCTAAGTGTCTGATCCTTTTAGATAGGAAACATCTCAGCGCAATAATAGGTGTCATTACCGGACACTGCCTCATAGGCAAGCACGCAAGAAGGCTTGGCGCTTTTACTAACGATTTCTGTAGAAGCTGCATGGACGCGGAAGAGGAGGAGACAATCCTCCACCTACTCTGCACATGCCCAGCTCTCTCCCAGAGAAGAAAGCTTCATCTAGGAGCTTTCTTCTACAACGCGATCTTCTACAACGAAGATCATAGATCCACGTGGCATCACAATGGGCCAATAGGCCTAAGTGGGTTGGTATTTCCAACAGCCACTCTTACCTAACCTAACCTTGGTGTTTTGAGCAACTGGCATATCGTCTTCCTTCGGCTTTAATGTTTTGAAGGCTGAATGATGTGACGAGAGGGTGAAGTTAACAACCCGGAAAGCTCAACGTGTGTGAACTTGGATTGCAAACCTAAAAATTTAACAGCCGATTCGGTGATGAAACACGTCTGCGAACCCGAATCGGGTAAGGATTGAAGTGAATAAATCCCACCTGAAGAAGATCTTACCTTTAACATTGCCGTAGACAACAACACTTGCGTGCAGAAACTCGGACGAGAGTGGAAGGTTTTGACCGAGCTGCAAGAGGGCTGTTCCCCGTCGTTCGGTGAAAAGGCTGCTCAAAGATATGGCTGTATGCTAAGCAATTACGACAAAGTCCGAGTCTCCGCATTGACGAATGGGGTGTTGACCTCTGTTGCAGATCTTGCAGGAAAACATTTTTATGGTTGCTGTCGCATGGAAGCTGTTCCGCTGTCGCACATTCCTTACCGCATTCGTTGTTGGTCGAGACTGCTGTTGACAAACCGTTTCCAGTGAACGGAATCTCGTTTCCAAAAATTGTGTGAAGTCAACAAACTTAGGGAGTTCCTTGCTGTCTGACTTACTTGCAAGCCTTTCTTCCCACAAATGCTGCGTTTTTATCGGAAGTTCTTGAAGAAGAATGAAAATGAGCACAACATCCCAATGCTCCAACGGCACTTCGGGATTCTCCGGGCTATGGACAACTTCCGTTGAGGTGTCAAGCAACTTTTTGATGGACTCTGCACCCTCCTGAGCTATCGATGGCTGGTTGAAGAGGCATTTCAGCTGGGTGTTCACAAAGAATCGTTTATTGTCGTAACGATCCTTCAGAATGGTCCAAGCCTTGGCATAGTTGCCGTTGTCGATCCCCAGGTGAGCCAAAAGTTTTTGAGCTTCACCTGATATACTTGTACTCAAATAATTCATCTTCTGTATTTCAGACAGCAATGCGTTATGGTGGATCAACGACACGAAAAGATCGTGAAAGTCTCGCCACGACTCGTAACTCCCTGCACACACTGGTAAGTTGACCTGAGGCAACCGAATGTCAACCTTTTCCTTGGAATCTTGACTATCCCCTACTTTCTTTTCAGGTGGCTGAATCTAGTCTCTAGCATCCAATAAGTTGCACCGATGCTCCAGGTACATTTCTCGGATTACGTCGAACGTTGTCTCCGCTTGACCTAACTCCTTAGCGTCTAAGGCACCCATTGCTTTCTGAAACTGTGCAGTTGCTGTCTCCATCGTTTTCTCCAGATCGGACAGATGCACGGCTATGTAGTTCGCCTATCGCCTTGCAGAACCATATTTGGAGAAATTGGTCATATCTCTCTAAAACTGCTTGCAAGTTTGCGCCAAGTACGTGGCCATTTAAGTCTTTAAATGCACAAAAAAATATTAACAAAATAAAACAAGATGACTTAATTTTTAAAGCGCGCTGCTCTAATCTTGAGGGTGTTCCAAGGTTTCCTTTGGCGATCGGCAATTTTCGGATCCAAGTTTGCTGCAGGCTCAAGGCTCAAACCAATAGCACAGGATTGGTTTTGCTTTTACACAACACACGATGGGTTTTCCACACACGGCAGGTAAATTGAATTTGGAAAATGAATTGAATTTATTAATTTTAATTGTCTTTGCAGACTACTTATAATTGCACACACACTTGGGCAGAGGCAAGAAACAGGAAAAATTGAATTTCGCAAATCCGGCTTGAAGGACCAAATATTCTTCGTTGAACAGGTTTCTTGCACTCCGCATGTATTTCGATGGAGATATATGGTATATAGAATGGACTGTAAAAATATCTGTAAAAAATAAAAACTCCACCGTTTGATCCTTTAAAATTTTGAATTTCCGCTTTTTTTATTCTGTAAAAAAAGTACATGCATTTAACCTTTAGATGTAAATTGACGGCTGTCAAAATTGCTTGAGTGGGGCGTTGTTGCATAGACGGTGTTGACTAGGTGCATGTGCATGGCAATGTTCGCACATGCAACCTATGTTGTGGTGACGACGCAACAGAAACATACTCCATCAATATCCTAAAATTTTCTCTAAACAGGGAAAATAATCCATACAAAATCCATCGCTATCGTCTGTAATAAGCAAAGGGAATATAAGCTAAAAACAGGACAGAAAAATCTTGCTCTGCCTTCCAAAAATTACAAAGAACAGCTCGCTCCCCCCCCCCCCCCTCACACACACACACACAAAACATTAGTTCCAATGCAATCCACACACAATTTTGTGACATTATTTAACCGTTTTAAAAAAAAAATTTTTTGAAAATTAAGACGTTTTGCTGATACCGATTTCTCAACCCTTTGTTTTTGTAACCTTACTACATTTTTATCAAAGTAAAAAATAAATGATCAATACAAATTCTATTTTATAAAAAAATAAATAATTGTTTAATACGAGTACATATTTATGGTTGGGGTATGTCAGACCCTAGTGTGAGTTGCATGTAACACACTCACCATATGTTAATTTTTTTTTTTGGAAAATGGGATAGAGAGAGAAAGAAAGATGTTCGGGCTCAGTTATTATTTCGCTCTATGGGTAGCATCCAACATTTATGGGGGAGACTAAATTCTTAGCGGAAGTTGGCTTGTTGTTGATTTCTAGTCAAATAATCATCTTACTTGTTTTTCGTTAATTGAAAAAAATAACGTCTTTCGGGCGAGGCTGGGATACCGAACCTTTCGATTTGGAAGCCAGTTCACTACTACTTGAGCCACGGCAACCCATCTCATTCATTCATTTAAAATGCATTTTTATTTCAGTTAATTCACTTAATTCAGCTAGACAAAAAGACGCTTAAAAATTAGCTTAATTAACTTAAAAATACTCTAAATTAAACGTAATACTTAATCTATGTCTTTCGACGTTTCTTACAGTCTGTTTTAATTTTGATATTTAAATTTATTACAACTAAAACTAAGAAAACCGATTTTAAGTAACAAAAACTTAGTAAATGGACTTGCTTTTTTTGTTGGTTCTAATATAGAATTTAAAGCTAAACCTATACACTATCTACAAATAAATCTTAACATACTTAAACTATCTAGTTATAGACATATACAATTTCTTTGTACGGATTATTCCTCTTTTTAGATAAGGTTACCCACCTCTTTGTTCTTTTATAATTTTTTTTATTTTTTTTTTATAAATTTTTTAAATTTTCTTTTCTACATCTATGTAAGCCGGCCATGACTAAAAAACTAGGCTAACCGACTTTGCTTCCGAGTGATGCTACCTCGTACTAGAGGAATTCGACGAGGAAGCTTCCTCTCCTCCAACAAGCCACCAAAATTGTTGGTGCAGCCGATCAACATTCCTCAAGTCGCGACTCCCCACCGCCCTACTGAACCGAAGACTGCCATGTGCGACGTGTCGTACGACGACAGAGTGTCGTAGTTGTGTCGCCTGTACGCAGCCGTTCGAGCAACGTGGAAGATGTCCCGGATCAGACCTTTCATATGTAGGTAGAGGAACGCTTCTCTCATGATACACATAATTAGTGTAGTAGGCCCCGGAGATCAGGTTGTTTGATGTGGTTATTGTTCTTGCAATGCGCCTTCAAGTCAATTTAAATACAAAGTTGTCCACTCTTATTAGGTTTGCCCTATTGTAGAAGACCTCATTAGGATAGAATTTTATGTACTCAGACTCTGGTGTTCTGTATAAGCGAAGACAAGTCCTAAGACAAACCCTCTCAAACACCCGAATCTTTTCGAATAAACTTGCTCTCACGTCTCTTTGTAAGGGCAAAAGCACTTTTGTCTCTGGCCAGAGCAACATCTATATGTTTGATAAAATACAAATATTGATCACATACCAAGGTATGTGACTACATTTCGACAAGAAAGCGGCTGCCCATGCTGTCCTACGATCGAGAACTTTCGCCAATTCTTTCTAGTATTCCTAGAGGCCCCAGACAATGACGTTCTAAACAGAATGGTTTCCGACTTCTGAAAGTTATCGCAATATCAAAAGTATATTAATGACCTCAATCTTTGGACCTGTTCTATACGCGATTAAGTCGTCTGCGTACGCTATGGCATGGTAAAGTGAACCTATCAGATCACTTGTGTAAATGTTGAATAGGATCGGCGAATTTACCACATCTTGTTACAGACCGTTTTTAATGTTAAATGTTCCAGCAGAAGTCACATCGCCATTCTTCACGATGAACTGTCTGCTGGAGAGCATATCAAAAAGAATATACAGCAATGGTTTACTAATGCCCAACCTGTCCTCTAACCATACTTTATCGAAGGCTTTTCCCACGTCAATCAGGCAGGCACCAGTGTACAGGTTCTTACCTTTGTTCCATTGGATATCAGAAACCAGTTTAGACTCAGCATGAATGACATCATGCCCCGCCTTGAAACCGAATTAATTATCCGGAACTATATGTCTGTGTTCTACCCACTTAATCAGGACTCTATTGATCACCTTTTCGAAAACCTTACTGATGTTTGGAAGGGGACTGATTGACCGGAGGTTCGCCGGATTGAATGTGTCTTTTGTTGATGGGGTGTACCAATGCAATTTTCCAATGCGCTGGATAATGTGCATTATTTATTGCATTATTAAACAGCGTGGTATAAATGTCCACCGCTTCTAGTTGGAGATGTCGAAGCACAATGTTCGATATTTCATCGATTCCCCCTGATATCTCACTCCTGATTCGAAGATCGTTTGGAGCTCTTCGTTCGAAATGAAATGAAATGAACCCGAAATGAATGTACCCTATCGTTGGTGATGACATTATTGATTACGGCCACCCATATTTCACCCTTTTTCACCTTTACTCTGAATGTATTTGGAATTGGAATTTGTACAGGAACCGTGTTATTCTTGTTATCCCATTTCTACGAGTAACAGCAAACTAAAATGATTGTGTCGGTTTATTTATGCAACTTATTCCTTTAATGCAATCGCTTTATTGAGTACAATTATAATTTAGAATTCCATCACTTTCTCAACAACTTTTACTTTACTTTACCTTTTACCTAAACTGCTTTATCACTAGTTGAAAGTCACATTTCAAGTTCCGCTTTCCAACTGACTTGGATATCTTGTGAGACGCTGATATTTATACTCCCCTGACATCCTTCGAGAACGTTCTGTACTATCAACGGTTCCATACATTTTTCCTAGTTTTCCTAATATTCGTTATAAGTTTCCATTCTCCTTTGGTTGAGTTTTTTAATATATATTTAAACATGGAAATCTTCTCCTATTCAAGTATAGATGACGCTGTTCAAATTTTAAGTGGTTATCATAATATTTTTTCTTCTGTCTGAATTGATCTTTATGATGAAGAAACTGTTTTTTTCCTAGATCGTAGTGTTTTTTGTCTAATTTGTTGGTATGGTTTACAGATAAAGTGAGCTCTGTGCTTGTCACTTGCCTGACTTTAAATGTACTAAAAATGGTCTGTTCCCAGTCAGCTCGCAATTCACTGAGCTGTGAATGTGCCTTTGGAGAGTTGGTAGATCGAGTGTATGAACATTTGCAGTAAGGGTCGGATGGATATATTCTGCTTCCAAGATCACCGGTCATACCACAATAGACTCTTATTTATCAGAAATAACAACATTGGATGATTTGAGCCATAGGACTAACGAGGTAGCTGCAGAAGTCGGACAGAAATTAGAAAGAATGGACATTGTTAGAGCGTTTCAAAGACGAGCTCTGGCCTATATACAAAGCAATGGTTTGCACTTTGAAAAATTGATACGATACAAGGTTTGATGAAAAAAATAAAAATAAAAATGTGCAATCATTCCTAAAATTGTTAAAAAATGTTATTTCATTATTTTAGCTGTTTCAGTACGCTGGGTCGTAACTTGAAAACCACTGTGGGGTGGCCGTGGTGTAGTGGTAGTAGCAAACGCTTCTCACTCGGAGGGTCCAGGTTCGAATCCTGCCCATGGCAAGTCAGTTTTTCATTGTGTAATTGGAACTCAGACAGAAAAATTCTGCGTTTGAAGGCAAAACACTGACACGTAGATTTGGCTGTTGTAGAGTTTTAAGCAAAAAAAACAAGTGTGAATTATAACCTTCGAATCACTCTGAGTGAAGAGAAAACTCTTTGCCCTATTCGGACTCCAACCCCTGGTGGGCTAATATCGAAACCAAATACACCTGAGTTTCAAACCACTACAAAACAATTTTCTTTTCTCCTCCTTCTGTCTTTCCGCCAGCGCCCTGGTCACAGTAAAAGGGTATCTAACCTTAAATTATAAAAAAAAATGTTGAAATTAACGTATAATGCAAAATTGTTTTTTCTGCAAAAATAATGGACGCTAACTAAGCTAATTTCAACGTATTTTGTTCTCCGATGTGCAACATTAACTTAACTATACTTCGTCTCAGTCGTTCGCAGATCTCCGCAGAGTGTAAACGTGTTCGGCTTTTCCTAGAGTGAAAAAAAAAATACAAATAAAATAAAAATAGTGATACAGTAAGTGATACAGTTAAAGCCAATTGGTTATTATTGTGTTATCTGACTCGATAGCCAAGCAGTTAGCGGCGTCGATAAGCAAATCTGGGATCCGGGTTCGATCCCAGATTGGGACTTTGTTTTTTTTCTTTTCTTTTTTTTTTAAATTGGATAAACAATCAAAAAGTGATAAGGAAATCGCGTGATGGATGGTGGAGAGCGCTCCGCTCTTCCTGACTCATACAAAAACTGAATGAGGAAGTGCTTGCTATTAAGCAAAGACAAACTGCACGCAGGCAGAGGGAGCAACTGGAAGTAGAATGCTCCCAGAAACAGAAGCAACAAAACCAGCAGCAGCAGAAACAACAACTGCAACAGCAGCAGAAACAGCAACAGCTGCAAAAACAACAACAGCTGAAACCACTGCAGCTGAAAAAACAGCAGCAGCAACAACAACAACAACAACAACAACAACAACAACAACAACAACAACAACAACAACAACAACAGCAGCAGCAACAACAAAAGCAACAGCAGCAGCAGAAGAAGAAGAAGGAGAAGGTGCCTCCGATCAACACCTACAAACTGGAGGTAAATGCAACCAAGGACCTGTGTAAGTTGGTCATTGGTAATAATTTTAATATAAAGAGATTGGGGAACGATCGCCATGCCATCCACTGTAATACAGTGGAGGGCTACGCGAAAGTGAAAGAGCTCCTAAAGGAAACGACGACGGAGCACTACTCATACACACCGAAGTGTGAAAAGCGGCAATCGATGCTGCTGAAGGGGTTGGAACCGTCTTCTGATCCTGAGGAGATCCTGGCACTGCTCAAAGAGAAGGAGTGCGAAGGACTCAAGTTTGTGGGGGTAAAGCCATTTACCACAGCTAGAGCCAGGCGGGAGAAACGGAGTCTGCCGTTCTTCCTGGTGCAGCTCAGTCCCGAAAGCCGTCTGGATAGTCTAAGGAGTATCAATGTCCTAGACTACCAGGTGGTTCACTGGGAAAAATTAAAAAGGAGCGACGGCGTTATACAATGCGTTCGCTGCCAGAGGTTCGGGCACGCCGCGTCGAACTGCCAAATGCAGCCTCGATGCGTGAAGTGCGCAAAGAACCACAGTTCCGAGGAGTGTGCTCTGGGTGTTGACGGAGCATCCGATAGGTCACAGCTCTCGTGCGTATTATGTGGGAACGTGGGACACACCGCAAACTATCGGGGTTGTCCTAAGTTCACCGAAATTAAAAAAGCAAAATTGGCTCGGCAGCAGAAGGTGGAGGTCAAACGTTCACCTGTGAGGTTTCAAACACCAGCCGTCACGCCCCAAATTTCCTACGCCCAAATGGCGTCAGGTAGGGGGGTTACGGTACAGCAAGCGACTGTTGCTTCTCCGGCTCCGATGCCGAGAACAACGGAAGCTGCACCCAACATGCTAGCCATCTTGCTCGCAATCCAAGGGCAGATGGCTCAGCTGCAAAAGCAGGTTCAAGAACAGGCCAAGCGGGTGGACCAGATCTACGCGTTGCTGCCGGGCCTAACGCAACACATGCCGTAATGGGTACGCACATGGTGGAGCAAACTTTGAAGGTCCTTGCGGTGAATGCGAATTCATTGATTAGGATCGAACGAAGAGCCGCGATGTTTAAATTGCTACAAGACCAAACTCCTGATGCGCTTTTCGCTAGCGAAACCAAGCTAACCGACAAGCACAAACTGGAGTACAATAATTATATTGTTAGAAGAAGAAACCGGCCCAGATCCAAACGTGGAGGCGGTGTCGCGATCTTCATTAAAGAAGGTATAAAATTTCACAGAGTGTACAAGGGCGTGTTGCGCAGGTTTTGGGTGTTGGAGGCAGTCGTCGTTTACATCCCGCTCCGCAGTGGAAAGCGGCTGTACTTGGCCTCTGTTTATGCACCTGAGGCTTCACAATCCACCCTATTCATTACAGAGCTCGACACGCTTTTTCGACTTCTGAGGCTGGAGAATTATTTTATAATCGGCGGGGATTTCAACGCTAGACATAGAGATTGGGGAAATAATTTGCCAAATACTAGAGGGAACCTACTACTCGATTGGTGGGGTCAGCACGATGTCATGTACAGACTCGGTCTTAAAGCGACGGATAACCCGTCGTTTCCCAGAGGCGGGTCTTATTTGGATCTACTGCTGTACGACGAACGTATACGACTGACAGGTACGAATTTACAAACATTAAACTGTCTGCGCACATTCGTGTATGACAGCGACCATTGCGGTTTTAGCACCGAAATTACGGTTCCCAACGAAATTGCGGAATTGGAGGAGTTTGTCCAAAGATATTCTTACAACTACAGTAAGACTCGATGGACACGCTTCTCCGCAACCTTGACTAGAGCGCTCTCCTCGAACACGCTCCACCCACCGTCCAATAGGAATTTGTCAAACGAGGAGATCGACAATTACCTAAAACAAATGGACGAGACAATTAAACAAACTATGGACACTACAATACCGCGGAATCGACGTACGACTAACGAAGACCTGTTCCGCAATCCTACTATTGACACACTGCACCGACAGAAAAGTAGACTTCTGTCAAGACTCAAAAACTTGTACAGACAGTTAACTGACCGACAAGACCCGGAGATTAGGACACTGAAGTCGTCGATTAAAAATATTCAAACGCTAATAAAAGAGAATTACAGAATTTCTGTAAGTTTGAATTGGAACAACAAGATTCGGGCTGTAAACACCAGCAACCCGAATATGTTTCCGCAAATAAATAAACTAATTTGGAGAAAGAATCAAAACGACCTTCAGTGTCTTAAAATAGCGCGGACAACAGACAACGAACGGTTACTGACAATAGCAGGAATTGATCCAAATGAGGCCGGTGATGATGACGAGTTCTTTGTGATCGAGGATCCACAGGAGAAGGTTGAGACCATAGGGGCGACTTTTCAGGAAGTATACAAGGCCATTGATATAATTGGCCCTTATTATGACCTGGACAGTCGCGTCTTGGGGCACGATTTCTGCATTCGAAATGAAATAGGGAACTGGCGATCCGAGGGCTCTGGTTTCACCCGGTTTAGCGACGAAAATATGGCAAATAACGTCATTGCCAGAGAGGGTGGCCTACCCCCGTTCATTTCGAAGGCAGGACTCCATGAGATCTTCGACACAATCAGGGCTAAGAAATCGGTGGGGACCGATGGTATTCCGAACATCGTGCTTCGACATCTTCCTCTAGAAGCGGTGGACATATACACCACCCTGTTTAATAATGCAATGAATAATGCACATTATCCAGCGCATTGGAAAACGGCGGTGGTTCAACCTATCCCCAAAAAGGGAAAAGATATATCCAATCCGGCGAATCTCCGGTCGATAAGTCTCCTTCCGAATATCAGTAAGGTTTTTGAAAAAGTAATCAATAGAGCTCTGTCTAGGTGGGTTGAGGACAAACATATAGTTCCGGATAATCAATTCGGTTTTAAGGCGGGACATGATATCTCACATGCCGCGTCTAAACTGGTGTCCGATATCCAATGGAATAAAGGCAAAAAACAATGCACTGGTGCCTGCCTTGTTGACTTGGAGAAGGCCTTCGACACCGTATGGTTAGAGGGTCTTTTCTATAAGCTGACTAGGCTGGGGATCAGTAAACCACTCTTGTACATTCTTTATAATATGTTAACCAACAGGCAGTTCATCGTGAAAAATGGTGATGTGACTTCTGTTGGAATATTTCAAATTAAAAATGGTCTTCAGCAAGGTGCGGTCAATTCGCCGATCCTTTTCAACATTTTTACAAGCGACTTGATAGGTTCACTTCCCCATACTATTGCATACGCAGACGATTTGGTAGCGTACAGAACAGGTCCAAAAATCGAGGTCATTAATACTCTCTTGCAGCATGACTTCGATAAGATAAGACGATTTCGCGATGACTGGAAGTTGAAAATCAACTTTCAGAAGTCGGAAACCATTCTCTTTAGGACGCCGTTGTCTGGAGCCTCTAGGGATACCAGGAAAAATTGGCGAAAGTTCTCTATCGTTGGACAACGCGGACAACCTCTTGCCTGTCGAAATGTTGTCAGATACCTTGGAATCTGGCTAGATCAGTTTCTGTATTTTGGCAAAAATGTAGATGCTGCTCTGGCCAGAGCTAAAGGTGCTTTTGCCCTTACAAAGAGACTGTTTTATAGCAGCCAACTCGATGCGAGGGTAAAGGTAATCTGCTACATGGCCCTTATCAGGCCCATGCTGGTATTTGGTTGTCCCGTGTGGTTTAATGTACGAGCAAGCTTAATGGAAAAGATTCGGGTGTTTGAGAGGGCTTGTCTTAGGGCTTGTCTTCGCTTGTATAGAACACCAGAGTCGGAGTACAAGAAATTTTATCCTAACGAGGTCCTTTACAATAGGGCGAACCTAATACGAGTGGACAACTTCGTAATTAAGCTGACTCGAAGGCACATTGCAAGAGCAATGACCTCGACGAATAACCTGATATCTGGGGCTTACTACCCCAATTACCTTTACCACGAGAGTGTGCGCTCTGACGGCTTCGTTCCACCGGAAGCATTCCTCTACCTAGATCAGATAGGGTTGATCCAGGATAGATCAGCGGTGCCGTTAATCTTCCATGTCGCTCGGACAGCTGGGGACAGGCGACTCAACTACAGCAGAGACGTCGCACACGGCAGTTTGGATCGCCTCAGGTTCGGTAGGGCGGTGGGGAATCGCGATAAGAGGGATGTCGATCGGCAGCACCAGCATTTCTGGTGGTTGAATGATGGGGAAGATATTTCGTCGTCGTTTCCGTCAATTACGGACCAGCCTCACTAATGAGGCAGAGCTGACCAATCTATTTGCTCAGTAAATAGCGATGGCCAGCTTACATAGGTTTAGGTTAGCATTTAAGAAACATATACATATATCAGTGTATACAAAGGTGTATATTGATGTATGTATGTGATTGTGTATAATGTCTATGTGTGTTTATGTGTGTATTGTACATTTAGGTTAGGTAGGCTAAGGTTTATTTTAAGTTAGATATTAAGTTTTTATAAAAAATAAAAAATTATGTCCATATGCTAAGTTTTTCGTAACAAATATTTTTTCTTAGCCTTAAGTATTCAATATAAATAGTTCTAAGCAAAATGTAAATAAAGTCGAAAGACATAGTTATAAGAATTTAGAATAGTAAGTTAGTATAAGATTGTTAAGTAATTTTAAGCTAGCATTTAAGCATTTTTTGTTAGTATGTAAGAGTTAATGATTAAGTAAATAAAATGCATTTAAAACTAAAAAAAAAAAAAACTATACTTCGTTTTTGGGTCTTAAGTTCTATTCATAGCTCAACGAATTGTGAATTAACTGACTGCGAACAAATCATTTTTATTTAGAAAATTTAAAGACTGGCAAGTGACAATTTTACTATTCCCTAAGCTCAGAGCTTAATTTATCTGTGGATTAATAAAATAAGACTCATTGTTCGCAGGTCGCTGCAACTAATTGAAAAGAGTATCTGTGAATGAAATATCAAATTTTGCCAATATTCCCTCATTCCTATTCGCAGTTCGCCGAACTGTGAATGTACCTTTAGAGCTTGTCCGTTATGCATAGTGTCAGCGCGTTCAACAGCAATTGATCTCTAGACTTGTTTGCGGTACTTATCTATTGTTGATAACCTGAATCCGAAGTCCGAATGCGCGAAACCAAACTACATAATTTCTACAAAGACAATTATGGCTGTTATGTAATTAACTTAGGGATATGTGGCACCTGTGCCAAGCTGGAAGGTCTAAATATGCTGATTAACGTGAAGCGACACGAACTTGTTTTTTTCTTGGATAAGTCTGAATTTGAACGGATGATACTCTCTCAATGCATTTACTGACAGTCATACTCGTAAATAAACAATTTGGTTCAATGAAGACAGTGCATTAGTGTGCCGCTCTCGGCATCCGAAATTGAGTTGTCGTGCTGTTGGTTGACGGCGTTTAAATCGCTGGGATGACGACAATAAAAATTAATCATCATCACGACGACGGGCGGGGGTCATACATATATATAGTGGTTCCTGTGGGGTTGTGTAAAATAACCTAGCAAGATTGCCGACTATTAGAGCTATCGTGGTTTTCTTATAATTCGAATTATTGATTTGGTCGAATTCTAAAAATGTCAATAGGCTGGAAATTATATATTCACTACGAATGTGCGATGCGATTAAAATCGAGTCATATGCTGTAGCGTAGATGTGGAAAAAAAAGTAATAATGACCTTCGGATACGAATATAATATCCCAGACAGCACTGTCCCTTGCAAGACCTTTTAATTCTGCTACCATTTCCTGCAACCACTGAGAATACCCAATAGTATATCAGTATCATCAATGTACGTATATTAATCTGGCTTTTTTCAAAGCCATGTAGACCAAGTAACGGCAAAACCCCGCCAAAACTACAATAAATGGCGTCTCAAATCATATTACCATAACACAGGATTTGTTCAAATTGAACAAAAATAAAACTACGCGTTAAAAAATTTTTGTAATTTGTAAACCACTATAGTTTTTAGGAATTTTTTTAATTTTATTAATATTTATTCCTGCAATTGTACAACAGTCAAATTTTATATTACTTGTATATTAATTTTTTTTTAGGTGCACATAATATTATTTTCTCGAATATAAAAAGATACCAGAATTAAGCTTGTTAAACCTACGTTATTAGCTTCTCTGTCCCAAGGCGTAGCTAAGAAGCTAACATGGCCAGTTTATGCTTACACAAAACAATATGCATTTACTCGTATGCTAACATACATGTTATTGTTGAATTAAATAAAATGAAGCATATACGAAAAAGATACATATATACGTATAAAACGAACAGTTTTGTATTGCATACGCTATATATTTTTACGGATGCACCTGAAATTGCGTACTAGACATGATATCAGTAAATCCACATTCCCATAAACGTGTGAGCATTTGCTGAACCGATAAGGATTTCAATTTTATTAAAATTGCTGCATATACGGCATATAGGGTTAAATTAGACTTATGAAATTATTTCTTTTCCTCGTTTTTTTTCGTCAGTCGTCAAATGAAATACATTAAACAAACGTTTAGATCTTATTTTTTTCTTGTCGCTTGTTGATAATTTTTTGTTGGTTCTTTTTCTTCTTGTTTTCCTTCGGTGCGATTTTACTAAAGATAATAGTGGTGACAAAAGAAAATCCCGTATCCGCGAGCGGGGATATTATTTTAATTTTAGTGAACGCTCAAGGTGTAATAATATAAATAAGTTATTTGTATTTTGGTATTATTATATTGTAGTTGGATAAATATCGTATTCTTTTTTAGTTTCTTGTAATTTGAATACATTGGTTTCGTAACTTTCATACGAAAGAATCTACTTTGTATTAATAGAAGACTGCCAATTATTTGGTGTTCCAATTTGGTAATTTTTAAATTTTTAACATCACCAAAATATTGTAAGAGTGAATAAAATTGGTTTCCTTTTGCTTGGTTTAAATTAAGTTTATAGAATTGATCATTTCATCTATTTTATTTATTAGTTCTGAAATTTTGAAGTAGAAATACTTTTTTAAAATAACTACAATCTAGTTGATCATGCTCTGTTGTATTATTTTCTTATTGCATTGTCCTAAAGTGTCATGATAACTTATCTGCTACCATATTTTCTCTACTTTCTTATGCAAAATCCCCATTTACGTGGTGTGACCTACTTTTGCTATTCTCTAGTGATAGTTCATAAAGTCACCTTTGGTATTATCATCAGGCTGAGCATGTTTTCGATTTTCTACCAGCAAATCCTTCAAATTTTCCGCAACAATTTTAACCTTCCTTAATATTTAAGTTATCCATTGAACTACGAGTACCACACCTTTTTTTGACATGGATATGTCTAACCGCTTGTCTTTCTGAAAAATGTGTCCGTCACAAAATGTGTCCCGTTTTTGCTACCCTTCTACCGCTCAGTGATCGTACCCGTGTGCGTCTTTGGTGTTGTTGTTGGGTTTGTGTGCTTCACAACGAATTGGAAAACAGTCTGTACATGGACACATGAATCGTCGTCGCTCTGTTTCTCGGCGTTTTGTGAGTGTTACAAATATACGTTTCATCGTTTGTGCATATTTGTTTTCTTTTCTTTCCTTTAGACTTTTGCCCAATGCTGGTACTGCCACCGAAACCGACACCGCTGATGCTACTTTTACGGTTCTTACATCATTTTATTGGTTGGTTGGAAGTGGTGGTTCTGGATTTTATTAGATTTTTCCCAGATACATATTTTGCTTTCCTTCTACCGTTCAGTGATCGTAATCTGTGCGGATAAGTTTATCTTTTACAACGATTTATTATTGGAAACAGGGGTTGATAGGAAGGAAGCATCCAATTGCGGGAAAAGATGTAGTACGAGTATGATGCGATGTTTATATGTAATGCAGGTGGTTTAAAGGTTGCGTGTAGTTGACTCATAAAAGTCAATATATAGTTGTTTTGCATCTCTTCTTTTATTCGATTGATCGTGCATGCCTACCTTGTGTTGTGTGTACAATGTGTTGCCGGAACAGGTATAGATAGAAAAAAAAATAATTGTCAGAAAGAATGTGGTAGTTTTTATTCTGAATTTGCTCGCCTATAGTCCGAAGTTTACGGGTATGTTAGAAAATCTAGAATAGCAATATGCCGATAATTCTCAGTGGTGATCTCAATTTAGATCTACGTAGCCCTGATGGTACCAAGTTAGTAGAATATATGCACAACGAACTTGGTTTAGAAATCAACAACAATCTTGCCATGTCAACAAATTGTAATTAAACAAGTATTGATGTCATCTTCTCCCGACACATCGATAATCTTGAAACACTATATTTCCTACATTAGTACATACCGCTCATTTTTTCATACAGGTAATACCATAACATAACTTAAAAAAATTTGTGTTTTTTTTACACCGGGGTAAAACTATAAACCATCTCTTTTTTTGCACAACCACCCAATATTCTATTCATCTTTACTCGTAAAACAATTAAGGTTTTTTCGTTGTATGCCTATAAGACATATCCATGTACCAATGTATCTGCATGTCGTGTAGATACCTACTATCAGCAGTTTACTGCTTTTCTTCACACTTCCTTGCTTGTCAAAGATCAAAATTAAAATGAGGTAACGTGGTGGTAACCCTTCTTCTTCCCACTTCAATAAAAAGCGTTCTCTCTCTTTCGGACAATCTTCCTGCCCGCGCTAATGTGAACAGGCACTTGGAAAGTCATGTGCAAAATAGATCCTTGGAAGAGAAACAAAAAAGTTTAGGTCAATCGAGCATATCAGATTTTTTTTTGTTACAGAACTTAACACTCAAGTGGGTATGATTAAACTTAATATGCCTCAGAACGTGTTAAGTTTTTAGGAAATATAAAGCCATGCGTTGTATCTTAAAGTGCAATAGATACGTTGCTATTAATATTATGTTAAATTCGTTAAACTCGTTGTAAGTAAAACAAAGAACTGTTATGAATGTCCTAGTATTTTTATTTAAAATTAAGAATAATTTTGTTGAAGACAATGCTCGTTTGCATTGACTGTTTTATTTAAGAAATTCCACAGGGCACATAGAACTTGACCGTTTGTTTTTTGTTGTACATAGCTCCAACCGCATAAACCTGGACTACTAGTGGAGATTATGATTAAGACCCCTTACCACTGGTGGGGGGAAGTCTTAACGTAGCGAAAAGGACAAGCTTGAAGTGTTGATCAATAGCGAATGATTCTTTATTGAACTCTTAACTATATTTATACAAAATTATTGCTAACTAAGCTTAAATTATAACAATGAGGAATAACAAAATAAGTAACATGACCTATATAATTATTGTTCATAAAAAGCAAAAAATGACAGTGAAACAAATATTGTCTATGTAGCAAAATGTGAGTCGCATAGTTTGTAAGTGCAATGAATTATAGCTTGTGTGTAAAGCATACAGCGAAGCTGTTGATGGAAAACATAGGAGTGTATTTATATGGTATTGTTATATGAAATACATTTGTGTGGAAAGATACTTAAGAACTAAACATTCTCCCGCGCGTTGAACAATTGTTCAACATTTAAATGTGTACAGAAAACTTGTTTGCATTAAGGGTGCTTCTTGGCTGTGGCGTCGGAGGATCGGTAGGAGGATCTTAATGTGGCGTTGTGACACTGATAGTTTCCTTGCTGATTTTTCTGTTAAAGTAGCCCTTTTTCCAAGTCCATATAAAACCAAAGGTTACACTGATGGATAACAAAAGTGTGGAGTAACCGATTGTTGTAGGATGATATTCACTGGCCTTGATTCTGTTTGGTAGCTTTACAAAATCTTGACTCCTAAGTAAAGTTTTCAAGGCCGTAAGCTCTTCACCTTCGAATCTATATTGAGTTGGGTTGGAATTATTCAAAGATGATTCCTTCTTTGGTGGACTTGGATGATTCAGTCCTGATGCCAAAACTTGTATATGATGGTCTTAATGCAGATGTATATTCGTAGTAAGCCTGAATAGTAACGGAGTTGTGTTTGATGGTGCAACCTGGTTCGAGATTAAGAAATCCTGATTCCTTCAGTTGTAATTGAAAGAAACTTGTTCCACATACCACGAACATTTGAATTGGTAATCTAGTAGCGAATATCCATTGGTTCTTATGAAATAGTTGTGTTAAGACGAAATTGTTTTGGACTTCCATTAGCTTGCCTTTTGGTTTCGTGAGGTTGTTGAACAGGTTAAAGCTGCAAGAACATAACTCAGATCCTTTGTTGAATTTCGCTTGTGAGTTGGAACACAAATAAGTTCCCTCCTTTATCATCCGGCATTCTTTTAAATCGTCTTTGCTTACTGGAAAGTACTGATCTCTGTGACTGCTTATTGAAATGAGACTCGTACACGGGCTGATTGCCAGCATAGTCTTGTTTATAACAACTGGTATGGGTATCATATGGAAGAGATCGCATTGGAAGTGATCGATTAATGGTAAGTTGATGATAAATACTACATGATCATTTGTGATGCTGCCCTTAATCGCCATTAACTGAAGTAAGTCTGCTTCATCTCTGGGGAATTGCTGAGTAGCTGACAAGTGGCCTTTAATTTTCGAAATTTCTACTTTTAGCTGCTGGGGTGAAAGAAGTAGTATGTTTACTCTTCCATGATGTGTGTCAGTAAGCACGTCGAGTATTGCTGCTTGTATTCCCTGTAAGTTGGACACTAGCATTGTCAGCTGAATAGATATGGAGTTGAACATTTGAATTAGATCTACTTCTGCTTCTGTCTTTTGTATACCATTCATAACCATATTGATCTGTTTTTCAAGTTGTGTAAATTTAGAAGTTGTGTCTAATTGACTTCGTTTGACGATGTTCACAGTAGAATCAATCATGGATGTCTGGGTTTTGTGTAGTTCTAATAAGTAATCCTCATTTTCCTTAACCTTATCAATTATTCTAGACATCTTTTCAGCATATTTGGAATCCAAGACACCAAAGAGAGAGCGCCCCTTTTAACTCTCCTTTCGGAAAGCAAATTGTTGTCAAACTGCAAGTTGGTTATAATCTCATTGAAATGATCAACTAAATAACGGCAGGTAGTCCTCTTTGAAAACTGTTCGCAAAAATTGTGTAAGGCAAGCGTTCCGGTTGATAATGCTGCAATTTCCTTCTTGAATGTTGCTAGTTCGTAGTATGCAATAATTTTCCATTCAGCCGTGACAAATCTTGCTGTGCCCATGCCTTCAAAGTGAATTCCTGGCTCAGATTTAAACCTTGAGATCAAGGAGCTATAAACCAAGTATAGGCAGATCTTGAGTAATTCGTTGGACCAGATCAAGGCAAGCAATGCCAAAACGCCTGTTACTGGACTAAACCCGACGACAGAAATCGTCGTTCCAATTGTGGCAGAAAGGTCGTCAACAAGTCAAGACGACAAAGAATTGGTATCAACAATCAAGCTACCAGAGGACCAGAATCAACGGGCCATGGATCAGCTTGAATTACTATTCAGAAGACAAAGAGTCATGATGCCTTCATTGGAACGAATCATCAACGGAACGGTCAGAGACGAAGCACCAGCGCAATGTCTGTTAGCCATGAACAAGTTATGAACCCAAATATAAGGAATCCATTTCTCCATTTGGGAAATTTGCAAGGATCCCCTAGCCAAAGGATATGACTTGCAGTCATATCTTGAAAACGAACGTTTCCGGCAATGCAGAACGTTTGTTGTGGCATCTCGAGCCAACCGATTACAACTACAACATAGCTTGGAATATTTTAGAAGACCGTTTTAACAATAAACGAACCTTAACTTCAGCACTGCTACAGCGAATTCTCAGTCTGCCGAACCTCACATCAGAAATGAAGGCAATCATAAAGAAACTCATAATACTCGTAAAGAAACTCGATCGACAAAGCTGCTTGCTCTATGAGAAAGCACTGCAAAGGCCTCGAGAACTACAAGAAATTAAGGAGTTCTTAAAATTCTTAAAGAATCGATTCGAGGCATTGGAAGCCGTGGGAGGAAAAGGTGCAGTCTCAGACTCGGGGCAAATCAAAATCAAGGTCACAAAGGCAAGGTGGTTACATCCGTGGCAACATCAAATGGTGAAGGCTGTAAGGTGTGCAGCATTAAGGGTCATCCACTTTATTATTGCTAGAAGTTTTTAAAAATGTTCGCTGCGGAAAGATCAAAGTGGACCCAAAAACGAAATCTATGCGTCAATTGTTTTAAGGCAGACCACACCGCAAAGGCATGTTCAGCAAGATGTTGTACTAAGTGCACCGGAAAGTACAATAGCCTGATACATTTGGCAAAACCAAACGCAATGACCCAAGACCACAGGACTGCAGACGATCCAAGGAAGTTACCAAATGAAGTCCGCCCTCCATCAACTGTAGCTAACATTAATCAAGTCCCTCCATCAGCCGTAGCTACCATTAATCAAGTCAACAAGAAGAAGGGATACGTACTTGTAGCCACAGCCAAGAAGAATATGTGAAGCTCGAGCAATTCTGGACACTGGGTCGCAGATAAATTTAATAACTGAGAGGCTCATGAGACGGCTAGCCCTCTCACCAACCCCATCAGCACTGTGCATTGAGGGCATAGGGAGGGGACACGAAATGCAAAAAAACGAATCAACCTTGGACTTCAATCAAAGGTTGGAAAGTTCGCCTGCAGGATGGAGGCATTCATACTCCATGAAATCGTAGCACCTCAGCCTGCACACGTTCTAGATACTTCAACCTGGGTTATATCTAAGAATATCACCTTAGCGGATACCAACTTCTACCGACCAAACAAGATAGATGTTCTACTTGGAGCAGAATTCTACAAACACTTTAATCGACCAGAACAGATACGGATCGGGAAAAATTTGCCTATTCTACAAAATACAGTGTTTGGTTGGGTAATAGCTGAAAAAATTGAAGATCAAATTTATAGCTCGGCAACCTGAGGAAGAAACAACGCGTGAGCTCATCGAACGATTTTGGAGGCTTGAGGATTACGACAGTGCACCAAGGCAAATGATATCAACAGACAGATATTGCGAAAACCATTTCATTCAAACCGTATCAAAAACCAACAGCCCTAGGAGACTCCAAAAAACTGCTATGAATCGTTTTCTGGTATTAGAGAGGCGTGTTAGAAGATACCCTAAGCTGAGAGAAGATTATGTAAAGTTTATGGACGAATATGAAGCTCTTGGACACATGGAGGAAATCAACCCTAACACGATCCAATGACCCCACTTCTTTATCCCGCATCATTGTGTATTAAAACCAGATAGTAGTAGAACAAAACTACTTGTCGTTTTTGATGCACCCGCAAAGACGTCATTAGGTTTATCACTCAACGATATCCTTCACACCGGGCCTTTGCTTCAAAGTAAACTATTTTCCATACTACTTTAGTTTCGCTTGCACATATATGTCTTCACAGCTGATATTGAGAAGATGTATAGGCAGATCATAATCCACGAAGAAGATCAAGGGTATCAATTGATCATTTGGAGAAGACAAGCCACAGAGGAAATGAAATATTTTAAACTAAATACTTTAACATATAGGACAACACCAGCACCTTACTTGGCTACTAAATGTCTACAACACGAAGCAACCCATAACGAAACAACATATCCAGTTGGCGCTCGAATTGTCAAAGAAGATTTCTATATGGACGATGGCATTAGCGGAGCAGATAGCATTTCCGAGGCTAACAAGCTCAAAAACAAATAACTTCGGTGCTAAATGGTGCTGGACTTAAACTTCGGAAATGGTGTTCGAATCATCCATTATTGCTCAAGCACATCCCTGCTGAGGACCTAGATATTAGCCTGGACTTTAGCGAATCAATCAAATGCAGAATTAAGACCCTAGGCTTAATATGGCAACCAAAATCAGACCAACTGTATGGAAAAGCCGAATTAATAACCATTGTATCTGTCACAAAGAAAACAGTCAGCTCAGATATCGCTCGTATCTTCGACCCACTTGGAAGCTTGGGTCCGGTTCTCGTTAAGGCAAAAATCTTCATGCAAGGGCTCTGCCGCAGTAAGGAACTCTCTTGGGATAACGAGCTACCCGAGCATTTAAGGGAAGAATGGATAAACTTTCGGAGCAGTCTATCAGTATTAAATCAGGCAAAGATCGACAGACATACCTTCAATCAAAAGACGCCAATCTCTATCCAGATTCACATCTTCGCCGACGTATCAGAAGAAGCATATGGCACAGAGGTGTATATAAGATCCACATTTAAAGATCGAACAACAGTTGTAAGACTACCAGGTGCTAAATCACGAATAGCTCATATAAAACAATAAACTCTTTCTCGACTTTAACTGTGTGCTGCAGTCTTAGGAGCTGCACTTACAAGCAGCATCCGAGATGACCTAAGACTGCAAGACACTCCAATATACTTCTGGACAGACTCACAAATCATGCTGTCATGGATCAACTCTATTTCCTCATCACTACACACGTTTGTAGCAAATCGAATTGCGAAAATACAGGAATGTTCTTTGAAAAAACAATGGCGCCTTGTCCCGTCCAAAGAAAACCCAGCGGATCTACTGTCGCGAGGAATACCAGCAGTCAGCTTCATGTCATGCAGCATGTGGCATGATGGGCCATTCTTCTTGCATAGAAACAAATCAGGATGGCTCCGACCTTTCATAAAGGAGCTAGATCCAACAACCGATCTTGAAAGAAAAAGAAAATACACAGTTACAGTTTCACTGACACAAACCGCTCCAGAGCAAATTATTCACCACATAAATCATCGAAATTCCTTCCGATTCTTACAACGCACAATTGGATACGTCCTAAGTTTTATCAAGAGAACCAAAGGAGAATATGCAACTGCAGAGGAGCACATATCACTCTCACCTAAGGAACTCAATGAGGCCCTAACAAGAACCATAAGAGAAGTACAGGCAGCTGAATTTGACATGGAAATTCAAGATCTCAAGGGTCACAAGGGCTTATGTAGGTCCAACGCACTGATCACCCTAGCACCATATTTAGACGAAAGCAGCACCATGCTGGTACACAGGCAAACAACTGTGAATTTAGTTTGCTTAACAAAAACACGACGCTATCATGCAACATAATGAAGTGAAACAACAACATGATCTGGTCACAATTGAGCAGCAAGACCCAGTGGATATTCGGCACGTTCCAGGTCATGCATCTCACCGCTGTATTTAAAACAGATACAGTATAAATCGAACTAATTTGATCCGGCTTCTTACACTCAGAAATGACTGCATAATGAGAAACAATCGCCATTCTAGGACATCATATGGGGACTAGCACGCTGCATTCCTCCTACATCAGCTTCGGAAACTTTTCATCAATCGCCAGACCCAGCGAAGTTCATTCCGCACTGGAATTAACTCCAGCACTCCACTATCACACCTCTCTGGGATCACTAACTACTCTTCAAGGTCACCTTGCCGATCTGCAGACTCAGAGACTCCCAGAATTGCTTGAAAAGGTATTCGCTAACAACATTCATCACCATTTAATTAGCTATCTGGCTCTGCTGGTTTCGATCTCAGTCGGAATCACAATCATCTGCAAACTGCACAGCCGAATGACGTCAAATTTAAATTCCACACCTGTTTTACAACCTGGAGCTCAATATCATGTCAGCGAAATCTGAGTGAGAAATCTATATAGTTGAAGGCAACCCATTCAATGCGGGGGAGAATATTCAGGCCAAATATAACAATGCGTATTTCACAACACACCGCATAGGGCAACGAACGAACAAACAAAATGCATTAATGCATAATCAACACCACGGAGCAACTAACGGAACATAAGGGAAAACAAACGACAACGAACCTAACACCTCGCTAGCATACTTCGTTGCGTTATACCATTAAGTGTTTATTATGTTCACTTTTTTTATTTAGGTCATTAATGAAATTTCTAAATGTAGGCAATATTGTTATTACGAGGGGCGTTCAACATATTCTCGGTATCGGGGTGAAGCTGTGATTGTATATATAAATTGACTTATTTATCAAGTAATACTATTATTTTAGTGCATTCATGTAAAATTTCATATAAATGTGATTATTAATTCGAGTTTTATCTCTAGTTAAACAGAATCATAATGGCAACTGAGACGATGATGGTGAAAATTGAGCATCGCGCTGTAATTAAATTTCTCACTAAGCAAGGAAAAAGTCAAAAAACTATTCATGAAGAGATGGTGGCTGTTTACCAGGGTTCCGCATCTTCATTATCAACTGTGCAAAAGTGGTCAAGTGAGTTCAAGAGAGGCAGAGAGAGCATTGAAGACGACCCCCGCTTCGGCGCCCCGGCTACCGCTTGTACGGGAGAAAGCATCAAAGAAGTCGAAAAACTTGTTCTTGAGAATGCCCGAATAAAGGTGAAAATGATGGCAGAGATCACCAAGCTTTCAATTGGTACCATTCACACCATTCTTCATGACCATCTTAACCTTTCAAAGGTCAGCGCAAGGTGGGTGCCACGAATGCTCACAGCGCCTCAGAAAAAAGTGAGAATCGCATGCTGTAGAGAGCTTTTGGAGATGTGTAGTGAGAACGCGGACGGTGTTATGGATCGAATTGTTACTGGGGACGAAACATGGGTCGACCACTATGACCCTGAAAGCAAACAAGAGTCCATGCAGTGGCATAAAAAAGGAACAGACCCCCCGAAGAAGTTCAAAGTCACTCCGTCTGCCGGGAAGCTCATGGCCACAGTTTTTTGGGACTCAAAGACTAACGGCACCACTGATCTATCCTGGATCAACCCTATCTGATCTAGGTAGAGGAATGCTTTCGGTGGAACGAAGCCGTCAGAGCGCACACTCTCGTGGTAAAGGTAATTGGGGTAGTAAGCCCCAGATATCAGGTTATTCGTCGAGGTCATTGCTCTTGAAATGTGCCTTCGAGTCAGCTTAATTACGAAGTTGTCCACTCGTATTAGGTTCGCCCTGTTGTAAAGGACCTCATTAGGATAAAATTTCTTGTACTCCGACTCTGGTGTTCTGTGCAAGCGAAGACAAGCCCTCAGACAAGCGTTCTCAAACACCCGAATCTTTTCCATTAAGCTTGTTCGTACATTGAACCACACGGGACAACCAAATACCAGCATGGGCCTAATAAGGGCCATGTAGCAGATTATCTTTACCCTCGCATCGAGTTGGCTGCTATAAAACAGTCTCTTTGTAAGGTCAAAAGCACCTTTAGCTCTGGCCAGAGCAGCATCTACATTTTTGCCAAAATACAGAAACTGATCTAGCCAGATTCCAAGGTATCTGACTACATTTCGACAGGCAAGAGGTTGTCCGTGTTGTCCAATGATAGAGAACTTTCGCCAATTTTTTCTGGTATCCCTAGAGGCTCCAGACAACGGCGTCCTAAAGAGAATTGTTGCCGACTTCTGAAAGTTGATTTTCAACTTCCAGTCATCGTTAAGACTTCGTCTTATCTTATCGAAGTCACGCTGCAAGAGAGTATTAATAACCTCGATTTTTTGACCTGTTCTGTACGCTACCAAATCTTCTGCGTACGCAATAGTGTGGGGAAGTGAACCTATCAAGTCGCTTGTAAAAATGTTGAATAGGATCGGCGAATTGACCGCACCTTGCTGAAGACCATTTTAAATTTGAAATATTCCAACAGAAGTCACATCACCATTTTTCACGATGTACTGTCTGTTGGTTAGCATATTATAAAGAATGTACAAGAGTGGTTTACTAATCCCCAGCCTAGTCAGCTTATAGAAAAGACCCTCTAAACATACGGTGTCGAAGGCCTTCTCCAAGTCAACAACGCAGGCTCCAGTACATTGTTTTTTGCCTTTATTCCATTGGATATCGGACACCAGTTTAGAAGCGGCATGTGTGATATCATGTCCCGCCTTAAAACCGAATTGATTATCCGGAACTATATGTTTGTCCTCAACCCACCTAGACAGAGCTCTATCGATTACTTTTCCAAAAACCTTACTGATATTCGGAAGGAGACTTATCGACCGGAGATTCGCCGGATTGGATATATCCTTTCCCTTTTTGGGGATAGGTTGAACCACCGCCGTTTTCCAATGCGTTGGATAATGTGCATTTTTCATTGCATTATTAAACAGGGTCGTGTAAATATCCACTGCTTCTAGAGGAAGATGTCGAAGCACGATATTCGGAATACCATCGGTCCCCACTGATTTCTTAGCCCTGATTTTGTAAAAGATCTCACGGAGTTCTTCCCTCGAAATGAATGGCGGTAGGTCACCCTCTCTGGTAATGACATTATTTCCCATATTTTCGTCGCTGATCCGGGTGAAACCAGAGTCCTCGGATCGCCAGTTCCTATTTCATTTCGAATGCAGAAATCGTGCACCAAGACGCGACTGTCCAGGTCGTAATTAGTCGCCAATGGTATCAGCGGCCTTGTATACTTCCTGGAAAGTCCTGGAGGCCTGTCCCCCTGTCAGCGAATTCATATATCCCGAATCGAGAACATTCAAAGTCGTTTTCTTCGATTTGCTCTTCGTGGACTACCCTGGAGTGACCCATTTATATTACCTCCCTATAGCGACCGCCTCAAACTTCTTAACTTGAGTGCCCTCGAAAAACGCAGAGAGGTAGCTGACATTTTCTTCATTCATCGACTACTCTCCAGTTCTGTGGACTGCGCTTGCCTTTATAATTCTATTTCCTTCAGCACTAATCCCCGTAATTTACGCTGTCATCGTCTCTTCTATATCCCAACCCACCGCATCTCTTATGACTCTAACGAACCAATCTCCCGCATGCTCCGTAAGGTCAACTCAAACCTCCCCCTTTTTGATCCTCCAACATTCCCTTACGCCCTAACCTTTAACTCTTGTTAGTTTTTAAATCCTAGTTTTCAAGTTAATTTAAGCTTGCGTTAGGCGAAATTAATGGGGGCATTAGCCTCCACCAAATTAAATTAGATGTCGTGTAAGTATGACACAATTTTCCGGATGTGTCAGTACTCCTTTTGGTGCTATTGTAGTCCAGTATCATGTGGAGTTCACCTGATTCTTCATCCACAGCATCTGAATAATGATTTGTGGACAGGAGCAAGACTATTTAATTTTTTTTTGGGTGTGAAGGAAACCAAAGTCTTGTTTTCATCAAAAGCAAGCTTAAAGCAACCCTCTTCCCTTTTAACGACAAACTGTGGTGGAATCTCCCTCTTGTTTTTTTTTGCAAAGTGCCCAACATGGTCAAATTATAGTCCGTTAGCATCGTGTGGAACGGCGAAACAGAAGAAAACCAGTTATCTATAGTTACATCCCTTCCAGTTCCGTGAATACTATCCGTCTACTTTCTGACATAATAGAAAGGCACTGACTCATTTGAGTCAACGATGACTTTTCCAATAGAGCGATTACCATACACCAAGTTTTGGAGTCGTTAATCATAACAAAATTTTATTCCATATTTATCTGGTTTTGACGCCATATAAATACGAAAAGGAGAATTGTGTTTATAATCCATCAATTGTTTGTCAATAGTGCAATATACGAACGGCGTATAGAGCAATTTGCAATATATAATAAAGGCGTCCCAGATCTCATGAACAGGTCATTCATTTAAAATTTAAACACCAAATCTTACAGATCACAATTCGTCGAAGTGCAGCTTATCAGCTCTCCTTATGCCATCAAGCTACAACAAGCCAATAAATGCCTTTAGTTCAACGATATCTATGATTGTGGTGTTGTAATTGGGGAGTAGTAAGCCCCAAGCTTTAAGAGGAGTTGTTATGTTTCTTGCCTCACCTTTTATACCTGGCATATGACTAAGTTTCGCATCTGGTGCCTTTCACGTCTCTCAGGTACAATTGTGCTGTATTTATAACCTGATTTACCTTCTAACACAGTTAACTTCAGCTTTGTTTGTGGAGCAGGTCTTATGTTTGCATTTTCTTCCTCCGCTCTCTGCTCGCTCTCAGAATCAGACTTTTCTTCAAGGTAGTCCGGATCGTTGTCTGAGTCACCACCTATGAATTAATCTCATTCGTCGTCGCTCTCTAAAAGCCTTTCGGCATCAAACAAAAGCTTTGCAAGAGATTCATCGTTCGAATAAGCCATTTTGCTGTAAAATTTTAACTATTGTAGTACATCCGTCTAAAGAGATTTAAAACTACTCGTATAACAACCTTACACTTCCCTAGTTAAATATATATTAATACATACATAATAACTGAATAGTTTTTTTATATATTGTACTTGAAAATTCATTATAACAGAAAATATTCACTAAGAAATATTAATTTGAAAATTTCAGAAAGTACCAACGCGAACAGCACACTGGGGTATGTGATACCCAATTGAAAATGTCGAATTAAAATTTAAATCTGAAATTGAAAACCACCGCCTATTGCTGCAAAAAATGTTAAACTGATATATATACATACATATATATATATATATACATAATATATATCTACTAAATATATAAATATATGTATATATACATTATTTTTTAATTTTGTTTTTATATATTTTTTCTTCTTAAAGCGAACTTAATCCTACCTAAAACTATGTAAGCCTGGGATGGCTAAAAAAAATTAGGCTGACCCACTTTGTCTCAGATGAAGCTATCTATTACTGGAGGCATTCGTCGACGAAGCATCCTCTCCTTCAACTACCCACCAAAATTGCTGGTGCTGCTGAGTAGCATCCCTCGTGTCGTGACTCCCTACCGCCCTACTGAACCGAAAACGCTCTATACTATGCACACATGAGCGACGTCTCTGTCGTAGTTAAGTCGCCTGTCCGCATCTGTTCGAGCGACGTGGAAGATTACCGGCACCGCCAATCTGTCCTGGATCAGACCTTTGCTATCCAAATAGATGAACGCTTCTGGAGGAATAAAGCCGTCAATAATATACATATAATTGGGGTAGTAAGCCCCAGATATCAGTTTGTTCGATGAGGTCATTGCTCTTGCAACGTGCCTTCGAGTCAGCTTAATTACGAAGTTGTCCACTCGTATTAGGTTCGCCCTGTTGTAAAGGACCTCATTAGGATAAAATTTCTTCTACTCCGACTCTGGTGTTTTGTACAATCGAAGACAAGCCCTAAGACAAGCCCTCTCAAACACCCGAATCTTTCCATTAAGCTGGCTCGTACATTGAACCACACGGGACAACCAAATACCAGCATGGGCCTGTATAGGACCATGTAGCAGATTACCTTTACCCTCGCATCGAGTTGGCTGCTATAAAACAGTCTCATTGTAAGGGCAAAAGCGCCCTTAGTTCTGGCCAGAGCAGCATCTACATTTTTGCCAAAATACAGTACCTGATCCAGCCAGATTCCAAGGTATCTGACTACATTTCGACAGGCAAGAGGTTGTCCGTGTTGTCCAATGATAGAGAACTTTCGCCAATTTTTTCTGGTATCCCTAGAGGCTCCAGACAACGGCGTCCTAAAGAGAATGGTTTCCGACCTCTGAAAGTTGATTTTCAACTTCCAGTCATCGCAAAATCGTCTTATCTTATCGAAGTCACGCTGCAAGAGAGTATTAATGACGTCGAGTTTTTGACCTGTTCTGTACGCTACCAAATCGTCTGCGTACGCAATAGTATGGGGAAGTGAACCTATCAAGTCGCTTGTAAAAATATTGAATAGGATCGGCGAATTGACCGCGCCTTGCTGAAGACCATTTTTAATTTGAAATATTCCAACAGAAGTCACATCTCCATTCTTCACGTTGAAATGTCTGTTAGTTAGCATATTTTAAAGAATGTACAAGAGTGGTTTACTGATCCCCAGCCTAGTCAGCTAATAGAAAAACCCTCTAACCATACGGTGTCGAAGGCCTTCTCCAAGTCAACAACGCAGGCTCCAGTACATTGTTTTCTGCCTTTATTCCATTGGATATCGGACACCAGTTTAGACGCGGCATGTGAGATATCAAGTCCCGCCTTAAAACCGAATTGATTATCCGGAACTATATGTTTGTCCTCAACCCACCTAGCCAGAGCTCTATTGATTACCTTCAAAAACCTTACTGATATTTGGAAGGAGACTTATAGACCGGAGATTCGTAGGATTGGATATATCCTTTCCCTTTTTTGGAAAGTTAACTGTCTGTACAAGTTTTTAAGTCTTGTCAGAAGTCTACTTTTCTGTCGGTGCAGTGCGTCAACAGAAGGATTGCGGAACAGGTCTTCGTTAGTCGTACGTCGATATCGCGGTATTGTAGTGTCCATAGTTTGTTTAATTGTCTCATCCATTTGTTTTAGGCAATTGTCGATCTCCTCGTTTGACAAATTCCTATTGGACGGTAGGTGGATTCGCCAATTCTTTCTGGTATCCCTAGAGGCACCAGACAAAGGCGTCCTAAACAGAATGGTTTCCGACATCTGAAAGTTGATTTTCAACTTCCAGTTATCGGAATATCGTTTACTTTTATCGAAGTCACGATGCAAGAGTATATTAATGACCTCAATCTTTGGACCTGATCTGTATGCGATTATGTCGTCTACGTACGCTATGGCATAGTGAAGTGGACCTATCAGATCACTCGTGTAAATATTGAATAGGATCGGCGAATTTACCACATCATGTTACAGACCGTTTTTAATGTTAAATGTTCCAGCAGAAGTCACATCGCCATTCTTCACGATGAACTGTCTGCTGGAGAGCATATCAAAAAGAATATACAGCAATGGTTTATTAATGCCCAACCTGTCCAGCTTAAAAAAGAGTCCCTCTAACCATACGGTATCGAAGGCTTTTTCCAAGTCAATCAGGCAGGCACCAGTGCACTGGTTCTTACTTTTGTTTCATTGGATATCAGAAACCAGTTTAGGCGCAGCATGAATGACATCACGCCCCGCCTTGAAACTGAATTGATTATCCGGAATTATATTTTTGTCCTCAACCCCCTTAGTCAGGACTCTATTGATCACCTTCTCGATCACGAACCTTACTGATGTTTGGAAGAAGACTGATCGAGCGGAGATTCGCCGGGTTGGAAGTGTCTTTATCCCTTTTGGGGATGGGATGTACCACCGCAGTTTTCCAATGCGCTAAATAATGTGCATTATTCATTGCATTAATAAACAGGGTGGTATAAATGTCCACGCTTCTAGTTAGAGATGTCGAAGCACAATGTTCGGTATTTCATCGATTCCCACTGATTTCTTACTTCTAAGTGATTTGAAGATGGTTTGGAGCTCTCCCTTCGAAATGAACGGGGGTAGTACCCAATCGTTGGTGCTGACATTATTTGCCATATTCTCGTCACTGAGCTTTGTGAAACCCGAGCTCTCGAATCGCCAATTCACAACTTCAGTTCGAAGGTAGAAATTGTGCACAATTACTCAATTCTCCAGATCGTGATTCGGGCCAATGATAACATTCGCCTTGTACACTTCCTGGAAAGTCGCTCTTATAGCCTCCACCTGCGAATCACAAAAAAGTTGTCATCATCAACAGATTCATTTGGATCTATGCCCGCTGCTACCAGTATTTGTTCGTTGTTCGTCGTTCGGGCGATTTTAAGGTCGTTCTGATTATTTCTCCGAAATATTTTATTTACTTGCGGGAACATATTCGGGATGCTGGTGTTTGCAGCCCGTATTTTATTGATCCAATACAAAATTACAGAATTTCTGTAATTTTCCTTTATGTCGGTGCAGTGCGTCAATAAATCGCGGAGTAAATCTTCGTCGTCAGTGTGTTGATACCGAGCTATCGTTCTGTCCATTGTTCGTTTAATTGTCTCTATGTTTGGCATTGAAATCTCTGCCGATAATAAAATAGTTGTCTTCCAATTCCAGCCTCAGGAATCGAAAAAGCGTCTCGAGCTCTGAGATGAATAAGGTGGATTGAGTAGCCTTAGGCGCATAATCAGACACCATGTACAACCGCTTTCCACAACAAAGAGGCATATACACGATGCATGCTTCCAGCACCTGGAACCTAAGTACATACTACACGACTGTATACTCTTTTAAACCGTATACCTTTTCGTAATAAAATTGCAACGCAACATCCCTGAATGGAGTTGGGTCGGTTTCTCCGTACTATTTTGTATCTTCTGTGCCTCATTTTGTGTCTTTTGTAAGTTTAGTTTCGCTAACCAAAAGCATATCAGGGGCTTGGTCCTTAAGCAACTTCACTACTTCACTAATCAGTGAATTCACATTCACTGCAAGGACCTTCAGGATATGCTCCGCCACGAACGTACCCATTACGACAAAAGGTGCGTTAGGCCAGGCAGCAGCGCATTTATTTGATCCACCCGCGCGGTTTGTTCAGCTATATGACGTTGAAGCTGAGCCATTTGCCCCTGGATAGAGAGCAAGATAGTTAGCATGTCAGGTACTGGTTCCGGTGCTCTGTGCGCTGAAGCCTGAGAAGCCACTTTCGTTTGCTCTATTTCCCCACCTGCACCCATTTGGGTAGGTAACATGAGGAGTCACGGCTGGAGTTTGCAAATGCACGTGTGGACGTTTAACTTCTACTTTCTGCTGCCGGGCCAGATGTATTCGTTTGATATACCGGAATGTGGGACAACCCCGATAATTTGCGGTGTGTCCAGTCTTCCTACATAAAGCACAAGAGAATTGGCTTTTTGCAGACGCTCCGTCCTTACCCAGAGCGCATTCCTCGGGCTTTTGGTTCTTTCCGCACTTCATGCATCGATGCTACATTTCGCAGTTCGACGCGGCGTGGCCAAGCCTTTGGCAGCGAACTCATTATAAAATGTTTTCGCTCCTCTTTAATTTTTCCCAGAATACAACCTGTTAGTCTAGGGCTTTAGTACTCCTTAGACCATCCAGATTGTTGGTGGGACTTAGCTGAACCAGGAAAATCGGCAGTTGCCGCTTCTCCCGTTTGGCTCTGGCTGTGGTAAAAGGCTTGACCCCCACGAATTGGAGCCCTTCGCACTTCTTCTCTTTAAGCAGTGCAAGGAGCTCCCCCGGATCAGTCGACGGCTCTAGTCCCCTCAGCAGCATTGTTTGCAGCTTGTTCCCCTTCGGGGTGTAGGAGAAGAACTCCGTGGTCGAATCCTTCAGTATATTTTTTATTTTATAATAGCGCTCCACTGTGTTACAGTGGATCGCATGCCTATCTAATGACAATCTTTTTATAGAAAAATTATTGCCTATGGCCGACTAACACAGTTCGATGGTGTCCTTTACCTCCAATTTAAAAGTGTTAATTGGTGGCACTTTTTGCTTGGAGGCTTTCTGATCTTGCTGTTGTTGTTGTCTCTGCTGCTGTTGCTTTTGTTGATGCTGTTATTGTTGTTGCTGCTGTTTCAGCTTCTGTTGTTGTTGTGGCGGTTGAGTATATTTTTGTTCTTCTTGTGTTTGGTTTTACTTTTTCTGTTTTATGGTATCCGTTGGGAGTTTTAGCTGTTGCTGGCTTGCAACCTTTTGCTGTTGTTGTTGCTCTGACTATAGGGAGTTCAATTTTTGCTCTTTTTCCCTCCTGGCTGTTTGCTTTGCCTTAATGGCAAGCACCTTTACCTGAAGCTGCCTGATGGTGCTGTGAATAGCTTCAACTTCATCTCCCTCGTCCTCTGACTCTGATACAGCCAGAGACTTTATTTAATTGCTGCCGTTGTAGAAGTTGAAGGCGCCGTCTCCCTTAATCCACCTGGCATCTTTTCGGTGGATTTTGAATGAGAGGGGCACATCAGCAGAATAGTGGTTGGCCTTAACCTCCTCCTTCTCTTCGTCTGACTCATGACTTTATTTAATTGCTGCCGTTGTAGAAGTTGAAGGCGCCGTCTCCCTTAATCCACCTGGCATCTTTTCGGTGGATTTTGAATGAGAGGGGCACATCAGCAGAATAGTGGTTGGCCTTAACCTCCTCCTTCTCTTCATCTTTGGTTCAGCTAACACGGCTGTTTGGCTTGAACCACTCAAAGCCTCGCCTAATTTTTCGGCTGGTCCCGCTATTCGCATAGCGGTCCGCTATCCACAATTCATCACGTGATGTAACAACACTTAATAACACTTTAAATTAAGTATTTCTTTTAAATGAAAAGAAAAACAAAAAAAGTAACAGTACTCGGGGATTCGAACCCACGCCCTATAATATGTTGGTCGAACACGCTGATACTCTGCGAATTGGGGCCTCCAGTAATCTCCTCAAATGTCTCCTTGTTTCTTATTTTACTAATATGCACTCACAAGCCGAATCACGTCTGTACTCTATGGAAATCAATGAACGACTGTGCAGTTGAAGTGTATTCATATCCACTTGAGTGTTAAGTTCTTAAAAAAAAGTGTACACCTGAAGTGAATTTACATCAATCGGATCCGCAATGATGGATTCAAAAAAGAAAACATGTAATTCCATCAACTCTCTCCGGGAAGTCATCGATATTCATCTCCAATCATCCACATCCAATCTCCATCCCGAACCTGAATCGCCAACCCTCAAATCATTATGGGTCCATTCTTGATGTTGCTTTTCCAAACAAAATAACTTTTCAAAAAGAAATAAAACGACTATTTCTTTCGGTATCTTCAACGTTATAATACTTAAAACTGAAAATCTTTATTTAACTGCTAATCCAAAATGTTATTTTTGTAATTGACATTTGTGTCGTGACATATATTTTGTTTTAGTACATGTTTGTTTTGTAAATTACGTGTTGACATTTCTATGTTTTATTTATTTTGATTACACTTAATATTGAAATTCATAGATTTATATATAAATAGATATCAACTGATATCGGACGTGATTGCCTCCCCGAGATCCTACGTTGCTGGTGGTCCGAGTACGGTCGAGGAGGGGCCATTTGGCGACACAATCACGGTTCCGCTGAAGGTAAAATGTTTTTTTTTGTTTTGGTGAATCTGTGTTGTAACGTAAGTAGATAGGTGTTTGTGTCTATGATGGCGTATGCCTGTATTAAATCTGTGTTGTGTCCACGTTTGATGTGTTGTTCGGAAGTGGGCATATCTTTGTTATGGGTCGTTTTAGTTCCGCTGTCTCTGTTTTTAGTGTCACCACTCTGCCCAGACCATTGGTACCGGGGTGAAGCTGTTTTATCCTGGCCATGTTCCTTTTGAGTGGTGGCAGCCGTTCATCTTTGATGAGAACTAAATCGCCTTCCTTGATTTGATCGTGTATTGTCTTCATCCACTTTGGTTTCTGCTGCAGTCGCGACAAGTATTCTTCTCCAGGACGATTGCAATAACGCCTGCACTCGTCTCCATCGCTCTGGGTGACTCATTTTCACCAGTTCATAGTGCGGTTGTGGTGGTGAAACTAATGGTGAACCGATGAGGAAGTGCACCGGTGTTATTGGCTATAAGTCGTTGACGTAGGTTTCCTCCTTCAAAACTTGTGCTGCTTTCTTCCTCAGGCTGTTCTCTCCAGACTATGTGTTGATAATGGGAGTCCTGACTGCTGATTTGAATTTGGCGGTAAATTTTTTCGACGTCTCCTGTAAATGTATACTTGTATAACCGCCATCTCATTATAATATCAATTAGGTTCTTCTGCATCTTAGGTCCGATCATCAAGTGGTCGTTGAGTGATGCTCCACCGATTGTTTTAAATGTCGCATCAAAGACCGCTCGTAGTTTGGTTGTCGTGCTGGACTCTTTGATGACCGCATGGTGAGGAATAAAATAATGATGTGGTGTTTGAAGAACGTAATCTGACTCATTTACGGGAGACATATGGCCGAGTGTCAGATATTCCTGCATGGTCTTTGAATACTCCTATAGCAGTGTTGGGTTGCAAGGGAGTTTCCTCTCCAACTGTAAAAATCGTTTTAAAGCACCGTGACGTGTTGGTCCCATGGTGGGATGTTTGCCACCCTTAAACGGTATACAAACCTGATACCGACCACAAGGTAATCTTATAGTATTTTTTATAAAATGTGCCTCACATTCCCTTTTCTTCCTCAGCTTCATACCTTGGAAAGGGCTCTTCTTCGATCTCCCAAAATTTTCGGAGAGTTGTGTCGATGGTTGAGTCGAGTTGGCACGAAAAACTGCTTACTTGAGCGCTGCCGGGTATCTTTCCTAATAGAATCCATCCTAACTGGGTTTTTTGAGCGACCGGACTGGAATTCCTAGCAACCTTGATGACCTCGCTGAGAAGGATGTCGCTGTAAATATCACCCCCTAATAGCATGTATACCTTTGACGGTAAATTGAATGTTGGATCCGCCAAAGGTAAGCCTCGAATACTATTCCATTTACTACAGTCAATGTATTGGGCCGGAAGAAGCCCAGTCAGTGTCCTAAAGACCAATACTTGCGCCTTCCCTGTATAGCTTGAAGTTAACGACTCTAGTTCCAGTTCGACGGCCTTTTGTGTGGTTCCATTGCTGATCAACTCCAGCGCATTAACCTTCATAAACGTCCTCTTTGGTTTTAGACCAAGTCGTTGGAGCGCTGACTCAGTGATGAACGAAGTCTCAGACCCTGGATCTACTAAACCTCTCAAAACTTTACTGCCTCTACTGAAGATCTAACCTTCAACAACGCTGTAGCTAATAAAACCTTGGTGTTCGTGCTGGCATGATAACTGTTGAGATGTGTGTTGTTTGATGTGTGTGGTTGGAACTCCGAAGTATTTGGACTAACGGTGGAAGTCTGGTGTGGCTGATGGTTATTTGTGTGGCTGGACGTAGATGGATGAGGAGCAAATTGAGTAGCTGAAGGTGCACCGTGTGTGGCTCTCCCCATGCTGCGCGTATTTTCGTGTAGCAGAGAATGGTGACGATGCTTACAGAAATGGCAGCATTTCGCACTGGGATATCTTTGTTTGAAATGGCTGTATGCCAAACAGTTTTTGCACACTTTCACTCTACGTACAGTTTGCCTCATACGCTCCACATCCATTTGCAAAAACCTATCACAATTCCTAAGCGAATGCTGACCCCTTTGACACACGCTACAGCTGACCTGTTTTCTTGACTCCTCCTGGCTATAAAAAACATTGCTCGTTACTGATCTACGCTTCTCGGATTTGCAACTGGACCCTCTGGGATCTACTGCTTCTAATGTACGAAACCGACACTCTAAAAATTCTACAAACTCCTTGAATGATCGCAATTCCTTACTCGAACCTAGCTTTTCTTCCCACAACTGCTATGTATTATTCGAAAGCTTTTGCAAAATAATAAAAATTAAAATAACATCCCAACTATCTACTGGCAGGCCTAAATTCTTCAATGCATGATTATTTCTTGTGAATTATCGAGGATTCTTTTGATGTTAGCCGATGAATCAGAGGTAATTGTACGTTGATTAAATAAAAGTTTCAGCTGAGTATTAACCAACACTCGTTTATGATAGTAGCGCTCTGTCAAGATCTTCCATGCTGGACCATAATTGCTTTGATCGATAGTCAAGTGCTGTAGAAGACGATCTGCTTCACCGCTAACCGACGACTTCAAATAATGAAGCTTCTGAACATCGCTTAAAGATTGGTTGTTATGAATTAATACCACAAAAATGTCGTGAAACGACCTCCATGTTTCATAACTGCCAGAAAATGTTGGAATATTGATGACCTGCAATCGCAGCTCATTGTGGCCTCGTTACTTGGTATTTGCCGTTAACTGAGCTGCGCTTGAACCGTTCGTAGCAGCTTTAATAACCGGAATTTTGTCTAATGCATCTAACAAATCTGCTTTGTAATCCGCAAACAATTCGAGGATTTTATCAAATGTCTGCACTAACACACAAACCTGCTCAGAATCAATTTTGCCATCATCTACTATGATATGTTCATGGTATTTATTTGCCTGAACCATTTGCTCGTCTAATATTGAAATACGAGTTTGAATATAATTCGCCCTTCTCAAACGCGCACTGTCTGCCTTTCCAAAATCCTCATAGTCCTTTTTGATACGTTCAAGGACGTTAATTTGTAATTTTCCGAAGGACATGACGTGAAAATTTATGCGAGATGTGGAAAATTATTACACAAAACCACTAATAATATGTATATTGTATATATATGTATATATGTTTTAAAATTTACAACGTTGGGGAGTAATAAGCATATTATATATATGTATATATATATCTATATAAGTAAATTTTTGTGTACAATGTAAGTAATTATAATGGAAAGGACTCACTTGAATTTCAGACTGATGATTTCCAATTAATTTCTTCCAAGTATGCACTTCTCCGGATGATTTTTCCTGTGCACACACACACTTTTGGAGATTCCTTAAATTTTTGTTGAAGGCTGCAGCGATGGGATCCTTGATGAATTGCTGTTTGCAGTTTTTCTTCTTCTTATTTTAAATTTCTTGTATTAATTTTGATAATTTATGTATTATTATTATGAAACTTCAGTGTTGATAATGTCGTTTATAAATATGTATGTACAAGTATATCTATATGTAGATTCTTGTGTTGACAAACGTACTTGTACAATTTTGTGTTGATTTTGTATTAAAAATTCTTTATTTGGCTCGAATGGACGAAATGTTGCTTTTCCAAAAAAAATGACTTTTCAAAAAGAGATAAAACGACAGTGTCTTTCGGTATCATCAACGTTATAATACTTAAAAATGAAAATCTTTATTTAACTGCTAGTCCAAAATGTTATTTTTGTAATTGAAATTTGTGTTGTGACATGTTATAAAAGTTTCAAGCAATGAAAAAAATACTGGGAATTATATCTTGAATCACTCTGAGTGAAGAAAAACTCTCCGTCCTATTCGGACTCCAACCCCTGGAGAGCAAACATAGAAACCAAACACACCTGAGTTTCAAACCACTACAAAAACAATTTTCCTTTCTCCTCCTTCTATCTTACCGCCCGCCCAACAGTAAAAGGGTATCTAACCCCTTAGGCGCGCGTAAATTATAAAAAAAAAAAAAAAAATATATATTTTGTTTTAGTACATATTTTGTTTGTTTGTAAATTACGTGTTGACATTTCTATGTTTTATTTATTTTGATTACACTTAATATTGAAATTCATAGATTCATATATAAATAGATATCAACTGCGTTAATATTCGAACACTTGATATCATATTCGATAAAATTCGTAAGCTTAATGATGAACTCACCACAAATAGAAAAGTGTTGAATGATTTAGAAAATCTCATTACCACAGTATGCCACAAAATTGATGATCTCCCAACCCATCCCCCACCGCACAGTAGTTACAATACCTCAATTTTTTCTTAGTTGTTACAAACTGATGTCCAGATCTAGTTCCGACAACTCAACCTTCGCCACCAAATCGCACCAGCCCTTTGATTCCAAAATCGTATGGTGAAATAATTGATTCAACGCCAACCCCTCCTGTCGCCGCCCTACGGAAACTTGTTACACAATTTAACATGACGTGAACACCTTCAGAGTGGCAAGGCAGGCGAGACTGACTCCGCACAACGAATCAGATGTTCACCATCCTACTCATCAAAGGTGCTCCAAATTGTTGCTTGGATTTCCGAATTTTTCAAAAAGAGGTATGGCATCACCATCAGCCAATGTACACTATTCACAACATCTCACCTCAAAAACAAACGGAATTTCAAAATTAATTTACCAGCTAAATACTAATGGTTATTTGTTAACTCATCTAACACCAACCTCAGGCTGGGAAAGATGCGGGCCTCTAAATGGACAGATCAACCAACCAACAAAAACGTAGACAAAAAGCAAAGAAACGTCTCTCTCCCTCGGATTCAATGGCCCCATTCCGTATTTTTGATCCAGGAGCTATTTCCATCTTCTTATAATGTTTTCCGGGATGACGATCCTCTCTCCCTATGTTTAATGATTCTACCATCCCTAAAGTTGATTCTCCATGTAGAGGTGTCCTGCTTGTTATTCGTAACAAGCTCAACTCTTCTGTTAAAGTTGACTTTGTTTCAATTAAAATAATACTAACCAACAGTTCCCTGTACGTTATGTGTTGCTACATTCTCCCAGCTCAATCTACTGAATCCTACATCCTTGCTATTAAAGCAAGTGACCAACTAATTGAGCTAAGTGATTCCATCGGATGATCACTTATTTTTTACCGCGTCAAACGCCAGTTCATTCAAGGAATATCTTTTCATTTATAGCATAACTGACTCAAGACTGTGCCAAGCAAATGGCGTCCCTAACTCTATCGATAGGCAACTAGACTTTATTTTCACTAGTGATGCTATTAACTCCACACTAACGTTGTGATCCTTGAACCTAACAGCTGTCGGCAACTTTCACCCCCATCTCCCTCTCTCATTTTTCCATAACTCTGTATCCCAGCCTACTTCTTCTACTACCATCTCTTCTGACAACTTCCTTAAACCTAATTTTCGCAAAATCAATACCAATCTTAGCAAATGTTCTTTTAATTTTACCAGCCTATCCTTACCTGATGCTTCATGGTTTTCTACAGTGAAATATTTAATTCCATTTCACTCTACGTCCCCTTTTCACGGCATAAACCATCATCTATTTCCCCTCCATGGTACAACAGAAGACTTCGCTCTTTACGAAACAGATGAAACAAATTATGGGCAGTTTTTCTCGCAACAATTCTTACTATGACTACTCCAACTATCTTGGAACTTACCTTCAATTTACCCAGCTCTATAACTGCCTCTATCTCGATCTGCTACGAAGGGAAAACCAAAATCAGCGTCATGGTTTGCATACAGCAGGAAGGCCTCCCTATCGACCCTATCAGTCTCAGGAACCTTTATGTCAGGTACCATGAGATTTTTAACATGTCCCCTCAGAAAGTAGCAGACGACCTTGCTACATTCGGCCACTACGTTCACTCTAAACGAGTCTCACACCTACAGCAAAGCCGAGCCGACCACGACAAATTTTTTCGTCCCTAACGTGCCTCCCTTGCCAGCACCTAAACCATCCTGCCTCACACCTCCACCCCACAACATACCTCTTACATTTTACTATCAGAATCTAAGAGGTCTTCGCTCTAAAACCAATGCTGTCTTACGTCAATCGCATGCACTTCCCTTTGATATTTACGCCTTGACCGAAACCAATTTGATTCCCGACATAAAGAACCAGGAATTGTTCCCACCTACTTTTAATGTTTTTCGCGACCACGATCCTACCCGTACAAATGATGATTCCCCCTGTCGAGGCGTCCTACTGGCGATCGACAACAGCCTTAACTCTTCTCCCATTACAATTTCTTCATCCTCTAAAGCCGACTTTGTCGCAATAAAAATATCACTCCCTCTCAAGTCCCTTTACCTTATATGTTGCTACATCCTACCACCTCAACCCATCGAATCTTACCAATTTGTTATTAATGCGATCGACCATTTAATTGACCTGTCAGACTCTGTTGATGATATCCTTATTTTCGGCGACTTTAATCTTCCTCAGCTACAGTGGACCCCGTCAGATGATCAATCGTTTTTCATCGCTTCGAAAGCCAACTCAGTTAAGGAATGTCTCTTCTTAGATCGCTTAACAGACTCAAGTCTATGCCAAGTCATTGGTATATCCAATTACATGGGCAGGCAATTAGACCTTATATTCACAACAGATCCAATTAGCTCCTCAGTCTCATTTTGTCCCCTATCTCTCTCAACAAACGATAACTACCACCACCCTCATCTACTTTCATTTTTTCATAACTCTTCATTCCAGTCCACTTCCCCCACAACTCTCTCATCCCACGACTTTCATAAAGCAATCTTGCACAAAATCAGTGAATATCTCAGCAGATCACTCTTTAACTTTCACAACCTAAGTATAAATGATGCCTTATCCATTTTTTATTTAGAAATATTTAATTCTTTTTCCCTTTACGTTCCGTTTTCCCGCCTTAAACTATCATGTACTAGTCCTCCCTGGTATAATCGCAAGCTTCGTTCCTTACGAAATAAGAGAAACAAGTTATGGGCTGTTTTCCTGCTTGGTGCTTTCTTCATATCACCGAACTTTACGATTCCCTTTACCAGCGCTACCTTAACAATGCGCAAGTTAACCTTATACACGACCCTAAGTCCTTTTTCCAATTTGTGAACTACAAAAGAAAGTTCGGTGGTTTCCCCCCTTCCCTCTCTTTCAACAACAGGTCATCCACCGATCCACTTAACATTGCCAACATATTTGCCACCTTTTTTAAACAATGCTTCACCAGCGACTCTTTTGTACCAAATCCGTCCTCTTTCGCTTATCCCTTTCACATGGAGAATTTCCTCAGGCTTGGAAAACCTCCTTCATAACCCCGATCCACAATAAAGGATCAAAAAATGAAATAACCAACTATCGTCCCATCGCTAAATTCCCCCCCATCGCTAAACTCTCCCAAACTATTCGAAAGTATTTTGCATAAAGCCCTAAGCTTCCAATGCAAATCACTTATTTCCCCTAGACAAAATGGTTTCCTAAAGGGTAGGCCAACCACCACAAATCTCGTTGAATTCGTACCCTTTGTCCTCTCTGCCCTAGAGAAAGGCAACGAAGTCGATGTAGTTGCAACCGATTTTAGCAAAGTCATCGATAAATAATCTTCAAATTGTCTGCCCTCGGCTTTGATCCCATACTGTTAAAATGGATATCCTCTTACCTCGAAAGCCGTGTTACAGTGTTCGTTTTCGGTTAGCCCACTCGGCTCCATTTTCTGCCACCTCAGGAGTTCCACAAGGCAGCCATCTCCATCCCCTTCTTTTTATATTAACCATAAATGATCTCGATATGATCATTAAGCACTCGTCTGTCTCCCTTTACGCCAACGATACCAAATATTTCAAAACCATTTCTTCTCCCCATGACTCTTTCCCCCTTCAACAAGATCTTGATAATTTTTCGATCTGGTGCCTCAAAAATTCTTTGGAACTTAATATCCCCAAATGCCAATTCATCACCTTCTTACATAAGCGGAACCAATCTAATCCCCGACTCTATCTACTGCATAACCAACCTATCTCCACCGTACAATCTTTTCGCGACCTCGGCATTTTGTTGATAGCGAGCTCAACTTCCGTTTACATATGGATGAGATAATCCTCAAAGCCAACTCTGTACTAGGTTTTGTAAGACGGTAGTACAAAGAATTCACCAACCCATACGTGACCAGGTCCCTCTATGTTACCTTGTTCGCCCCCTCCTAGAGTATGCCAGTCAAGTATGGTCCCCATATCATCGTATTCATATCTCGAGAATTGAAAGCATCCAGTGCCGTTTTCTTCGATTTGCTCTTCGGGGTATGCCCTGGGGCGATCCTTTTAATCTGCCCCCCTATCAAAACCGTATCAACCTTATCAACTTAAACACCCTTGAAGATCACAGAGATGAAGCAGACTTTCTCTTCATTCATCGACTACTTTCAGGTCACGTTGAATGTGCGCCCCTTCAGAACTCCATTTTCCTCAACACTAACCCTCGTAATCTACGTACCCCTCGACTATTCTATCTACTAACCCATAACAGCTCCTATGGCGCGAACGAACCAATCTCCCGTATACTACGAAAAATCAACTCAAACCCTACCGTCTTTGACTTCCACCGCACCACTTATTACCTGAAATCCGTTCTCCTTCACCACTCCAACCAATCTTAGTTTTAAGTTTTAGTTTAAGTTTAATTTTTAAGTTATAGCTTGTATTAAGCCGAATAAATGGGGGCATTCGCCACCACCAAAATTAAATTAAAATTAAAATTAAATTAAATCTATCAGCGTTTTCTCGACAGAGCGCAGACCAACCTTATCAACGATCCTAAAACATTTTATCAATTCGTCAACTACAAAAGAAAATCAGATGGTTATCCCCCCTCTCACTCGTTCGATAATATAATAATCTCTCTTTCAAGCTTTGGAACCCACCCTTATCGAAGAAAAGTTACAAAATCTCCATGATGAATTTGTATCCGCCTCAGAAGGGCTCCCAGCAATATTTCTCAAAAAGTGTGCCTCCAATCTTTCGCACCCACTTTCGTCCCTATTCCATCTGTCCCTCACACAAGGGGAATTCCCCAAGTTTGAAAGACCTTTTTCATAACCCCGGTTCACAAAAAGGATCAAAGACTGAAGTAACCAACTATCGTTCCATTGCTAAGCTTTCTCACATGCCTAAAATGTTCGAAAGTTTTTTATATGAAGTTCTAAGCTTTCAGTGCAATTCACTTATATCATCCAGTCAGCACGGATTTCTAAAGGGTCGATCAACTACACAAACTTAGTTGAATGCGTATCATGTACGCTTTCAGCTCCAGAAAATGGCAACGAAATTGACGTTATTGCTACAGATTTCGCTAAGGCCTTCGATAAAATATCACATCAATTGATTCTTTTCAAATTATCTTCCCTCGGTTTTGACCCCATATTGTTAAAATGGATAGTTTCTTATCTGGAGAACCGTTGCTATAAAGTTCGCTTTAGGACAGCCTTCCCAACCCCGTTTTTAGCCACTTCTGGTGTCCCACAAAGCAGCCATGTATGTACCCTCTTTTTCATTTTAAGTATAAACGATCTTGAGAAGACTATCAAACACTACTCCGTATCCATTTACGCCGATGACAGTAAGTTCTCCAAAACTATTTCTTCACCGCAAGACTCTATTCTCCTTCAGGAAGACCTCGATAAGTTTTCCATTTGGTGTCTAAAAAATTGATTTGAGCTTAATGTCTCCAAATGCCATTCTATGACTTTGTCTCGTAAGTCCAATCAATCCCCCTCTCAACTTTATTTTCTGCATGATCAACTTGTACCCCAGGTTCAATCTCTTCGCGACCTTGGAATTTTATACGATAGAGAGTTAAACCTCCGTTCGCATATTGACGAGATAATCCTTAAACACAACTCATCGCTCCGTTTTATCAAGCGATGGTCTAAAGAATTTTGCAACCCTTATGTGATAAGGTAACTTAACATTACCCTTGTCCGGTCCCTCCTTGAATATGCCAGCCAGGAATGGTCCCCCTTTCAGCGAATTCATATATCCCGAATCTAGAACATTCAACGTAGTTTTCTTCGATTTGCTCTTCGTGGACTACCCTGGAGTGACCCATTTATCTTACCTCCCTATCGCGACCGCCGCAAACTTCTTAACCTGAGTACCCTCGAAAAACGCAGAGACTTAGCTGACATTCTCTTCATACATTGACTGCTCTCCGGTTCTCTGGTAATATACGCTGCCCTCATCTCTTCTATATCCCAACCCACAGCACCTCTTATGGCGCTAACGAACCAATCTCCCGTATTCTCCGTAAGGTCAACTCAAACCTCCCTCTTTTTGATTTTAACCTGAGCACTTCTTGTCTTAAATTTGATCTCTTACACCATTCCCTTACTTCCTAACCCTTAACTCTTGTTAGGTTTTAAGTCCTAGTTTTTAAGTTAGTTTAAGCTTGCATTAAGCGAAATAAATGGGGGTGTTAGCCCCCACTAGATTAAAAATTAAAACTATCCAAATGATCATGACTGAACCAGTAGAGGGTTGGAGTGAAGGCGAAATCTGTTCCTCCCAACAGGCAGATAATGGCATAGAACCAATATTGGCCTGGAAGGGATATGAGGTAAGTCCAACCTCGCAGGATATATTGGACCGGAGCCATTTAACAAGGCATATTGGACACAATGGGACTCGCTTTGTGTGCAAGATGGTTTGATGAAGAGTAAGTTAGAAAATGCAGATGGAACATCATCTCGTAAGCAGCTAATCGTAACACGGTCAACACAGAGTCAGCCTAGTGCTCCATGAAATATTGTACATGAAAGAAATGCAGGAGGTAATTTGGTAAAAAACTAGACGTTGTACAAGGTAAGGGAATGTTTGTATTGTTTAAGTGCAAACCAAGATGTCAAGAATTGGTGCAAAAAGTGCAAGGTGTGCGGCTACCAAGGGAAAGCTGCGAATGCAAAAATGCAATGTTCGAGCACCATTCCAACGAATAGCCATCGACATCGCTGGCCCCTTTTCTGAAATTTTTAATGACAGCCAATACTTCTTCGTAGTCATGGATTACTTCAATCCTATATCAAGAGACTAAGACCGTTACAGAACCGATGGTCCACAACTGAGTAATCAAATTTGGGGTCCCAATGCAACTGCCAGCTGGAATGGGGTCAACACACACTTCTCTTATTAATGGTCTACTGAAACGCGGTCCATAATTCAATAGGACACACATATACCAAACGATATCTTATTTGGTTAAACAATTCGGTTGCCAAGTGAAACGAAACTCAGATCCCGACCTACAGAGCCAAAGGAGGTAAGCGACTATATGAATGACTTAAGCAGCAGGATTCGTAAATTGCACGAAAACTCCTGTAATGTATTTGCCAAAGAAAAGACTTGTTGACGGTTCAGAGTATGGGAATAGAATGAATGTTTTATTAAGAGTCGTTTAGGTATTCACTGAATGTGACATGAAATGAATAAGGTGGAAATGGTATGTTTGACAGCGTGTGTTTACTGTAGTAGATTTCTTTCGGTCATTTACTCATATACGAGTATGTATACGAGTATAACACTCTCTCCCCCAAAGATTGATCACGAATTTAATCCAAATGACGATTTATTTTTTTATTGTTTTGTAAGTATACGTACGTGGACCCATGATGTTTTAGTAGCACCTGACCAGATGTGGGCATTGTACTCCAATTTTGGACGGATGAGCCATATGCTAAGTTTTTGTAATCAAATTTTTTTCTTAGCCCTAAGTATATAAAATAAATATTTCCAAATAAAATGTAAATGAAGTCGAAAGACATAGATATAAGAATTTAGAGTAGCTAAAAGTGCCTGTGTGGGGCCAGTAAGTTAGTATAAGATTGTTAAGTAATTGTATGCTAGCATTTAAGCATTTTTTGTTAGTATGTAAGAGTTAGTGATTAAGAAAATAAAATGCATTGAAAACTGAAAAACTGAAACTTGGACGGATGAGTGCCTGATATATTGGGGCCCGTTCAGAGGGGGTGAACTATTTCTTACATCACTTGAAACCCAGAAATCTAGACATTTTGCAGCATTTTTGACAACATTGAATATGTGGTTATTCCAACGTAAGTTGTCGCTGACGCACATATCGAGAATAAAAAGTTTTTCGGTTTCGACGATGTACTCGTAAGTGCCATTGATGGATAATGGCTGGGTATTTATATTTCACTTTAATGACAGTAGACAGCATTCAGTTTTGGAAGCATTCAATTCTATTCTCTTAATAGTTCCCCAATTGGTTATGCTGTTAGTATCGAAATTTAGTGAGCTTAATATACGCTGCCGTTCCCGTTATACAGCCAAAAAGCAGGGGCGTATATTATCATCAGCAAGGGAATATATAGGATTAGTAGTAGCAGACAAGAGATCATTAATGAAAATTGAAAAGAGTGTTGACAGGACAGAGCCTGGGGTACACCAGCATTTATGTTGTGAATATTAGATTTGAAACCGTCCAACACAACTTGAATTGAACGTTGCGAACGGTAATTTCTAATCCATTGAAGTAGAGGTCATTGATCCCAAATACACGCATTTTCGACAAGAAAACCTGATGACGAACTCTGTCAACTGCCTTAAGTATATCAGGTGCAACTATCACGCTTTCGCCAGATTGATGTGCGCTTTGGTTCTACATTTCGGCGAAACATGCCATTAAACCACCAGTGGACCTGTTGCTACGAAAACCGTACTATCGGTCATTGAGAAGTTTTCGCATTTCGGGATATTTCATTAGCCGACTGTTTATCTGCGTTTCCATGACCTTGGAAAGAAGTGACGTAAGTGCAATGGGTCTGTAGGAAGTGAGGGAAGAAGTTTCGCCGTTTTTAGGGATGGGCTGGACAAATGTTGTTTCCCATCTGCTCGGAAAGAGCCCTAAAGAATAGGATGGAAGAAAGAGCTTACGCAGTGTTTTTGCCAGAGTAGAAGGACACCTCGTCAGAAGAAGGGGAGAAATATCATCTGGACCAGTGGATTTAAGTACAATATATTATGATCTTTAAGTACTCTTGGTACTACACGGGTGCGAAAGTGGATTCGTCCCATTGAAGATTCGACGCACTCAAGTGTAGGCGGGGAGGCGCAATCTGGGAGTGTTGACCTTGCCGCAAAGTGTGTGGCAAGCAGATTGGCCTTGTCTACACAGCTGACAGCTGGAATGTCATTGTAAATGAGCGTTGAGATGGAGGATGAGGAGATGAAAATTTCTAATGTTTTTGACGAACGACCAACAATTTTTACATTGCAGTATTTTTTGCTTCGGTTTTTAGTTGTACTGAAATTTGACACGCTTAAGAAAAGAGTTGCAGTCGTGTTTGAATTTTTTTCGGATTTCCTTTGACGGATTGGTCTTGTATGAGCGAAAAAACATTTTTCTAACCCTGACACACTCTTTACAGCTCGAATCGTATAACGCCTTCTGGTTTGATACTCTTCATCCGATGAAGGATAAAGCATCTCATTCCAAAGAGAATAGTTTCTGTGAACATACCAGCAGCGGTATCTACATCGTTATCGAGGAAACATAACGACCAGTTAAAATTCTTAAAGAAGCTGTTAAGTCCGCTCCAATTGGCTGTCTCGTATTGCCGTCGGTACTTATCAGGATGAGAAGTTAAAAACAATTACAGGGTCTTTGCTAGATCCTAGATATACATACATACATTTATAAAAATTTGAATTTTATACAAGCACAATTGAAAGCTGTGGAATATTTATAATTATAACACTTTAGAAAAAAAACATAGAAACTTTGAATTTACCGCCAATCGCGGTGACCACCATATTTATTATATGCGATGTTTTTAAATTATGTAGAGAAGACCACTTACTTATCATGCCACCTTTTGTAATAAAGTTAGTTGCCTGAAGAACTCATTATCAAATAGATCGCCTTTTCTTTTGCTCGTGTCGCTCGCTCTTTTCGCTCCACTCGCTATAGTAATTTTTCCCTAGTCTATATCCTTGACTCGATAATCTAACAGTCTAACTTATAATCAACTAAGATTCATCTATTAATTAAAGATAGAAATCTCGAGTTGAGGTTGCAGAAACCCTCGCAGCGTACATTTTTGGCACCCAAACGTAAAAAACAAGGAAACCCCAAACTACAAAAAAACAATTTTGCATTTCTCAAAGACATTAAAGCATCACATAAAGACAATTAAAAAGGGCATACATAAAACATCATAGTGAATAGTGGTTCGGTAATCGGTTTCGGATGGACAAGTGCATAGGTACCATATAACCCAACAGAGAAATCAGAAATCAACCCACCAGAATCGGACAAACATCAAAAGAATCGGATTAAAAAAAATAAAAAAAAAATATATAAAAATAAAAAAATCCGCAAACGAAAGGAACCACATGCGGGTAAATAAGTATCATCTCCCATTCAGGTACGTGATAAATCGGTTTTCAATCGAACGTGCGCTTACAAGAGTCATAGACCAAAACTAAAAAAAAAAAAAAAAAAATTAAGGTTATTTAATCCAGACAACTTATGAATAAACGCACTTTCGACGGAAGAGCGATATGCATGCAAGCAACATAATTATCTATACATATTATATAATCGTATAAAATATATACCTAAGGAACATATTGCTGAAGCCACCCACATCATTTTTTATTTTGCAACTGCAGTTAACATAAAATTTTCTAATAAATCGCTTATGTACCACAATTCTGCACGTGCAAATTTACTCACGATCATAGTCATTGGCAAAAGCTTTTATTAGAGCAAATCAAACCTCTTGCACTTGTCTAGTTTTCGTCGCTCGTTCGATCTCTTAGTTCCGCACTGCAGAAAAGCTTTACACTGGAATCCTACGTGCACTGTTGCATACCTTCATTGCATAGATCCTCATTTCGCCCACACTCACAGAGCTTTTTGTAGTTTTGTTTTCTTGTCGTCGCCGGAGAGGATGCTTCATTGATCTTGCATTGATGAAAACTTTCGCTGACTGTCTTCTTCGCTGGAATTCGTCTACTGAGTAGTGTTGGAGTGGATCCATATTTTCGCTTTTGAATAGACATATGTGTCATTTCGCCTCGCGACATATGCAAACAGCATGACAGTTGGCTTCGTCTTTGAAACTTAAATTGAGTAGATTTCACCGTTTCGCAGTTTGATACATATTAATGTCGTGACACATTTTCTTCGCAACATACTGTGATAACCACTTAAATGTGAGCAGCGACATCTAGCAGAAAATGTCGAAGACCAGAAGATTTCGATATTGGAATAACAAAGTCTCGACTGGAGAGTGGAATCGAATTTTCTAGCAAATAGGAAATTGTATGGGACGCTGGATGGCGAGGATTGTTCTCGAAGTATGTCATTCGAGTATAAATACCAGCATCCCAAAGGTATGCAAATGAGTTCTAAAGTGTAATTTGAAGTGTTAATTAGGAGAAGTGATTAAGTGGTTTAAGTAAAAGATAAGAAAAGTATAAGTGGTTGAGAAATTGGATTGTACTGAGAGAAAGAATTAAATAGTGAATTGTAACTGTACTGAATAAAGGGATTTGTATTGAAAAGAATAAGTTCTATTATTTGTACCCACGCAAACATTTTACATTGGTGTCAGAAGTGGGATAGGACTTATTGTGTGTAAAAAAAAAAAAAAAAGTGTTTTCTGACTATTTGAAAAAGCTAGGATGGGTCGAAAACTATTACAATTGACACTCGTCCAACTCAAATCCGAGTTGAACAAGAGAAGCCTCAGCGCCAGCGGAGGAAAAAGTGACCTGGTGCTCCGACTTCAGGAGGCTTTGAACAACGAGGGACATGATCCTGATGCATACTCCTTTGATGTTGACGAGGATGAACAGACAAGTACCGGCAGTGATATGGCTGCGATGATGCAACTCCTCTTGTTAAAGATGGACGAACAGAAGAACAGTCTCGACCAACAAAAGAAAAATCTGGAAGAACAAAAGAATAGCCTCGAACAAAAGCTGGACGAACAAAAGAAAAATATGGAAGAACAGAAGAACATTCTCCAGAACAGTTTGGAACAAAAAATGGACGAGCAGAAGAGCAGCATTGAACAAAAATTCAACGAACAAACCAACAATCTGCACGGTCTTCAACAGAAAATGGATGAACAAAAGAATAATCTGGAAGAACAAAAGAACATTCTCCAGCAAAAATTCGAAGAAATCGATGACAAATTTGAAAGAATAGAGAAGAACGTTGATGACAAATTTGATAGAATAGAGAAGAACGTTGATGACAAATTTGATACAATAGAAAAGAATGTTGGCGAAAAATTCGAAGAAATGGACAGCAAAGTTCAGCAACTGGCAAAAGATCTCGACACAGTGCGAAAACAGAAACTGCGAGAATGTTCTTTAAGCGGTCCAAGGAGAAAAGAGTTGAAGCCTCCCTCATTCGATGGCCAGACTTCATGGTCTACTTATAAGAAGCAGTTTGAAATGGCTGCCTGTGCAAACGACTGGGACAATGAGGAAAAGTGCTTTGCCCTAACAATGGCCTTGCACGGTCCTGCAGCAGAATTGCTGCAAACAGTAGACATCGAAAAGCATAAAGATTATGTGACTTTAGTACAGGCTATCGAGAAACGGTTTTGGGGATAGCCACATGCATTAGGTCTACAAGGTCCAATTGCAAAGCCGAACGCAGCAAAGAGGAGAAACACTGCAGCAGCTCCAAGCAGACGTGAGTAGACTGGCACATCTGTCATACCCCACCGCAGGACAGGAAATTATCGACGAAATGGCAAAAGATGCATTTATCAGGGGAATTGCAGACTCGAAGCTACAGTCAGCAGTAAGGATGGCCGGGAAAAGAACCCTTGCTGAAGCACTTGAATTCGCTCTGGCGATGGAAGCAGCCAATCAGGCTTCCAGGGGAACACATTTCGTCAGGGAAGTAGCATCTGTCGAATGTTCCTGTACAAGAATTAGTGCCGAGGAACGAGATACTCGACGGGATAGACGAATAATGCGCTGCTGGAATTGTAATAAAATAGGACACCTTCAAAGGCAGTGTAAAGAACCGGTGCGACGAAAAGACTGCCCTCACTGTGGTGACAAGCAAATAGAGGAAGAAACCCGCAGAAACAGCTATCAAGAAGCCGGTCAACCTTCCCGAAGCCATCAGTGGGGAAATGCTTAAGCACCAACTTCGCGGGGCAGAAGTTGGTAGCAGGAGTCGACGGCCCCAGGACCATCATCCAAGTCTCGCTGGCAAAACGACGCAGTGAAAGCCTTCTAGTAGAAGTAGTCAGTGGAAAAGAAAAATGGATGGCAACAATAGACACCGGTGCCACGGCCTCAATCATCAGGAGGAATCTTGTGCAGAAGTCTTGGCTGCATAACACTAGCAGCTGCAGCTTGCGAACAACTACAGGAGCAACGATTAAGGTATATGGTGAAGTCCGCATAAAAATCCAACTAGCCGGAATAACATACACTCACGCGTTTCTGGTAGCTGACATATGTGACGAGTGCATCATTGGTACAGACTTCATGAGAGAACATGGACTTGTAGTCGACTTGGGGGCACAAACCCTGAAATACGGAAACATGGAGATACCAATGATATACGGAAACGCCAATACCACAGTCTCAAATGTCGTCATCTGCAGCAATCAGAGTCTAGAGCCTTCGTCAGAAGCAATTTTGTGGGCAAAAGTGGAAGGTGGTCCTGGTAGCCACCGATTCTATTTGATGGAGCCAGAAAAGAGAAGAGACTAGATGGTGGGAAAGACCTTAGGGGAGTCAAAGAACAACATGGTCCCTGTAAGGATTCTAAATCCAAAGACATTCAGTGTAAAGGGGAAAAAGGGGGAGATAGTGGGAAAATGCGTACCTGTTGAGGCTATATCGACCACAACGGAAAAACAGGGTGCAACACTGGTCACAACAGTTCAGAGCATAAAAATCAAGAACAAAATTCTCAGCCTCTGTAATCTGGACGAAGATCAGCGAATCCTGGCAGAAAAACTAATCGGTGAGTACGCTGATATATTTGCTACACAAGACGGAGAATATGGACGTACGCATATTGTTCAACACCACATTGACACCGGAGATGCTCGACCAATCCGTCAACCTGCAAGGCGTCTTCCATTGGCAAAGCAAACAGAAGTTGCCGAAATGATGTCGAAGATGGAAGCTGAGGGAGTGATTGAAGAATCGCAAAGTCCGTGGGCATCTCCAGTGGTCCTCGTGAAGAAGAAAGATGGCAGCACGAGATTTTGTGTAGACTACCGACGTCTCAATGATGTCACTAAAAAGGACAGCTACCCACTTCCGAGAATCGATGACACTTTGGATATGCTTTCTGGAGCGAAATGGTTTTCAACACTTGACTTGAAGAGCGGTTACTGGCAGGTAGAGATAAGTCGTGCGGATCGGGAGGAAACTGCCTTCACTACAGGAAGCGGTCTTTGGCAGTTTGCAGTGATGCCGTTTGGACTGTGCAACGCTCCGGCCACCTTCGAGCGACTAATGGAACGAACATTGCAAGGACTCACCTGGAAAACCTGCTTAGTATATTTGGACGACGTTATCGTCATAGGTAAGACGTACGAGGAGCACCGCGAAAATCTAAAAGAAGTGTTTGAGAGGCTACGAAGTGCTCATTTAAAGCTCAACCCGGAAAAGTGCGCCTTGTTTCGTCCGGAAGTAAAATATCTGGGTCACATTATATCAGCGGAAGGAGTAAGAACGGATCCTGACAAAATCGAAGCCGTGAAAAGTTGGCCTTCTCCAAAAGATAAACACCAACTGAGAAGCTTCTTGGGACTCTGAAATGGCTACTCCAATTTAAGAACCCTGAAGGCCAAGTTGCAAGATGGATCGAGCAGTTGCAGGGCTACGACTTTGAAGTGCAACACCGCAAGGGAACACTCCACTCAAATGCTGATGCTCTCTCTCGTCGACCGTGCGGGGTAAAATGCGAACACTGCAACCGTAAAGAAGCGAAAGAACAGGCAACTATCCAAATGATCAGGACTGAGCCAATAGAGGGTTGGAGTATAGACGAAATCCGTTCTTCTCAACAGGCAGACAATGACATCGAACCAATATTGGCCTGGAAGGAACACGAGGAAAGACCAAGCTGGCAGCAGATATCAGATCGGAGCCAAACTCTGAAGGCATACTGGGCACAGTGGGACTCGCTTTTTGTGCAAGATGGATTGCTGAAGAGAAAATGGGAAAGTGCAGATGGGACAACATCTCGTATGCAGCTAATTGTGCCACGGTCCAGAGTCAACCAAGTGCTCCATGAAATACATGACGGAATCTCAGGAGGCCATTTGGGAATAAACAAGACGTTGGAAAAGGTAAGGGAACGTTTCTATAAGGACTGGGAAGGTCCATACAAGGTGATAACCCGCATTAATGACGTTGTCTACCGGATCCAGCGTGGGAATCGAGGAAAATTGAAAGTGGTCCATTTGGATAGAATGTGTCATTTCAACGGGATGCTGAATGACGAAGTTGTTCGGGACGAACAATTGTAGGGAGGGAGCAATGTGATAACCACTTAAATGTGAGCAGCGACATCTAGCAGAAAATGTCGAAGACCAGAAGATTTCGATATTGGAATAACAAAGTCTCGACTGGAGAGTGGAATCGAATTTTCTAGCAAATTGGAAATTGTATGGGACGCTGGATGGCGAGGATTGTTCTCGAAGTATGTCATTCGAGTATAAATACCAGCATCCCAAAGGTATGCAAATGAGTTTTAAAGTGTAATTTGAAGTGTTAATTAGGAGAAGTGATTAAGTGGTTTAAGTAAAAGATAAGAAAAGTATAAGTGGTTGAGAAATTGGATTGTACTGAGAGAAAGAATTAAATAGTGAATTGTAACTGTACTGAATAAAGGGATTTGTATTGAAAAGAATAAGTTCTATTATTTGTACCCACGCAAACATTTTACAATACAATATTCACAGATTCGAGTTTCAATTCAACGAATACATACATTTAAATATATTGAGCTGGACATTTTCATTACCTCTAAATACGACTGATACGTTTAGCTAGATCTCTTTGGCAAAGTCGTATTTTTTCTTCGATTTGAACTAAATCTCCAGGACATAGAACATTTAGATTCGTGTTTTGCTTTCGGCTAATTTTGTTGGTAATTGTTTGTAAAACATCAATATGTCAACTGAGTCTGCAACCAAGGCTACCATTGAGGAACTGAAGCAGATGCGTTCATACACAAAGGGCAGTATTACTCGTATTAAGAACCTTGTAGAGACAAAGGCAGACTCTTTATCAGCAACAGAATTGGAGTGCCGGTTTTGTATACTCGAGTCGTACTTTAAGCAGGTTCTTGCTTACCAGACTCAAATCGAGCGGATAACACCTTCTGACACCAGTCGAGGAGAATTAAAAGATTTATATATTGCGGCAAAAACAAAAATCCAATCGCTTTTAGGAACTATAAGGAGTATTGGTATGGAAACAAGTTTTGTAGTACCACCGCCACAATACAACAACTTACCAAATCTCAAGCTTCCGAAGTTCAGCGGGAAATACTCCGATTACAAGAACTTTATGAATTCGTTCACAAAGCTGGTGGATGATGAGACAAATTTAACTAGAATTCAAAAGTTCAACCATTTGCTATTTTGTCTGAGTGAGCAGGCTCTCACCACGGTTAAGGCCTTTCAAGTTTCGGACGAAAATTATCCAAAGGCACTTGCCAGGCTCAAAGAATGCTACGATAATGATTTTCTTATTTTTGCACAGTATATTTCGGAGTTGTTTGAGCTGCCGATCATTACAAAGGTTTCGGCTGTAGACTTACCAGCATTGATAGATAATGTGTCTGCAATATTTAATTCTCTTCAGTCCATAGGATCGTTTGAAAATATTTGCAATGCAATGATTATTCACATCTCAATGTCAAAGGTAGACCCAGAAACCCTGTCCAAAAGGGACGAAAACCAGGATTACAAGAAACTTCCGAGTTGGATAGACTGTCCAGCTATTCTAAGTAAACGATGTCAATATCTCGAAACTCGTGATACTAACCAATTGAGAGCCAACTGTTCACGAAGCACACTGAATAAGGCCAAGTCATCGGGTTGTGCTCACAGCTTTCAGGCTTCACTTACAGTTGCAAAGCGAGCTTGTTTGTTTTGTGGAGATACTAGCCATTCGATTTTAAATTGTCACAATTTTGATAAATTAGGAGTTATGCAACGATTCTCAAATGTGAAAAAGCTTAGGCTTTGTTTGAATTGCTTGGCAAAGGGGCATCGCCTTTCAGATGCAAATTTTGCAAGCAATCTCATCACAGCCTTTTACATCGATCACAACAAGAAGAAAATGTTTCTACAAGTGGAGAATTACCAACATCAGCGGCTGTCCACACTACCTTAGAGAAGGGAACTTTAGCCGAAGCTCATGTGATCTTAGCGACAGCAGTGATTCTCGTAATGGATTCTACTGGAAGTTTTCAGATGGGAAGGGCGCTGATAGATTCTGGCTCACAAGTTAACTTTATCACCGAAAGATTGTCCAGATCGCTTCACTTGCCTAGGTCACAGAAGAATGTAGATATAGTAGGAGTAGGGGTCGCTGAAACAAAAATTAACTTTGAAACCCAAACCACTATTCGTTCAAGATACGAGTATAATAACTTTGAAGTTATTATCGGGACATTCGTCCCGAATCGATCTGTTGTTAGGTGCCGAAACATTCTTTGATTTGCTCAAGTTGGGTCAGATCAATCTAGGCGAAGGACTTCCTTCCTCTCAGAAAACCACGTTGGGCTGGATCGTTTCAGGAAGGTACCAGGTACCAGATAAGGATAGGAAACAATGTCTTCTGACTACGGGCGAAGATTCATTGGATCGTTATGTTGAAAGGTTTTGGGAGTTGGAAGAACTCCAACAATCCAAATCAAGGTGGACAGAAGAGCAAAGGGAATGTGAGGCACACTTCAACGAAAACCTGGAAATTTCTTCTTATGGTCGATTGATGGTCAAACTGCCATTCAAACAGGAGCCGAGTTGTTTAGGAGCCTCATACAATATAGCGTTTCGTCGTTTTTTAGCACTTGAGCATAGGTTATCGAAAAATAAGTCTATAAAACAATAGTACGCATCGTTTCTAGAGGAATACAAGGAATTAGAACATATGTCGCTTGTCAAGGACCCAAAGCTAAACGGACCACACTACTACTTGCCCCATCACTGTGTACTTAGGCCAGGAAGTTTATCCACGAAATTAAGGGTAGTGTTTAATGCGCCTTGCCATACCTCCTCACAAATTTCGTTAAACGATATTCTCATGGTAGGCCCAACAATCCAGCCTGAACTATTTACTATTCTCCTTCGGTTTCGTTTGCATAGGTTTGTTCTGACAGCCGATATCGTGAAAATGTATAGACAGTTCCTGGTTCACCCTGCTCGTCGCAAATTTCAATACATCTTGTGGAGGACGAAGGAAACAGAACCAATACAAACATACGAGCTGAATACTGTCACATATGGAACTACTTCATCTCCGTTCCTAGCCATCCGTTGTCTTAAATATTTGGCAGATAAACTTCGATCATCATTCCCGTTAGGATCCTGTGCATTAGATGAGGATTTTTACGTAGACGATTTTATCACAGGAGACGACAACCTTGCCAAACTAGTTCAAAAACTTGAGGAAGTCAAATCAATTTTGAAGTCAGCAGGGTTAGAGTTATCAAAATGGAACAGCAACCACCCCAACATCGACAAAGCTGTACCTGATACAAAGATTAAGTTGAGCGAGTCAGGTTTAACAAGCACTTTGGGAATTTCGTGGAACTCCGTTTGTGACCATTTTATCTTTTCCTACGCACCTACCAAAACATTTTCTATACAGACAAAAAAATCGGTTTTATCAATTTTGTCGTCACTCTTCGACCCATTAGGCCTGCTCAGTCCGATCATTATTAAGGGCAAGATAATCCTTCAACAATTATGGATCGAAAGGGTTGAATGGGACGCATTACTGCCACAAGGCATCGAAGCAGAATGGGAACGGTTCGTAACGGATTTGCACTCTGTACAAAAGGTATCGGTTCCTAGATTTGTCTTGATTGCTGATCTATGCACGCATATGGTTGCTGCATATATCTTAGATCGGTGGATGAATTTGGATCCACTCAGGTTAGGCTCTTGGTATCAAAATCCCGGGTGGCACCTATAAATAGAAAATCCCTACCTCGCTTGGAGCTGTGTGCAGCTCATCTGTTGTCCAAATTTTGGGAAAAGATGGAGACCATTTTCAAGGATCGTCAGTCAGAAGTTTACTTTTGGACGGATTCCGCCATTGTTCTACATTGGATTGCTACCCATTCCTCGAAGTTGACCGCATTCGTCGGCAATCGAATTGCTGAAATTCAGACTAAAACGCATGGAGTCTTATGGCGCCATGTTCCTACACAAGAGAATCCAGCTGACATTGTGTCGAGGGGCTGCGATATTCACGAATTGAAGGGATCAATCTGGTTCTATGGACCACGATTTTTGATGGAGAGTGATGAAAATTGGCCCTCACGGATAGAGATTCCGCATTCATCAGAGGAAATTGCACTGGAAAAACGGAAAACTGTCCTCATCTGCAAAGGAACAATACCAAATTTAATACACGGAATAGTCGAGCGTTTTAGTTCCTATTCCAAGATACTTCGAATAATAGCGTACGTAATACGATTTTGTCGCCGATTTGAGACGAAGTGGTCTCGAAGCATGAAAAGTTTTCCAACATGAAAGATTTGCAAGAGGACCCCGAACCATTTTTAACTCCTGCGGAATTAGACCATGCACTTTTGCATATCATGTATGCTATACAAAAGGATTCGTTTTGCTGAGGAAATTGATGCAATCAAAACCAATCGACCTCTAAAAGGATCTATCAAGTGGTTGAATCCTTTCCTGCAGGAAACAAGTGGTCTCTCGTTGTTAAAAGTAGGAGGACGGCTGAAGCATGCGGATATTCCTGAGGCGTGCAAATATCCATTGTTGTTACCAAAAAACCATATTTTTGCAAAAATATTAGTTCGTCATATACACCTCTCAAATTACCATGCTGGTCCTTAATCTTTGGTGGCCCTGATTAGACAACGGTTTTGGATAATAAACACTCGAGAGTTGGCAAGGCAGATTGTAAGGCAATGCATTCATTGCGTTAGGTATCGGCCCAAGCTATTGGAGCAAATTATGCCTCAAAAGAGAGTCACTCCCTCGCGTCCCTTTCTTTGTTGAGGCGTAGACTTCTGCGGCCCCATCTTAACGTACCTTAAGATTAGAGGCAAGGTGCCTTATAAAAGTTATGTAGCAGTCTTTATGTGTTTTTCGTCAAAGGCTGTTCACTTAGAAGCAGTGTCTGACTTGTCAGCCGAAGAATTCATTGCATCTTTGAAACGGATGATTGGTCGTAGAGGTCTACCAACCAATTTCGTTGGATCACAGTCAAAACTCAAGCAGCTACGCAATATGTTCTTTAAAAAGTTTTTGCAAGAAATCTTGCAAAATTTTTGTACTAATCTTGGTATCAATTTTAATTTTATACCCCCCAGGGCACCTCACTTTGGCGGAATCTGGGAGGCAGCTGTGAAAGTATCGAAGGGTCACTTATATCGAAGCTTAGGAGGAGCAAAGTTGACATTCGAGGAGCTCTCTACAGCACTGGTCGAGATAGAAGCGGTGAAAAATTCTCGACCCATTACACCGATGTCGTCTGACCCCAATGACCTAGAAGCCCTAACGCCCGCACATCTATTGATTGGTTCGTCGCTCAAAACCATAATAGAACCAGCGATCGGAGTTCCCGACATAAGCTATATCGAGAGATGGCAGCGAATCAACGCAGTAAAGACTCATTTCTGGCACAGATGGTCCCTGGAATATCTTCACGAGCTACAGGGAAGAGGAAAGTGGTCATCGCATAGCAACAGCCTTAAGATTGGCGACTTAGTTCTCATCCACGAAGACAATGTCCCACCGCAAAGATGGCTAATGGGAAGAGTAGCAGCAGTCATCAAAGGTGTTGATGGTCAAGTTAGAGTGGCAGATGTTAAAACAGCAAAGGCAGTCATCAGGCGTGCTATTCGCAAGCTTGCACCATTACCCTCTTAGCCTCTTGAAAGACGTAGCTTCCAAAGGGGGTGGAATGTTAGATCCTACGTATACATACATACATTTATAAAAATTTGAATTTTATACCCGCACAATTGAAAGCTGTGGAATATTTATAATTATAACACTTTAGAAAAAAAACATAGAAATTTTGAATTTACCGCCAATCGCGGTGACCACCATATTTATTATATGCGATGTTTTTAAATTATGTAGAGAAGACCACTTACTTATCATGCCACATTTTGTAATAAAGTTAGTTGCCTGAAGAACTCATTATCAAATAGATCGCCTTTTCTTTTGCTCGTGTCACTCGCTCTTTTCGCTACACTCGCTATAGTAATTTTTCCCTAGTCTATATCCTTGACTCGATAATCGAACAGTCTAACTTATAATCAACTAAGATTCATCTATTAATCAAAGATAGAAATATCGAGTTGACGTTGCAAAAATCCTTGCAGCGTACAGTCTTGGCGGTATGACTCTCAACATCTGGTGTGGGCCCATTAAAAAGTTGGGTCAACTTCTATTTTTCGCAGCGAAGATCCCAACACGCCAACCTTCGGGTGTTGTCTGTCCAGAATGTCGAGCCAAACAGAATTGTGTATAATGACAACGCCCGTAATCACGATTTCAGTATGAGGATACATTGATACAATTCTTTGTATGGAGTCAGAGAGCACATCAAACTCGTTAAAGGTCGAATTGCTTTCCTGTTTAGGGCTTCTTTTAATAAAGCAATAACGGATAATTTGCCTACGGAGATTTAATTTTAACCACATGAAATTGAATTCCGGATTGGAACATGAATCTCATTGTGGAATAGTTTGGGAAGCTACCTGACTACGCACTTAAATGGCGAGTCCGTGGTGAGAAAAGAATAATGGCACTAGTTCGAAGCCAGGTAGCTTCAGATCACAGTGACCTGAGAGGTGTGGGTAGGGATCTACCTGTGTTTCAGAGTAAAAAGAGCTGGTCTATACTTACAGACGTGGACGTAGGCAAAAAAGTGATTACTTCTTAGCCCGCATTTATTGGCTACGTCCAGAACGAATTCTCCTGTCATAACCACAAACAAACACAAAAACACAAACTTCGACGATGCTAAGCAAAGTTGCGAAGTGACAATTCTTAGGTTGGCTTACCGACTCAAATTGGTTTAGGTGTTATGCCCTTACAAAAACATGGAGCAGAGCATCAAAAAAATGTTCACTCACAACCCGCTATCCATCTGTTGTTACATACACTCAGTCACTGCCCGTACCGTATGATAAATATAGTAACTCAGTGGTCAAGTGCAAGCAACAGTACTTCACCCAGGAGCGGGAGAGGATACCCACACTGTGTGATTTTTTTTTTTTCGCTGTACACCACACGAGAATTTATGAGTGCAATGGTTGACGTGTGAACTCTTCGGTGGTCGACGATGGTATGGCTGTATAAACGTCTTCGTAAAAAAGGCAAATTACCAAAATTGCAAAAGGAATGGGAAGGTCCATACGGGATCCAACGTGGGGATCGAGGAAAAATGAAGGTGGTCCGTGTGGATAGGACTGTTATTTCAACGGAAGGATCAATGACGAAATTGTTCGGAACGAACAAATTTAGGGAGTCAGTTATCAAGTTATCAAACTTAACCATTTATATTTAAACAGCGTCATCTATATTTGAATAGCAGAATATTCCTATATTTGAATTGCGGAAGACTTAACCATTAGAGAATGAAAAATAGAAAATTATTGACACTTGGTAAATTGCTTTAAGCGCCCCTTTTTTGGTTTTTTTTTAACATACGCTTCTAGATTAATTTTTGACTGCTCGTTGGCGGGAGCAAATTCATATCTAAAGTTTGAATTCTGTGTTGAACATAATAAGTAAATTTGTTAAAGATTTTATTTTTGTGTGATGAACATAAAGTTAAAATGTCAAGCAAAACTATGTGAGTTTCGAAATAAATGCTTGTGAAGTGTTTAGATTTGGTAGTTTAAATGGATTAGTGCTTTAAAGAATGTAAACAAAGCACTTATGAAAGACGAAGAAATTGTTTTGTTGTTAATTGTCCATTAAATATTTAGTGCATACTGTGTATTATTTATTAGTTAATGTATGCACTTTTTTTTCAGATATGGTTAAACAAATCAATAGAGACAGTGAAATGCGACTGAAAATTCACATGGATTGAATCCTGCACATATACCATATATAAATATAAGTATATAATCTTAGCAGAATATTTCAAAAGGACTATTTCGCTTCGTAGAAGTGAATTTTGATTTGCAGCCCGGGTCAACCCCGGACAGTTTTACTAAGGCTTATTGAATGCATATAAAATATACATACGTAAAACTAACATTTTCACTTAAAAAAAAAGAAATAATTGAAGTAAGGAAGGACAATCCATATTATCAACTAAAATTTGAGGATAAAGGGGTTCAGGAAGATCGCTCGACACAAAAACTGATAAGGAACACAGCAGATAGGCTCCGTCCAATTTTTAATGCAAAATTGGGAAAACAAATTAAAAAAAAACGCACAATTTATCTTTTCCCTGAAGGGGAATTTATGACCATATGTGTCAAATATATTGATTTGTTTTCCTTTTTTTTGAGGGGATCTCAGGATATGCCGAAAGTTTTATGAAACAAAGTTGCTTAAAACTTTAAATCAATTTTCCTTTAATGGATTGGCTGACGGAACACAGTTCCGCGTTGTCGTACCATATTGGCTAGCGGGTCTCGCAATTAAGGAAATCTAACCGTCTTACGAATGGTTTCAAGGTAAAACGGGAAGAAGGTTTACGGACGCGGTTTTATTGCAAAGATGTTCTCCATTAATTGCACAAATATTTGTTATTCCAAAAAGGGGCTACTTATCTGGTTTATGGGATTTTCCTGCCTATGCGGGGTTTCTGCTGGTGGTCTCCGCCACAATCACCGGCTTCCGTCTGGTCGTATCCGTTAGGGGTCGTAGTTTCCTTTTTAGCTTGTCCGTTGATGTGTTTCTCGTCCTCGGTTTGTTTAATTTTGTTGTTCTTGTTCTTGTTCTCGTTCTGGTTCAAGTTATTTTTATTCTGTTTTCTTTTTCGCTTTTTTGTTCTCTTTGTCTTTGTTTTTTTTTGTTTGATTTTCGTCCCCTTTTTCTAGTATCAGATATTGTGGGCTCGCGGCCATTGTTGATGGTGTTGATCTCTCGGGGCATCCAGGGGTGGACCGTCCGTCCGCTAGAGTCTCCAGGCCGTCCGCCTGGCTCTATCAGGGGTACCTAACATATGTGGTCACCTCTGTAGCGGTAGGCCGGGGGAGGGAACTGAATTAAAAGTATCTAGAGAATCCCACCTATACCATGGCATCCAGAGCATGACGGGAAGAAAGAAAAGAAGGGACAACACAAGAAGGGGAAGAGAAAAGAAGAGGTCAATAGACAACAGATGGACAAGGGAGTGGAGGATTTTTGGGGCTTGATTTGCACGCAACAATGTGAGAACGGAAATTCGACTAAGGGAACATGCAGATTAAAGATTAGATAGCATCGTGGTGTAGTAGGGGGGCGCTTACGGGTATAAGTTATAATCTGACACTTTTTGACGTTAAGCTCAAGAAAATTCTTCTGACACCAAGTACAAAATCTGTCTTGATCTTGCTGCAGTAGTAGGCTGTCTGCGGAAGATGATATATATCTAAATATTTTCATATCATCTGCGTAAACAGATATGTATGAATTTTTAATGATACAAGCAACATCATTAATGGTCAGAATAACTAATAAATGACCAAGCTGGCTGCCCGGTAAGGACGCCAGAGGAGGCTTTAATTGGGTCAGAAATTATGGATCTAAATAGAACACAGTAAAGTCGTTCATTTAAATAGGATTGAACCCATATTATAAAGTTTATTTGGAAACCAAGAGCCTTTAATTTTAGAAGGATTACATCAGGAGATGTTGAAATCAGTGGCAATCACATCAACTTCATTTCCAGATTCCTGTGCACATAAAGTTAAGTTGGTGGACGTAGATCTACCTTTGAAAAATCCGTGCTGGTTTAGGGAAACAATAGATTTATAATGGAAAAGTATTATGTCATAGATATAATGCTCTCAAAAAGCTTAGGTATGCAGGACAGCTTAGCAATTGGTCGATAGTTGGAAATATAGTCTTTGCGACCTTTTTCATGTAGGGGAATAATAAAATGTGTTTTCCAGATTAAGGGAAATAATCCCAGGATGAAGCTGAAAGAGAGCTGTAAGAGGTTGGGCTGGGTGCATTTGAAATTTTTTTTTTAAATTTAGGGGGAAGATCATCCTGGCCAGCAGAATAATCATCTTTGAGGTTTATTATTTTATGTTGACTTGCTCTAAAGTTATAGACACAGATTTTATGTTTATTATTTTATGTTGACTTGCTCTAAAGTTATAGACACAGATTCCAAAGTTGTTTGTGGGCAGCTATTTGAGTAAGAGAAGTAAGAGTGGTCTGGCTCTTTGGAATGAATGGCGAACGCTTGGCTAAAAAAAATTGCGAAGAGATTTGCAATAATTTGGGGATCTCCCGAGGACCTATCAAGTAAATTCAGAGATAATGGGTAGTTATCCGATATACTTTTAGTTTTGAAATACTGAAAGAATCGTTTGGAGTCGGAAATGAGTGTGTGGTCCATTCGGATTAAATAGTTATCATAGAGAGTTTGGCAAAATATTGAGAAATTTATTTGGGCAGGCTGGTAGTAGAAGGAATCTGAGTCGGAACGCGATTTTAAGTATCGTAGAGAAAGTTAAAATTAGTCATATTGAGAAGGTAGTTCAGCTTGGCGTAGTTAGCCCTATGAGAATTAAAACTGTAAAAATACTCATAGGAAACGGGATTAAGACCATTGTCATATGTAAGCGTAAGAGAAAGGGGAGGGCGGTAACTATCCAACTTAGAAAGCAGATGTTTACTTTCTTAAACGACGCAGTTATCTGCATCAGTGGTGAAGACTAAGTCGAGTTGTCTGCCGAAGTTATTGGTGACACCAGTTAGACCAGAGTCAGTTAGGCAGTCGATGAAAAGATTTTCTTTATCAGAGGTAGTATTTGTTGCAGTATAGTAGGACTGGTCAGTCTGCGCCCATAGAAGATAGGTAGATTAGAATCACAGAAAAAAATAACAACGTTGTTGGGATCAGCAACATTAAAAATGCAGTCGATTGCTTCAACAGCTAGCTAGTAATCTTGAATTGGTTGATAGAGGCGAATATAGCAGCAACAAATATATCGCGCTTGCAAATCGGAATTCTAGCGCAAGCGAATTCAAAGAATGCAGTGGACGATTTTTTAAAGGGTTTAGACTCGAGACGAGAGTGTATAGATAGAAGTACAATCCGGCCATATAAATTCTCCTCTTTATCTAGACCATCGTCACGATGTAAATCGAAGTCTTGGGGAAATAATTCATCATCCTTAATATTAAGGGTGAGATTGGTTTCTGTGAGGGCAAAAATGTCGTAGGGCTGTATCTGGGAATTAAGATATATAGCACAAATCTTAGTTCGTAATCCTCTTCCCTTTCGATAATACAGAGACAGATATATGGGAGGCTTCGGCAAAGGATTGAGTGGTGGGTTAGGAGCGATGGTAGTTTTTGAAACTAGACCGTGTTCTCTGGAGGTGTAGTATGCATCTGGAACTTACTTGAAACGCAAAAGAAGAGAGATCATTAGCGACGCCATCAGGAGTCATATCTAATTGCTCATGAAAACGTATGAAAAGTAGCCGCAGATCATTGTGATTAGTAGGGGGGGCCTTCTTGCAGAATGGAAATCATTGCATTGGTTCTCGTTTTACCGTCGATACAGACAGAGTTAGGCTTACCATGTAGGTAGGCGAGATATAAACGAGCATTATCATATAATCTGCGGTCTCTTAATCGAGGGAGAACATACCGGCCATCTTCCGCTGAATCGATAATGTGCTTGGTTAACTTTGCCTTTGGAGGAAGTATGGGGTCTAAGAAAGAAGGTGGTGTGGTATTAGGGTGGGAGTCTAGCTTAGAAAATGGGAAGGGATTTAAAATATGAGAGCGAATAAAGTTGGGGTATGCCGTTTTTGTTTGAGTGGAATGAGGTGATGTTGGGTTTTGTAAATGACTGGGAGGAGGATCAAAATTAAAAGATACACGTTTAGGAATTGGGTTGGACGGAGTGGAAAAACGTTTTGCATATACGAGATTGGCAGTATGAAATGAAGGAGGAGTGAAGACAGGAAATTTCCCAACTTCAAAACTCCAGTTTGCATCAGGAGCTTGTTTGTTAGGAGTTGGGTTTTTTTTTGCAAGATTTAGGTTCGGTATAGGGTTAGACTTAAAATTAACATTGTTCTGTTTTCTAGGTTTAGTGGATTTTGATGTACTTGACTTAAAGGTAGTATTCTTGCGATGTTTGTTGTTTCCTGTATTCGCTTTTAATCTTTCCATGGTTATTCCACCCAGATTGATGACGTCGGAAGCAGGGCTGAAAAACATATATCCTAATTTTGACGGGATGCCTACCATGAAGATGTTGGTGGAGATCTTACGGCAGTTCCTGACATCAATTTTAAATCTTGATTTAAAGAGACTAGTTAGCCTGGTGTAGTTGGTGTAGTAGCACCATTTACCGTAGAGGGTTGTAGTGGAGGAGAAGATCCTCCAGAAGTTGCTATTGGTTCCATAATTGCAGATTCAAACATCTCAGTAAGAATCGAGGTGTTGTATGATGCAGTGGGGGCTAGGTTTGCACCAGTATATCGTCGATTTTACTGGAAGTTATCCGGATGTGCAATTTCGTTTACCAGCGCGCGTGATACGGTTATCACGTTGCTTAAATCGCTCATTTAAATTGACTCTTTTTATAGGTTGCAGATTGCTCGAGGGAAATTAGTAAATCTTCAACTAATTTGAGAATGTCATCATATTTGGGAAATTAATTTTGCATTGATTTCGAGGCATGGTTGTTTTCTACCGCAAAGTTATTGACCGAATCACTGAGACACTTAGTTGCAATTAATATGTGGGACGGAGTGATGTCCTTGCACTCATTATAATAAAACAAAAAGTTGTTTTTAAAATCTCTTAGGTACACGATGGATGTCTTACTCAAGCCAATGCAAAGAGCATGTAACGACGTACCACAAAGACCCCTACAAATCACCATAACAGCATTTAGATCATTTGTTAGGGAGCAATTCGCACTTCCACATAATTCTAACATGATGACGATGAATTCGTTAGGATAGGTCAGTTGAGAATTTAATGTGTTGAATGCAAAAAAAAACATAAAAGGCTTTGAATGAGAATTGGGATAGTGTTTAATTTCAGTTTAAGATTATTATGCAACGCGTAAGAAGCCATTTATCTGACTGAAATACGATAAGGCTCAAGTATCCAGTCATACTCACCGAATGCATTTTTCACCTGCATGAGCTTTCCCGTTGGAACCAAGGACATTGGAGTCAATTGTGCCGAGGTTAGATTGCTAGTATTAGACACATTATTATGCATTCTGATCGAGTACCCGGTTAAATAAACAACTATTTATAACGTACTATAAAAATCTTTTTTTAAAAACTCTTTCTAAAGGACTGACGCCCGAGCAGGGACAGCCCAAAACTCGTGTGTCCCTAATCGTTAACCATGAATCATTTATCTAAAATAGGAAAAAGTATTTATATATCGCAATTAAATCTGATAAGTGAAGTGAACTAGAAACAAAAAAGTAAAACGAAAACACAAAAAAAAGGAAAATTATACTACAAAAAGAGAAAGTATAATCGTAAACCTACAATAATAAGTGAAGTTACCGAAAAGCTTGAAAAGTGAAGTGAACGAGAAACAAAAAATGAAACACAAAACACCAAAAAAAAGAAAAGTTATCCTACAAAAAGTGAAAGTATAATAATAAACCTAATAACTGAATTTAACGAAGAACTTGAAAAGTGAAGTGAACGAGAAACCAGAAGAAAGAAAAACCAAAAGCTTAAAAATTAAAAAAAAAAACAACTATCGTATTCCAAAGGAGGACCACTAAGGATTCAACGATGGGGAGCTGTCCTTTATTCCTAGGATTTTAGTAAGATAATTTTAAGAAAATAGCAGTAAGCCATACATATTGAATTCTCACAAGACTAGTACATAGTCTCGTAAACTAAGGACAAAATAAGAAAAACTTAAGTAGAGTTTTTTTCTAATTTATTTGATTTCATAGCTTAAAACTATGCCTAGGGGCCAACTCTCATGAAAAAAGGGGCCGGTTTACTGCAGAATTAATTAATTTTAATCGCTAGTGGTGAAGACCCTCATACCCGAGTAGGTCGCTGCGATTGTTAACTAAAGAGGATCCATATGAGCCTTCCGAACTAAAGTAGCTACCCCGCAAACTGATATTAAAAGTCATCCTTTTGGCAACAAAAAAAAATATCTATAAAAAACTCCGTCGTGTTAAAAAAAAGCATTGGTATTGATTGCAAGAAATATATAGTTAAGAAAAACTAAAAAATCTAATTTTAAATTTTAGTTTAGAGGAATACTATTTGAAACTTATGTTATTATTGTGTTTTCATCGTTGTATTTTCTTTACCTCTAATTTCTTACTGCGTACGCTCGAGTCCTTCCTAGGTAATATTGTTTAAAATCGATGAGATTAAGAACTCAGTCACTCAACTCACGGGAGCTATAAATTCGGTAATAGAACAACTCAGGGCAATAGAAGGCCGCATTAGCAGAATAGAACAATTTAATCCACAAGAGTCCATTAAAAATATTAATGAACGCTTGGCGGTTATCGGAAATCGGCTCCAGGTCATAGAGCAGGGAGACAGCTCCCTGGGCCGACATGCGAGCAAAACTTGAAGGATATTTCCAAACTCCCTGATTCAGCGAAGGAATTACAAGTCTTTGACGGCAATCCAGTCCAATAGGTCTCCTGGGTCTACAGTGTGGAGACGATTCTGAAGGACAATGAAATAGTCCAGAATAAACACATCTACCGTGCCATTTTACAACAAATACGTCTCAAAATAAGAGGCAGGGCGGATTCTGCTCCGGTCTCATACAATATATTCGATAATGAGTGGAACGAAATTAAAAGAATTCTCTCGCTCCACGACGCCAACAAGAGGGATATCCGTACCCTTGAACACCAATTTAATCAGCTCACACAAGGTGGTTCGAGAGTTGATGATTTCTACGCCACATTGAACCATCTCAATTCTCTTTGATCATCAATAAGATCAGGGCTGAAACGTACTCTGCAGCGAATTGGACGTGTTTATTCGTGGGCTTGATGGGGATCTTTCAAGAGTTCTGATTGTTCTGAAGCCAAGAACCTTACCTGAGGCATATGCAGCCTGCTTGGAGATGCAAATCTAATACGATATCTTCACCTGTGAACTACGGCTTTAGAAGTAAGCTCAGGGTCTCACCAGAATCCTGGAAACATCAACAAGTCATTTCCCCCAAGAGATAACCCTGCTCAGAACTCACATCATTCACGGAGGTCAAGTTTTCAGCAACAGCATCTACCCCAAAGGCCGAGAGGACCAAAAACTCCGGTAAAAATCGAAGTCGACAATTCGAACCAATCTAGAAAGGTAAACTACATGAATTTGCCAAAAACAGTTAAGTGGGAATCGAGCTCCGATAACTACACTCGAAAGTTATCAGTTATTATTTTCCACTTTTTTTCAAAGCCCCGTAAACTGCCGACTCAGTATATCTCCCGTCATTGTTCGTCGACTTAGTTTTGTCTGCTGATTCCTCAAACTCAACTGTGCCAGTTTTGACCCCAAAATAAAACAAAAACAAAAAAAAAACCAAACAAAAATTAACCTCAATAAACAAATAATGGAAAAGTGCTGTGCTAGTGTTTTGTGCTCAATTGTTGACCCCAACGCCGAATGGGTAGCATGCAATGGTCTCTGTGGAAAATCATTCCATGCCATATGCATCGGACTTACCCGGAGATCCATAACCTCAAGGAGTATTGCAGTCTCTTCAATTTTTACTGCGACGAGTGCAAAGAGATCACCTTGGCTCATGTTATGCTGGCAATTAAATGCAATAACGAGTCTATAAATGCGATGCTAACCAAGAATGATCATATTAGCAGAACTATTTTGGACAGAATAGAAAAGATTGAGGACTGCATTGACAGTAATGTGGACGCTTACAAGTCCACATGAAGAAAGATCGAAAAGCAACTGGCAACGATCCAAAATCTGTCGGAAAGCAAATCTAACCACGACAACGAGAGCGAAGTGATCAAATATCACTTCGACGGAATTAAAGCTTTCCTCAAAACAAATTTTGCAAACCTCTTTAAATCTAACGAACTCCCACACATAAACGACTCTATCAACCTTCTCCGTACTGATCTCGACTTGCTTTTTCAATCCTTCTCCAAAACACCACATCACACCCCGCATCCATCAGATTCTACTCTCGATGACCTGACCCTACAAATGATTGACGTCAGCGAGGAACTCATAGCAACTTGGATGACCGTTGCCGAAATCGGTAAAGAAGTGAGATTGGCTACCTACAAAATCGATGGAATACCCGATCAAATTCAGTTCCAGGCTAGTTCCCCGTACAATGTCTCAATTCATAATGAATTAGTAGACACGGAGTCTCATTTGCCATCATTTTCAAATACTCCTCCCGCCACCCTAACAACGGAAAACGAAACCGTTTTGCCTTAACCAACTAGAATCCCGGCGGTCGCCACTCCACGCAAACTGCTCAAACAATTTGGAACTTCATGGACCCCTTCCGAATGGAAAAACAGCTGAAACAGGGAAACCATACGGCATTCTTCGTTGAAGGGGCTCCTCAACACGCTGATGTTTCTAGGGTGCGGAATTTCTTTCACCGAAGTTATGCTATCACCATTAGCGAGTGCCAGATGATTTCCGCCGCTGACTCCAACAGTTCCTGTAGTTTCAAAGTCAACATCCCAACCAAATATTCGTGGTTGTTCCCTACTCCTCCTGGTAGGGCAACTAAACCTGGGAAGATAAGTATTACTAAATGCTCTGAGGAACGAGAAAACACACATCACGAGAGTACTAAAAGTTTTAAAAAAAAACCTAGTTTTAACAATAAACTTAAAAAAAGACCCCTCTCCAACTCCTTCCAAATAAAAAACATGTTACCAAAAAACGAAGCTCTAATCACGATCCTAACTGCAGCTTCAAAACAAACTTATTCCCCAATTTTAGTCCTCCCTCCTTACTTATCCGACACAAAGCCCTTACGCACCAATCTCCTAATCCCCTAATTCCCCCTGTTCTACCGAAGCCTCCGCGCCAACGAGTCTCTTTCAACTTAACCCCAAACACCCATATTATTCCTTCTCAACCTTCTACGCCACCAAACCCATCTAGCAACTCATTTCCCAACTTCGACCTTACAACTGGAGCTAAGTACCCTAATTTCATTAACTCCCATACCCTAAACCCCCCATCACATCCCTCGTCCATCTCCATATATAATCGTTTATCTCTATTTCCCTCCTCCACTGCTCCTATTATTGATCCCCTTTTTCCCCCCACTGTTAAACTAACACAGCAAACCAATGGCACTAAAGAAAGTCGATATGCTCTCTCTAGGCTCAGAGAAAGAAAGATATATGAAAACATTCGTCTCTTTCTTGCCCATCTACATGACAAATCGGACTCGCTCTGCTACGAAGGGAAAACCAAAACCAGGCTCCCTATCGACACTATCAGTCTCAGGAACCTTTATGTCAGGTACCACGAGATTTTTAACATGTCCTCTCAGAAAGTAGCAGACGACCTTGCTGCATTCGGCAACTATGTTCACTCTAAATGAGTCTCACACCTACAGCAAAGCCGAGCCGACCACGACAAATTTGTTCATCCATAACGTGCCTCCTTTGCCAGCACTTAAACCATCTTGCCTCACACCTCCAACCCACAACATCCCTCTTACATTTTACTACCAAAATGTAAGAGGTCTCCGCTCTAAAACCAATGCTGTCATACGTCAATCGCATGCTCTTCCCTTTGATATTTACGCCTTGACAGAAACCAATTTGATTCCCGACATAAAGAACCGGGAATTGTTCCCCCCTACTTTTAATGTTTTTCGCGACGACGATCATACCCACACAAATAAAGATTCCCCCTGTCGAGGCGTCCTACTGGCGATCGACAACAGCCTTAACTCTTCTCCCATTACAATTACTTCATCCTCTAAAACCGACTTTGTCGCAATAAAAATATCACTCCCTTTCAAGTCCCTTTACCTTATATGTTGCTACATCCTACCACCTCAACCCATCGAATCTTACCAATTTGTTATTGATGCGATCGACCATTTAATTGACCTGTCAGACCCTATTGATGATATCCTTATTTTCGGCGACTTTAATCTTCCTCAGCTACAGTGGACTCCAGATGATTAATCACTTTTCATCGCTTCAAATGCCATCTTAGCTAAGGAATGTCTCTTCTTAGATCGCTTAACAGACTCAAGTCTATGCCAAGTCAGTGGTATATCCAATTATATGTACAGGCAATTAGACCTTATTTTCACAACAGGTCCAATTAACTCCTCAGTCTCACTTTGTGCCCTATCTCTCTCAACCATCGATAACTACCACCACCCTCATCTACTTTCATTTTTTCATAACTCTTCATTCCAGTCCACTCCCCCCACAACTCTCTCATCCCACGACTTTCATAAAGCAATCTTTCACAAAATCAGTGAATATCTCAGCAGATCCCTCTTTAACTTTCACAACCTAAGTTTAAATGGTGCCTTATCCATTTTTTATAAAGAAATATTTAATTCTTTTTCCCTTTACTTTCCGTTTTCCCGCCTTAAAACATCACCTACTAGTCCTTCCTAGCATAATCGCAAGCTTCGTTCCTTACGAAATAAGAGAAATAAGTTATGGGCTGTTCTCCTGCGTACCAGATCCTTTTCCGACTATTGTAATTATCTTGGTGCTTATCTTCATTTCACCGAACTTTACGATTCCCTTTACCAGCGCTACCTTAACAATGCGCAAGTCAGCCTTATAAACGACCCTACGTCCTTTTTCCAATTTGTTAACTACAAAAAAAGTCTGATAATTACCCTCCTTCGCTCTCTTTTAACAACAGGTCATCAACCGATCCACTCACCATTGCCAACATATTTGCCCCCTTTTTTAAACAATCCTTCACCAACGACTCCCTTATACCAGCTCCATCCTATTTTAGTTACCTACTGAACTTCTCCCATGGCCAACTTCTCTCTCATATTTTGGACCCGTCTTATATCGAATATAAATTACACCAATGCCGAATTCATACCCAGCCCAGATGGCCTCCCTGCCATATTTCTTAAAAAATCCTCTTCCTCTCTTTTCCTTGCCCTTTCTAATCTTTTTCGTCTATCCATTTCACAAGGAGAATTTCCTCAGGCTTGGAAAACCTCCTTCATAACCCCGATCCACAAGAAAGTATCAAAAATTAAATAACCAACTATCGTCCCATCGCTAAGCTCTCCCATATACCCAAACTCTTCGAAAGTATTTTGTATGAAGCCCTAAGCTTACAATGCAAATCACTTATTTCCCCTAGACAACATGGCTTCCTAAAGGGTAAGCCACACAAATCTCGTTGAATTCGTATCCTTTGCCCTCTCTGCCCGAAGTCGATGTAGTTGCAACCGATTTTAGCAAAGCCTTCGATAAAATCTCCCATCGATTAATCATCTTTAAATTGTCTGCCCTCGGATTTGAACCCATACTGTTAAAATGGATATCCTCTTACCTCGAAAACCGTTTTTTACAGTGTTCGTTTTAGGTCAGACCACTCCGCTCCATTTTTGGCCACCTCTGGAGTTCCACAAGGCACCCATCTCGTTCCCCTTCTTTTAATATTAACCATAAATGATCTCGATATGATCATTAAGCAGTCGTCTGTCTCCCTTTACGCCAACGATACCAAATATTTCAAAACCATTTCCTCTCCCCATGACTCTTTCCTCCTTCAACAAGATTTTGATAGTTTTTCGATCTGGTGCCTCAAAAATTCTTTGGAACTTAATATCGCCAAATGCCAATCCATCACCTTCTCACATAAGCAGAACCAATCTCCTCCCCGACTCTATCTTCTACATAACCAACCTATCTCCTCGGTACAATCTCTTCGCGACCTCGGCATTTTGTGTGATAGCGAGCTCAACTTCCGTTTACATATGGATGAGATAATCCTCAAAGCCAACTCTGCAATAGGTTTTGTAAAACGGTGGTCCAAAGAATTCACCAACCCATACGTGACCAGGTCCCTCTATATTACCTCTGTTCGCCCCCCTCCTAGAGTATGACAGTCAAGTATGGTCCCCATATCATCGTGTTCATATTTCGAGAATTGAAAGCATCCAGTGCCGTTTTCTTCGATTTGCTCTTCGGGGTATGCCCTGGGACGATCCTTTTAATTTGCGCCCCTATCAAAACCGTCTCAACCTTATCAACTTAAACACCCTTGAAGATCGCAGAGATGCAGCAGACTTTCTTTTCATTCATCGACTCCTTTCAGGTCTCGTTGAATGCGCGTCCCTTCACAACTCCATTTTCCCCAACACCAACCCTCGTAATCTACGTACCCCTCGACTCTTCTATCTACCAACCCACCACACCTCCTATGGCGCGAACGAACCAATCTCCCGTATACTACGAAAAATCAACTCAAACCCTACCGTCTTTGACTTCCACCGCACCACTTCCTACCTCAAATCAGTTCTCCTTCACCACTCCAACCAAACTTAGTTTTAAGTTTTAGTTTAAGTTTAATTTTTAAGTTATAGCTTGTATTAAGCCGAATAATTAAATTTCAATTTCAAGTCAATAGTCCTGTCGGAAATATCCTAGTTAAAAAAAAAATCTGTGGGAAGTTCTTTAAGTATCTAGGCTGCGATTTCGTGATAACATTTTTCGTCCTCCCGAATCTGAAATCATTCGATGGTATAATAGGAGACGATACTCTGAGGCAGCTGAAGGCTGTTATATAGAAAAAAAAATGCTTACCCATAAATCGAATCATCCCTCTCAAAAACCATGCTTCTACTGAATTAATTAGTCAAATGATTAACTTAGGCGGAAATCTTTCTATGTTTGGAAGGTCTAGATTAGGAGATCTTTACATGAAGTTCGAAAGTTGTTTCGGTTATATGAGGCAGCCCATATAATTCACCTGTATTGATTGCTCCGAAAAATACAAAGCCAAACGAAGAAAAGCAGTACAAAATGGTCATCGATTACAAGCGTCTAAACACCGTACCAATTCCTGATACATATCCTATCTCTGATATTAAAAGCACACTTGAAAGTATAGGTGATGCCCGATTCTCAGACTTCTCAACAATGATTGGGAAGTACGAACATCTAAGACTTCCGTTCGGCCTCAAGAATGCTCCAGCAATCTTTCAGCGCATGATAGATGATGTGCTCAAGGTATATAGGTAAGATTTGCTATGTCTATATAGATGACATAATCATTTTTAGCAAATCAAAAGAAGATCATTTAAGAGACATCGAGATCGTCTTCTCCAAAATTAGCGAAGCCTGATTGAAAATCAACCTGGAAAAAACTAACTTCTTGGCCACTAGCGTCGAATTTCTTGGCTACCTTGTTTCTCCCGATGGTATCCTCCCAGACCCTAAAAAGGTTAAGGCTATCGAAAAAATCATTCCACTGACAAACTTAAAAGAACTGAAAAGCTTTCTCGGATCAACTTCCTACTACAGGAAATTTATCAGTGATTATGCTAAATTAGCCAAACCATTGACGAATATAACTGCACAAGTTTGAGCTGCTAACCAATCCAAAAATGTGCCAATCTCTCTCAATGAAGATGCAGTTAAGGCTTTCGAAATCCTGAAGAAATTACTCACTTCTGCAGAAGTGCTGGCATTTCCGGACTTCGAAAAAAGCTTTATACTCGTATTATTCACTATGGTATTAATATTGAATAAAAAGTAACTACAAAAACAATTTCTTCGTGTTTCATAAGTGCTGCGTTTACATTTTTTTAAAGCACGCTTCTATTTAAACTAAGCCTTCGAAACACTTTACAAACACTTATTTCAAAACCTACGCATCATTTCTCGACATTTTTACCCAATACGTATTTGAAAACGAAAATTTCTGTAAAAAAATGTATTAATCTTATTCCGTACCGAATTTTAAATTCCCATACTAATTTGTTCCACCCAACAAACTGTCAGAAAGTAATATAGGATTTTGAGTACAAAAAATATCCGGCAGAATTTTCGTTCCGAGGAAGCAATTATTCTTCGGAACAATGGACAATAGTGAACGAATTGAAGATGAAAATAAAATAAAAAACATTGAACAAAATGCACATAATGCTATTGAAAACTTCAATGCATATTTTACTATAAATTAAAATTTTAATAAACAAATTAAAACTTTAACTGGCACAATAAACCACAAAATACAAGACACAATTGACATATGCATATCTAGGCAGAATAGAAAAGCAATTTATTACCCAATAAATACAAAACCATCTTAGAGAAAACATAAAATATATACTGAACGAAATACAAAAAATTAAAGAAATTATTATAACATTCAGACCAGCAATACTCAACAGAGGCATACTGATAGAACCGAAACTGAAACATTCAACGTAACTTTAGGAACACTAAGATATATTAAACTAGAATAAGCATTATATAAAGATACTAAATATTATTTTCGTCATAGGAATGCATATGTGTAATAAAAAAAAATACAAGCAAATACATGTTGAACCAAATAATGATTAAGCATTCAACAATAATGTATATTTTTTAACAAATTCGAAGCATGAACCTTAAACTAAAGGGTCCGCCATCTAACGTTTTGTTTTTTCAACTAGTGCTTATTTCGTGAATGGTAACACTTAGCTCATGTCTGATTTGACAGATAATTAGTTTTGTCCTTCCGGTTAATAATGGAAAATAATTTCATTCAAATGGCTGCCTCGGCTGGCCATGCAGTAGCCTACACGATCGGTCCAATTTTTAAGCACATTATCGATTGTGTGCAGCTGTATTTCACCAACGGCTTCACGAATATTGTCCTTTAAAGCGTCAATTGTCTCTGGCTTGTCGGCGTAACACTTATCTATTACGGCACCCCACAAATAATAGTCCAACGGTGTCAAATCTCAGCTCCGAGGTGGCCAAACGACATCAGCTCTGCGGCTGATAATGCGATCTTCAAAAACAGGGCGCAAAACATCGAGTGTAGCTTCGGCTGTGTGGCACGTAGCGCCGTCCTGTTGAAACCAAATGTTGTCAATATCCTCCTCTTCAATTTTTGTGAACAAAAATTCGTTCAACATGGCCCGATAACGATCGTCATTGTCTGTAACGGCCACTCCTTGCTCATTTTCGAAGAAAAATGGCCCAATTATGCCTCTGGACCAAAATCCGCACCAAACAGTGACTCGTTTTGCATGTATCGGCTTTTCAATGTATGCGTGCGGGCTTTCTGTGCCCCAAATGCGACAATTTTGCTTGTTTACATACCCGCCAAGATCAAAATGAGCTTCATCTGAAAAGATGATTTTTTTGGCAAAATCGGCATCTTTTCTAAGTCGATCGCAGGCCCACTTAGCGAAGCGTAGTTCAAGCATATCCACAAACATATTCGTTCAGCGGAAGGATAAAACTAATTATCTGTCAAATCAGACATGAGCTAAGTGTTACCATTCATGAAATAAGCACTAGTTGAAAAAAAAACGTTAGATGGCGGACCCTTTATTGAAAAATTATTTAAAGGAAACATGAAATGTACCTATGAATGCAATGGAATGGAAAATATACGCGAAGTCGGAAAAAACAATATTATTGTAAATAACCTAGGATCACAAAATCTCCAACAAACATGATAAACAAGATATTATTCTATAATAAAAAGAAATTATTTAATAAAAATAGAAAATTATAGAATGCTCATTCATAAGAACAAATACAAAAGAAAAACATTTCAATATGAACAAACTGTACCTAGTCCAATACAGCAAATAATACGAGTATATACTAACACTATCAACATGTCCTTTGACAAATTATATTACGATAATATTAAAAATTATAATGTTAGATTAAAAATGAGCACACAAATTCCATTATATTCCATTATTACTCGTATATTTAGAATTATAATTTTCGCAATCTACAAAATTGTGAAAAGGATAAAAACCCGTACAAAAATCTTAATAAACATTCCCAAAATTGATGAAAATCCTGGGAGCGACTCTTCGTCAAGAGGTAGTATATATAAGCCAGAAGAAGACAAAAAACAAACCTATTATCTTTTCCGACTCACACACCAGAGATAAGAGGTCCAATAAGAGGTCCACACGTTACTAAGAGACCATTCGATCCCTGATAATAGAATGCACACGACATTGTCTTTAGTTCTTATATAAACATGTACGAGTGATTAATCAAACATAAGCTGCATATAGATGTAAAATACATATGTATACTACAATATTAAACTTTACTCGACTTTACTCAATAAAAGAACTAACATATACTTAATTCATGTCTTTACTCCTTTGAACGTACTCGTATATCAATAAGAATCCGACAAAAGTAAACTTTGTTCAAAATATAATTGACAAGTTAAGGAAATTCCCCAACCTCTGGTAAACGAAATAACTTCCACCTTGCCAAAGTATTTAAGAATTGTTGCAAGAGGTCATTTTACTTCGCAGTAATGATGGGATTGATTTGATTATTGCCGTATACCTGTCATCGAGAAGAACAAATCGAATCAAGTCCGAAAGAAGAAAAACAACAACAATCGACGAATAATTATTGCGGTTTATTTCGATGTGGATAAGTTGATGGTCTTAACAAGAATGAACAAATAGCATAATTCAAATGATAGTGGACTATTAGCTGTTCATTATACCCCAATTAAGAAATTTAACTATATGGTATTATCTTACTGTACAGCAATTTGGAACACATATTCAAAAACTCTTGTAGAAATATTTTTGCATATTCCTGAGTATTTCTATATTTACATTACACATTTACTCGTATATACGAATTAAAGCGTTTTTGTATGTAAGGTATTCTTTTGCGCAACAACCCTAGTTTTAGTTTTTTTAGTTTTATATGCATTTTATTTTCTTAATCACTAACTCTTACATACGAGTACTAACAAAAAATGCTTAAATGCTAGCTTACAATTACTTAACAATCTTATACTAACTTACTGGCCCCACACAGGCACTCTAAGCTACTCTAAATTCTTATAACTATGTCTTTCGACCTCATTTACATTTTCTTTACGGATATTTATTTTCTATACTTAAAGCTAAAAAAAAAAATTGTTAACAAAACTTAGCATATGGACTTTTTTTTTTTTTTTTAATAAAAACTTAGTATCTAACTTAAAATAAACCTTAGCCTACCTAAACTAAATGTACAATACACACATAAACACACATAGACGTTATACACGATCACAAACATATATCAGTATACACCTTTGTATACGCTGACATATGTACATATGTACCAGCTGTCCGAGCGACATGGAAGATTAACGGCACCGCTAAACTATCCTGGATCAACCCTATCTGATCTAGGTAGAGGAATGCTTCCGGTGGAACGAAGCCGTCAGAGCGCACACTCTCGTGGTAAAGGTAATTGGGGTATTAAGCACCAGATATCAGTTTATTCATCGAGGTCATTGCTCTTGCAATGTGCCTTCTAGTCAGCTTAATTACGAAGTTGTCCACTCGTATTAGGTTCGCCCTGTTGTAAAGGACATCATTAGGATAAAATTTCTTGTACTCCGACTCGGGTGTTCTGTACAAGCGAAGATAAGCCCTAAGGCAAGCCCTCTCAAACACCCGAATCTTTTCCATTAAGCTTGCTCGTACATTGAACCACACGGGACAACCAAATTCCAGCATGGGCCTGATAAGGGCCATGTAGCAGATTACCTTTACCCTCGCATCGAGTTGGCTGTTATAAAACAGTCTCTTTGTAAGGGCAAAAGCACCTTTGGCTCTGGCCAGAGCAGCATCTACATTTTTGCCAAAATACAGAAACTGATTCAGCCAGATTCCAAGGTATCTGACTACATTTCGACAGGCAAGAGGCTGTCCGTGTTGTCCAATAATCGAGAACTTTCTCCAATTTTTTCTGGTATATAGTTTTTCTGGTATATATGTATAGGCTCTAGACAACGGCGTCCTAAAGAGAATGGTTTCCGACTTCTGAAAGTTGATTTTCAACTTCCAGTCATCGCAAAATCGTCTTATCTTATCGAAGTCGCGCTGCAAGAGAGCATTAATGACCTCGATTTTTGAACCTGTCCTGTACGCTATCAAATCGTCTGCGTACGCAATAGTATGGGGAAGTGAACCTATCAAGTCGCTTGTAAAAATGTTGAATAGGATCTGCGAATTGACCGCGCCTTACTGAAGACCATTTTGAATTTGAAAAATTCCAACAGAAGTCACATCACCATTCTTCACGATGAATTGTCTGTTAGTTAGCATATTATAAAGAATGTACAAGAGTGGTTTACTGATCCCCAGCCTAGTCAGTTTATAGAAAAGACCCTCTAACCATACGGTGTCCAAGGCCTTCTCCAAGTCAACAAGGCAGGCACCAGTGCACTGTTTCTAGCCTTTGTTCCATTGGATATCAGAAACCAGTTTAGACGCGGCATGTGAGATATCATGTCCCGCCTTAAAACCGAATTGATTATCCGGAACTATATGTTTGTCCTCAACCCACCTAGACAGAGCTCTATTGATTACCTTTTCAAAAACCTTACTGATATTCGGAAGGAGACTTATCGACCGGAGATTCGCCGGATTGGATATATCCTTCCCCTTTTTGGGGATAGGTTGAACCACCGCCGTTTTCCAATGCGCTGGATAATGTGCATTATTCATTGCATTATTAAACAGGGTGGTGTAAATGTCCACCGCTTCTAGAGGAAGATGTCGAAGCACGATGTTCGGAATACCATCGGTCCCCACTGATTTCTTAGTCCTGATTGTGTCAAAGATCTCATGGAGTTCTTCCTTCGAAATGAACGGGGGTAGGTCACCCTCTCTGGCATTGACATTATTGGCCGTATTTTCGTAAGTGAACCGGGTGAAACCATGGCCCTCGGATCGCCAGTTCCCTATTTCATTTCGAATGCAGAAGTCGTGCACCAAGACGCGATTGTCCAGGTCGTAATTAGGGCCAATGGTATCAGTGGCCTTGTATACTTCCTGGAAAGTCGCCCCTATGGTCTCAACCTTCTCCTGTGGATCCTCGATCACAAAGAAGTCGTCATCATCAGCGGCCTCATTTGGATCAATACCTGCTATTGTCAGTAACCGTTCGTTGTCTGTTGTCCGGGCTATTTTAAGACACTGAAGGTCGTTTTGATTTTTTCTCCGAAATAGTTTACTCGTATTTATTTGCGGAAACATATTCGGGTTGCTGGTGTTCACAGCCCGAACCTTGTTGTTCCAATACAAACTTACAGAAATTCTGTAATTCTCTTTTATTAGCGTTTGAATATTTTTAATCGACGACTTCAGTGTCCTAATCTCCGGGTCTTGTCGGTCAGTTAACTGTCTGTACAAGTTTTTAAGTCTTGTCAGAAGTCTACTTTCCTGTCGGTGCAGTGCGTCAATAGTAGGATTGCGGAACAGGTCTTCGTTAGTCGTACGTCGGTATCGCGGTATTGTAGTGTCCATAGTTTGTTTAATTGTCTCGTCCATTTGTTTTAGTTAATTGTCGATCTCCTCGTTTGACAAATTCCTATTGGACGGTGGGTGGAGCGTGTTCGAGGAGAGTGCTCTAGTCAAGGTTGCGGAGAAGTGTGTCCATCGAGTCTTACTGTGGTTGTAAGTATATCTTTGGACAAACTCCTCCAATTCCCCAATTTCGTTGGGAACCGTAATTTCGGTACTAAAACCGCAATGGTCGCTATCAAACACGAATGTGCGCAGACAGTTTAATGTTTGTAAATTCGTACCTGTCAGTCGTATGCAGTAGATCCAAATAAGACCCGCCTCTGGGAAACGACGGGTTATCCGTCGCTTTAAGACCGAGTCTGTACATGACATCGTGCTGACCCCACCAATCGAGTAGTAGGTTCCCTCTAGTATTTGGCAAATTATTTCCCCAATCTCTATGTCTAGCGTTGAAATCCCTGCCGATTATAAAATAATTCTCCCCCGATTCCAGCCTCAGAAGTCGAAAAAGCGTGTCGAGCTCTGTAATGAATAGAGTGGATTGTGAAGCCTCAGGTGCATAAACAGAGGCCAAGTACAGCCGCTTTCCACTGCGAAGCGGGATGTAAACGACGACTGCCTCCAACACCCGGAACCTGCGCAACACGCCCTTGTACACTCTGTGAAATTTTATACCTTCTTTAATGAAGATCGCGACACCGCCTCCACGTTTGGATCTGGGCCGGTTTCTTCTTCTAACAATATAATTATTGTACTCCAGTTTGTGCTTATCGGTTAGCTTCGTTTCGCTAGCGAAAAGCACATCAGGAGTTTGGTCTTGTAGCAATTTAAACATCGCGGCTCTTCGTTCGATCCTAATCAATGAATTCACATTCACCGCAAGGACCTTCAAAGTTTGCTCCACCATGTGCGTACCCATTACGGCATGTCTTGCGTTAGGCCCGGCAGCAACGCGTAGATCTGGTCCACCCGCTTGGCCTATTCTTGAACCTGCTTTTGCAGCTGAGCCATCTGCCCTTGGATTGCGAGCAAGATGGCCAGCATGTTGGGTGCAGATTCCGTTTTTCTCGGCATCGGCGCCGGAGAAGCAACAGTCGCTTGCTGTACCATAGCCCCCCTACCTGACGCCATTTGGGCGTAGGAAATTTGGGGCGTGACATCTGGTGTTTGAAACCTCACAGGTGAACGTTTGACCTCCACCTTCTGCTGCCGCGCCAATTTTGCTTTTTCAATGTCGGTGAACTTAGGACAACCCCGATAGTTTGCGGTGTGTCCCACGTTCCCACATAATACACACGAGAGTTGCGACCTATTGGATGCTCCGTCAACACCCAGAGCACACTCCTCGGAACTGTGGTTCTTTGCGCACTTCACGCATCGAGGCTGCATTTGGCAGTTCGACGCGGCGTGCCCGAACCTCTGGCAGCGAACGCATTGTATAATGCCTTCGCTCCTTTTTAGTTTTTCCCAGTGAACCACCTGGTAGTCTAGGACATTGATACTCCTTAGACTATCCAGACGGATTTCGGGACTGAGCTGCACCAGGAAGAACGGCAGACTCCGTTTCTCCCGCCTGGCTCTAGCTATGGTAAATGGCTTTACCCCTACAAACTTGAGTCCTTCGCACTCCTTCTTTTTGAGCAGTGCCAGGATCTCCTCAGGATCGGAAGACGGTTCCAACCCCTTCAGCAGCATCGATTGCCGCTTTTCACACTTCGGTGTGAATCAGAAGTGCTCCGTCGTCGTCTCCTTTAGGAGCTCTTTCACTTTCGCGTAGCCCTCCACTGTATTACAGTGGATGGCATGGCGATCGTTCCCCAATCGCTTAATACTAAAATTACTACCAATTACCAACTTACACAGGTCCTTGGTTGCATTCACCTCCAATTTATAGGTGTTGATAGGAGGCACCCTCTCCTTCTACTTCGTCTGCTGCTGCTGCTGCTGTTGTTGTTGTTGTTGTTGTTGTTGTTGTTGTTGTTGTTGTTGTTGTTGTTGTTGTTGTTGTTGTTGTTGTTGTTGTTGTTGTTGTTGTTGTTGTTGTTATTGTTATTGTTATTGTTGTTGCTGATGCTGATGCTGCTGCTGTTTTTGCTGTTGCCGTTTTTGTGGCTGCTGTTGTTTTTGCTGATGCCGTTGTTGTGGCTGCTCTTGTTGTTGTTGTTGGTGTTTTTTACGCTTTTGTTGGTTTTGTTGATGGGTCTCCTTTTGTGCAAGCAGCGTCTGCTGTTGTTGCTGGGATTGCTCTTCTTCTTCCCTTTTCCTTCTTATCATTTGCCTTCCTTTGATGGCGAGTACCCTTTCTTGTAGCATTTTTATGCTGCTACTTATGGCCTTCATCTCCTCCTCTTCATCTTCAGATTCGCTCCGTTCCAATGAAGCGAAGCTGTTACCTTCCCTCACTCCTCCAAGCAGTTTTACAGAGGAAGTTGGTTGGGAGGGACGATGGATTAAGTTTGAAGTTTGCCTAAGCGTCCTCCTTCTCTTAGCCGTTGGAGTTTGGCTTGAACCGCTTGAGGCCTCGCCTGATAAGTCCGCAGGTCCCGCTATTGAAATAGCGGACCGCACTCCACAATCCATCACGTGTGTTTGATCTCTTTTTTTTTTTTTGTTTTACACTTCACTTATTATTTCAGTAAAAACAAAAAGAAAACAGTGTCTCCCGTTAGGAATCGAACCCAGGCTTCCGAATCGCCACACCAAGTATGATGTCGTCGGACTGTTTGCCGCTTCGGCTACCGGCCACTTGATACTTTTTTTGTTACAACGTATGCTTTATTTATTTTCTTCACTTGTGAATCCAAACACGAAAATGCGTCTTATCGCCACTAAGGTCTATGAACGACTGCGCAACAACCCTATAAAATTAACAAGTTCACAGTTGCTTTGGAAAATTGTTGCATTAAAATAAGTGTGTTATGACGCAATATAACATAAATAATAGCTTTTTTAAAAAAAAAACAGGTTAATTTTATGACCCATAAATAAGGAAAAAGGCACCACTTCGGCTAGGTTACCTCCATTTTCTCAGGTGAAAAAAATGTAAGCAGATCTCTTATGAAATAATAAAAAAAGAATACAAAATTATTTGCGCAACCAGCTTGTAGTTTTTAACCGAGATATTGACGTTTATTCTTTGATAATGGACTTTTCAACACAAAACTACTCAGACATGGTATATGTGTACGGTTTTTGAAACGGTAAAGGCTCGCGAGCGAGGTTGTTTATTTTTGTTAAATAGCTTAATACTCAAGGTTGTGTGACTACTCTTAAAATGCGGAAAATTGGATAGAGAGAGAGAGTGAAAGATGTTTGGGCTCAGTGGTTATTTCGCTCCATGGGTGGCATCCATCATTTAATAGAAAGACTAAATTGTTAGTGTAAATTAACTTGATATTATATTTAGACAACCATTCATTTCACGAAATTTTAGTTATCTGATAAAAAGTCTTTCGAGCAGAGCTGGTATTGAACCCCGAACAGTGCAATTGGGAAACTATTACTGGAGCCACGCCACCCATGGTTGGAATATCTAAGACGATACCCTGATAGGACTGCCCCAAATAGCAGGACATTTGGTATTAGAACATTTTACATATTGAGGGAGACAGGATCAACGTGGAAATCGTCGAGAGCCTAACATCCAGCTTGGGGGTTGGAAATCTTCTCCTCTTGTCCTCAGCTTGGACGATTCGTTTCATGTCAGGATTTACAGGCACGCTTCAATCGGACAAGGTAATTCATTAAGAAAGAGGTGGCAGATAATCCTAAATATTACTTATAAAGGCAAGGTATCGAAGCTCCGGAGCCGAAGACTGCATAACCAGTAAATGAATAAAAAGAATTGACTTCTGGCTGTTCCCTCCGACGCCCAGCAAGGTCCGTTCTATCAGTGCCTTATCGCAGTACGTCGGCTCTGCTGGGACTGACCCACGCTTTGCGGACCTACTCTTTGCAAGTACATACAAACAAATTAACTAAATTAAAACAGGTAGTACAAATAGTAAGGAGGTAGCTGCACCGAGCCTAGCAACGGGGATGCTGAATCGAGGTACGTTATCCGAAGACGAACTATTTGCTTCGAGTCAAAAAACTATAGTCGATCTCCCTAAAGTCCAGCGTAGAAGGCGCAGTATTCCAAATCAACAAACGGACAATAATTCTGTTACCAGCGACAGTGTGGACAAGATTAACAACCAAAGTGACCGCAAGCCATCAAAAACGGGTAAGTCCACTGGTACTATCTTGGAGAGCAGGTACTGTAACTCCGTCTTGATCCTCAGCTAAATTGCGAAGAATGGGCACGAAGGGTGGGTACTGCGCATGAAAAATATTTTAAAGACAAGAGGCCAGCTTCAGGTCGCACTCATGGGCGAACTCTCATCTGACGGTAAAGCAGTGCTGGCTACGCAGGCCAGCATCGAAGACAAGCTCACCGAGTTAACGGTGAACCATATCCTGAACCTCCAGATTGGACCTATGAATGGCTATAGCTGTGTGTGAATCAGTTCTCGAAGGATTTTCTTATCTCGAACATGCTGCCACATGATGCCAGCGAGGGCATTAAACTTAAGGTCATCTCTGTAAAGGATATCCGTGGGAAATCTCAGCGAAAAGATTCTCCAATGTCTGAAATTTCAGAACCCTGCCACCTATGGATAATTGGAAGGTCACCAGAGTTGAGGATCGCCCAAAAAACAGTCAAACTCATATGCTGTCAGTAAAGGAGGAGTGCCTCACACCACTGGAGAAAACCGGTTTCAGGCTCAGGTTCGGCAAGCGGCTCTCGAAGTTGAAGATCTTCGGACGAATGAGCCCTGAGGATGACGATCTTGACATGATCGTCGACAACGACAAGCTGGAAGGGGACCCGATTAATCTCATTCAGGAAAAAACAACAACAGTAGTATGCTTAGTGTCATACAATTCAGTTTCGACGTCGAGTGTGCATCGGAGAATTTACTGGTGTTCCTTAGGGGAATAGGAAAAAACTATGGGAATACCTTTCAAGACCTCGTGTCTAGTCAAAGCAGAACAGCGCAATAAAATGTTCGCGTAAATAAACTTGAAAAAGAAGTTGAACGGTTTGTTGAAGTCATACAGCAAGTGGATTGGAATAGCACTCCATGCGAATCGAACAAAGTTCCCAGGGTCGGCATAAGATACCCACCGGAAATCAGGGAAATGATAAGGAAGAAACGAAGAGCGCGGAAAAAGTTTCATGAAACTCGGGCTCAACAAGATAAAACGTCCTTTAATAGGCCCTGCAACTTGTTGAAAAAAATCGATCAAGGACTTCAATAACTTCAATTAATAACTACTAGCAAGCCTCACAGCGACAAAAGATACCAATTACTCCATACGGAGAGCCGTTAAAAGCTTCGAAAGCTCCAAATACACGTGGCGCCAATAATAAGAAACCAGAATGTCTGGGCGACAGAAGATAAAGAAAAAGCTAACGTTTTCACCGGCCATCTTGCAGGAACGTTCAAGCCATTCGACGGGGAAGTGCTTCCAGAGAATGTCAATACTCTAGTCGTGACAACGAATCTTCCAATAGAAAATGTTACATTTAGGGAACTTAGAAAAGTTATAGACACGGTTAAGCCCAATAAAACCCCCTGGTATGACTTAATTACGGGAGAGATACTTAAAGCCCTACCGAATAAAGGTTTGCTAAAGCTGCTCTATCATATAAATGCCACCATAAGACCAGAGCATGTACCGCATCAGTGGAACGTTGCCGAAGTTATTATGGTTCCGAAACCCGGTAAACAGCTGACTGAAGTCAAGTCATACAGACCAATATCGCTTCTCCCGATTATATCGAAGGTCTTCGAGCGAATCTTACTTAATCGTCTTAAACCGATTATTGAGACAAAACGCCTATTTCCCGATCATCAATTTTGCTTTAGAAGTCAACGCTGTACTGTTGACCAAGTGCATCGAATAACCGATGTAATTGAACGAAAAATCGAGTGTAAGTTGGTCTGTTCAAGAGCATTCCTTGACGTTTCGCAAGCTTTTGATAAGGCATAGCACGAGGCTTGAAGTATAAACTTTGATAAGTCCTACTCGAGCAATTGTCTTATATTATAAGTTCATACCTAGATGACCGACTCTTCCGTGTAAAACACGGAAACGACTATTCCAATTTTAAGACAATAAAGGCGGGGTGCCTCAAACAAGTGTATTTGGCGTCTGTTATATTTGTTTTTTAACAGCGACATACCGCAAACGGACGGTACTGTGTTAGCCACATTTTCTGATGACACTGCCATTTTGCCAACAGCTAAAACTGCCAAGTTATAACGCCCTAATATGGATTAACGATTGGACAAAAACTTGGCGAATCACGCAAATAAGTCTGTCCATGTGAACTTTACTCTCAAGAAAACTGACAATCTACCTGTGTTTATCAACGCAGTACAGATTCCTTTCGCGAATGAGGCCAAATATCTTGGTATGACACTCGACGCTAAACTTAAATGGAGAGCACACGTTAAAAAAAACCGTGAAGAGCTTGAGATTAAGTATAAAGACATGTACTGGCTTCTTGGAAAGTATTCCAAGCTCAGTTGAGAAAACAAATTGCTGCTATACAAGCTATACAAGCTAAAATCGTTCCGAACATATGGTATACAGCTTTGGGATTGTACCAAAATTAGTAACGTTAACGTCTTACAGACATTCCAAAATAAAGTTCTTTGTTAATGCACCATTCTACAGTAGACACGATGATATCCACAGAGACCTAGGAGTCGGAAATGCTTAGAACGAAGTTAAAATGTTTGCGCAAAAACACAAAAATCGACTACAAGGACATACGAATATTTCTGTTCAACAGATCCTTGACGAGACAAGTTTATTGCGCGTCTGAAAATGACTAAGCCTTTCGATCTAGCGCGGTGTTCAGCTGCGCTTAATTTCTACGTATGTATGAAAATATCTTATTAAAGTAAAATAAAACGCGAAAGAAGAACTGCTTGTTGAGTGTGAACTCAGTCGTAGTCTGTATAAGGAAGGTGTTTTTTAGTGAGTAAGATTCACACACTACCATAAGTACCGCGGGGTTATAGTCTCTGTAAATATTTATCACTTACATAAAAAAAACAGGTTAATAAACGCTCGGTTTTATATCGCTCTTCTTTGGGTTCGCGGCTACAGTAACATGGGGGGGAATGAGAGAGCCGACACGCTAGCCCAGACGTTTCACATCATGTCAGAAACCATCGAAATACCACACTTGGCCTCCAAAGTTTTCCGACTCAATGGACTTTTATTTATGGGGACGGTGTTTACTCATCAGAAATAACAATATTATACGACTTGACTTATAGGATTGACCAGGAAGCTACTAAAGTACGAGAAAAACTGGATATAATGAGCACTATTAGAGCTTTTCAAAGATAAGCTCTGGCCGGAATGCAAAACAAAGGTTTGCACTTTGAGTTATTGACATGATACAAGGTTTAATGATAACAAATAAAATTGTGCAATCAATATTTATATTTTTTTTGCAAAAGTTTTTAATTTAGTGTTTTACCTATTTCAATAAGATGCGTCGTATCTTGATAACTATCGACTTGAGATAAAATGACCTGACGTTTTTTTGTTTGTAAATACGAGTATTAGCTACACGTTTCACAGTACGAAACTTTGAAAGAATTCAAGTACGAGTTCAGCGATACCCTATTTGTTACCATACATGCATAAATTTGAAAAATAGGAGTCAAAACACTGCAGCAAAAGTCTTTGCTTTATATAATAACTCTGTATCTCGGAGGGGATGCATTTTCGACCCCCCATTCTTGCGATTTTTTCTCAAAATATATCAAGGAATCTCCCTGCTACACATTACACATGTATATTTATATATTATATGTAGGGTCTTTCAATAAGGACGCTCGATTTTTATTATTATATATATATTTTTTATTATATATATATTTATTATATATATATTATGTATGGAATATAACGTCATTCAAACGTCCGCCGCGGATTTGCTTGGTGGGACGTATTCGGGGGTCCAATTTTCGATGACTTTGTCGCGTAAATGTGGCTAAATTTGCTGGATGGCGTTTGTTATATTGACTTTGGTTGCATCAATTATTTGCCGTTTATTCGCATAGACCTGCGACTTAAGATAACCCCAAAGGAAGAAGTGTAAAGGCGTTAAATCATACGATATCCGTGGCCAGTTCACGTCACCGCCTCCCGAGATAACTATGTCTTCAAACCTGTCGTGAGTAATGTTCATCTTGGCATGCGCTGTATGGCATGTAGAGCCGCCCTGTTGGAACTATATGTCGTCGGTATCCATATTATCGAGTTTGGCAATAAACTACTGAACAAATCACAGCAAATTCAACAGATGTTGCTTTAACAATATGGCGGCTATAACCGGCTATAACAAATTTCGATCATCCCTATTGAAAGACCCTGTATATAATGTTTGTATATAGATGTATAAATAAATATGTAACTACATAAGACACATATATTACTACTAACGACAAGACAGATGAGGTCGCTGGCAACAAAAATTTTAATCCTTGAAATTTTGAAGAAAGTTTCCATTGAATTTATATTTTTACACCCACAATTGATTGCAATGGCTCTGTATTCTTTAGTAAATTGGGTCAGCGATTTTCAGAATATCATGTAAATGTCCAAGGTGGCACGAAAGTTGTTATCCGATGTTCTTCGGTTGTAATTTTTTTTATGAATGAAAAACTTTGCTTCTGCTTTTGGATTATGTTTTCCTTGATGTCTTAAATGTTTTGCCATTAAGTCTGGAAAATGATATCGGCTAAGTGGCGCTGGCAGAACTGATGACCATTCGGGTCCGATTTGTGGCATTCTCCATGACTGTTATCAGAACTTCCGGCGACAGGTCTTCGCATTCTTGACGGATTTTGTCTTTGAGGGCTTCAAGAGTCTGAGGCTTGTTGACATAGACTCGTGACTCCAAAAAACCCACAAAAAAAAGTTTGGAACCTGAGTTTTACCGGCCAGTGCAAATCGGCCAAACGAACGAGTTTCGGTTGTGGTTCGTGTAGTATATGCCCTTGCACCATCCTGTTGGAAACACTTGTTCTCCAGTCCGAATTCATCCAATTAAGGAAGGAGAGAGTCGTTAAGTATGGCTCTGTAGCACTCGTCGTCCACAGTAGTCGTCCATAGTAAGGTCCGATGACTCCTCCAGCGTAAAGAGTATACTATGCAGTAACTTTGAGTGAGTGTAATGGATCTTCGTGGGTTCTACGTGGATTTTTCGGTGCCGCATAAGTGATGACTTTGTTTATTCACATGTCGTCAGAGATGGAAATGGGCCTCGTCTCTCTTGATGATTTTCGATGGAAAGATATCTCTCTGGTGGTTGAGATTCACGATGGCTTGAGCGTAGGTTTTTTTTTTTTTTATAATTTACGTGCGCCTAAGGGGTTAGATACCCTTTTACTGTTGCCAGGGCGCGGGCGGAAAGGAAAATTATTTTGTAGTGGTTTGAAACTCAGGTGTATTTGGTTTCGATATTCGGTCTCCAGGGGGGGTGGGAGTCCGATTAGGACGGAGAGTTTTTGATTCACTCAGAGTGATTCGAGTTATAATTCACAGTATTTTTTCTGTGCTTGAAACTCTACAAGAGCCAAATGTACGTGTCAGTGTTATGCCTTCACACGCAGAATTTTTCTGTAGTTCCAATTACAAATGAAAAACTGACTTGCCATGGGCAGGACACGAACCTCCGAGTGAGAAGCGATTGCTAGTACCACTACACGACGTCCACCCATAGATTGCACGCGCTTAGTGGTTAAAAGCTGATGCACTGTCTGCACTTTATAAGGGAACATCTTACAGTCTTTCACCAAAATTCTCTTTAAAGGCCGCCGATTGATGCCCAATTGCGTGGTACGTCGTTCAATCGATACTCCGGGGTCCTCTGAGACATCTTCAACCACAGCTGCGATATACTCATCAGAATGGCTGCTCCGGAGCCGGACAAATATGGCTGGATCTCGTATTGTCCCATACTCTTTTAGGCGAGCAGCTAAACGTAGTGGTGTCGGACGACGGGAAAATCTGCACCGAAATTCAAACTGCGAGAACACCACCCACGAAGTATTCCGCAAAAAATTCGTAGCGTTTCCGCGTTTTTTGGAGTATAGCGATTCATGTCTTGTTGCTGTGTATTTTGTATCTGTTTACTACACAATTGTCAAAGTAGAATTGAAATTCGCCATTATTTGCTAAAATTATAGCTTCTTCTAAAGGGTGATGACTTTTGCGCTACCTGATATACATAAATACTCGTATATAACCTGGAGTTCGGACATATGACTCCAGTCGAGGATTTCAATGAGATTCGTAGGTCAACTTTCCATTATTTTATTCCCCATCACGCCATCATCAAGGAATCCAGTACCAGTACAAAGTTGCGAGTCGTGTTCAACGCAACATTTAAACCATTTTTTGGCGCCAGTATGGGTTTACCTGCACTGGCGATCTCGAAAAGATGGACCGTCAAATCATAGTCAACACGGCTCATGCAAACTAGCAGTTGTTTTTATAGAGAGAAAACCCTGCCAGGATGTAAGGCTTTGTCGGTTAGATACGGTAACCTTTGGTACGGCATCAGCTCTATATCTCGGAATATGGATACTTTTTTGGCTAACGGAAGACGAAGCATCGAAATATCCTATCCCCACTTCTGTCTTCAGAGAGGAGATATATGTTGATGATGTTATAAGTGGAGCCGACACAGTTCCTGGGCTAACAGGGCTAACACAAACTCCAAGCTGTACGGGATCTTCTACAAACTGCACAAGCAAGTGAGCAACGCAGAAGAGATTTTGAAGAATGCTCCAAGAGAACAGCGAGCAATGCATTAACGACCCCAGTGATATTAAGATCTTGGCATTAAATGGATGGCAATCCCGGATGTTTCCTCCTTTCAAGTCGTTCAATAAAAATGAAATCACAAAACTGTCCATCTTATCCTCCATATGAAACATTCTGGCCTTTATCTGCTGGATCTCACCCTGCACTATCAAATGAAATAATTATAAAGCAGCTATAGACCAAAGCGTTAAAATGGAACAAGCCAATTCCATCCGCGTTAGAAGAAGAATGCGAAGCTATTCGTGACGAGTTACCAATGCTAGAGTTCAAACATGTCGGTGGATCAGCAGCGATAAAAACATTATGAAACTAGAAGTTCACGGTTTCAGTGACGCTTCAGAGAAAGCATACGCGGCAGCCGCCTACTTACGTGTCCTCGATGGAAATGACGAAGTACACACTCACCTGTTTATTTAAAAAACAAAGGTGCCACCGTTGAAAACAATTACCCAACCAAGATTGGTGTTGAATAATAATTTTAACATTTTAACCATCACATTTTTTAGATTCAATTGAGAAGCACTTTTGTTTTCATTATTATGTAAACTTCTACATAAGCATACTATATAAATAATAAGATTTGTATAGCGGCTCGACATTATGTCATACATGGTATGATGACGACCAATTATTTTTTCTACTTTCTTTTGTTCATTCGTTGTTGATTCGTGAAGCAATAAAGTTGCTTTTCAGTTGTCCCATTCGGGGTTTTTTTTTTATTCTCTCTAAAAAATATTACAGCGACATACATTGGCGACCGTGAGAGGACGTTTAAATTTTAATAGTTGATTTTAATATCCTTTTGTCGTTACCATGTCAGTATCGGAGAAGGAGATGACAGTTGCTAGAATAAAACGCAGTTCAATAATCAGGCAATTGAAAAAAACTTAATTAAGAAATTTTTCATGAGTGCTCAAAGTGATATTTCAATTGGAGTTAGAAACTAGGGTTGGCATGCTCGAAGCATATGTCTCAAAGTTTGATATTATACAAACCGAAATTGAAGTACTGAATAAGAAGGAGCTGGATAGCAATCGGCGATCGACATTTGAGGATAGCTACTATGCTACTAGAACAAAAATTGTTACACTACTCGGATCGAAGAAGCAACGTGCATGACCGCCATGTGCAGATAATTCGCTGTTGGTACAAGCACAGAAGGCGAAAAATGCAAATCTGCCAAAAACCACAACTTTGAGGTTAAGTCTAACACACGCAAGATATTTTTTACTTCAAGTTCTAGTAGTGCACGCTTATTTTGTAACATAAGTGATCATACCATTTACAATTGCCAACACTTCATTGCACTTCCTATCGCAAGGCATATATCTGAGGCAAAACGTTTATGGCTTTGTTTAAACTGCCTATGAAATGGGGCACCTGGTGAGATTCAAGAGGTAGCAAACAGTGTAAAGGGCGACGTAACACATTGATTCATTTAGTTAACACTAACCCAGCTGATTCTCAGGAAAATATAGTGCATTTAAGTTATCATCACAATTGAACTTATCTACTAGCCATCTCTCCTCATCTATGCGCTTTGTATTTCTTGCTACGGCTTCTAGAATAGTAGCGATAAGTAAGGCAAATTTGTTCCCTCTAGAGCCCTACTAGATTCTGTTTCTCAGCTACATTTCATAACAACTCGTTTTGCTCAGCTATTGGCAGTCGATCAAACAATTGTAGAAATGCCAGTTTGTGGAATCGACACAAATTAGCATCACATTCCGGTTAAGAATAAATGATTATACTAAAACAATTGAATGTTATATTCTTCCGTCAATAACTGATTGACAGCCTAATGATAGTTCGGATGCTAATTCGCTGAACCTACAAAAAAAAACATCGAATTAGCCGACCCACTTTTCATTGAAGCCTATAAAATCGACTTACTTATTGGAGCTTCATTATTTTTTGACTTACTTTGCGTGGGACAAATTCGTCTTGGAGAAAATAAACCTATTTTGCAAAATACACGTCTTGGGTGGATAGTCTCTGGAGATTGCAACTTGAGTAGTGCTAATAAAGTCTGCCTTGCTATACGTTCTCGCGTTTCAAGTGAAGAATCTAACAAGACCTTCGATGATCTTTTGAAACGTTTCTGAGAAATCGATTCACTGGATCACCCCAGTCAAACTAGATCACCTGAAGAGATTGTTCGCGAAAATCATTTCGTCCAATCACACATACGGCTTCCAACAGGCCAGTATGCAGTCAAATTGAAACAAGATTATATCAAAATGCTCAAATTAAACAGAAATATAAAGATTTCATGAAAGAGTATAAAGAACTTAAATATATGGGCGTCTCCAAACATACTTCAAGTAGCCACTATTTTCTACTGCATCATTGCGTCTTAAAGGAAGAAAGCACTAAAACAAAACTTCGTATTGTTTTCGAAGCTTCGCCTAAAACCACCACGCGTTTATCACTAAATGTAGTTCCTATAGTTGGACCAACTATTCAGAACGATTTGTTTACAACTTTATTAAAATTTCGTATACATTACTTGGCAGCCACAGCCGACATTGCAAAAATGTACCGCTGCGCTAGCATTCAAGGTCCAGATCAAAACATGCAATGTATCCTCAATTTTGTGCCATTTTGGTCGCCGTTGCAGACGCGTCAAATATTAAATTTCCACTGCTTGCAGAAAAGCGCTTGTAATTTCTGGAGGCGGTCCCATCGTTGTAAATACCTGCTATTGATCTCCGCTAAGTTGATTTGAGGGACTGAGTTTAGAGGTCGTACAACAAGGAAGTGTCCAGGAATGAGAGCGGTGAAATCGTGAGGATTGTCCGCCATAGAACACAATGGTCTTGAATTTAATCACGCTTCTATTTTATGTTGAAGCGTGGTACGTTCCTCAAATGTGTAAGTGTCGGTGTCGAAGATCCTTTTAAGGTGTTATTCTATTGATTCTATTTCGGATTCCCACAGTCCGCCAAACTGCGGGGAAGCTGGTGGAAAAAAATGCCACGCTATTCCGTCTTTACATATTGTTTCTACCACATCTTTCCAATCAAACTTTGATTTGTCAAATGACTTCTTCAATACTTTACTGGCTCCAACGAAGTTCCTCCCATTATCGCTAAATATATGCGAACATAATCCTCTTCTCGCTGTGAATCGTCGAAATTTTGCGATGAACGCTTGTGTAGTACGGTCGCTCACCAATTCGATGTGTATGACTTTGGTAGCCAAACACACAAAAATGGCAAAGTACGCCTTGAAGGTTTTGGCCCCCCGTCCTTTCCATGACTTTACCTCGATCAGACATGCGTAGTCAACCCCGGAATGTGTAAACGGTTGAGAGATGCGCACTCTTGGTGCCGGTGGATTACCCATCAGAACATTCTAAAAAGGAAGAAGTCTGCTGGAAACCACTTGATTCCTAAAGTGTTAACGTGATCTAGGATATCTAAAGGTAAAGAAAAGGCAACTTCCCGCTAATCTAAGGATATTTGATCCAAAACCTCGTTGGAATTGCTTTCCCATTTGCGCAGATTGAACTCTCCCTCGGCCAGCAAACTGTTTACTTCATCACGCCTCAACATTGTTTCCTTAAAAGTATCAGCTTCAGCGTCTACATAAGTGTCTTCTCTCACTATTCGTGCGCCCAAAGGATAGTTGTGCTTCTTATCAGTAGCCAGTTGATTGAGCGATCGAATGGCGAGGTAGGGTGCACAGTTTGTTCCGAACATAACTGTCTGGATACGATATACCTTTATTGGATTGATATTACAGGCACGCCAAACTACCATCTGGTAATTAGAGTCGACTGCGGTGGCACTGGTATGCCTGTAGATTTTCTCAATGGCTGCTGTAAAGGTAAATTTATGTTTTCTCCATCTTAATATAATTTCAGTAGTATCCGTCTGTTGTTTAGATCCTATCATTAAATGCCCGTTCAACGAAGTTCCGTCTGTAGTTTTGGCTGCAGCATCAAAGACGACCCTGAGTTTTGTCGTTGAACAGGATGATTTGAACACAACATGGTGCGGCACGAAGTAGTGATAAGGAGTTTTGAGTACTTCATCCTTGGTGACTTCGACTTCTTTTATATGTCGCAAATGTAAGTACTCGTTTATATACCTTTTGTACTGTAATTGTATTGTAGGGTCGTACCTGAATCGTTAATTTAGCTGTGCAAATCTACGCAAGGCACCTTCCTTCGAGGACCCAAGCCCAGGTTTGCTCCCTTCCTTAAATGAAAACGATACCTCGTATCGTCCACTATCCAACCTTTCCATCGTTGCCTTGTAGAACTGCTCACATACTGTGCCCTAATATGTTTAAGGAGCCTTCAAGGGTGTTTCTTCCATCCCCCAGAAACGTTGGATTTGCCGGCTTGACATCAAGTACTTGAGGAAGTTCCCTATGTTCCGAATTGGTTTATGTACTTTACCCATCAAAATCCACCCAAGTGACGTGTTCTGTGCAATGGGTGTCTTTGCTTCCTCGCCACGGATGATTTCTGGAAGTACTATCTCGGAGTAGATGTCGTTTCCCAATAGCAGATGGACTTCGGCGGGTTTATAGTAGGTCGGGTCAGGTAGAGTTAATCAGTGTATGTGCTTCCACTGCTTTGATATTACCTCGTGGGCCGGACGAAGGCCAGTCAGCGATTCGAATATTAAGGCTCAGGTGCTAGTCTCATAGACCGAGTGCATAGACCCAAACCTAAGGTCAGCGGAGCTATGACAAGCTCCGCTTCTGACCTTCCCCAACCCTGATACCTCTACGAAAGTCCATTTTCTCTACATACCTAATTTTTTGTGTGTGAATTTAATTGTGAGTGTAAAGGAGGGTTAATGTGTAAAAGGGAGTGCTGAAGCTGTTGGCAAAAGTACCATCGGACTCTACTGGGACACTGTTGGGTTGCGTGACTGTATGCCAGACAATTCTCGTATATGCCGATTTTGCTCATGACATTCCTGCGAGACGCGATGTCCATTTTTAGAAACCGATTGCAGGTCCGCAGTGAATGAGGCCCTTTATTACACACATTACAGCTGAACTGACTCTTTTGATTCTGCTTCAAGTAAAACGATTTTGTTTTTGTTAATGGTGCTCTTACTGATTCCTATATCTTCCTGTTGACCAACTGCCTCCAATGTCCAAAGCCTCGCTTCTAAAAATTCAGTAAAACATTCAAACTTTGGTAATTCTTTATCTGTCCCTAGCGTTCCTTCCCAAAGCTGCTGTGTTATTGTGGGGAGTTTGTTCACTAAACAAAGATAAGGATAACATCCCAGTGTTCCACGTGCATCGAAACTTTTCAACGCGTGCCGACATTCCACCGATGTATGTAGTAATTTTATTCAGATGTGCAGCTGTCTCGTAGATAATGTTTTCTTATGCAAAAAAGATTCTCCGCTGTGCATTAACCAGGACACGTTCATGGTCATAGTGAGATGTGAGATGCTGGCTTATAGTCAATGACTGAATCTTGAAGGAAACGATCGGCCTCACCGCCCAAACTAGATTTCAAATAGAGTAATTTCTCAACCTCTGTTAATGCTTTATTCGTATGTATTAAAGATACAAAAAGATCGTGAAATGATCTCCAGATTCCAGAATACATATTCTCCCATAAAGACCGGTAAATTTATTTTCGGCAATTGCCGAAGCCTGTAGAAAATTGATTTGAAATCCAAGCGGTATCCTAGATGTGTGTCGCACAGTTGTAGCGGATATCCCAACGGAATCTTTGCGGTAGCAATGGACTCAACGGTAGATGTGCTGTTGCAAAGTAGTCCAACGGTGAGCAGAACTGTTCACTGGAACGGTCAAATGGTCGAACAACAGGGATGAAGGTTATTGCGGCGATTTGATTGCAATCTTTTATTAGCCTTATGTTTTTTAAAACACAATTTGAGAAAAAGGCAAAAATTGCACGACGCGGGAAACCGATTTGCACCTTAAAAAAAACTCACCGGTAGAATTGCTCTTCCCTTTGTACATTGTCTATAATTTCTTTAAATTAATGTCTAATGTTTTACTTTATCTTAAAGATTTTTAGCACACGTTGATTGATTTACTATCAACCGTAAGGACTCGAAGGACCATGAAATTCGATAAAAGGATCACCGAACGGAGAAAGGAATTATATTTAAGAATTTTGATAAAATCGGAGAAATAAAACATGTCTTGTTCACTTGGTTATAATTTTGAGTGTAATTGGCTTGTCCTCAAAAGGTATGCTCTATACTGTGTCTTAATTATAAGCATTTATAAAGGGAATTTTCTGCACATTATTATTCTTGGTAACGCAGTTGATTTTAGAGTGGACTTTTGGGGACCATTTTACATCAGGTCAGGGATCAGATGAAAGGGTCCTGTTAAAACATATGTGAGCCCTTTCATCTTCATCTGCGGTAAGGTTGTTCACTTGGAACTTGCGGCAGATTCGTCTTCTGAATCATTTCAATGCCACTAATTTTGTCGGTGTCAATTCACAACTGATGGAGTTGAAGAACATATTTGACGACACTTAACAAATATATAAGAATATTCAAATGGCATGCGTCGAAGAGGGGAATGAATGGAGTTTCATTCCCTCACTTTGAAGGCCTTTGCGAAGTCTCAAATAAAATTGCTTCATTTTTTATTCATATTTTAATTTGTCAAATAGAAGCTGTAATATATTATCGCCCTTTATGTCCCATTTCAGATGATCCAGAAGATCTTATCAATTGGAATTGAATATTTCTTGATTGGCGGCCCTTTGAATTGCATTGCAGAGCCTGATTTCACTACGCAAAAAACAAGTCAACAACCTTGTGGAACAGATGGGTCAAGGAGTATTTGGGCACCCTTCAAAGTCGCCAAAAGTTGACGTCAAAAGAAAAAATTTACGAGCTACCGCTGTAGTCTTGGTAAAGGACGAAAACTTACCGCCGTTGAAATGGCCGCTAGGTCGATTTGTAGTTCGTGTTGTAGGCATCCAAACGCAAGGCGGCATCATAAGAAGGGCTACTTCAAAGATGTGCGTACTATCAATAAGTGACAACAATGACGGCGACAACGAAGATGTTATAGAAAACAAAGGGTTTTCAACGCGGGGAGAATGTAGAATAATTATTTTAACATTGCAACAAGAGAAGCACTTTTGTTTTCATTATTATGTAAACTTCTACATAAGCATAGTATGTAATTATAAGCTCTGTATAACGGCTCGTCATCTTGCCATGTATGACATGATGACCACCAATTATTTGTTGTTATTTCTTTTATTCATTCGTTGTTGATCCATGAAGCAATAAAGTTGTTAGTATTCTCAATTGTCACATTCGAATATTAGAGCGACGTACAATTGAATTGTGTGAAACGACACCGTTGGCCAAACTACTTCAAGAAACGACAAAAATTCTGAAGCTAGAGGCAGCTGATATTATGCGTGGACTGATCTGATTCACTTATCACGTTATGCTGATTAAAGCTCTTACATAAAAATGGAATACAATCATCGGTAACCGTATCCAAAACGTACCGACAACGTCATGTAGAAACATATTCCATCAGAGCGAAATTCTCCCTTCGATGATAATCGGAGACAACCTCCAAGGGAAGGACCGGAATTTTACCCAGCGCAGCTATTTAGTTTGGAGGCATGTCACGAAGTTCGTTCTACAATCGAGCATCACTGCATAGAAAACAAAAATAACAGCTTTATTAATGAGATCTTATCGAAATTTTCAACACTGCTTAAAACATTGCGAGTAGATGAAAACTGCTTACGTTACGACAAAAGAGCAAATATCGTCATCAGCACTTTGTTATGTTATCACCTCAGGAATTTCGGAGGGGGGCTCTCTAATTTTACAATCCCATACAACAAAAAGCACCCAGTCTTACTAAAGTCGGATCATATGCTCTCAAAACTCATTACTTATAACGGAGAAACCCTACATGGTGGTAACCAAAAGATGATTGTATACATACGCCAACGATTTTGGACCTTTTAATCTGAAAAAATCAGTTAAAAGGCAAATTCACAACTGGAATATTTGCTTTAAGTTCAGAGTCAAATGTTTCAACTAATGGACAATCTTGCGACAGCTAGAACCGCCATCTCAAAACCGTTTACATTCACCGGAGTAGACTATGCAGGACCTATCGATATCAGAAATTGGAGAGGAGGTTATGCGAAGACGTTAAAGGGCTTGAAAATGTCTCTACGAACAATTAATAATTAAATGAGCCGATTCCTCGTTATAAATTTTACTTGAATTTATGAGATGGAATGTGGACGAATTGGAGGTTGCACACCGAATGAATTTGGTTGGATGTATGGGATGGATTTGAGGTGGGATCGATTATGGGTATGGTGAATATAACTGGAGGGGAAAAGGAACCTCACAATTTTTAGACAATTGTTTGTTTTGCTTTCCCTTATTTGTTAAAGAGAATTTGAATATTTGACGCCAACATTCTGAGCACGTTAATGCGCTGTACACCGTCAGTCATCTTCACCTATGAGAGGAGCCACCTTTGCGGTAGAACGTCGATAGATTCCGGAACCAGTTTTGAGCTCGACAACTCGCATCTTTCCGTCGTCTTCCTTGATGGCTTTTATTACTCTGGCCAGAGCCCAGTTGTAAGGAGGCAGATTATCTTCGTAGACTGCTACTAGACTTCCTTCTTTGACGTTGGGTTGCGTAGTATACCTCTTGGAGCGAACTTGTAGGTTTTTTTATGAACTCGGCTCTCCATCTCTTCCAAAAATGTTGTTTTATTGCTCATACAGGCTTCCATCTATGAAGATAAGAAACATTTTCATACTTTACTGCAGCTTGCCAAAGCCCTCCGAAGTGAGGTGCTCGGGGAGGAATGAAGTTAGTCTCAATCTCAATCTTCTGCAGCGAAATTTAAAACATTATTTTTACTACGATTTGCAAAAACTTGTGTAGGAATTCTAACAGTTTTATACTGGCTGCCACAAAGTTGGTTGCGTTGTGGCAATAAATTTTAGTTGGACACGTAATAGATGCTCATTTGAATTAAGAAACCACGTTTTCAAATGACGCGAGAAGAATGACTATATTTCAGTAGTCGGAAATAGAATGGTTGACATGATATAGTACACATATAATACACAGGTAGATAATTAATTGACAGTAATTGAAATAGTCTTAACTCCAGGTTACAACATACTTTATCTCTGACTATTACGTTCATAATAACAACCCCTTCGACCTATCAATCGCTTTAGCGTAGCAATAAATGCGTCGGATTTGAGATCTACAACGACCCCCAGATGCACAGCTTTGGTGGAGAAACAGACAAACACTGCAATGTAGGTTTTATAGGGTTGCTCTCCACGAATCTTCCATGAAGTCAGGGTCGGTCCACAGAGGTCCACCTCGCACATAGAAAATGGTCGGTTTGGTGTTACCCTACCAGCGACATGTCTTCATATATGAGCTATGTCTGTCGAAGACTTCCATGAATTCCATTTCTACGACTTCGCATAAAAATACGCTTTTTCGCTTCTTTCGTTCCAATAAAGGCTCCCCAACATCGACTTCTGCGAAATCAGCCTGGTCTAGCCAATCATTGTACCTTTACCTCAGGAAATCAGGCCCCGCAAACCAAGATGAGTGCTGTAAGTTCTCGATATTGCATCCTCTGAAAATCAGATCTGATGGATTATTTTCTGATTTTACGTACCTCCAACAGACACTAGAACTTAGTGATCGTATGTCTATTACTCGGTTTGCGACGAAAATTTCTCAAGTACTTGGAGATACATCAAGCCAGCAGAGAACAATCTTGGAATCTATTTAAAAACAAAGTGATTGAAATTGAACTCGAAAGCTTCTTGGACCTTATTCCACAATGCGGCTAAAATTCGGGCTCCGCACAGGGCAAGGACTGAGTTTTTATAGGTGCTACCATTGATTTCCCAGGAATCAGATTCACTGAGACACGTCCGAATTCATCCCCACACCTTGCATATAAACAGCAACGGTATCTACCATATGGCTTTGTAGAAGCATCCGCAAACCCATGAATTTCAACACTTCTGTAGTTTGGTTAAAAGATGAATAGAGGAATACTGATATTATTTAATTTTTGCAAAGAAGAAGTATATTATTTCCAAAATGAATTGAAAGCAGCTGGCAATGAATCGTCTCAGCTTAACTTCTCCATCCACATGGATTTTAAAAATATTTTCACTTTTACGACGATTAGACAGATTAAGCCAAGAGGATCAAACAATCTACTAGCCTAAGAAAGAATTGTGCGCTTAGTAAGTTTGCAAGGTAAAACAGTGTCTTTGTAAGAGTATTGAGAGGTATCTTGTTTCATGTTCATCATTTCCATCGATGAATCTAGTTGAGCATTAGAACGCCACTTGTAAAGTGCGAAGCGTGCTAATCTGGGGATGGTATTTTCTTGCCGTTCAATTTGTCACAATTCTTCGCCAGAACCAGCTCCTGTCAAGCTATCATCAAATAGCAAATTTCTTAAAATGACCTTTGATACTAATAGGAATTCCTTGCGGTTTTTAAGCCGATTTCTTGGAGAGATCGAGTTGCTAGAAAGTGGGCGGACGAAATTCCCTATGTGTCGATTTTAGGCTGTGTCTCCATTTCCCCATTTGTGCCGTCTCTCCATAAAGCACGTTGATATTTCCTATCCTCTGTATCCATTTCGATTTGACGATAAATCTTTATATGTTAGCTGTTACGATAAATCTGTGATACCTAAATTGAAGAACAACCTAGTACTATTCTCCCGAATTGCTTTTCCTACTATCAGAATATTTTTGAACGATAGATCGGTCGGACACGATGCATCGAAACTACTCTCAGTTTTGTGGACGAACTTTCAGGATGGAGAACACACTGATGTCTTTTAAATTAATGTGGCTGCCTCAGATCAACCTTGCTAATCAACGAAATGTTGCCCAGGACCAAATACTCTCTCATAAATTTGTAATATTCGACTGTTAGGTCCGGATTCTTACCAAGTCTTTTCTCCAAGAACAAAAACCTCTTTCTAGCTATTTTAGAAACCTATCAAGTTTCAAAGGGTTATCTCTGAACGGAAGCTTCAAACTGAATCTTCCTCCATAGTACCTTTATATTTTCTGTAAAATGTTGTTCTCAAATAATTTTCTCTATTTGCAAAGGAATCTGAGGTTGAAAATCTGTGATTAAGTGAGTAATCCAAAACTTCGTGTATGTCTCGAAGTTTTCAAATCTTGACTCGACTGTTCTCTCTTTGGAATGAATTTTTGTACAAATGTTCCGCAAATATCAGTTGGGCTACTCGTTATCTTAAGTCGAAGATTATTTTCCCACGCCCCAGTCAAAAAATTAATCTACGAACCTGAACCTTATTCAAAACATACTGTAGGTTTCTTGACCTCTACGACTACTGTAGCCAAAATGACTTGTGATTCAAGGCCGATATCAATAATGTTATGCAAGGAAGTTCTCGAATTTTCGATTATCGCAGGGGAATTCGAAGGTTCACCTTGAGTCCGAGATAGATTGTACCTATGCAGCAGCAGATGATGAGACTCACAGCACACGCGACTACCCTTATACAGAGCATCTACTTACTTCATGCCCGTTTCCCAAACAGTTAATGCACAATGATAAACATTTTTCTTTTTAAAATCGATCATACACATTCAAGTTCTTGAACTTTTTGCAATCGACAGCTTTGTTATTCGGTGATTTGCAAAATCTACACGATGACCTTATTAACTGTACGGAAGTATGCGTTGGTTTCCGATGAGTTTGCTTAGACTTCTGAACTAGTCTTTTGGTATAGGCATGTCTGCTTTTCAAGAACTAAATACGTTTATTCAAAGCATTAGTGCATTAGTACAATTTGACCATGTTGGCAGTTCCGAATAATCAAACGGCTCATCCCATTTAATATGTGTCTCCGAATTCACTTTGTACATACAATAAATGTATGATGATAGAATTGGAAATGCTTTTATGACTTCCTACCATTGTCTACTAAATTTCTTAGCTGAGTTTTTGGTAGCTCAAAGAGCATTGAAATGTTTTCTGGGAATATAAGACATTTATTATCATAGTGCTCTTTAAGCCTTTTTGGGCCTTTTGATAGTTTTCGTCCGTAATTTGGAGAGCCTTTTTTTAAAAAAACAATAACTTAAGACTCAAGTGGATATGAATATAAATTAAAACAAGATAAACCAACTTGGTTTATACAATTAATTAATTTTATTTGTCACTTTTTTTTGTTTTCTATAAGAACAGTAGTTCCTAGGTCCTTTTGGATATGTCCTTTTTTGCTAAAAGATAAGAACTAATTTTGAATTCAGAATCGGACCAAATGCGTTATTTTGGTGGGTTTGTGTACTTACCAGAGCACTCATATATACATAGATACATCATAAATTATTGCAAAAAAGTCACGAAATTAAGAAAACTTGTGTGGGCTAAAGTTAAATTGAATAATGGGTTACTTTGACCCATTGCTTTTCTAAGGGGAGTTTTCTTATGATTTTAAGGAATTTCAACCATTCAGTTAATTTTGGCCGTGCTTTAAGGATTAAAACGACGTTGCCAGAACCCACTATAAAATTTTCATGTAACTCATTCATTTTTTAAGTGATTTTTTTTTTAGAGAAACACACTCACGCATTTATACTAGAAAAGTGAAAACTTTTATTTTGGTACATAAGTTTATATTATTTTAATTTAATTTAAATTTAATTGGTAGTAATTCAATTACTAAAAAAATCTGCAAAAACTCTTATAATTAACTGACCTTTTCAGATGTATTTTGGTACATTAACATATGTAAAAAAAATTGTTTTTAACATAACGAAAATTCATTTGGTTCGCCCCATTCCATATAAAGTATGTCATCATTGATCTCGTAGTAATTTCGTTGCTTTAGTATTTGGTTATCTTGCAGAACTTTAATGATGTCTTCATATTTAACCTCCAAATTATCATGCTTCTTAGGCCATATCCACCCGTCTCCTGATTTTTGCATAATAGAAACGCTTAATTTTGGATAATTAGCTTTTGTTATTCTTCCAGGAAACACAGAATTTTCGTAAATAACAATGCAGAAGCTGCCTTCGCTCTTTTTTGTAATTGTACCTACGATTTCGAGTACACCATCATGAATTTCGTACTCTTCGATCGAGCTCATAGCTCCTGGTTACTGGCAAATGGTTCAAATGCCATATCTCCTGAACAGTTGAAGATTTCACCACCCGGAATATTTGGACAAATGTTTTCTTTGCTAACGATCATGTTATCATATTCATATATTCTATTAAGCCCTGGCCCTGGCTCTGAAGTTGCTGGCTCTAACGAGGCTTGCTCTAACGAGGCTTGCTCTAACGGGTCTTTCTCTAACAAGGCTTGCTTGGGCATGGCTGGTTCTAGCGTGACTAACTTCATATTCCTTTTTGAACAAATTGGTCGTCCTTTCTTAGCACTTGTTTTGGTAGCCTCTTTTTTTATTTCTTTTTCTTTATAAAAATTTTCTATTTCTTCTACTAAAACACTTTTTCCAGCCGTAACGGGGATCTGAAACTTTTGTTTTTGTGTTACCCCAAGTCAACACTTCGAATTTCATTGATATAAGTTCAAGAGCTTTCCCCAATTGACTCCTTTACTTCCTCAATTGGCTTGCCATAATCTGGTAGTTTTTTCAGAGGTACTGTAACATCCAAGGACATATACCGCTTGCCTTGAATCCTGAAATAATATTTAATCCAGCCGTTTTCTCTCCCATCTCCAATGTTTTCCTTAATAAAGGAGCAAAAACGCTCTTAGGCAGAACATTTGTTATTTTTCCTCTTTTGGTCTGTCTCCATTCATCTAAAACAGAACGCCAGTTAGTTTTAAGGGAGCTGAAATAGGCTACATCTAGTGGCTGCAGCAGATGTGTTGAATTGGGCAATAGACAGATAAATTTTATATCATTTTCTTCACACAATCTTAATGTTTTAATACTTATATGAGAACTTAAATTATCACAAATATCTTGCCTTCTTTCTTCTTGAGTACCGGTAACATTTGTCTCTCAAACTACTCATTGAATGTCTCACTATCTATTCAACCTGACTTAGTCACAGCCATTCTAGTCCCCGGCGGTGCACCAGTTAGCCAATCGGACCATTTTTGTTTGGCCTTATAAATTATAAATGTCGGAATGAACTCACCGGTTCCATTTCCACAAAACATGACGGTGAAGCACGGCTTAGTCGAATTTTTGATGATTTCTGGATTTCGGCACTGCCGTTGGAAGAGTAGTTTTGATTTTTTAGGATTGTCGTGGAAACCGGTTTCGTCAAAGTTATAAATATTGGCTGGAGGAATATCAGCCAGTTCAATCCTTATGTTCTCGAAGTATTTTTCTATCATTTTTTTATTAACCTGAGCTCGTTTCCTACTTATAGTATGCGCAACTCTTTGCTTGATAGATGAATGCCTTTTTAGGAACATTTTACCCCATTCTCAACCAGGTAAATTATTTTTAAAAGCTGGCACATTCCTACTGTTTTCAGCTAAGTATTTTTTCACTACAACTCTAACATCTAGCATACCTATTGGTATTCCAATGTCTGCTAAGGACACAATATGACTTACAAAAATATTCTCTTCTTCTAGTGTTAAACTATGTGGTCTTCGCACACTTTTTGAGTGTTCCTCTTTTAACTTGTACTTAAGTGTACTTCTTGGAATATTATAAAATTTGGCTGCATTTCGTTGGGAAATTTTGCATGTTTTAATTTTATGTAAAGCTTCGTTTAAAATTTCTTCAGTATATCGAGTTCTTGTTCCATACTGGCGCTTTCCTGGCGTGGGATGTTTATTTTTTCGAGGCATTGTAGAATCCTAGAAAACGAACATACATAAATATTACAATCCATTTGTACGGATCGACGTATGTATGCTTTATTTTTATCTTATTTTCCTTTTGTTAAAAGTGCATTCTTCATATATATATTTAAAATAAAATAATTTTGTAATCAAAATACATTCTGAAAACTAAAATGTAATTTGTTTAAAACCTGTCGCCTATCTATAGAGATTCTTCTCTAAGTGTCAAAATCTCGACATCTTGGTAATCAATAAGAACGCGTTGTAATATATATAAGATTTTATTATAACTTACTCCTATATTCAATTTATTTTAAGGTCAAAACTATAGAAATTAAATGAGTCACGTTGATTTATTCATATCGGGAAGTAAAAATAAAAAAAAAAACTATGAAAAAACAGAAAAACAACAGACTGGTAAAAATATAAATAAAAGAATCTCAATAATTATTCTATAATAACTCCTGGCAATGTTACCTACACGTCTGAATAAGTCATTTTAAACTCGTTGGGTAACATTGCTTTAAAAAATGAAACACGACTTACCGTTCTAAATTACCCTGGATAATCACAAAAGACAACTTTTTACCGACTGTATTTTGGTGCGATCTATATGTGTCACAGAAAATCAACGATTTTCAAAAAACCAATATGACAGTTGATAGCTTTATGGTGCCCATATGCGTTCAGGTGAATAGGTTTTGAGGTACGTTCCCATAAACACAATTTTTTTGCAATTTAACTGTATAAAATGAGTAAAAACCGTCACAATTCAAAATTGGGCCAATTTTATATTGAGAGCTTAAGTTACCCAGACCGATTGTACTCTAAGTTTGCATCTTGAGCTTTTTCAATTTTATTTTTGATTTCATCCCTTAGTTCTGCTGGGATACAGTGAATGATGTCAATTGTTTTGAATTTTGTAACCGAATGGATCGTCCTGTTGTACTTAACTGTTGCAAGTAAAAGGAGCTCACCGGTGTCGGTAATGTTCTGTTCTAGTTTTGTACATCTTGCTATTTCTGAAAGGGTGCTGTGGAATCTTTCCACTTGTCCATTTGTGGTAGTATGAAAAGGTGCGGTAGAATAAACGCTTACAGAAAAATGGTTTTTGAGAAGAGATTTAATGGTTTCTGATTTAAGGGATTACTCATTATCGCACACTATGGTTTTAGTATTTTTAAATAAGTTAAGTAACTCCAAAATAGGTTCTTTTACATCTACTATTACTCGAGATTTAATGGGTTTGACTACAGCAAATTTCAAAAATTTATCAATGCAAGTGAGGAAATGTGATTAAGCAGTTGTATAAATATCCAAGTGAAGTATTTCTCCTGGGTGTTGAGGAATAGGAGTTTTGCCTATATTAGGCACTGGTGGGTGTCTCTGATATTTTGCTTCATGGCAAATCTTGCAGTTTGATAATATTTGTTTTAGACTTTTATCTATATTTGGAAAGAAATAGTTTTTTAAAATTTGTTCCCTATTTTCCCGAGCAGACCTATGGGCGCGATTATGCTCAGTTGTAAGAATTTCGAGTTGGTCAGTTGGGCTGGAAATGTATATAACCATTTTGGGGGTATGGCGAAATTTTACTGAAGGAAATAACGTTATAAGCTGATTTTGAATTTTGTCTAGGGTTTGAAGATCACAATAAATCGCGTTGACAACATCGGTTTTAACAGTTTCTTTAAACATCTGAAAAAGATTTTTGAAATTATCGAATACAATATTGTGTCTTATTCTATTTTGGAAAATGATTTTAGTTGTCTTTTTCAAAACAATTCCTTCTTCTATGATTAATTGATTCTTGAAGGAGTTGACTGGATTTTGAACAGTTATTATTGTTCGAGTGAGGGATTCTTCACTATGTACCGTGGAAACTAAGTCTGAAATTTGGCTAAGAGCATTAATGTGCTGTCTTGACAGAGCATCAGCTACAAAGTTCTCTTTTCCGGGCTTATAAAAGAAGGTTGGAGAAAATCCCTCAATAAATGCCCGCCTTCTCTTTATTTTTGCATTGGGATTTTTACCAGATAAAGATCAGTAAAGATATTCAATTGTTTAACACCATAAAGATAATTTCGTAGCTTTTGCAATGACCAGACTATTGATAAAAGTTCTCGCTGGTTAGTAGTTTTCTTCGGTAGAGGATAAAGTTCGGGAAATCAACGTTACAGGTCTGCCACCTTGGGAAAGGACAGCACCCAGTGCAAGCGATGATGCGTCCGTTGTTAGGTCAAACGGTTTGTCATAATCGGGATAAAGAAGCAATACATCCACAGATGCCAGGATTTTCTTAATCCTATTGAAAGCTTCCATTGCCTCTGACTCTAATAAAATTTTTGTACTCTTAGATTGATTTACATTTACATTACTTACATTTCCGTTCTCACCGCGTAAATATTTTGTAAGAGGTTTTGAAATTTGGGCATAGTCTTTTATGAAACTTCGGTAGTAGCCCGATAAGCCAAGAAATGACCGAAGACTACGCAATGTTTTAGGAACTTCATACCCAACAATGTCATTCACTTTATCAGGACATGTCCTTATTCCCTTATTTGATACTACAAAGCCTAGGAATTCTACCTCTTCTCTTAAAAATATAGATTTTTCAATCGCAACTCTCATATTTGATTCACATAGTTTTTGAAGGATCCGTTCAATATCTGTAATATGGTCTTCTTTATTTTTTGAAAATATGATAACATCGTCTATATAAACGTGGCAGCAATTTCCAATATCCTCTCTGAGAATGTCTTCCATCGCCCTTTGAAAGATACTGGGTGCATTTTTCAAACCAAATGGTAGCCGACAAAATTCAAACTTTCCGTTATTGATTGAAAATGCGATTTTTTTCTCTATCTCGCTCCACTAGTTTGATTTGGTGAAAACCAGCTTTTAAATAAGTGTCGTGAACACTGGAGATTTTCCGAGATTTGCAAGAATAACGCTAATATCCGGAATCGGACATTTGTCACTTATTATTTTTGAATTGAGTTTTCGAAAGTCGATCACAAGGTGCATTTTCCGCCCACCGTCCTCGTCAACACGTTTCTTGTCAACAACCCAGACTGGGTTATTATAAGGTGATCGAGATGGTCTTATAATTAGGTTACGAATTAAATTGGCAATTTCTTTGTTAACGAAATTTGTAGCAGCTTTCGATACGGATATGCTTTCGAGTAAACCGGTTCATTGTCTATTGTTCTTATAGTGGCAACAACTTTAGTGTTGAAAGGCAATGATTCGTTCTCGTCAGAGAAAACTTTTGATTGACGCTTCATAACAGAGGATAAAAGATAAAAGATATATTACTGAGGTCGAATCCAATAATACCATCAAAAGTTGTTAACGAAGGATGAATAAAAAATGAAGAATTTGTATCAAAAATATTTAAGGTGCATTTTGATGTAATCTGGCTGGTACCATGATTTAACGGAAAACGGTTCTTTAATTAACTCAATGGCCTTAAGTGTACTAAAGTTTTTAATGTAATTTTTTGCAGCACCTGTATCAATGAGAAATTTTATTCCTCTCCTGACAGTGTTCGGCTGACGTAGGGCAGGAGAGACTTTCCCCTAAAAAATGAATATTATCGGATATTTCTGAAATGTCATTGTACTTGGTGGTATAGTACTCTGGCTCATAGGTTTCTTCGTTTGAAAAATATTTTTCATCAGGTGAACAGGTGAAACTATTAAAATTTTGATTCTTGCTGCATACGTATTCATCAGAACTCGATCGAATATAATTGTCATTACTTAAATCAGTTTGAGGGGTAATGTGGTTTATTCTTTGGACTTTGGGATGGGTTTGTCTATCGGATTCATTTTGTCGTTTGAAATTTCTATCATTTTGGTTCTGAAAATTATTGTGATTTTGTGCGTTAGAATTACGTCCTGAATTACGAGAAGGTTCCTGAAAATTTGAATTTTGAATAGGGTTTTGAAATTGAGTTGGTTTTCTCAGTTGAGAGAAGGATGGATCAACTTCCATTGGGTTCTGTCTTTGGGGTAACATAGGTTTATAATGAGGTGAATGATAAGCATGGTTTTGATAATAGTTCGGCGACTGTCTTGGTGCAACGTAATTTTCTCTTAGATTTTAATTTCTATGAGAAAAAAAATTTGCAAATGCGAACCTTTCGTGATTAGACTGAGAGAACGTGAGAACGTGAAAATCCACGTTTTCATTTCCAAGAATTCCAGCGTGTTGGAGTCCACATCAATTTAATATTTTTAGGTGATTTGGTGAGCTGGTATCGGATTTCGGATATAAGCTCGGAGTTGTTATTCGGATTTTTTATTGCATCCAGGATCGAAATACTGTCGTTCGCAGATCTCCGCCGAGAATTGATGTGATTCGGCTTTTCTTATAGTAAAATAAAAATAGTGATCCGTTTTCTTAAGCTAAATTAGTTGCAATTCGGTTAATTGAATCAGTGGTCCGGCGGTTAGCGGCGCAGTGTTTGTCATAGAACTTTGGGACACGGGTTCGAATCCCGGACCAAATTAAGAACTTTTTTTTTTGTTTTCTCAAAAATCAAAACGACCTTCAGTGTCTTAAAATAGCCCGGACAACAGACAACGAACGGTTACTGACAATAGCAGGTATTGATCCAAATGAGGCCGCTGATGATGACGACTTTTTTGTGATCGAGGATCCACAGGAGAAGGTTGAGGCCATAGGGGCGACTTTCCAGGAAGTATACAAGGCCAGTGATATCATTGGCCCTAATTATGACCTGGACAGTCGCGTCTTGGGGCACGACTTCTGCATTCGAAATGAAATATGGAACTGGCGATCCGAGGGCTCTGGCTTCACCCGGTTTAGCGACGAAAATATGGCAAATAATGTCATTGCCAGAGAGGGTGACCTACCCCCGTTCATTTCGAAGGAAGAACTCCGTGAGATCTTCGACACAATCAGGGCTAAGAAATCAGTTGGGACCGATGGTATTCCGAACATCGTGCTTCGACATCTTCCTCTTGAAGCGGTGGACATTTACACCACCCTGTTTAATAATGCAATGAATAATGCACATTATCCAGCGCATTGGAAAACGGTTAGAGGGTCTTTTCTATAAGCTGACTAGGCTGGGGATCAGTAAACCACTCTCGTACATTCTTTATAATATGCTAACTAACAGACAGTTCATCGTGAAGAATGCTGATGTGACTTCTGTTGGAATATTTCAAATTAAAAATGGTCTTCAGCAAGGCGCGGTCAATTCGCCGATCCTATTCAACATTTTTACAAGCGACTTGATAGGTTCACTTCCCCATACTACTGCGTACGCAGACGATTTGATAGCGTACAGAACAGGTCCAAAAATCGAGGTCATTAATACCCTCTTGCAGCGTGACTTCGATAAGATAAGACGATTTTGCGATGACTGGAAGTTGAAAATCAACTTTCAGAAGTCGGAAACCATTCCCTTTAGGACGCCGTTGTCTGGAGCCTCTAGGGATACCAGAAAAAATTGGCGAAAGTTCTCTATCGTTGGACAACACGGACAACCTCTTGCCTGTCGAAATGTAGTCAGATACCTTGGAATCTGGCTAGATCAGTTTCTGTATTTTGGCAAAAATGTAGATGCTGCTCTGGCCAGAGCTAAAGGTGCTTTTGCCCTTACAAAGAGACTGCTTTATAGCAGCCAACTCGATGCGAGGGTAAAGGTAATCTGCTACATGGCCCTTATTAGGCCCATGCTGGTATTTGGTTGTCCCGTGTGGTTCAATGTACGAGCAAGCCTAATGGAAAAGATTCGGGTGTTTGAGAGGACTTGCCTTAGGGCTTGTCTTCGCTTGTACAGAACACCAGAGTCGGAGTACAAGAACCTAATACGAGTGGACAACTTCGTAATTAAGCTGAGTCGAAGGCACATTGCAAGAGCAATGACCTCGACGAATAACCTGATATCTGGGGTTTACTACCCCAATTACCTTTACCACGAGAATGTGCGCTCTGAAGGCTTCGTTCCACCGGAAGCATTCCTCTACCTAGATCAGATAGGGTTGATAAACAAACGTATATACTAATGTATGTATATAATTGTGAATAATGTATATGTGTGTGTATGTGTGTATTGTGTATATAGGTTAGGTAGGCTAAGGTTTATTCTAAGTTAGATATTAAGTTTTTATAAAAAATAAAAAATTATGTCCATATTCTAAGTTTTTCTTAACAAATATTTTTTCTTAGACTTAAGTATTCAAAATAAATAGTTCTAAGTAAAATATAAATAAAGTCGAAAGACATAGTTATAAGAATTTAGAGTAGCTTAGAGCGCCTTTGTGGGGCCAGTAAGTTAGCATAAGATTATTATGTAATTGTAAGCTAGCATTTAAGTATTTCTTGTTAGAATGTAAGAGTTAGTGTTAAGAAAATAAAATGCATTTAAAACTGAAAAAAAATTACCTTCTGAGCATATTACGTGTTTAATTCGCTGTTTCATGAGAGCTTGAAGAATCGCAAAGGCTTCAGCTGTAAAAATTGATGCGAATTCGGGTAGATTACCTATGCGGGCGATCGTACCATTTTCGAGACATATGGCAAAAGATGTGTTTGCTGATGTCTTTGATCCGTCCGTGAAAACTAGATTCCACCCATCTGATTTCAAGTTTGATGAAATACTCGCAAAAAGTTTACGATATGTTGTGTTGTTCGTATTTATCTTCTTATAATTTGCTAGGGTCAGTATCATAGACTCAGAATTGATAGACCATGGAGGGTGGCATGGCGAAGTGCTCTGGTTTCGCCTTAGTGGGAGGTTATTTTGTTTTGCTTTTTCAAGTATGGTAGCGATTGCAGATGGTATCCTCTTGGTAAGTTTGTGATTCATTGCTCTTTTTATATCTTCATCAATGATTGAGTTTCTGGAGAACATAAGTTTGGCAAAGAGTTTTAATGTAATCATATCTCTTCGTTCCGCGATGCTTGGTAGTCCTGCTTCAACGAGGATGTTTATAATGGGTGTGGTTGGTAAAGCGTTTATACTTCTCCGGGCAGCTTGATGATACGTAGGTTTGATTTTAAATATTGATTTCGGGCATTGCCCGTATATACTCGTATATAGGCCATAGTCTATTTTACTTAAACTATGTGGGAAAGAGTGTTAATGTGTACATTACTTCTTTTACAAGCTAAGTATCTTATTATATTTGTTCTAGCATTTAGGGACTTCTTTAATTCTGGGCAGTGTTGTTTCCAGCAATACTTATTATTGAAAACTAAACCTAGAATACTTAGGAATAGAAAATGTTAATCTATTAATATATTATTAAGGTTAATATCTATCATTTTGGTTCTGAAAATTATTGTGATTTTGTGTGTTAGAATTACGTCCTGAATTACGAGAAGGTTCCTGAAAATTTGAATTTTGAATAGGGTTTTGAAATTGAGTTGGTTTTCTCAGTTGAGAGAAGGATGGATCAACTTCCATTGGGTTCTGTCTTTGGGGTAACATAGGTTTATAATGAGGTGAATGATAAGCATGGTTTTGATAATAGTTCGGCGACTGTCTTGGTGCAACGTAATTTTCTCTTAGATTTTAATTTCTATGAGAAAAAAAATTTGCAAATGCGAACCTTTCGTGATTAGACTGAGAGAACGTGAGAACGTGAAAATCCACGTTTTCATTTCCAAGAATTCCAGCGTGTTGGAGTCCACATCAATTTAATATTTTTAGGTGATTTGGTGAGCTGGTATCGGATTTCGGATATAAGCTCGGAGTTGTTATTCGGATTTTTTATTGCATCCAGGATCGAAATACTGTCGTTCGCAGATCTCCGCCGAGAATTGATGTGATTCGGCTTTTCTTATAGTAAAATAAAAATAGTGATCCGTTTTCTTAAGCTAAATTAGTTGCAATTCGGTTAATTGAATCAGTGGTCCGGCGGTTAGCGGCGCAGTGTTTGTCATAGAACTTTGGGACACGGGTTCGAATCCCGGACCAAATTAAGAACTTTTTTTTTTGTTTTCTCAAAAATCAAAACGACCTTCAGTGTCTTAAAATAGCCCGGACAACAGACAACGAACGGTTACTGACAATAGCAGGTATTGATCCAAATGAGGCCGCTGATGATGACGACTTTTTTGTGATCGAGGATCCACAGGAGAAGGTTGAGGCCATAGGGGCGACTTTCCAGGAAGTATACAAGGCCAGTGATATCATTGGCCCTAATTATGACCTGGACAGTCGCGTCTTGGGGCACGACTTCTGCATTCGAAATGAAATATGGAACTGGCGATCCGAGGGCTCTGGCTTCACCCGGTTTAGCGACGAAAATATGGCAAATAATGTCATTGCCAGAGAGGGTGACCTACCCCCGTTCATTTCGAAGGAAGAACTCCGTGAGATCTTCGACACAATCAGGGCTAAGAAATCAGTTGGGACCGATGGTATTCCGAACATCGTGCTTCGACATCTTCCTCTTGAAGCGGTGGACATTTACACCACCCTGTTTAATAATGCAATGAATAATGCACATTATCCAGCGCATTGGAAAACGGTTAGAGGGTCTTTTCTATAAGCTGACTAGGCTGGGGATCAGTAAACCACTCTCGTACATTCTTTATAATATGCTAACTAACAGACAGTTCATCGTGAAGAATGCTGATGTGACTTCTGTTGGAATATTTCAAATTAAAAATGGTCTTCAGCAAGGCGCGGTCAATTCGCCGATCCTATTCAACATTTTTACAAGCGACTTGATAGGTTCACTTCCCCATACTACTGCGTACGCAGACGATTTGATAGCGTACAGAACAGGTCCAAAAATCGAGGTCATTAATACCCTCTTGCAGCGTGACTTCGATAAGATAAGACGATTTTGCGATGACTGGAAGTTGAAAATCAACTTTCAGAAGTCGGAAACCATTCCCTTTAGGACGCCGTTGTCTGGAGCCTCTAGGGATACCAGAAAAAATTGGCGAGAGTTCTCTATCGTTGGACAACACGGACAACCTCTTGCCTGTCGAAATGTAGTCAGATACCTTGGAATCTGGCTAGATCAGTTTCTGTATTTTGGCAAAAATGTAGATGCTGCTCTGGCCAGAGCTAAAGGTGCTTTTGCCCTTACAAAGAGACTGCTTTATAGCAGCCAACTCGATGCGAGGGTAAAGGTAATCTGCTACATGGCCCTTATTAGGCCCATGCTGGTATTTGGTTGTCCCGTGTGGTTCAATGTACGAGCAAGCCTAATGGAAAAGATTCGGGTGTTTGAGAGGACTTGCCTTAGGGCTTGTCTTCGCTTGTACAGAACACCAGAGTCGGAGTACAAGAACCTAATACGAGTGGACAACTTCGTAATTAAGCTGACTCGAAGGCACATTGCAAGAGCAATGACCTCGACGAATAACCTGATATCTGGGGTTTACTACCCCAATTACCTTTACCACGAGAATGTGCGCTCTGAAGGCTTCGTTCCACCGGAAGCATTCCTCTACCTAGATCAGATAGGGTTGATAAACAAACGTATATACTAATGTATGTATATAATTGTGAATAATGTATATGTGTGTGTATGTGTGTATTGTGTATATAGGTTAGGTAGGCTAAGGTTTATTCTAAGTTAGATATTAAGTTTTTATAAAAAATAAAAAATTATGTCCATATTCTAAGTTTTTCTTAACAAATATTTTTTCTTAGACTTAAGTATTCAAAATAAATAGTTCTAAGTAAAATATAAATAAAGTCGAAAGACATAGTTATAAGAATTTAGAGTAGCTTAGAGCGCCTTTGTGGGGCCAGTAAGTTAGCATAAGATTATTATGTAATTGTAAGCTAGCATTTAAGTATTTCTTGTTAGAATGTAAGAGTTAGTGTTAAGAAAATAAAATGCATTTAAAACTGAAAAAAAAACTACCTTCTGAGCATATTACGTGTTTAATTCGCTGTTTCATGAGAGCTTGAAGAATCGCAAAGGCTTCAGCTGTAAAAATTGATGCGAATTCGGGTAGATTACCTATGCGGGCGATCGTACCATTTTCGAGACATATGGCAAAAGATGTGTTTGCTGATGTCTTTGATCCGTCCGTGAAAACTAGATTCCACCCATCTGATTTCAAGTTTGATGAAATACTCGCAAAAAGTTTACGATATGTTGTGTTGTTCGTATTTATCTTCTTATAATTTGCTAGGGTCAGTATCATAGACTCAGAATTGATAGACCATGGAGGGTGGCATGGCGAAGTGCTCTGGTTTCGCCTTAGTGGGAGGTTATTTTGTTTTGCTTTTTCAAGTATGGTAGCGATTGCAGATGGTATCCTCTTGGTAAGTTTGTGATTCATTGCTCTTTTTATATCTTCATCAATGATTGAGTTTCTGGAGAACATAAGTTTGGCAAAGAGTTTTAATGTAATCATATCTCTTCGTTCCGCGATGCTTGGTAGTCCTGCTTCAACAAGGATGTTTATAATGGGTGTGGTTGGTAAAGCGTTTATACTTCTCCGGGCAGCTTGATGATACGTAGGTTTGATTTTAAATATTGATTTCGGGCATTGCCCGTATATACTCGTATATAGGCCATAGTCTATTTTACTTAAACTATGTGGGAAAGAGTGTTAATGTGTACATTACTTCTTTTACAAGCTAAGTATCTTATTATATTTGTTCTAGCATTTAGGGACTTCTTTAATTCTGGGCAGTGTTGTTTCCAGCAATACTTATTATTGAAAACTAAACCTAGAATACTTAGGAATAGAAAATGTTAATCTATTAATATATTATTAAGGTTAATATCTATCATTTTGGTTCTGAAAATTATTGTGATTTTGTGCGTTAGAATTACGTCCTGAATTACGAGAAGGTTCCTGAAAATTTGAATTTTGAATAGGGTTTTGAAATTGAGTTGGTTTTCTCAGTTGAGAGAAGGATGGATCAACTTCCATTGGGTTCTGTCTTTGGGGTAACATAGGTTTATAATGAGGTGAATGATAAGCATGGTTTTGATAATAGTTCGGCGATTGTCTTGGTGCAACGTAATTTTCTCTTAGATTTTAATTTCTATGAGAAAAAAAATTTGCAAATGCGAACCTTTCGTGATTAGACTCTAGTTCTTGAGCAAGAGCTAAAGCACTCGGCATATCAGCAAGACGAGATGAAAATATGATATTGTCCATTGGTTTCTTTAAGCCAAAAATGAAAACCCTTGGTGATATTTATGATTAAGCGAATCAATCAAAGATTTATTACCTTCATGTTGAATAAATGTTTTATTAATTATCAACGTAAGTTTCTTTTCCACCTCATCATAGAATTGGGCAATGGACAATTTACCTTGTCGTAAAGTAAACATCTCCTGTTCTATCAGGTAAATAGGTCTTTTGTCTGCATACGTAAAATCAAGTCTTGCTATTATCGCTTTGAAGTTGAGGACGGTATTAAATGACGCTAAAACTTGATCAGCAGAGCCAACAATATTGTTCCTAAGAATAGCAACAGCTTGATAGTGTCGAGAGCTACCTTCATACGGCTCGAACAGTTTGTAAGCAGTGAATGCCGCTTGCCGCCATGAAATATAGCGAACCTGTTCCCCACTGAATTCAGGTAAAGACTTCATCAAGTCAAGAGACTATTCGCAACCAACATTTGGAATGATTGTTACCGGTTTATACTCCTCCACGAATGTAGGAGCTTCTAGCGCATTTAGTCGAGTTGTAAGTTGTTCGATCGTCACTTCGAGCGCTTGTCGAGTTTGTATGGTTGCAGCATGAACTGCTGAGGTAATGACCGCACTTAATTGTTCCGCGTCAATCAAATCATTGTTATTATTATTTATTAGCAAGTAATTAAAATTACATGATAATATAACATTTTTTACGAACCTAACTGCGGAGACTATTGGTTCTATAGCTGCTTAGTAATTAAATAATAATGTTTGTTTTGTTTAGAAATTCAGGGATAAGCTCAATATTTGTACAATTGGTGTCTTTTAGCATATCGTAAATGGGTTTGTTCTTAAATACGTTTTTAATAATAGGTGTAAGTACGGCGTAATTTTCCAATATATGTACTAAATTCATAATTGTTTGCATGAGTCACAGATTGGTGGGGTGTTGTTTGTAAGAAGATGTTAATTGGTAGCAGCTGTGTGTCCAAGTCTTAAACGAACGAAGTTAGATATTTTATGTTTTTGAATATTTGTGGGGTAGACAGGTTTCAGTCTTCCAGGATTTGCTTTTTTGTAGTGGTGGTGGTAAAGGTTCCAATCGTGTTTTATCTTAGTTGTTGTGATTTTTTGTATATATTTTATTAGGTCTAATTTTGTGTAGAGCATTGTTAGCGAGGTTGGCTGCAAAATCCACGTTTTCATTTCCAAGAATTCCAGCGTGTTGGAGTCCACATCAATTTAATATTTTTAGGTGATTTGGTGAGCTGGTATCGGATTTCGGATATAAGCTCGGAGTTGTTATTCGGATTTTTTATTGCATCCAGGATCGAAATACTGTCGTTCGCAGATCTCCGCCGAGAATTGATGTGATTCGGCTTTTCTTATAGTAAAATAAAAATAGTGATCCGTTTTCTTAAGCTAAATTAGTTGCAATTCGGTTAATTGAATCAGTGGTCCGGCGGTTAGCGGCGCAGTGTTTGTCATAGAACTTTGGGACACGGGTTCGAATCCCGGACCAAATTAAGAACTTTTTTTTTTGTTTTCTCAAAAATCAAAACGACCTTCAGTGTCTTAAAATAGCCCGGACAACAGACAACGAACGGTTACTGACAATAGCAGGTATTGATCCAAATGAGGCCGCTGATGATGACGACTTTTTTGTGATCGAGGATCCACAGGAGAAGGTTGAGGCCATAGGGGCGACTTTCCAGGAAGTATACAAGGCCAGTGATATCATTGGCCCTAATTATGACCTGGACAGTCGCGTCTTGGGGCACGACTTCTGCATTCGAAATGAAATATGGAACTGGCGATCCGAGGGCTCTGGCTTCACCCGGTTTAGCGACGAAAATATGGCAAATAATGTCATTGCCAGAGAGGGTGACCTACCCCCGTTCATTTCGAAGGAAGAACTCCGTGAGATCTTCGACACAATCAGGGCTAAGAAATCAGTTGGGACCGATGGTATTCCGAACATCGTGCTTCGACATCTTCCTCTTGAAGCGGTGGACATTTACACCACCCTGTTTAATAATGCAATGAATAATGCACATTATCCAGCGCATTGGAAAACGGTTAGAGGGTCTTTTCTATAAGCTGACTAGGCTGGGGATCAGTAAACCACTCTCGTACATTCTTTATAATATGCTAACTAACAGACAGTTCATCGTGAAGAATGCTGATGTGACTTCTGTTGGAATATTTCAAATTAAAAATGGTCTTCAGCAAGGCGCGGTCAATTCGCCGATCCTATTCAACATTTTTACAAGCGACTTGATAGGTTCACTTCCCCATACTACTGCGTACGCAGACGATTTGATAGCGTACAGAACAGGTCCAAAAATCGAGGTCATTAATACCCTCTTGCAGCGTGACTTCGATAAGATAAGACGATTTTGCGATGACTGGAAGTTGAAAATCAACTTTCAGAAGTCGGAAACCATTCCCTTTAGGACGCCGTTGTCTGGAGCCTCTAGGGATACCAGAAAAAATTGGCGAAAGTTCTCTATCGTTGGACAACACGGACAACCTCTTGCCTGTCGAAATGTAGTCAGATACCTTGGAATCTGGCTAGATCAGTTTCTGTATTTTGGCAAAAATGTAGATGCTGCTCTGGCCAGAGCTAAAGGTGCTTTTGCCCTTACAAAGAGACTGCTTTATAGCAGCCAACTCGATGCGAGGGTAAAGGTAATCTGCTACATGGCCCTTATTAGGCCCATGCTGGTATTTGGTTGTCCCGTGTGGTTCAATGTACGAGCAAGCCTAATGGAAAAGATTCGGGTGTTTGAGAGGACTTGCCTTAGGGCTTGTCTTCGCTTGTACAGAACACCAGAGTCGGAGTACAAGAACCTAATACGAGTGGACAACTTCGTAATTAAGCTGACTCGAAGGCACATTGCAAGAGCAATGACCTCGACGAATAACCTGATATCTGGGGTTTACTACCCCAATTACCTTTACCACGAGAATGTGCGCTCTGAAGGCTTCGTTCCACCGGAAGCATTCCTCTACCTAGATCAGATAGGGTTGATAAACAAACGTATATACTAATGTATGTATATAATTGTGAATAATGTATATGTGTGTGTATGTGTGTATTGTGTATATAGGTTAGGTAGGCTAAGGTTTATTCTAAGTTAGATATTAAGTTTTTATAAAAAATAAAAAATTATGTCCATATTCTAAGTTTTTCTTAACAAATATTTTTTCTTAGACTTAAGTATTCAAAATAAATAGTTCTAAGTAAAATATAAATAAAGTCGAAAGACATAGTTATAAGAATTTAGAGTAGCTTAGAGCGCCTTTGTGGGGCCAGTAAGTTAGCATAAGATTATTATGTAATTGTAAGCTAGCATTTAAGTATTTCTTGTTAGAATGTAAGAGTTAGTGTTAAGAAAATAAAATGCATTTAAAACTGAAAAAAAAACTACCTTCTGAGCATATTACGTGTTTAATTCGCTGTTTCATGAGAGCTTGAAGAATCGCAAAGGCTTCAGCTGTAAAAATTGATGCGAATTCGGGTAGATTACCTATGCGGGCGATCGTACCATTTTCGAGACATATGGCAAAAGATGTGTTTGCTGATGTCTTTGATCCGTCCGTGAAAACTAGATTCCACCCATCTGATTTCAAGTTTGATGAAATACTCGCAAAAAGTTTACGATATGTTGTGTTGTTCGTATTTATCTTCTTATAATTTGCTAGGGTCAGTATCATAGACTCAGAATTGATAGACCATGGAGGGTGGCATGGCGAAGTGCTCTGGTTTCGCCTTAGTGGGAGGTTATTTTGTTTTGCTTTTTCAAGTATGGTAGCGATTGCAGATGGTATCCTCTTGGTAAGTTTGTGATTCATTGCTCTTTTTATATCTTCATCAATGATTGAGTTTCAGGAGAACATAAGTTTGGCAAAGAGTTTTAATGTAATCATATCTCTTCGTTCCGCGATGCTTGGTAGTCCTGCTTCAACAAGGATGTTTATAATGGGTGTGGTTGGTAAAGCGTTTATACTTCTCCGGGCAGCTTGATGATACGTAGGTTTGATTTTAAATATTGATTTCGGGCATTGCCCGTATATACTCGTATATAGGCCATAGTCTATTTTACTTAAACTATGTGGGAAAGAGTGTTAATGTGTACATTACTTCTTTTACAAGCTAAGTATCTTATTATATTTGTTCTAGCATTTAGGGACTTCTTTAATTCTGGGCAGTGTTGTTTCCAGCAATACTTATTATTGAAAACTAAACCTAGAATACTTAGGAATAGAAAATGTTAATCTATTAATATATTATTAAGGTTAATATCTACTTTTGAACAATTTTGTTTTTTACATATGTGCAGTAGTTTACATTTATGAATTGATAATTTTGCACCCGAGATTATTGACCATTCTAAGATTTCTTCCAAAGCTAATTTCAACAAGCTCTTACTGCTATTAATATCACTAACTTTACATAGTATATAAATATCATCTGCGTATATGCAGTGATCCAACAGTTTATGTTTTAGTAAAATAGAATTTATGTTATCGAAGGCAATTATGAATAAAACTACCGATAGAGGTGATCCTTGAGGGATACTGTTATGCAATGGATGGTTGGACGAATAAACATTGTTAGTTTTTAACCGTATATATTTCGTCCAACTCCCCATTCGTTAAGACTTTTTAAAACAATGTCTAGACCTATCCTATCGAAGGCCTTCTCAAAGTCCAGCGAGACTATAGAGACATGATTTCTAGCTGATAACGCTCTGGATACAAAATAATCTATGTGAAGGAGTGCACCCACACATTCTCTGTTTGCTTTAAATGCAACCTGCTTGAGGCTGATTAGTTTGTTTGTTTCGGCAAATCATAAAAGAGGTTTCGCAACTATTTTCTCTAGGATTTTGGATAAGCAGGGGATGAGAGAGATTGGTCTATAACCTTTGATTGTGGTTTTGTCTTTACTCGTATTTGGTTTATGTATTTGCAATATTGTAGCAGTTTTCCAGGTTTGTGGTATAACTGCAATGTTCAAAATGCTGTTATATAGTTCAATTATTTTATTTTTAGTTTCGAGTGGGAGGTTTTTAAGCATAGGATAGGATATTCTATCTCTCCCCGGTGTTTTGCCATCGACTTTGTTAGGGGAGGTTTCAAACTCCATTAAAGTGATTGGTTGTTCAATACGTCGTGCGTTGGGATTAGAAATGTATTTAGGGGATAAATTGTTCATAAAATCGGACTTAGCACTGATAAATGCCGTTGAAAAGTACTTATTTTCTGATTTTTTTGACCAACTTTGAGCTATGTATTTACATATTTCTGGTACGTCTACTAAGTTGTTTATGTTTTTAATAGTGAGTGAACTTGAATCACCAGTCAACCGCCGAATGTTATGCCATATTATAGCGGGGGAGGAGTTCGGATTTATAGTTGCCGTGAATTCGGAAAATGTTTTGGCTTTGCTCTCCTTGGCCTTTCTACGGAATTTCGCATTACATTTTTTATATTTTGATTTTTTTGGAATTCCTTAAGGGCATTAATTTTTGCTTTATGTAGTAAGAATAAGTCGAAGTTTCACCCAGGGACAACGAGTTTTCGTTTCATAGCAGTAGTCTGAGGGATAGAGAAATTGGCTGTAGTTCTAATAGCTTTTTGGAGCAAAGCGGCTTCTTTATTTATATTTCTCGATACGGGTTTATCAGAAAGATATTCGCGGACTTTTTCTTTGAAGATTATCCAATCGGAGAAGTCTGTTTTAAATCTTGGACTGAATATTTTTGCGTCTGTTCTCGGGCTAGTTTTCAATGCAGTGATTATCGGGAAATGGTCACTATTATATAGATCTTTTAAAGTTTTCCAAGTAATTTTTGGATACAGTTCGGGTGAGAAACAAGTGACGTCAACGTGTGTTAGTGAATTGTGGGTGGAGAGATGGGTAGGGGAGCCGTCGTTGAGAAGAAGTGAGTTGGAGTTAGAAAAGAATTTTTCTAATAAGGCACCTTTATTGTTAGTGGTCCTAGAACCCCATAGTATATTCCAAGCATTGACGTCTCCTCCGAATATGATGGGAAGTTTAACTTGATTGATCATGTCTTCCAAGTCATTATTATTGATTATTTGCTTAGGAGGTAAGTAAGTATTTGTATGTGAAATAAGTTTTAAGTTGTGCCTCCACTGCTAGAACTGGTAAGCTTGAGTTTAAGGGGAGTGGTTTATGAGGAATATTATTTCTTATTAATAATGCTACACCTTGTTTTCTAGTGTCATTGCTTGGTAGATTTGAAAATAACCATCAAAATTTCTTGGGAAGTACGGTGTATGGTTAAAAGGACAGTGTGTCTCTTGAATGGATATAATTGCAGGGTTGTATATATTAATTATTATATTGAGCTCATCAAAATTATTTAAAAAACCATCCATATTCCATTGAAGAATATTGAGAGCTTTGTCAGATAAACATTGGTTCCACGAGCTTTTTTTACCTGAAGTAGAAGGAGGGTGGTTTACAATGCTTGGATTTTGTATTACAGTTTTATTGCATGGTAGCATCATTCGTCAGTGGCTTCAATATAATAATAGTTATTTGCTAAAGGTGTTTGTGTAACAGTTGATATAGGCGAGGATACGAGAGGGGTATTATTACGATTATTATGTGCGTGTACGGTGGAGAGGTGGTTATTTGTTTCGTTGTAGGTATTTGAGCGAGGTTGTGTTGAATTATTATTGTTTGACAGAATTTGTGTAACAGATGATTTATGCGGGAATGAGAGAGGAATATTGTTAAGACTATTATTTGAGGGTATGGTTGTCTGTTTATTGGTAGTATTGGTGTTTGGGATGGCTAGTTTTATGGTAGAGTTTAGAGGTGTGTGATCAGATTCTTTATCGTTTGATGGTTTTGATGTAAAATTGGTATTGTGTTTAACTTTGCTTTTGTTCAATGTTGTGGTTTTTGGAGGGGACAGATTATCTTGGACGGGAAGAGAATGGGATGGAGTAGATGTATTGTTTGTTTTTGCAACCTGTTCGGCAAATGATTCTGTTAACGGTTGATTATGGGCTGACTTTTGTTGGTTATAGATTCTCTTGGCTTCTGCCATTGTACATTTTATTGACGTTTTAATTGTTATTATTTCCTTTGCTCAGTTATATGCTGGACACGTTTTTGATGATGATGAGTGGGGCAGGGAGCAATTTGCGCACATTAAGCGAGTGCATGGTTCGGATAGGTGAGGATGTAAATTGCAAGATTCGCATTTTGGCTTACCATTGCAGCGTTTCGTTATATGGCCAAGAAGTTGGCAACTTCGACAGCGCATTGGATTCGGTATATATTCTGATATTTTGGCGGTGTAAAAGCCAATATCTACAGATTTGGGGGGCTCATAAAGGTCGAATGTGACAGGCATTAGGCCTGATGCCTTTTGCTTTCCATCTTCCATCTTCTTCAAGAATTTATAAATTTCCGTTACTCCTTGTGACCTCATTTCGCTGACGATTTCTGATTCAGAAACATTTATTAAGCACGGTGCATATTATGCATATGCCTTTAGATTGGTTGAGGCGATCGTGTAGATTTACTCCTACTGAGCAGACGCCAGCGAGATCTTTGGCTTTAGGGAAGAGATCTGCAGTCTTTTGTGATCTGACTAGGATAAGGAGGCTTCTATCGCAGAGTTGGGATATATTTTCGTAATCTTTACTAATTGTATCAATGGCTTTTTTAAGAATAAAGGGGCTAAGGGATGAAATGGGCTTTTCACTATTTTTCGGAGACATTGATATAAATCCAGGATTTTTTTTATTTGAACATGAAGGTAGTACGGGGAAAGGATCCATAGGCAACGAACTATATTTAGTTTTTTTTTTTGGTTGAATGTTTGGCTCAGGATCCGGATCTAAATGTCCAAATCGACCACCTATTGTGTTTGGCCCGTGGGCCATATTCAAGGATCACTTGATTCACTCACACATCACAAAGGAATCAAAATTCAATGATAGAATACGTCTTATTACTAAATTAACTTAAATGGTCTGGTGTTTCATATTTCATATTTCATATTTATTTAAAAATTTATCTCTGTACAGGTAAGCTTACAACTAATATTAATTATGCACAGGTTGAAGATGTATTTAACAATTATTTTTTGGTAAAATAAGAACTATAAATGATAGGAAAAGGTGAAAGAAAGAAAACAATAGGGAAGGAAGAGAAAGATAGAGAAAGATGAAAATAGAAAAGAAGAATTCTAAGATAATGAAGTCTAGTCATCTTTAGTATCGGAAACTTCAGTTTGCATCCAGGTAGTATTGAAAAGCCAGTTTTTTAAATTGATTCGCATTAGCACGTTTAATGTCTATCGGAAGTTGGTTCCATAGGCGAATTGAATGGACGAAAAACTGTCTAGAACTAACTAAATATTTATGGCGAGGTGGTTTAATTTGCAAAGATCTTTGAGATCGTGTAAAATCTAAAATGCAAGATAGATAATTTGGCGCCTTATTCTCGAGGATCCCATGCAGTGCTACAACAGTACGGTATTTTAGGAGCGAATTCAGCGAGAGCCCGGCTATTTTCTGCGTATATGCTGAAACGTGATCATATCGATTAAGGTTGAAAATGTATCTGGCACAACTGTTGTATGCAACATTTAATTTTTTTTCAGAGCAATAGTCCAATTTACAAAAAAGCTCACACCCATATAAAATCGAAGGAAGAACATATGACTTGACAAGCTGGAGCTTAACTTTAGTTGGCAAAAAGCGTGCAGTTGGACTAAGACCACGGAGAATGCCGTAAATTTTGCCTACTATACTATTAATATGATCATGCCAGGTCATATTGCTGTTAATATATATGCCTAAGTTTTTAATTTTCGACACGAAATCTATTTTTAAACCATTAAGAAAAAGTTCTGGTGGTATTTGGTCTGTTTTGTTTCTACTGATTGTCAATGCTTTAGTTTTTTTAGGATTAAGGGCAAGTTGGTTTTGTTGGGACCATTGATGCAATGAGTCTAGATCCTCGTTTATGCCTGCTACTGCTTCTGATTCGTCAGACTTTTTGAACAATTTATAAATTTGCAAGTCATCAGCATAAATGTGGTGATAGCAGTTTTTAATACATTTTGAAACGTCGTTTATAAAAAGCACAAATAGCAAAGGACCAAGAACGGATCCCTGAGGTACACCCGAACATATTGGCAAGTATGATGATTGTCTATTCTCAGAAAAAACAGCCTGAAGACGACCCTGTAAATATGAAGCTATTAGTTTACTTGCTGTAGTTTCAAAGCCAAATTGATTTGTAAGTTTTTCAATAAGTATTTGGTGGTTTACAGTATCAAATGCTTTAGAAAAATCCAGCAGCACAACTAAGCCATTTTTGTTGTCATCTATTCCACAGCGTACGTCTTCAGTGACTTTCATAAGTGCCGTTATGCAGTTGTGTTTTCTCCGAAATCCAGATTGGTACCTTGTTATTAAGTTCTGTTTCTCTAAGTACCCTTTAACTTGATTGCTTATAACAGATTCAAGAACCTTGCTCATAAACGAAATAACTGCAATAGGCCTGTACTCAGGATTTGTTGGCGAAGAACTCTTTGCAAGTGGAATTATTTTTGCAACTTTCCATTTATCCGGATACACACACGTGGTGAGGACGGTATTAAGAATATGTGTAATATGTTTAAGGATATAAGGGAGCAGAATTTTTATGAAATCAGGATGGATGCCATCTAGTCCTACAGCCCTAGATTTTATTTTAAAAATTACTTCTCCAACGTCCGTCATATGTACATTTTTAAGGTTAAAAGAACTACTCATGCCCTGACTAACGCTTGAAAAACTAGAGCCTAATGTACTGTTAAAGGATTGTGTGGATTGCACAAATTTTTCATTAAGGTCATCTAAATTAACACCGTGTAAAGAAGGAGAATTATTTGTGTTCAAACCTATCTGACGAATGTTTTTCCAAATACAGCAGAAGACGATATGTTGGAGAACTTATTTTGAAAAAATGTACTTTTAGACTTGCGGACAAGGTTTGCCGTCATATTTCTGCAAACCTTAAACTCTTTCAAGATTCTCTCGCATCCATACCTTCGCCATCTTTTATAAAGTAAATTGCGTTTGCAAATGGCTTGTCTTATTTCTGGGGTAAGCCATTCTATGCCACGGGGTTTACTTTTTTTTGTACATATGGGAACATATTTATCAAAAAGGTATAGTATATTATTTTCCAATGTTAGGACTTGTTCATTGACGTCAGAAGTACAGTAAACAGGAGACCAATTAAGCAATTGGCATTCGTTGAGCAGCGAATGAGTGTTTATTCTCGAAAAATTGCGATATGTAACAAAAGTATCTGCAGAACCTGCAGCAAACATATTAACGGTTAAAAATATAGTATCGTGATGTGAAAAAGCAGGAGATAGTATTTGATCATAATGACCTATAAGTTCAGTGTTAGAAACTAAGAAAACGCTTGTCTAGGTTAATAAAATAGAAAAAAACTTTTTATGGGGAAAAACACTTAACTTAAGCAAATACGTAATCAATTTTTTTTTCTATCGTGAAAAAGAGATTTTAGCTTTTTAGAAATGTTGCGTTAACCAATTATTGCACCAATGGACAACAAACAGCATAAGTGAAATTTTTTTAAAAACTTTATTTTTAATTTTCAAATGTGTTTATACAATGCTAGGAATGTCTATTTTATTGAATGGAATTGCACAAAACATTTATCGTGTAATGTAATGTTGCATTGACTACAAATTTTGTTTAGTCTAGGATTTGCATAACCGGCAACGTTTTCGCTTAAGTCCTAGAAAAAAATTTCAATTTTATCACGCAAATTATTAAACGAATTTGTATTTAGTTACTTCCTGTGACGATTAGATGTTGTCGATTGACTCTTTCTTCTGGATCATGCGTTTTCGGTCTTCCACTTCGCACAGGTGAGTAACCGTATATTTTCAAGAGACCCATTGCCAGCTGTCTCCTGAACTCCAGTTGGTCTAAGCCTTTTGCACAATGTTTGTTTTAGGACCACGTATGGCTAGATCAATCATCCACATAACAATGGAGGTGTACCAATTCTTTCCTCGAAATCCAATTCGGTAGCACGAAATGTGCTCATCTAGCAATTCTACACCACCCATATGAGAGTTGTACTCATGATTGACGTTTGGATGAGGGATATCTATCCTCCTTTTCTTAGAAAATGAAAACCTTTTTACACTCTTAATTGGATAAGTACCGTAGACCTTGGACACCATAGTAACTACATTTTTGTCTTTCCAGCTTGTTACAATTTGGCCAGTTTCTTTATCATAGTAAGTGGTAAAGTAACCCCTATCTCTATCCTGTCTCTTTCCTTGATAAATATTAAACTGAAGACAGTATCCGAACTTCAAAGTCGCTACCCAAGCTTTATATCCGAATCCTACGGGCTTATTCCGAAGAAACTGCTTGCAACTATGTTTTCCGAAGTATGGAATCATGTATTCGTCAATTTCCATCGGACAGTATTGCAAAATATTTGTATTTAGGTGATTAAGCAAAGGTCGAATCTGTTGGAAGATAGTGTGCTAGTGAACAAGAGTTTGTAAAAACCATTATTCAGTTTGATATAATAATATGATAAATATGCTTTTCTGAACACGTTTTTATTTTATCACACTTACGTTTATGTAGTTGCAATAACCCTGATGTCAAATATCAGATTTTATTAATTTTTTGTACTTACCATTCCATTTTATAAAACCACTTTACTTTTTTTTCTTTACAATTTTTTTTCACAATCTATAGTCACAAAAACACAACTTTTTCACACACCGAAAACTTTAAGGTAACACGAAATGCAATGTGTAATAGCACTTTCCAAATGCAATTTCTTGATAAATTCAAAAATTTAAAATTCGGAAAGGCTTACTCCCTTTTTTGTTGCGTTTTATTTTATTTATTTATTTAATAATAATTATGTATGTATCTCTGTACAATATTAAGTTATAATAGACTTTTTATTTGCAAAGGTTTCAAAGCAATAAAAACCATTAATAGAACAATTATAATTATAAATAACAACGCATATAAATTATAGTTTAAAATATTATAAAAATAAAGAGAAAAAAAAAATAGAAAGATATGAAAGAAGAAAGAAAGTAGAAGGGTGAGTAAGTCAATGTCAGGTTAAATGAATTCAAATAATTCCTTTCTAAAACGGTTCTCTGTGTTCAGCCTTTTTAAACTTGGAGGAAGTTGATTCCATAGATGAATTGCATGAATAAAAAGCTGGCGACTACTAATTAAATATCTGTGTCTTGGCGGTATTAAGTTTAATGTTCTTTCGGATTGCACAAAGCTTAGTTTTGAAAATAGGTAATGTGGTGTTTTGCTTCTTATAATCTTAAACAATGCGAGGATAGTACGTGTTTTTAACAACGTGGTTAAGGAGCAGCCAATGATTCGTTTTACATAAGTAGAGATGTGATCACAGCGACGGATATTAAAGATATACCTGGCACAGTTGTTAAAGGCGACATTTAGCTTTCTGGTAGATACAGAGTCCAGGTTCGAGAAGATTTCACATCTATAAAGGATAATAGGTAAAACATATGCCTTAATAAGCTTCAATTTAACTTTGATAGGTAGATATTGTTTGGTGGGACTTAATCCACGGAGAATACCATAAATTTTAGAAACATTATGGTTTACATGAGTATTCCAATTTAGACACTCATTAAAGTAAATACCCTGATTTTTGAATTTTTTCACAAAGTCGATGGTAGTATTGTTAATTTGAAGAAGTGACGAAGTAATATCTACAGGCGTTCTATTGCAGGACCTAGATTTGGATTTATGGACCAGGTGTGGACGGCATTGATATCTCCGTTCAACTCATTTATTGCGGTTAATTCTTTAGATTTCTTGAAACTTTTTAAAATCTGTACATCATCCGCATAAATATGATGCTCACACTTTTGATACACTTCGATATGTCATTTATAAATAGTATGAATAAGAGCGGACCGAGAAAGGAGCCCTGAGGCACACCTGATACGACATTTAGACTCGTTGAGACTTTACCTTCACAGAAAACTCTTTGAGTTCGGTTATGAAGGTAAGATGTAATGAGCTGACAGATGGAGTTCTCAAAAGCAAATTGATTCCTGAGTTTAAATATCACAATTTAGTGGTTTACTGAGTCAAATGCTTTTGAGAAATCTAGAAAAACTGCTACCGACATCAAGCCCCTATCAAAACCAGAATGTATATCATCACTAACCTTAAGTAAGGCTGTGATGCAGTTATGCTTTTTTGTGAACCCTGATTGAAAATCCGTTATGAGTTTCACTTCTTCATCATACTCTTTCATTTGATTGCTAACAATTGTTTCGAAGGCTTTGCTCAGAAATGGAAGAATTGTAATTGGCCTAAATTCAGTTTTATTTGGTTTAGGAATTGGTACTATTTTTCCATTTTTCCAATCGTTGGGAAATACACTGGTAGTAATGATGGTGTTATAAATATGTGTGATGTGCTTGCTTATGGCAGGTAAGAGCATTTTAATTATCGTCGGGTGCACACCATCCAGCCCCACTGCGGGTTGCAGTACAATCGGGTTTGCTTGGCAACAGGATGCAACAAATTTTCTGTTCAGGTCGTTGACATAAACATTTCCTAGAGCAGACTCATTGCTAGAACTAATACCGTCATCACGGATTGTTTTCCAGAATGCAGAACTCGACTGGTTTGTATGAAATTTAGTTTCATAGTACTGTCTTTTACTCTTACGTATTAACGAGGTTACTGAATTACACATTTCCTTAAAATCATTGTACACATCGGGACATCTGTATCGACGCCATCTATAGTAAAGTGCGTCGCGTTCTTTTATTTTCGTTTTTATATCTGACATGAAACACGGCAAATTAAAGTTGTTTATTCTTTTGGTTTTCACAGGTACATGCTTGTTACACAGAAAGTCAATATGCTTATTAAAAACAGAAACTTGTTCATTAACATTAGACGTACAATAAATATGTGACCAGTTGAGATTATGACAATCATCAAGTAAGGACAATACATTGACTGACGGAAAGTGACGATATTGTTGAACAAGGTTACTGCCCCTAAGGGGAAAAACATTCAGACACAGAAAGATTAAGTCATGGTGAGAAAGACCAGGACAAATAATTTGGTCATAGTGTGCTATTAACTCGTTTTCAGAGAGAAGAAAAATATCAAGAAGAGAGGGGGTTTTATTTGGAAAAAAGTATGTGGGATTATTTGTATTTGCTAAATGGAAACCTAGTGAATCAATCATATCAATGAAAGTTCTATTTTTGTTAGCTAGAGTGTCCAAATTAAGATCACCACAAATAACAATTTTAGGATATAGTGGACCCAACTCCTCCAGAATATCTCGTATATGAGTGAAGCTAGCTACATCAGGGGCCATATAGAATGTGCCCACTAAAAGATTGGTCTCGTTGCCACAGATTTTCACAAATACGAACTCAGCCTCATCATTTTCAGTAGATTGTTTGACAATTCTGCAGTTGTATTAATTTTTTATGTATAGTGCCACTCCCCCACAATCTTTATCTGTAAGTCGGTCAGCATGAAACATTCTAAAGCAATTAATTTTAAATAAGTCTGACTCCATATTAGGTTTAGTCCAAGTTTCAGAAACGCCAATTATATCCATGCAGCCATCTCCAAAAAGATAACGCATTTCATTAATTTTATGCCTTATGCTTTGCGAATTAACGTGGCATATTTTTAATCCTTCTCTAAATTTTTCCGCAATATTTAAAAGCACCTTTGATTTATCCATGCAACTCCCCTATTCACTCGAGTTTAACGTGCACATGATAGGGGAAGAAAAAAAACAAGATACCTTCATGTAAACCGAACACAAAGAGAACGTTCATTAATAAAAATAATAAACAAAAATATGAATGACAGAAATCTAACATGACAGTGACTTTTGACAATAATGATAATTTTACTTTAGAAAATAATAAAGAATAGAAAATAATATGGAACGAGAGAGAAAGTAACAGAAAGTAAGAAATATACACAAAGAAAGAAAAATTAAGAGAAAAATTAAAAGTAGACAATTTTATAAGTGTGACAATATTTTGTTTACTGTGCGTCATTATATTCTTTTAAGCTGCTCCAAATCTTCATCTCTGGTGATTAAGAGCGTCCTCCCCCTTGTTATTAGTACATGCACTTGCCCATTGTTGATGTGTACTGCAGGGACGACGTTCTCTTTTTTTTAGTTTCGGAGCGCTCCGTTGGAGTAGGAAATTCCTTTTCGTGAGACTCTCATTTATGTAGATTCTCTGATCAGACTCCAAACCAATATCTCGTAGTGTCAATCCAATTTTATTTTGTTTATACCTAGCTAAACAACTTCTGAGCAAGATATTCTTCTCATGGGGATCAGAAAATTTCATAATGATAGTACCATCATACGAGGAGAGTTTGCCAGTTGGATAGGAGGGCTTGACTCTAAAAATTTTCTTCATTGCTGGAACTTTGATGTTTACTAAAGTGCATACTTTGCTCAGCACTTCATGGAGGTTTTCGTTCTCTGGCACTCCCACCAAGCCAGCATCACCACTAAGTTGTTTCCGCTCAAGGTCATCAAGACGAAACTCAAGTGCATTGTAGTGGTTTTGCAGTTTGTTAATTTTACTGAGGATATTTAACTCAATCTCGCTAATTTTGTGGAGAATGCTCCCTTCAATAAGAGACAGCTTAGAGATTTTACTGTTTATTTCTTCAGAGAAAAGAGTAAAACGCCTTTCAATACGGTTCCAAAGTTCGGTTGCACTGAGTGCATTCGTATTCGTTTGAGTGCTGTTCAGTGCAGGTTGTTGAACCATTTTTGTACGAGTTCCCGATGACATTTTACTCAATATATAATTTTTAGGTGTAGATTTAAATATAACAAAATTAGGAAGAAAGTGAATGGAACACTATAAAGTTTTATGCGCAATGGAAACAGTGTGGTTAAAAACAAATGACAGTACTGATCCCGGTTATTAATAAATAGGATTACTAAACAGAAAATTGAAAAAGACTCAGAGCAAATATTAACACTATTGATCACTATTGGACATTACACTCACTTTTGCGTTAGCGCAACAGTGGGCATAAATGAGTTAAGACGAATCGAAGGCAAATTTCTTCTTCGAACGACGATAAGCTTGATTCACTCCAAATGACCTCTGATCAATGTCAGGACTTCCCTCTAGTCGACGAGCAATGGTGAAATAAAGCCGAGTCGGCCTTATTTCGCTTTGAATTTGTTCACACATTTAGAGAGAGGATTCTGTTTTCATAGATTTTAAATCGTATGGTGTTAGTTCGTTTTAGAAAGTGACATATAAACTGTGTGGTAGGTAAGGGGGCATGCTGCCCCCCTGTAACCCTCCTGCTTGGGGTCGCTGTAGGATTTGGAGTGGGTGCGAGTTTTGTCTATATAATCCTCATATATTTGTTGTTTGATTTGATCAATTGGTTTCATTACGCTTTCAATTGATCAAATCAAACAACAAATATATGGGGGGTATATACACAAAACTCGCACCCACCCCAAATTCTACAGTGACCCCAAGCAGGGGGGTTCCAGGATGCAGCATGCATCCCCTTACCACCAACATTAATTACGGTAAAGTTTACTTGTTTTTCTAACAATTACATTTGGCCTTGCATATTCTTTGCCTTCTCTCTGAATTCGGCTTTATTTCATAAACAGTGTTCGGCGTTATTTCACGGCACCGACCTAGCTCTCGGGTAAAGAGGTGGCACCGAGGGAAACCATAGCTCCATTGGTACCTACCAGTGGACACTTTTACTTCACCACTGCCTTTTGGGCATTACTACTGAGCACAGTAAGGTCGTAATTATGGTATACCGGAATCAAATTTTTAGAATGACTGATATAAGCAGGAGTGAAATCCTGTTGAAATGGCTTTCAGGCTAATGCTGTGAACGCCCCCGTCCCGTTAAAACCCTGGCAGGCCTCAAAGTACGTACAATGTTTCGTCGCCATTAAGTTGGTGGTGTAGGTCCAGATGTAACATTCCTGGTTATCACCGATCCGGCTCTGGTACATAACCCCTAAGGGTCTGTGTCAACCCTTGCATGGCCTCACTGCGTGCATAGATAACCATGGGATCGCTAGGTGACTACACACCAGAGCACTGACAGCGACTTTGAGTGGGGACTCAAAAGAAATGAACGCAACTAAACAACATCAACATCAACAAAACCAAGAGAATGAGATCAACGGAGAGAACCCATTCCGGAAGAGCTCGATGGTGAGAAGATCTCCGGCTAGACAGCCGCCATCGCCCCAGAGGAGTCCTGATGGAGAAGCGGTGCCTTAAAGAAATACGTGGATGGTGCTGGATCCAAATAACCAACCCTCCGTGTTTCACAAATTAGGGGAACAAATAAAAGCCCTAGTGGAAATGCTGGAGGATGGTGAAAGGCGATCAATTCACCAACCAATGCGGGATGCAATAGAAAGCATCAAAACGCTCTATGAGCTCTCGGTGAACGAGATGCGTGATAGCAAGCCCAAAGAAGGCTAATGCCTATAGAGTCGCCGAGCTCGAAACGCCGTCGGCCGAAGTCGCCGCCTATAGTCGAAGCGAAGAAGGCATCACGTGCCGAAGTGGTGCCTCAAAAACAAAGCAATGCCGGAAAGAGCAAGAAGGCCCATCCCAAGAAGCTCGCCAAATCGACAATGAATGAGCAGGCCACAAATGGTCAAATAACCGCTAGGATGGCGAGCAAAGAACAGGCCAAGGGTGACAACAGCGCCTGGTTGAAAGTTCCCAAAAAGAAGTCAAACAAGCCGGCGCGCGAACAGCGCGACCTGACGCAATCGTGGTGGCAAGCAAAGGCAAACTTTCATACGCCGAAATACTTCGCAGGGTCAAAGGGGACCCCAAACTCCATAACCTGGGTGAAGCGGTTACAAGGATTAGGAGAACCCAGAAAGGAGACCTGTTGTTCCAGCTGCGCGAATCTGGTGACAGAACCGAAGAATTCAGGAGTAAAATTGGCGAAAATCTTGGCGCAGAGGCGGAAATCCGCACTTTAGTCCAGAGATCCACGATTGAAATCAAAGACCTTGACGAAGTCACCACCAGGAGTGACATCTGTGATGCAATCAAAGGGCGGTAAAACATTGGAGTTGGAAGGGCTACGGTGGCACGCCAATCGCGGCCGTGGACCTACCGGTATAGATGACGAATAAATTTGCTGGAATCCGGTAAAATCAAAGTCGGCTATGTAAATTGCAGTATTCGTGTTCGAAAGGCCCTAACCAAATACTTCAGGTATCTGGAGTTTTGCCATACGGCGCGGCAGTGCAAGAGCGACAATGACCGATCCAAGCTGTGCAGAAACTGTGGAGAAGAAGGTCACATAGCCAAAGAATGCAAAGAGGACGCATTATGCTTCTGGTGTAAGATGGTTACGCCAGAAAACGCTGGACATGTGGCTGGTAGCAGCAAGTGCCTGGTACTCAGGAAGGCACTGGCCAAATTGATATGATGAATGCTGTCCAGATAAATCTAAACCACTGCGCAGCCGCGCAGGACCTTCTGACGCAAACAGTAAGGGTGAAAAGAATCAACGTAGGCCTAATAAGCGAACCGTATAAAGCCATAGACGGAAGCAGATGGATAGATTACAGCACAAAAAAAGCTGCGATATGGACCTGTGGGAACCATGCCCTGCAGTCAGTCGGCCGTCGGGTAAACCACTTCGTATCAGCTAAGATAAATGGTGCACATTTTTATAGCTGCTATGAGCCCCACAGTCTATCATTGGAGCATTATATAAAGCTGTTGGACGACATTGTAGCTCACGCACGAGGAAAACACCCAGTTATTATTGCTGGGGATTTCAACGCCTGTGCTTCCTATTGGGGAAGTAAAACCACAGACGTAAGAGGGAGAGTTCTCCACGAATCCTTCACAAGATTGGATATAACTCTGGCCAACGAAGGCGCAGCGGGTACGTCCCGAAAGGCATGCAAAGGGTCAATCCTCGACATCACATAATGGGCAACTCACTCCTGAGGGGAACCAAATGGCGAGTCAGTTAAGAATATACCCATAGTGATCACCAGGCTATCTTATTTAATGCTGGCAAAGAGAAACGCAGATTGTGCCCCACGGTAACAGGGCCAAAGTGAAAGAACACGCTGCTTGACAAAGATATGTTCAAGGAAATGCTAAACACCAGCGCCACAAAGAACAATAGATCGGTTGAAGCCCTCTCTCATCGGCTAATCCAGACCACTACCGCAGTCTGCGATGCATCAATGCCCAGAAGATCTGTCAGTAAAAGAGGCGAACCCTGCTACTGGTGAACCGACAAGTTTCAATGGCTCAGAGCGAAGTGCCTACAAGCACGACGAAGATGTCAGAGATCCAGAGGAAGACAAGATTTCCAAGAATGACTAACCAACTTTAAACTGGCGAGACGGGAACTGGAAAGTGTCATTAAAGAGAGTAAGTCAAGGAGTTTTAGACAGCTCTGCGACGAGGCTAACCTAGACCCCCTGGGGCTTAGCGTATAGAATGGTGATGAAGAAGCTCAAAGGCAATAGGTCCCCACATCTAACCTGCCCTGCAATGCTAAGGACTATAATAGAGCATCTATTCCCGCATAGACCAACTACTATGGTCACCATCACAAGGGAGACTAATATGGAAGATATCCCGTCCATCACGTCGGAAGAAATTTTTGCTGCATGCAAAAAAAATGGAGACACTAAAGCACCTGAACTGGATGGCATCCCGAATAAGGCAGTAAAGTTGGCTGTTAAGACGAGACCGGACATCATCTTAGCGACGATGCAAAGGTGTCTAGAGAAGGAGATATTCCCTACGCCATGGAAACTGCAACACTCAATGCTGCTTCTAAAGGGCAATAAGCCACCCGGGGAACCATCATCGTATCGCGCAATATGTCTGCTTGATATTCTAAGTAAGATCCTAGAGCGTATTCAACAGACTGCTTGCGGTGGTGGAGGAAAATCGAGCGCTGTCAGATCACCAACACGGCTTCAGAAAATCTCGTTCTACCATCGATGCAATAAAGGCGGTAGTAGATACAGCAACTGAAGCAATACAAGGGAAAATATGGAAATAAGGGACAAAAAGATACTGCGCAGTAGTAACGCTTGACGTAGAAAACGCGTTCAACTCAGCGAGCTGGTTGTTTATTAGGAAATCGTTGGCCAGGATGGATACACCATACTATCTCCTGAGGATAGTCACAGACTACTTCAGTAACAGGAGGTTAAGATATCATACTGACGATGGTGCTAAGCACTACAGTAATTTCGCGGGAGTCCCGTAAGGTTCGGAGACCAGACAATTAGATCCAACGAATCTTTAAGGTGCCTTGGAGTTATGATCGACAATCGGCTGCGCTCCAAAACTCACGTCGACTCTTCCGAATGCTACCGAACATCGGCGGATCTGGATACGCCCGGAGAATCTTGCTGACCATATTGGTCAGCTCGGTACTTCTATACGCTGCTACTATATGGGCGGGTGTACTGGTGGTAAATGCGTGTAGGAAAGTGTTATCATCAGCTCACGGGCTCTGTGCAATCAGAGTGATCAGCGGATTCCGTACAATCTCCGATGATGCAGCCAGTGTTTTAGCTGGAATGATCTCAATAGACATCCTCGCGGATGAGATGAAGAGGGTGCATCTTAGGTGACCCTCGAACCGGCAAGAGGCAAAGAGGGTTAAGGAAGAAGGAAACTGCCTTTCCTGCATCCGGAATGCTGTGGCAAACCAGGTGGGACCACTCCACAAAAGGCAGGTGGACCTACAAGCTCATTCCCATCATAGAAACATGGACAAAGAGACCATGGGGGAACTGTAACTACCAACACAGTTCCTATCTGGGCACAGCGGCTACCGGAAATACCTCCATAGATTTGGACACGATAGTTCCCCCCAGTATCCAGAATTTCAAAATGAGGAAGAGGATGCGTTGCATGCAGTGTTCTACTGCAGACGCTTTGCAGAGAAAATGGTAAATCTGCCAAGTACAGAAAATCTCATAAGTGACATCACGAAGTCAGGGGACAAGTGGATGGAGACCTGCTCATTTATTGTTCGCGTGCAGTACGCGTCGCGAAGTGCAGAAGCCCTAAGAAGAGCTCAAGAGGCGGCGACGGAAAATAGAGCATAATTGCTAACCAGCCCCGCGAAGTAATACCTAACGGCAGTCCGCGGGGAGAGTGGTTGATGAACGTAGTGGTATGGATTAGTACATAGGCGCACTACTGGGATCGAATATTCCGGTTTTGGGAGTCGTGCATATTGGTGGCAGGGGCTACCGCATCTTTAGAAGATTACCACATCTACTGGCGCAACCAAGAAAAAAAAAAACATACACACAAACAAACCCGAATGTTAGAGATTGATATATTTATTTATTTATCTATTGTAGATGAAAGTCTGCGTTAAATTAATAATAAATTATATTCAATCATAAGTAATTAAATTAATAAACAAACAAGACTACACAATTGTCACAATATATTGGAAAGTTTAACAACATATACAAAACAAAAGCAACATTTCACACAGAAAAACATACAGTGATTTGATATTGCTATTTAAAACATAAATATATTTTATAACGTTTTACAGCACAGAAGTGAAAAGTCGTTTTTTTATTTCAATGACCAAATTTATTGTAAAATTTCAAAAAGAAATATCTTGAAATAAAACTTGTCTTGGATTTAAATTATTTTTATCTGGCAATGCCCCCACCACATTAGAACAAATTTAAAGAGCTAAAGGAGTCATAGCAAATTGCCCAGGAGAACTAGTGTCGGTCACACGCATAAAACTAAAGCTAAATGTAATTATTTAATAGATTCAGTATATATTGTAAGTAATTTTTATAATTTTTAGTAGATAAAGTAATTTATCGTCGCTGAACGATGATACACAATATTGGTGACCATGACGTGACCATGTTACACGCAGCCTCATACACATATTAATCAACATCATATCAGAAACTAAATCATAAGTACATTGTACACGAAATAAGATTGCTAAACTTGCAAGACCTATAATTATTGATACGATCCAAATAACATACATATTGTAGTAATAACTCAGGAATAAAACACAACATTTTTAGTTGTAAAAACACATCCACACTTCACACCTGACTACTTATTATTTATAACCTAACCGGCAGTTCTCTCTTTACTCTCTCTCTCTCTTTTGATTTTAAATGTACTGCTACAATATGTGCTTATACTCGAGAACTGTACTCACTCAATAGTTGGTGCAGTGGGACAAGTGTCACAGTACATTAGATTTCACCATTCGTCACCTCATCACACATCATATTTACTTACCAAAGTCCTTTAACAATTTTTTTTTCAACATCGGACAACTACACACACATTGATCGACAACGGCAAAATCTAGCAACAACATATACGTCGACAGTCAGCATTCACATCGAGCCACAACATTTTCATCTTGATGTTTGATGAAAATGTTGTGGCTCACCTTCAAATGTTACCACCAAATAATCAATGACATTTTATAATTTCACTCTGAATATTTCTTTAGCTATATACGAGTACTTACGTATTTGCGCATGCGTCTAAACAACTGTAACAATTATAATTAAATTATATTAATTATATAAAATAAACTCAAAAAACCAAAACTCGAAAAATATTAATTGTGTTAACTATTGGTAAGTGAATTTAATTTTACTTTAATTGTTGGTAGAAAGGTGAATTGCAAACATGAATAGTGATGCAAATATTTCGAGTGAAAAAGATTCAAAATTTGATGCGATAACAAGCGCTGTATCTACGAGTAGAGTTAAAATGCCAAACTTTTGTCATTCGAGTCCAGCAACTTGATTCGCGCTAGTTAAATCAAGTTTTATAATACACAATATATAAAGTGACGAATTAAAATATCATCATATTTTAATGGCATTAAAATATCATCATATTTTAATGGCATTAAAATTATCGATAGTCCTCCGGAAAACAATAAATCCGCGAAGTTAGAAAATACCATTATAAGTAGGCATACGGAAAGCGAATATTCGGTTAATGAAATTGCTAGGCGGTGTTGCACTCCTTCTTTATACATTCATCAATGACAAGTGATTTCAGATTCTTCTTGTATACTTCCAACAAACGCGTTAAAGCAAATTTGGCTAAATGGTTTGCTAACACACATGAAATCAATTTTAGTTGCGGCGACGGACACGGAAATAAATGCACTTATGAACATAGTTTCAAGTAGACTTCAAGCGATTGAGCGAAAATTAGAAAAAATTCTATATTTTCGACTCCAACCTATAAGCGATCGCGTTCTCATAGCAAATCCGTTTCATATCGTAGTACTTAATCGCAGTCAGAATAGGGGCAGAACCAAAAACCAAGTCTCGAGATATCCGACTTGTTAATTTTATCATAAATTCGGCAAAGATACGAAAAAGTGGCAGAAACCATGTGATTTCGATTCAAAAAACTAGCTACGGCTGCTGGCAAATGGCGCTAGCAGTCGCTCATGCCACCGTTTATTTGTGAGATGTAAAAATTTTAAACTTACATTTTTGATAGATACAGGAGCAGACGTATTAATTATCCCAGTACAATTTTTCCCCCGTGACAAAAAGTATTGTAATTTTTGTTTATCGGCAGCAAGTTGCTCAACCATAAACGCATCGGTACACAGTTGCTTATTGTCTACTTTAGCCTACGAAGGAATTACCCCCATGTTTTTATTGCAGCCTCCGTCAGCTATCCAACCATCGGCGCAGACTTTTTGTAGAAATTTAATTTATTAGTTGATTTATAGCTTAAGCGTCTAATGGATGCAACTACCTCACTGACAGTAAATGCGATAACGAGGAACATAAGTACCTTAACACCGAAATTAGTTCAACAGCGGAATTCGAGTACATGGTTAGTCCGGAAATATGTCGGCCGTCTTCCTCTCCTGTTTCTTCAACGTTACATTTAGTTGAAAAAAAAGGAAGCAATGATTGGAAACCTTGAGGTGATTACCGCCGTCTCAATGCATGGACGATACCGGATCCTTCTCCAATATCTCTAGTTCAAGATGCAAACATGCATTTAAACGGATGTTGTGTTTTTTCGAAGATTGATCTCGTAAAAACTTTTATCACATCCCTATTGCAAAGGATGATATCCATAAAGCGGCTATTATAACGCCTTTTGGGTTATAAACATTTTTATGGATGCCTTTTGGGCTGCGGAACGCAGCACAGACTTTTCAGCGGTTTATTAATAAGATTTCGATAGGTTTGCGTTTTCATACCTCGACGATATACTGATTGCCAGAAAGTCAGTCGAAGAACATAAACTTTATCTAGAAAAAGTATTTCAACGTTTGAGTCATTACGATGTAAAAATTAATGTTTCAAAATACTTTTTCGTTCGTAAAAGTCTAACTTTTCTTGTACACTCTTGTAGCAAAGATGGTATTGTACCGTCCAGAAAGAGTAGATGTCATTCTTTCCCTCAAACCTCCAACCAGTGCCAAACAAACGCAGCAGTTTCTAAGGATGCTTAATTTTTATAATTTTAGGTTTATCCCTAAACTTGCTAAATATTTAACACCAATTTATTCGTCCTTGTCACGCAGCCCAAAAACTGAAGAAAATTTGATAGGCCAGACAAATGCAGAAAGACAAAATACAACTTGGCCTCCGCCACAGTTTTAGTTCATACAATCGATAACACAAAGTTTAATATAACCACTGATTTGTCTAACATTGCAGTAGGTGCAGTCTTGCAACAATTTTATAAACATCAACGTTGTTGGTTACCTTTATCATTTTTCTCAAAAATATCGCAGCCAGCAGAAACACGGTACTCCACTTTCGACCGGGAACTTCTTGCCATTTACTTGGCTATAAAGCAATTTAGGCATTCCGTTGAAGGACGCGAAGTCACAATATTTTCCGACCGCAAGCCCATAACCCCTGCCCTCATGTCAAAAACAGAACGTAGTCCCAGTCAAACTAGAGTCCTCGAGTACATTGCCCAATTTACAAGTGGCATAAGGCACGACTAAGGAACAGCACGGCGTTAACCGTTGCCAAATTTTCATTAGGGGTTATGTAGCAAGATTCGGTTGTCCTTCATGAATAACCTTCATGAACTCTGTTGAGACTCTTGGGAAGTTACCGAATTCAAACTAAGAGCTACCACCCTCAGTTCAACGGAATGGTCGAGAGAGTTCATCTTCAACTTGGGGATTCTCTAAAAGCGCGAGGAAATACAAAGAACTGGAGTGAGTTTTTGCCCTTAGTGCTTACGTTACGTACAACAATTAATGAAGATCCCAATATCTTACCCTCCGAACTAGTTTACGGTCAGCCTCTCAACGATCCAGGTGAATTTTTCGCCCAGTCCCAAAAGTTAAAAAATTAAGATTCTACAACAGCTAACAACGTCTGTGTATCAAATTTTGACAATTGAAATGTTTTAAAGAATATTTCGAACAATATCGGACAAACGATTAGATTCACTTATGTTATACATAACATTTAAATCTGACAGTATTGTTTTTATTTATTTTAGTTATAACTAAATATTTCTTTTTTTCGGATTGGAGCTACGTGGTGGATTTAAATTATTTTTAACTGGTAATCTTTCCACCACATTAGAAAAACTTAAAGAACTAAAAGAGTCAGAGAAAGTCGCCCACGGGAGCTAGAGTTGTCACACGCATAAAACGAATACTAAATATAATTGTTTAATAGATTGAGTATCTAAGTATTTTTATTATTTTTAATTTTTGAATAAAAGTGTAATATCTACAATTTGTGAATCAAAAAACTAATTTATCATTATTGAACCATAACGCGCTCAACTCAACGAACATTTTGATTTTTAACTTAAAAATTTAATTTTGCTGTTGTAAGTCAGATTTTGCTGGCGAGCGCTGGTATTTTTATAATTGATCAAAGAAGGTGTTTATTTATTGAGGAGAGAAACCTCTCCTATATACTTCCGACGTATTACAGAATATTCGTAAAGGATATTGCGAGTATTGCAAAGTCGGAGCCGTGATCTTTCAAGTTCACGATGGTCAAGAGAAAGTGGTTGCGTATTGCAGCAAGGTACACTCCAGGCCTGAACGAAACTACTGTGCAACTCGGCGTGAACTACTGGCCTTAATCTTCGTAACGAAGCATTTCCATAAGTACCCCTATGGACAAAAATTTATTCTTCGCATAGACCACGCAACTCTGAATGTTAGAGCTTAATATATTTATTTATTTCGATGAAAATGATTGTTAAATCAATAATATAACATATATATACATATATACATATGTATATAACTACATAAGACACATGCGTACTTACGTATATTACTACAACGGACAATTCAGATGAAGTCGCTGGTCACATACTCGTAAAATTTAATCATTTGAAGAATTTAAATTTTTGAAGAATGTTTCTATTAAACTTATATTTTTATACTCACATTTGAATATTTATCTATGCCTGAATTGATTAAAATTAATTAATTTTACAAGAAGCACTTGGTTGAATATTCTTTGGTAAATTAGGTCAAAAAATAAACGTATACGCATATGTATATGTGCACCACATTTCAGCGATTTTTGTCAAATTCGAATTAATAGTCTTCCTCTAAAATGTAAGATTTATTACATTTTTATATATTTTTTTTTGTACACTTATTAAACAAAATCTATCGTTTTCTTGCATAGTGGAGTAATAGAGAAATTGTGACACTTCCAATACGTATACGTATGTACATACATACATATTCTGTGAGTCACTTTTGTTTGCAATTTATTTTCCACGTCTTATTCTCACAGGTTTGGCTTTCCTCGTCATTTCAATACTAGCTTAAAATGCATCATCGTTCTATATTGACTACAGCGTTCTTTACTAAGAAGTAACAAGTGGAAGCAAATAAATTTTATTTTATAGTATATATAATTTTTCGAAATAATAAGCGCATAGTACTCATTCACAAAATAGGTGAAAGATTGTCGTTGAATATTTACTTACACTTGCTTTTAAACTACAATACAATATTTTATTTAGGAAAAATTAAATTAAATTGACTGAATTTCGTATTTCTTAAAATTTATAAATTATACATATATATATACAATCGATTATAAGTATTAACAAATCTTATTGGTATAAAATAATTGATACCCACTTCAATTGCAAAAACTTTCACTACACATAAATATATAAAATCACTTTTTTTATTGTTGATTTCGATCCTTATTCGTAGTATTTTTTCTTTGCTATAAAAACTATGTATTGTAGAATATTGTAGATTTATCTACATTAATTTTTTCAGTAGAATCAGTTACACAACTACCTAATAGCTAGATTATCCATAATTAACTTTAGTACCAAAACACATTAAATCATGCAATATTGGTGTTTTTTTTTAAATATGTAGTTATAGGTACGTATTAATTTTAGATATTTTTACTAAACGAATTTCCAAATTTTTGGTGTGAACTACTCGTAAGATAGTCTATTCAGCTTGGATAAAATATAAAACTGAGAGTATAATTTCAAGATACGAACTTACATAATTTTAACAACGATTCATACGGCATTGAAAAAAATAGTAAAGAAACGTATGAAAAGATTTCTTAATTTGGAACTACTTTATGTCTTATATCGCTTACCATAAGTAATTAATAACAATTAAAAGCACAGTATTAACATTTTAATTATTTGAATAAAATTTGAAATGTTATTGGGAACTGATTTATTGAAAATTATATGGAGTGAAATTAAAATTGAAAAAAAAAACATTAATAAAGTTTGCAATACGGTTTTTTTTTTTTTGTGTTGTAATAAATGTTTCTATTTTTCATGCGAATTTTTGTACTAATTATGCACAGTTTCTTGCAAAAGTTCATTGTGGAACGTTTTCTTTCCTTATATAAAATAAGGCTGCGTTCATGGAGACGCTATCGCTTATCGCGCAACAAGGCGATTTCGTTTGATTTCTTTCGTGCTTTGATATTGATAAGGTTTACAACATGCTCAAATAAGATTTTTATTGCTATTAGGTTGTACCACATGAAATGTGGTACACATTATTATATTTTTTTTTTTAACTTTTCATATGAGAGAAAGGTGTCGACTTATTGTCATTGGGGATATTCATATGCTTTATACAATCTACGGCACCGATTTCGTTGGATCCGCATCCACCGTTGTTCTTAAAACGTCGTCGTAAACTTACGTTTCCGACTTTCCACGAGGTTAATTTTTGAGGCTGAAATCTTCCGAACGGAACTTTCTAAGCCAACGTCGTATAATGCGTTCGTTTACCGCTTTACAGATGATCGCTCGAGATCTTCTTATTTCCGACTGACCGAAAATCGGACATTTCATGTAGTACAACCTAATATTAGAAACCAATTTTGCATCGAGTACAATACATTCGATAACCTCAAAAATACTGAAGAGATTTCAAGTGAACCCAATCAATGAAGAAATTAAAAAATCTCTTCATATTATAAATCACTTTTATAATTATCTTGTAACGATATATACACAGATACAAAAAAACACTAGCTAGAAAATTATAAAATAAAAATAATTTACATCTTAATTTCTCTCCAAAACCCATTTTCATTCCAATTCTTACCAACTTGGCTAATCAGAATGACAAAAATTCCACAATGTTAATGCTAATTCAAGCACAACTTCAATAAATTTGTCCATATTATACGAGCGATTCACCAAATTGATTCAAATAATTTAATTGCAGCTTTTCGTCGCTAAATCGGTGCGCCATGATATGTATGCATGTAGCTGATCGCTTCTAGCAAATTGCAACGCGTAGCGTAACGCGAACTCGCTTCACCATAAATGCATAATAAATCGGTATAGCTTTTACAAAATATATTTCCTTTAAAATGCGTTGGTCTTTCGAGCCTTCTTATAAAGCTCGATGTCATTTATAAGGTACATATAATAATACTTAGTGCAAGAAGGCATGTACATGACATTATATTTGTCAGAGATGTTCTATCATCTCGGATAATTAGTCCTGCACTTCTATCCTCGTTACCTATTTATGATCCTGAAAGGGTGTTAAGAAATCGTCAAAATTTTTACCGTATGTGAAAAAGAACACAATACAGCAGAATGAGCCAATTTCCATATCTCTGAAATCGTTTTATGAAATCAGTAGACTTGTTGATTTTCATATTTCGAGAGAGCGTTTCAAACTCATTTTAATTACATTGCTCCCGAATTTATTTATGTATTAATACTTTTTATTATTCCTTTACTTCTAATACTTATTGTATTTTATTTAATTTATGTATTTTTTTTATTATGATACACTCGCCTTTTATCTTCCTCTTCTTTTTTTGATAAACAGTTGAAATATCTATTGAGGATCAAATTGCATCACCTTGTTTGTGAAATCAAGAGTTTTCTGGTATTTTCGAATTTGAGTGATCCAATTATTTTTCCCTCGCCCTCTTAATGGAACTTTATTTGAAACTTGAAGTTCTATTGCTTTTTGCCCCGAATTTCCCACCTTCGTTACGCTTTCGCTGTCATTTTTTCTTTCCTTTATAACTATTATATTTTTCGAACACCGTCCAACACTACGATGCGTATATAACGAAGCCTTCAGTTTAAGCAATGTTTTTCTCAAAAATGCGGATGAGCTTTCGCCCCATACTTGGTCTTAGAATGACTAATTCGTAACCGATATCTCCCAGTACTTTTCTCCAGTTTTTAAAAGTTACTACTATAGTTGTAGTAAGCAGTTCCGGACATGCTAATGTGCTGATTTAATGTCTTGAACGACAATAGAAACCAACGGACTTTGCACACTCTCTGTGTGCACTTCAACTTTAACCTCGAAGTCTCCGGTTATTCTAGCTTTCATTTTAACATCATGGTACATATCGTGTATCATTCTTCTATATACGTCTCTGGTAAATTTTGAGGTCTTAGTGCGATAATAGCCGAAGATCCACGATGTGTTTGCATTATTATTCGTAAACTTTGAATTCCTTTGACTGCCGTGGAAGTTAATTATATTCCGTAGTCTACTGCCTAGAATCCACTTGTAAATCTTTATGGTATACCACATTGGATTGACCGATCGTAGTTGTTGAAATTTCTGATGTCGCCTTTGCCTTTATATAGTGGAATCAGAAAGCTCTCTCCACTGGTTAGGTATTCGATCACCTCTCATCATTTTATTGAATAATTCGCGAACAATTTAAATCCAATAATTTCAATTGTCACAGACACCTCGGAAGATATGTTATCGGTTCTAACCACACGTCCCCGGTTCATTCCTTTAAAAGCTACGCGAACTCCAGCTTCCGTAAAGTCTGCCATTGGCTCTTCAGCACAGCTGAAGAAATAATGCTGTACGGTAATTCTTCATTTAGTAAGGTGTTAAATGACTATTTCCATCTATTGCAAATTTCGTTGTCCCCCGTTAGAAGGTGTCCTTGTTCATCTTCAATATATTTCGGCGACAGAATCTCATATGAGTTTTTGTTTCGCTGCTCCGCTATCTAAAAATATTATACGAGTATTAGGTCATTTACCCGCTTGCAGGTTGTGAAGATATGTCTTCTAATTCCCGATACATTGCCTCTACTGCTATTGCACGTGCTCGTGCTACCGCTTTTTGCGCCTCTTTTTTGCAATGTTCATAACTCAGGTTGCACTTTTTCGGTTTCACTATTTCCGTTGTGCTTAGTCCCCACTCCAAAGACATGTTTTTTATTCTTTGCCGTCATTTTCCTTCTATGATTCCATCACCACGTTTATTTGTTTTTTTTTTTTGTGGAGCAGCCAGTGCAGGGTTTCCGCATTACTCTTAAATTTTTCTCCGAAGTTATTCCTCATACCTTGAGCGCATAATTCTTCTAGTTGGTTTATGAAACTTTGAAGACATTCTCCCAAATTTAACGCCCTTTTCTTGTTTAAATTGTTCCGATTTATTTTCACTATTGATGCTGGTTTTCGTTGGTTGTATTTTGATTTTTCAGGAAAAATTTCGCCAACAAAAGTCGGTGCTGATTGGTTAGTAAATCACGATAAATAAATAAAATCATAGATAGTAATCTATCTGCGTTTGTTGTCCACCAGTATGTAACCAAGTATATGTATGGGTGGCTGTGGCTCAAGTGGTAGTGTTTGTTGGTTTTCAAATACGACGGTACGGCGTTCAATCCCAACCGCTCCTGAGAACATGAGATGATTGGATGCCTAAAATACAACAACAAGTCCAATTACACTAATAACATAGTCTGGCCATTAAAGGTTGGATGTCACCCAGAAAGTAGAATAGCCAATGATCGGACGTTCTAGCTCACCTTTTTAACCTAAGTATTTTAACTGTAATTTTCCCAGACAATTTAAAGTTTGATAACGTGAAATCACTTTTTAAGGAAGGAAATAGAAAGGAGAAAAACAACTACAGGCCAATTTCCCTACTGTCTACGATATTTAAATTTTTTTGGAAAAGCTCTTAAAAACAGAATGTTAAATCACTTCAAGAGGATGCATTTTTTTAGTCCTAGTATGGGTTTAGGGAATGTTTCTCTACAGAAGCTGCACTTCTAGAGTTCTAGTCGTTAATAAACAAGACATAACAAAAGCGTTTGACTCGGTCGACCACAATATTCTTCTGAACAAATTATATAATGCAATTATTCGCGGTTTTATGCTTAATTGGTTTATGTCTTATTTAAAGGATAGAATACAAGAAGTTAAAATTGGTGAGCGTTTTAGTAACCCGATAATAATAAACCTAGGTGTACAGCAAGATTCTGTCCTTGGTCCTGTTTTGTTTCTTATTTATATTAATTCGTTATTTAAACCACCATTTGTTGGAAAAATAACGGCTTTCCCAGATGATCTTGGTATTGCATTTAGTTCAACCAACACTTTGGATCTCATTGCGGCTATAACCTTTGATGTTGACTTGCTAAGACTCAAATTAGTTGTCAATAATAAAACAAAACAAATGTTTTTCATGATAGGTATGAAGGAGCCTCTAGATTTTCCAATTTACTTTCATCCACAGGATTGTGCTTGCAACTGTTTACTTCTCTGAATATGTAGTGGAGAAAATTGCAAGGTAACGTTCAATGAAGATAAAACTTGTAGCTTTAAGTGTTTCAAAATTCAAATAGTTCAACAATTTAAATACCTTGCTATTCTAATTGGCCAAAATATAAGCTGGTCTGAACATATTTTTTCGTTGAAACAATATTACCGGTCGGTCATACGTAGTTTTTATTGCCTTAAGAAATTTTTTGACTATAGGACCCTAAGAACGATCTACTTTGATCTGTTCTACTCTAATTTACAGTATGGAATAACTTGTTGGGGCGGCGCCTACCAAACGAAAATTCAGACACTTGCTGTTTTGCGCTATAAAGAAAGTGGTGCTCTATGGTGCTATTGGAATTGGAAATTCTGCCAGTTGGACATCTATACTACTACAAAGTCTCAAAAAATTTTCTTTATGAGAGGTGGCTACATGCAAAGCCCTATCTCTGACAAACATAGTTTGCGTAGCAATTCAGGCTCCGTTGTCAGTGTTGCCGCCGAAATACATAGTAATACATACATGTACAATATATTTATCTCAAATATTAAGCAACATACAATAATGTATTAGTAACACATACATGTATATTTTTCTCAAATAGCGACTGGCTGTTGTTTTCTCTATACATAACATTCCGCAATATAACTGTCCTTTGTTATGTGTCACGTAGAGCAAATTCAAATGAACGAAGGAGTTATATTGGAAATTTTGCAAGAGTCAGTCGGTGATATACACAGGAATAAGCATATTGTTTTTAAAGCGCTTTTTGTTTTAAAGTGAATTGCAATAAATGAAGTTGCTCTTAAAAAATGTGTTTAATTTAAATATAAGCCGTGCACCGCGACATTCTTTAAAAACAATATCTCTACGTAATTTACCGGAATACTGTTCGAAATAAGTGCAAAGGTGTACTGCAATATGTCCGAAGACAGAGAGTCGGCTAAACGGCAGCACTGCAAGAGGTGCAGCGAAGTGGATAACGAACGAATGGTACAATGTGACGCATGCGATATGTGGTATCACTTCGACTGTGTAGGCGTTAACAGTGATGTAGCTGAAGTAAGTTGGAACTGTGAGGGATGCGGTGCAAGCACAAGCACTGCTGCAGGTATTAATGCCACGGGTTTACCAGGGGATTCGCCAACAACTGTATTAAAACAGCCACAAGGAGCGTCTTCACCAACTATAACAGAAGAGCAACAAAAGGCAAGTACAAACGAGGCAGGAATTACTTGGAAACAACAACTAACGGAAATACCTGGAGTTGGAATAAGTGTACCGACATATACATCAGCAAGCAACTATACACATGGAAGCAGTTCTGCGGCAGTACAGAAAGAACGGCGTTTTGCAAGACCACCAACACACACGCATACATCGTCACCATCGACCGCTACAGGTACATACACAACGTCATTCCCCTTCTCAACAACAACGCAGAAGCAAACCGAGGACTTCCCTTCACAAATGGACCTACAGCTTAGAATGCTTGAGGAACAACGGCGTCTTGAACAGGAGTTCTTGGAAAGAAAATATCAAGTTCTCTCACAGTTGAGCAATAAGCAAACGCATCAAGTACCTGCCGGCAATATGTCGCCACACTGGAATTCATTTAGTGGACCGTCCCCAACTCAGCTAGTGGCTAGGCAAGCTATACCAAAAGATTTGCCGCACTTTCACGGGGACCCAGAAGACTGGCCGTTGTTTATCAGCAGCTTCGAAACAAGCACCGCGGTAGCCTGCTTTACGAATGCAGAAAACTTGGTGCGGTTACAGGCGTGCCTTAAAGGAAGAGCTAAAGAGCTCTTAAGAACCAAATTAATAATGCCCACCATGGTACCAGAGATTATACAAACCTTGCAGATGTGCTTTGGCCGTCCGGAACATATTCTAGAACGAGTAATAGAGAAGGCTAAGAAGCTTCCGCCACCCAGGGACAAATTGGAATCGATTATCGAATTTGCGCTGTGCGTTAAAAACATATGTTCAACCATGGAGGCATGTAAAATGGAAGCACACTTAAATAACCCCATGTTAGTAAAAGAATTGGTAGACAAACTATCCAACCAATACAAATTGAACTGGGCCACGCATGTGAAGGCCAAACAAATTCCGATAGTAAAAGTATTTAGTGATTGGATATTCCAAATAGCTGAAGCAGCGAGCACCGTCGTGTCCATAGCCCCTGTTACAAGAAGTGCACACGTGAATTCTCACACGGAGGACAAGCCACAGGACAAAATCAAGTGCTTTGGGTGTGACAGTAGTAATCACAGAGTGGCAGTGTGTAGCGTATTTAAAAATCTTCCGTTGGACGAAAAGTGGAATTTGGTGAAAACTCACAATCTGTGCCGTCAATGTCTGAACAAACACCGCCGAAAATGTTTCATCAACAATACATGCGGAATTGATGGATGCCAAGCCAAATATAATAAATTATTGCATAAGTGTCGGAACGGACAAGAAACATCGTCTCCAAAACAAAACAACATCAAAATGCAAGACGCCAGCAGTGGATCCATAAACTCGCACTCCACCGAGAATCGTAACCAAAATTCACTTTTTAGAATCTTGCCTATACGTCTTCAGAAGGATATTGGATACATAGACACCTTCGCCCTTCTGGATGAGGGGTCCTCAGTAACATTAATTGAGAAAGACGTCTTTAATCTACTTGGTACTGAGGGGATCGAAGAGCCAATTTGTTTAAAGTGGACCGGAAACACTACACGTGCAGAAGACTCATCAATAAAAGCGTCCATCAATATTTCAAAGGCAGAAGGTGGAGCCAAATTCGTACTTAATGGAGTTCATACGGTGGAAGGCTTAAATTTACCTACGCAGTCACTGGATATGGAGGCTATGGCTCTTAGGTATCCCTATCTGACGGGCATTCCAATCAAGTCGTATTTCAACGTGAGGCCAACGGTATTAATTGGTGCGAACAATTGGAGGCTTGCTGTTCCCATAAAACTGCGTGAAGGTTCGTGGAATCAACCAATTGCTACAAAGACGCGCTTCGGCTGGGCAATTCAAGGGCCCAATGACTGCCACGGGCAAAGTGATTGGCTCAACATCCATCAATGTGACTGCGAAGAAAAATACAACGAGCTACACCAAATGGTAAAAGAACATTTTAACTTAGAAGAGTCATCAAGAAAGTCATTAACTTCCGCGGAGGACCACTACGCAATGGAAATCTTGGAGACCACATGCCATAGGAAAGGTGGACGCTATGAAGTGGGCCTTCTATGGAAACATAGATTGCACCAGCTTCCGGAAAGCTACGAAAACGCACTTAAACGTCTCTTGTGTTTCAAAAAGAAATTTCAAAAAGACAACAATCTAAAGCATATACTTCAAAAGGAAGTGGACAATTTACTGCAAAAGGGTTACGCGAAGAAACTAACCATCGACGAAATCGAGAAAACTACTGATCCTGTGTGGTACTTACCAATATTCATAACAACAAACCCTAACAAACCCTGCAAAATACGAATGGTATGGGACGCTGCCGCAAAATCTAATGGAGTTTGTCTCAACGACTTTATACATCCTGGACCGGACCTGCTAAAATCATTGGTCGACGTGTTGCTGAGTTTCCGTGTGGGTAAGGTTGCGATTTGTGGTGATATAGCGGAGATGTTCCATCAGATCAACGTTATAAAGGAAGATATGCATGCCCAGAGATTTCTATGGTGGGACGAGGAGGATGACGTAAACAAGCCAAGTGTTTATGTGATGAGAGCTCTTACCTTCGGCATATGCTGTGCACCATGTATAGCACATTATATTCGCGATCACAATGCTGAATCATTTAAAGAGGAATATCCACGCGCCGTGGAGGCCATACAACAGTACCATTACGTAGACGACCTAATCGATAGTGTTGACAACGAACTCCAGGCGATCGAGCTGGCAACTCAAGTTAAACATATCCATGGTGCTGCGGGATTTCATATTCGAAACTGGACTTCGAACAGTAAAATTGTCATTGACCACCTACACCAGGACCCTTCGGAAGAACAAACATCTAAAGACCTTGCCGCCACAGAGAAGGTTCTCGGTATGTATTGGGACCCTAATAAAGACTTCTTTGTCTATATTTTCAGACTCGCCAGACTTCGACGTGATGTTCTTAGGGAAGCTATCCCCACAAAAAGGGAACTACTTCAAGTTCTGATGTCCATCTTCGACCCCCTTGGTTTTTTATTGTGCTTCACAACTGAGCTTAAAATTCTTTTACAAGAAGTCTGGCGATCGGGGATCGAATGGGATACCGAGTTGAGCGGTCACCTGTACACCAAATGGCAAAAGTGGAAGACAGTACTAGCAGAAATATCCTCATTACAAATTCCTCGTTGCTACGCTCCTCATCTTAACGAAGCGGTTGAAGTTGAACTACACACATTTGTCGATGCCGGTGAGGACGCTTATGCTGCCGTCTGCTATCTTCGAGTCCTACATGAAGGAGACTGTACTGTAACAATGGTGGCCGCAAAGTCAAAGGTGGCTCCGTTGAAACCAATGTCTATACCAAGACTCGAGCTTCAAGCTGCAATCGTGGGCGTGAGGCTCGCTAATAAAATAAGTAATAATAGTAGACTAAAAATCACATCAAAAATTTTTTGGTCGGATTCAAAAACTGTCTTACAATGGCTCCGAATGGATCCATCATGGATCCGTCATGCATCGTGTGGGAGAAATATTGGAAAACACAAACATTACGCAATGGCACTGGGTGTCTTCAAAATCAAACCCTGCAGATCTAGCAACAAAGGTACCATCAAGACGCGATGTTTCAATGTGGTTCTCAGGACCCAAGTTCCTACACGACAAAGAGGATTGGCCAACTTGCACTGATATGGGCATATGTAACTACGATGAAATGCGACATCACATACTACTCATCGGAAAGTCACAGAAGGCAGCGTCGGTTAACTTCCAATACTTTTCAGACTGGAGACGGCTGTATCGAGCAGTAGCGACCTTTCTACTCTACATGAGAAAGCTGAAAGCACGAATTGCGGGAACCACTTCACCAGAAGCTATTTCGTACGAAACGATACTTCACGCGAAGTCGACACTCTTCCGATGGACTCAAGAAAGCGAATATTCAGAGGAAATCTGCTGTTTAAAAAAGGGTAAGAATATTCCAAGAGACAGTAAACTACAATCTTTGAATGCCATTCTAGATGACAAGGGCTTACTAAGAGCCATGGGTCGAGCATCACATCTTAACCATCACGATGCAATAATACTGCCTACCAAGCACCATGTAACACTTCTGCTAGTTCGTTACACGCACGAAAGATTTCACCATATATCGCATGAGACCGTCATCAACAACATCAAAAGTCAATATTATATACCCAAACTACGAGTTCTGTACAAAGGGGTACGAAGATCATGTCAACACTGTAAAAATGCATCTGCTGTTCCAGTAACGCCACAAATGTCTACGCTGCCTCCAGCAAGACTCGCAAGCTTTGAGCGACCATTCACGTACGTGGGAATAGACTATTTCGGACCATTATACGTCACCGTGGGTAGAAGAAAAGAAAAAAGGTGGGGGGTTCTCTTTACCTGCCTTACCATACGCGCCATACATGTTGAAATCGCCTACAGTCTCGACACCAATTCCTGTGTTATGAGTATCAACAATTTCATGGCACGAAGAGGAACTCCACGTGAGATATACACCGATAATGGCACCAACTTTACCGCGACAGCAAAAATATTTGGGAGTGAACAAGCAAAACTCAATTTTGAAAGTGCTTCTACGAAGTTTGATGGCATTAAGTGGAAATTTAATCCACCTGCAGCTCCCCACATGGGTGGGGCATGGGAAAGACTCGTTCGATCTGTAAAAACCACATTGTACCACATATGTCCTAATAACAATTTCAATGATGAGACCCTGAAAAGCGCCATGGCAGAAGTCGAATTTATAGTCAACTCTCGACCACTAACATTCGTTTCTCTAGAAACATGCGACGACGAGGCACTTACACCAAATCACCTGCTATTAGGCTCATCAAGCGGCCACAAGCCAATAAACAGCGAAGTCATTGACTTACGCCTACGATGGCGACAAACCCAACACTTTTCGGACCAATTCTGGCGTCGAAGGATAAAGGAGTACCTACCAACACTGACCAAAAGAAGCAAATGGTTCCAAAAAACACCACCGTTGCAGGTCGGAGACATTGACATCATCGTCGATGAAAACTTACCTAGACATTGCTGGCCAAAAGGAAGAATAACTAATACCATAAAAGCGAAGGACGGACTGGTACGTCAAGTCGCGGTCCAAACGCAAAGGGGAATATTCAAAAGACCATCCGTCAAGATTGCCAAACTAGACGTCGGCAATAACAAAGGGTAATCTCGACCGTGGACTCAATTACGAGGGGGAGGATGTTGCCGCCGAAATACATAGTAATACATACATGTACAATATATTTATCTCAAATATTAAGCAACATACAATAATGTATTAGTAACACATACATGTATATTTTTCTCAAATAGCGACTGGCTGTTGTTTTCTCTATACATAACATTCCGCAATATAACTGTCCTTTGTTATGTGTCACGTAGAGCAAATTCAAATGAACGAAGGAGTTATATTGGAAATTTTGCAAGAGTCAGTCGGTGATATACACGGGAATAAGCATATTGTTTTTAAAGCGCTTCTTGTTTTAAAGTGAATTGCAATAAATGAAGTTGCTCTTAAAAAATGTGTTTAATTTAAATATAAGCCGTGCACCGCGACAGTCAGTATTCCTCTCATTACAGAAACTCTTACCCAGTTGTGTGCTGTAAACTTTTTAATAGACTTCTGGCATATTTGCGAGTGTTAAGAAGATCGTCCGAATTTTTAAACAAAGTTAAAAGATAGCTTTTTGATTTTGATCATGAACAAATCGAAGTTTTGCTACCCTACATTATATAACACTAGTATGCATTTAAAAACCAAATATAAACAAAGAAACAAAGAAAGAAAATGAAAAATTGTTTTATATACTATTATGTTCACCCCACAACACTTTCAAATTACTTTTAAATTTGATATTTTACATTGAAGTTTTTCTGTTAAGAATTTTTGTTTTGAATATTTTTTAATGAAGTGGCATTTCTCAGAATTTAAATTTGTTAAATAAAAATGCCACTAGCTATTCGTTGTATAATATTGTTGTGGAAACCTAAGTAAACGAAATTATGAAGATATGTTAAAAAAAATATATACACATGAATAATTAATAATAAAAAACAAGGCCAAACAAGCTTCTTTGTCTGTCTGTCCCATTTTCCAAAAACTTTAACACGTGCTCAGGCATTTAAGAGTAGTCGTATATTCTTGAGTTTTAATTGTTCTTTTTACTAAAACAAAAGAGCGCCCTTGTTGCTATATAAATAGCATTTTAATATAGTAAGGCGATGGATTTACACAAGCTTAGTATACGTTCTCCCATAGCGTTTCTCTTTCTGAAACCATTTCCTCACTGGCAGTCTTCTTAGTGCCTGTTCACATTGGCGCGGGCTGGAAGATTGTCCAAAAGAGAGGGAACGCTTTTTATTGAAGTGGGAAAAAGAAGGGTTACTTCCACAGAAAATCTATTTCTAAAGTAGATTTTCGGGTGAAGCACATCGTTTCATCGTTTTCTTCCATATCGTTCCATTTCTGACATATTTTTTTATTGATCGTTGGTAAGAAAGTTAGTGTAAAGAATGTAAAAAAAGGTATGTTTCAGGCCAACTGATCAAATTTAAAGATTAAATATGCTCCGATTCAAGTCTTCCACTTGTCAAAAAGTCTTTCAACCCCATGATAATGTGAACATGATGTTAATGGTGCGGACTTTCATCCCGTCGCCAATGTAAACAGGCAATTACTCATTTTTCATGATTTTCCAACGAACCTGGAAATGTGCACTGGTGAGAAACATTTCCACCCTCGATGTTCCATTTAAATGTGGGTGCTAACAAGATTCCACCTTTCATGCACAGTTATCAGTTTTATTGCCGTAAGTCGGTCTTACATTTTTGATACGTTTACGATTTTATTTAGTACCTCCGCTGTCATGATAAAATTGAATTTAGTAAAAAATCAAAAAAACCACAGAACCAAATATTACGAGCAGTCAAAGAAATTTGAACCCGTGTTAAAAATAAAATAATGCTAAGGTATATAGAAGATTATACAATACTGTCAACCTAATTAGGGCACTCTAAGTTTAACCTAACATTTGATTTTTGTACTTACATTTCAACGTTATATTCTAAACTTATTAATACAATATAATTGATTCATTAGTGACATATTTTTTGTTTTTAGTAAGCAAATGAACTTTTGTTTAATTTTTTTTCATATTAATACAAACTTTTTAAAATAGATGTTAAACTACTAAGAGCAACTTATTGTATTTTTGGCTGTGTATATTGTTTTCTGAATAACTGTCAACAGGATGACAGCAGCTTTAAATATATTTTGTTCCCTTCCATAACAATATATTTTGTACCATTTCCTCTGCAATTTCAAGTAGCAGACCGTATTTATGACATTTCGCCACTTGGCGCATATAATATTTATTCTACGTAAGGTAGATGTAATCTATGATGTAATAAAATGTATGTATCATAGCCTTTGAACAACATTGAGGTTTGCATGTTTATTAGTTTAAATACTGCGTTTTGTGTGTTGCATTCAGTTGCTAGTTACAAAGTTAATTGAACATACAGTTTCACAATATTATTTTTATCGCGACTTATTGACAGCCAGTCAATTATGGTCACCCATCATAGAAATATGAACCTTCCACAGAAAGTTGTAGAGAGTCCTTGAAAGCGAATGTATTAGAGCATTTTATGCCTTTTTACTCTATGACAACAATCAAGTGTATGACATTGTGACAGTTTGTGCACACGATCTCTTAATTTTCTATCAGTACCAGATGAGAAATTTTAACACAGAGTACAGTGCTTACGAAAAAGTCTTTAATTACATATGACCATGCACAATAAGGTCAACCAAAGAAAAGCAAAACCAATATTATTGCAGTATTGCTTGCAACCCTTATGTTACTATTCGGCTACCCTAGTAACCATTTTGAGTTTTGCATAGATATTATTAATTTTTTATTGAGCATATTATTAAATTACACTAATTTTATTCATTGAATAGATAGCTAAAATTGTAATATTATACTAGTGCACTGTTTCCTATTATTGTAAGGACATAACAGCGACAACAATTTGATTCGGTAGACCAACGTCAGAATTTTCACTTCTCAGCTTCATTTAGTATAGTCGGTGTTTGTGTTTTTTATGTTTGTTTTTTTTGTAATGACTAGGCAATTCAAAGTGGATGTAGCAAGTATACGCGGGCTAAAAAGTAACCGCATTTCTGTGTACATCCACGTCGGCAAATATAACCCAACTGTTTTCACACTTAGTAAAATACAGGTAGATCCCCGCTCACATCATCAGATCAGTCTGATCTGAAGCCACCTGACTGTGACATTATTCCTCTCTGATCGCGGTGTCGCCATTTAAATGTATCATGGTGCAGCTTGGTACACCACAATGTAACCCATGCTCTAATCTGGAATTCAATTCCATGTGGTTAGAATTCCATCGCCATCAGCAAATTATCCACTACTGATTTATTTACAGATGTCCAAGTTGAGCAGAAATTCAAACTTCAACGAGCTTGATGCGCTGTGTGACTCCATTCAAAGAATTGTATCCTTGTACCCATATACTGAAATCTTTAATACGGTTTCAATATTCACAATTCTGGGTGGCTTCGATATTCGGGACAGACGACACATGTAGAAATCTCTGCTGCGGAAAAAAATTGACCCGACTTGTAAATAGACTCGTCGGACCTAATCTAATTTCTAATCTCACTATTCTCTTTGGAATGAGATCCTTTATCCCTCATCGGTTAAGAGTATCAGACCAAAAGTGCTATAAGAAGTCTTTTAGGGTCAGAGAAATATTTTTTCGATCCTTTATATAAGACCAACCTGACAGAGGAAAACCAAAAAAAGTTAAAACCAGCCAGAAATGACTGCAAAGAGTTTCCTAACCAAATGTCAGTGTCAAAACGACCACCAAAAACTGAGGAAGAAAATACTGCACTGCCCCAAACACTCGTGAGAGTGTTCTATGCTCAGATAGACGTGTTTTTCTTTCCTTCCAGTAAAAGTAATCTAAAATAGTGTGAACACCTCAAATAAACTTTATTTTGTACAAAGACTTTGAATTAAGTGATCTTAAACATTTTTCTGATTGTTAATTCTTGTAAAAGTCCAATTAGTCTTTGTTAAACTGATTCTCGTGATCGCAATTTGTTTCCTGACTTAACGCCACCTCCATATTGCTTCGTTGTTTCACTTCCACCGATTGTTCTCTTTCAACATGTCTACTCCCACCGTTCGCACAAGAGCAACAGCATCATCCCAAGCCGAAAAATCCCCTTCGTCTGCTCCTAAAAGGGTGAATAGTGACAATGCTTTTATATCAATAAAAATCTTAAAGGAACATCTCGCGGAGCAGACTGCTCAGGTGCGTCATGGATTTAAAGAGGACATCTCCAAACTGCAAGACGAATTTCTTCTTAAACTCGAAGACATCAAATCTACCTGGAGTCAAAGGTTTGACGAGCTTAACACGAAAATCGTCAGTATAGTTCAAGCATTGATTTGCTAGAGGAAAAAACCAACACAGCTAATCAAATGCATAACGCGGAAATTTCTACTCTTCAACAGCGATGTGGAGCTCTTGAAAGAAGGGAGGCATCTTGCGACGCAGTTCTCTTTGGAATACCTGCACAACCCAACGAAAACTTAAAAAGTTTATTTAACAGACTCTGTCACACTATTGACTGCAAGCCGCCGCCTTTACAAAACATATTCCGACCCATCACAAAGCGTAACAGCAAAAACATCGCATCGTCATCGATTATTTTGAAATTCGCCAACTCTCACGAGCGAAACGCCGTTCTGATGTCAGCAGCAAACTACCGCAAACAAAATGCAACTGAACTACGTCTACACGATCTTGGCATCGATTCGGGGAACAGCTGTTATCTCAATGAGAGTCTACCACGACAAACCAGATTTCTCTTGAGCAGCGCACTTGCGCTCAAGCGGAAAAAGCAATTGTTTGCTGTGTATACGAGATATGGGTGTGTCTATGTCAAGAAGTCAGCGGATGGGAAAAGCCTTCCAATCGAATGCTCTGATGATTTGATTACTGCTGCGGCGACACAACTATGAAATTCGTACTTTTATAATTTAAGTAAGACTACTTAATATTGAAAATTTTTTATTTTATTCGTTTTTACTCCTCCTCTTCTTATTTTCTATTTCTATCTTTCTGCTCTTCTCTTTACCTACTTAAATCTTGACCCGCTGTTTGTTGTTTGAATGCACTTTTTTATTTGTTTTTAATGGCTGCATCAGCTTTAAGTAAACAATACAATGTGAATGAAAAGTCAATGTACACTATGTTAAATGTTCTTGCTAAGTCTCATAAGGGGTTAAAGGTATGTTATTTAAATGCACGTAGTCTAAATGACGAAAAATTGGATTATCTAAAATATTTGTTTTCTAGTTCCTGCATTGATGTGATTTGTGTAAGTGAAACCTGGTTCAAGCCAAAAATATCTGACTTGTCGTATAAAATACCAGGTTATGAGATCTTTAGAAATGACAGAGTAACTGATACCACCGGAGGCGGAGTAGCAATATATTGTAAATCCAACATTAAATGTGATGTGATCAATAAGTCTAGTGGTGATGGTATTGAATATATACTTGTTGAATTATGTGATTGCAATACCAAATGTTTAGTTGCTTGTGCTTACAAGAAAAAGAGAAGTTTCTCCTCAGTTCCTTTGTTCTCTGTTGTTTCTGAATACTGTGCACACTACGATCACACTATAATCTGTGGCGATTTTAATGCTAACTTATTAAAAGCAGACTCAGTTTTTTTTCATATGAAAGATTTAGTTCCGTCTGTAGGAATGAAAATTATCAACACTACATACGCTACCCGTTTCGCTGAAAATAGGTTACCCAGCCTCCTCGATCTTTTTATTGTCGCGAATCCATCTCTTGTCCTGCAGTTTGATCAATTATCGTTTGATATTTCTGATCACGATCTACTTTTCTGCACTTATGATGTGAATTTGGTGAAAAATGTTGTGCCTGATACATTTACCTATAAAGATTTTAGCTCAATTGACCTACTTACCCTCCAGACTGCTACCTTTTCCGCCCCTTGGGAGCAATGCCGTTTAAGCGCTGATCCACATGAAAAAGTCTTTGTCCTGCAAACAATTCTGACTCAATTGTTTGATCAGTGTGTACCAACGAAAACGGTCAGAATTATAAATAAAGTGTGTCCATGGTATACTCCTGAAGTAGTTCGCTCTATAAAAATCCGAAACAAGTTGTATAGAAAATGGAAGCATTCTCCCAAATTTAACGCCCTTTTCTTGTTTAAATTGTTCCGATTTATTTTCACTATTGATGCTGGTTTTCGTTGGTTGTATTTTGATTTTTCAGGAAAAATTTCGCCAACAAAAGTCGGTGCTGATTGGTTAGTGGTTCGCATAAAATCATAGATAGTAATCTATCTGCGTTTGTTGTCCACCAGTATGTAACCAAGTATATGTATGGGTGGCGTGGCTCAAGTGGTAGTGTTTGTTGGTTTTCAAATACGACGGTACGGCGTTCAATCCCAACCGCTCCTGAGAACATGAGATGATTGGATGCCTAAAATACAACAACAAGTCCAATTACACTAATAACATAGTCTGGCCATTAAAGGTTGGATGTCACCCAGAAAGTAGAATAGCCAATGATCGGACGTTCTAGCTCACCTTTTTAACCTAAGTATTTTAACTGTAATTTTCCCAGACAATTTAAAGTTTGATAACGTGAAATCACTTTTTAAGGAAGGAAATAGAAAGGAGAAAAACAACTACAGGCCAATTTCCCTACTGTCTACGATATTTAAATTTTTTTGGAAAAGCTCTTAAAAACAGAATGTTAAATCACTTCAAGAGGATGCATTTTTTTAGTCCTAGTATGGGTTTAGGGAATGTTTCTCTACAGAAGCTGCACTTCTAGAGTTCTAGTCGTTAATAAACAAGACATAACAAAAGCGTTTGACTCGGTCGACCACAATATTCTTCTGAACAAATTATATAATGCAATTATTCGCGGTTTTATGCTTAATTGGTTTATGTCTTATTTAAAGGATAGAATACAAGAAGTTAAAATTGGTGAGCGTTTTAGTAACCCGATAATAATAAACCTAGGTGTACAGCAAGATTCTGTCCTTGGTCCTGTTTTGTTTCTTATTTATATTAATTCGTTATTTAAACCACCATTTGTTGGAAAAATAACGGCTTTCCCAGATGATCTTGGTATTGCATTTAGTTCAACCAACACTTTGGATCTCATTGCGGCTATAACCTTTGATGTTGACTTGCTAAGACTCAAATTAGTTGTCAATAATAAAACAAAACAAATGTTTTTAATGATAGGTATGAAGGAGCCTCTAGATTTTCCAATTTACTTTCATCCACAGGATTGTGCTTGCAACTGTTTACTTCTCTGAATATGTAGTGGAGAAAATTGCAAGGTAACGTTCAATGAAGATAAAACTTGTAGCTTTAAGTGTTTCAAAATTCAAATAGTTCAACAATTTAAATACCTTGTTATTCTAATTGGCCAAAATATAAGCTGGTCTGAACATATTTTTTCGTTGAAACAATATTACCGGTCGGTCATACGTAGTTTTTATTGCCTTAAGAAATTTTTTGACTATAGGACCCTAAGAACGATCTACTTTGATCTGTTCTACTCTAATTTACAGTATGGAATAACTTGTTGGGGCGGCGCCTACCAAACGAAAATTCAGACACTTGCTGTTTTGCGCTATAAAGAAAGTGGTGCTCTATGGTGCTATTGGAATTGGAAATTCTGCCAGTTGGACATCTATACTACTACAAAGTCTCAAAAAATTTTCTTTATGAGAGGTGGCTACATGCAAAGCCCTATCTCTGACAAACATAGTTTGCGTAGCAATTCAGGCTCCGTTGTCAGTGTTGCCGCCGAAATACATAGTAATACATACATGTACAATATATTTATCTCAAATATTAAGCAACATACAATAATGTATTAGTAACACATACATGTATATTTTTCTCAAATAGCGACTGGCTGTTGTTTTCTCTATACATAACATTCCGCAATATAACTGTCCTTTGTTATGTGTCACGTAGAGCAAATTCAAATGAACGAAGGAGTTATATTGGAAATTTTGCAAGAGTCAGTCGGTGATATACACAGGAATAAGCATATTGTTTTTAAAGCGCTTCTTGTTTTAAAGTGAATTGCAATAAATGAAGTTGCTCTTAAAAAATGTGTTTAATTTAAATATAAGCCGTGCACCGCGACATTCTTTAAAAACAATATCTCTACGTAATTTACCGGAATACTGTTCGAAATAAGTGCAAAGGAGTACTGCAATATGTCCGAAGACAGAGAGTCGGCTAAACGGCAGCACTGCAAGAGGTGCAGCGAAGTGGATAACGAACGAATGGTACAATGTGACGCATGCGATATGTGGTATCACTTCGACTGTGTAGGCGTTAACAGTGATGTAGCTGAAGTAAGTTGGAACTGTGAGGGATGCGGTGCAAGCACAAGCACTGCTGCAGGTATTAATGCCACGGGTTTACCAGGGGATTCGCCAACAACTGTATTAAAACAGCCACAAGGAGCGTCTTCACCAACTATAACAGAAGAGCAACAAAAGGCAAGTACAAACGAGGCAGGAATTACTTGGAAACAACAACTAACGGAAATACCTGGAGTTGGAATAAGTGTACCGACATATACATCAGCAAGCAACTATACACATGGAAGCAGTTCTGCGGCAGTACAGAAAGAACGGCGTTTTGCAAGACCACCAACACACACGCATACATCGTCACCATCGACCGCAACAGGTACATACACAACGTCATTCCCCTTCTCAACAACAACGCAGAAGCAAACCGAGGACTTCCCTTCACAAATGGACCTACAGCTTAGAATGCTTGAGGAACAACGGCGTCTTGAACAGGAGTTCTTGGAAAGAAAATATCAAGTTCTCTCACAGTTGAGCAATAAGCAAACGCATCAAGTACCTGCCGGCAATATGTCGCCACACTGGAATTCATTTAGTGGACCGTCCCCAACTCAGCTAGTGGCTAGGCAAGCTATACCAAAAGATTTGCCGCACTTTCACGGGGACCCAGAAGACTGGCCGTTGTTTATCAGCAGCTTCGAAACAAGCACCGCGGTAGCCGGCTTTACGAATGCAGAAAACTTGGTGCGGTTACAGGCGTGCCTTAAAGGAAGAGCTAAAGAGCTCTTAAGAACCAAATTAATAATGCCCACCATGGTACCAGAGATTATACAAACCTTGCGGATGTGCTTTGGCCGTCCGGAACATATTCTAGAACGAGTAATAGAGAAGGCTAAGAAGCTTCCGCCACCCAGGGACAAATTGGAATCGATTATCGAATTTGCGCTGTGCGTTAAAAACATATGTTCAACCATGGAGGCATGTAAAATGGAAGCACACTTAAATAACCCCATGTTAGTAAAAGAATTGGTAGACAAACTATCCAACCAATACAAATTGAACTGGGCCACGCATGTGAAGGCCAAACAAATTCCGATAGTAAAAGTATTTAGTGATTGGATATTCCAAATAGCTGAAGCAGCGAGCACCGTCGTGTCCATAGCCCCTGTTACAAGAAGTGCACACGTGAATTCTCACACGGAGGACAAGCCACAGGACAAAATCAAGTGCTTTGGGTGTGACAGTAGTAATCACAGAGTGGCAGTGTGTAGCGTATTTAAAAATCTTCCGTTGGACGAAAAGTGGAATTTGGTGAAAACTCACAATCTGTGCCGTCAATGTCTGAACAAACACCGCCGAAAATGTTTCATCAACAATACATGCGGAATTGATGGATGCCAAGCCAAATATAATAAATTATTGCATAAGTGTCGGAACGGACAAGAAACATCGTCTCCAAAACAAAACAACATCAAAATGCAAGACGCCAGCAGTGGATCCATAAACTCGCACTCCACCGAGAATCGTAACCAAAATTCACTTTTTAGAATCTTGCCTATACGTCTTCAGAAGGATATTGGATACATAGACACCTTCGCCCTTCTGGATGAGGGGTCCTCAGTAACATTAATTGAGAAAGACGTCTTTAATCTACTTGGTACTGAGGGGATCGAAGAGCCAATTTGTTTAAAGTGGACCGGAAACACTACACGTGCAGAAGACTCATCAATAAAAGCGTCCATCAATATTTCAAAGGCAGAAGGTGGAGCCAAATTCGTACTTAATGGAGTTCATACGGTGGAAGGCTTAAATTTACCTACGCAGTCACTGGATATGGAGGCTATGGCTCTTAGGTATCCCTATCTGACGGGCATTCCAATCAAGTCGTATTTCAACGTGAGGCCAACGGTATTAATTGGTGCGAACAATTGGAGGCTTGCTGTTCCCATAAAACTGCGTGAAGGTTCGTGGAATCAACCAATTGCTACAAAGACGCGCTTCGGCTGGGCAATTCAAGGGCCCAATGACTGCCACGGGCAAAGTGATTGGCTCAACATCCATCAATGTGACTGCGAAGAAAAATACAACGAGCTACACCAAATGGTAAAAGAACATTTTAACTTAGAAGTCATTAACTTCCGCGGAGGACCACTACGCAATGGAAATCTTGGAGACCACATGCCATAGGAAAGGTGGACGCTATGAAGTGGGCCTTCTATGGAAACATAGATTGCACCAGCTTCCGGAAAGCTACGAAAACGCACTTAAACGTCTCTTGTGTTTCAAAAAGAAATTTCAAAAAGACAACAATCTAAAGCATATACTTCAAAAGGAAGTGGACAATTTACTGCAAAAGGGTTACGCGAAGAAACTAACCATCGACGAAATCGAGAAAACTACTGATCCTGTGTGGTACTTACCAATATTCATAACAACAAACCCTAACAAACCCTGCAAAATACGAATGGTATGGGACGCTGCCGCAAAATCTAATGGAGTTTGTCTCAACGACTTTATACATCCTGGACCGGACCTGCTAAAATCATTGGTCGACGTGTTGCTGAGTTTCCGTGTGGGTAAGGTTGCGATTTGTGGTGATATAGCGGAGATGTTCCATCAGATCAACGTTATAAAGGAAGATATGCATGCCCAGAGATTTCTATGGTGGGACGAGGAGGATGACGTAAACAAGCCAAGTGTTTATGTGATGAGAGCTCTTACCTTCGGCATATGCTGTGCACCATGTATAGCACATTATATTCGCGATCACAATGCTGAATCATTTAAAGAGGAATATCCACGCGCCGTGGAGGCCATACAACAGTACCATTACGTAGACGACCTAATCGATAGTGTTGACAACGAACTCCAGGCGATCGAGCTGGCAACTCAAGTTAAACATATCCATGGTGCTGCGGGATTTCATATTCGAAACTGGACTTCGAACAGTAAAATTGTCATTGACCACCTACACCAGGACCCTTCGGAAGAACAAACATCTAAAGACCTTGCCGCCACAGAGAAGGTTCTCGGTATGTATTGGGACCCTAATAAAGACTTCTTTGTCTATATTTTCAGACTCGCCAGACTTCGACGTGATGTTCTTAGGGAAGCTATCCCCACAAAAAGGGAACTACTTCAAGTTCTGATGTCCATCTTCGACCCCCTTGGTTTTTTATTGTGCTTCACAACTGAGCTTAAAATTCTTTTACAAGAAGTCTGGCGATCGGGGATCGAATGGGATACCGAGTTGAGCGGTCACCTGTACACCAAATGGCAAAAGTGGAAGACAGTACTAGCAGAAATATCCTCATTACAAATTCCTCGTTGCTACGCTCCTCATCTTAACGAAGCGGTTGAAGTTGAACTACACACATTTGTCGATGCCGGTGAGGACGCTTATGCTGCCGTCTGCTATCTTCGAGTCCTACATGAAGGAGACTGTACTGTAACAATGGTGGCCGCAAAGTCAAAGGTGGCTCCGTTGAAACCAATGTCTATACCAAGACTCGAGCTTCAAGCTGCAATCGTGGGCGTGAGGCTCGCTAATAAAATAAGTAATAATAGTAGACTAAAAATCACATCAAAAATTTTTTGGTCGGATTCAAAAACTGTCTTACAATGGCTCCGAATGGATCCATCATGGATCCGTCATGCATCGTGTGGGAGAAATATTGGAAAACACAAACATTACGCAATGGCACTGGGTGTCTTCAAAATCAAACCCTGCAGATCTAGCAACAAAGGTACCATCAAGACGCGATGTTTCAATGTGGTTCTCAGGACCCAAGTTCCTACACGACAAAGAGGATTGGCCAACTTGCACTGATATGGGCATATGTAACTACGATGAAATGCGACATCACATACTACTCATCGGAAAGTCACAGAAGGCAGCGTCGGTTAACTTCCAATACTTTTCAGACTGGAGACGGCTGTATCGAGCAGTAGCGACCTTTCTACTCTACATGAGAAAGCTGAAAGCACGAATTGCGGGAACCACTTCACCAGAAGCTATTTCGTACGAAACGACTTCACGCGAAGTCGACACTCTTCCGATGGACTCAAGAAAGCGAATATTCAGAGGAAATCTGCTGTTTAAAAAAGGGTAAGAATATTCCAAGAGACAGTAAACTACAATCTTTGAATGCCATTCTAGATGACAAGGGCTTACTAAGAGCCATGGGTCGAGCATCACATCTTAACCATCACGATGCAATAATACTGCCTACCAAGCACCATGTAACACTTCTGCTAGTTCGTTACACGCACGAAAGATTTCACCATATATCGCATGAGACCGTCATCAACAACATCAAAAGTCAATATTATATACCCAAACTACGAGTTCTGTACAAAGGGGTACGAAGATCATGTCAACACTGTAAAAATGCATCTGCTGTTCCAGTAACGCCACAAATGTCTACGCTGCCTCCAGCAAGACTCGCAAGCTTTGAGCGACCATTCACGTACGTGGGAATAGACTATTTCGGACCATTATACGTCACCGTGGGTAGAAGAAAAGAAAAAAGGTGGGGGGTTCTCTTTACCTGCCTTACCATACGCGCCAAACATGTTGAAATCGCCTACAGTCTTGACACCAATTCCTGTGTTATGAGTATCAACAATTTCATGGCACGAAGAGGAACTCCACGTGAGATATACACCGATAATGGCACCAACTTTACCGCGACAGCAAAAATATTTGGGAGTGAACAAGCAAAACTCAATTTTGAAAGTGCTTCTACGAAGTTTGATGGCATTAAGTGGAAATTTAATCCACCTGCAGCTCCCCACATGGGTGGGGCATGGGAAAGACTCGTTCGATCTGTAAAAACCACATTGTACCACATATGTCCTAATAACAATTTCAATGATGAGACCCTGAAAAGCGCCATGGCAGAAGTCGAATTTATAGTCAACTCTCGACCACTAACATTCGTTTCTCTAGAATCATGCGACGACGAGGCACTTACACCAAATCACCTGCTATTAGGCTCATCAAGCGGCCACAAGCCAATAAACAGCGAAGTCATTGACTTACGCCTACGATGGCGACAAACCCAACACTTTTCGGACCAATTCTGGCGTCGATGGATAAAGGAGTACCTACCAACACTGACCAAAAGAAGCAAATGGTTCCAAAAAACACCACCGTTGCAGGTCGGAGACATTGACATCATCGTCGATGAAAACTTACCTAGACATTGCTGGCCAAAAGGAAGAATAACTAATACCATAAAAGCGAAGGACGGACTGGTACGTCAAGTCACGGTCCAAACGCAAAGGGGAATATTCAAAAGACCATCCGTCAAGATTGCCAAACTAGACGTCGGCAATAACAAAGGGTAATCTCGACCGTGGACTCAATTACGAGGGGGAGGATGTTGCCGCCGAAATACATAGTAATACATACATGTACAATATATTTATCTCAAATATTAAGCAACATACAATAATGTATTAGTAACACATACATGTATATTTTTCTCAAATAGCGACTGGCTGTTGTTTTCTCTATACATAACATTCCGCAATATAACTGTCCTTTGTTATGTGTCACGTAGAGCAAATTCAAATGAACGAAGGAGTTATATTGGAAATTTTGCAAGAGTCAGTCGGTGATATACACGGGAATAAGCATATTGTTTTTAAAGCGCTTCTTGTTTTAAAGTGAATTGCAATAAATGAAGTTGCTCTTAAAAAATGTGTTTAATTTAAATATAAGCCGTGCACCGCGACAGTCAGTATTCCTCTCATTACAGAAACTCTTACCCAGTTGTGTGCTGTAAACTTTTTAATAGACTTCTGGCATATTTGCGAGTGTTAAGAAGATCGTCCGAATTTTTAAACAAAGTTAAAAGATAGCTTTTTGATTTTGATCATGAACAAATCGAAGTTTTGCTACCCTACATTATATAACACTAGTATGCATTTAAAAACCAAATATAAACAAAGAAACAAAGAAAGAAAATGAAAAATTGTTTTATATACTATTATGTTCACCCCACAACACTTTCAAATTACTTTTAAATTTGATATTTTACATTGAAGTTTTTCTGTTAAGAATTTTTGTTTTGAATATTTTTTAATGAAGTGGCATTTCTCAGAATTTAAATTTGTTAAATAAAAATGCCACTAGCTATTCGTTGTATAATATTGTTGTGGAAACCTAAGTAAACGAAATTATGAAGATATGTTAAAAAAAATATATACACATGAATAATTAATAATAAAAAACAAGGCCAAACAAGCTTCTTTGTCTGTCTGTCCCATTTTCCAAAAACTTTAACACGTGCTCAGGCATTTAAGAGTAGTCGTATATTCTTGAGTTTTAATTGTTCTTTTTACTAAAACAAAAGAGCGCCCTTGTTGCTATATAAATAGCATTTTAATATAGTAAGGCGATGGATTTACACAAGCTTAGTATACGTTCTCCCATAGCGTTTCTCTTTCTGAAACCATTTCCTCACTGGCAGTCTTCTTAGTGCCTGTTCACATTGGCGCGGGCTGGAAGATTGTCCAAAAGAGAGGGAACGCTTTTTATTGAAGTGGGAAAAAGAAGGGTTACTTCCACAGAAAATCTATTTCTAAAGTAGATTTTCGGGTGAAGCACATCGTTTCATCGTTTTCTTCCATATCGTTCCATTTCTGACATATTTTTTTATTGATCGTTGGTAAGAAAGTTAGTGTAAAGAATGTAAAAAAAGGTATGTTTCAGGCCAACTGATCAAATTTAAAGATTAAATATGCTCCGATTCAAGTCTTCCACTTGTCAAAAAGTCTTTCAACCCCATGATAATGTGAACATGATGTTAATGGTGCGGACTTTCATCCCGTCGCCAATGTAAACAGGCAATTACTCATTTTTCATGATTTTCCAACGAACCTGGAAATGTGCACTGGTGAGAAACATTTCCACCCTCGATGTTCCATTTAAATGTGGGTGCTAACAAGATTCCACCTTTCATGCACAGTTATCAGTTTTATTGCCGTAAGTCGGTCTTACATTTTTGATACGTTTACGATTTTATTTAGTACCTCCGCTGTCATGATAAAATTGAATTTAGTAAAAAATCAAAAAAACCACAGAACCAAATATTACGAGCAGTCAAAGAAATTTGAACCCGTGTTAAAAATAAAATAATGCTAAGGTATATAGAAGATTATACAATACTGTCAACCTAATTAGGGCACTCTAAGTTTAACCTAACATTTGATTTTTGTACTTACATTTCAACGTTATATTCTAAACTTATTAATACAATATAATTGATTCATTAGTGACATATTTTTTGTTTTTAGTAAGCAAATGAACTTTTGTTTAATTTTTTTTCATATTAATACAAACTTTTTAAAATAGATGTTAAACTACTAAGAGCAACTTATTGTATTTTTGGCTGTGTATATTGTTTTCTGAATAACTGTCAACAGGATGACAGCAGCTTTAAATATATTTTGTTCCCTTCCATAACAATATATTTTGTACCATTTCCTCTGCAATTTCAAGTAGCAGACCGTATTTATGACATTTCGCCACTTGGCGTATATAATATTTATTCTACGTAAGGTAGATGTAATCTATGATGTAATAAAATGTATGTATCATAGCCTTTGAACAACATTGAGGTTTGCATGTTTATTAGTTTAAATACTGCGTTTTGTGTTTTGCATTCAGTTGCTAGTTACAAAGTTAATTGAACATACAGTTTCACAATATTATTTTTATCGCGACTTATTGACAGCCAGTCAATTATGGTCACCCATCATAGAAATATGAACCTTCCACAGAAAGTTGTAGAGAGTCCTTGAAAGCGAATGTATTAGAGCATCTTATGCCTTTTTACTCTATGACAACAATCAAGTGTATGACTTGTGTATGTTGTGACAGTTTGTGCACACGATCTCTTAATTTTCTATCAGTACCAGATGAGAAATTTTAACACAGAGTACAGTGCTTACGAAAAAGTCTTTAATTACATATGACCATGCACAATAAGGTCAGCCAAAGAAAAGCAAAACCAATATTATTGCAGTATTGCTTGCAACCCTTATGTTACTATTCGGCTACCCTAGTAACCATTTTGAGTTTTGCATAGATATTATTAATTTTTTATTGAGCATATTATTAAATTACACTAATTTTATTCATTGAATAGATAGCTAAAATTGTAATATTATACTAGTGCACTGTTTCCTATTATTGTAAGGACATAACAGCGACAACAATTTGATTCGGTAGACCAACGTCAGAATTTTCACTTCTCAGCTTCATTTAGTATAGTCGGTGTTTGTGTTTTTTATGTTTGTTTTTTTTGTAATGACTAGGCAATTCAAAGTGGATGTAGCAAGTATACGCGGGCTAAAAAGTAACCGCATTTCTGTGTACATCCACGTCGGCAAATATAACCCAACTGTTTTCACACTTAGTAAAATACAGGTAGATCCCCGCTCACATCATCAGATCAGTCTGATCTGAAGCCACCTGACTGTGACATTATTCCTCTCTGATCGCGGTGTCGCCATTTAAATGTATCATGGTGCAGCTTGGTACACCACAATGTAACCCATGCTCTAATCTGGAATTCAATTCCATGTGGTAATCGCCATCAGCAAATTATCCACTACTGATTTATTTACAGATGTCCAAGTTGAGCAGAAATTCAAACTTCAACGAGCTTGATGCGCTGTGTGACTCCATTCAAAGAATTGTATCCTTGTACCCATATACTGAAATCTTTAATACGGTTTCAATATTCACAATTCTGGGTGGCTTCGATATTCGGGACAGACGACACATGTAGAAATCTCTGCTGCGGAAAAAAATTGACCCGACTTGTAAATAGACTCGTCGGACCTAATCTAATTTCTAATCTCACTATTCTCTTTGGAATGAGATCCTTTATCCCTCATCGGTTAAGAGTATCAGACCAAAAGTGCTATAAGAAGTCTTTTAGGGTCAGAGAAATATTTTTTCGATCCTTTATATAAGACCAACCTGACAGAGGAAAACCAAAAAAAGTTAAAACCAGCCAGAAATGACTGCAAAGAGTTTCCTAACCAAATGTCAGTGTCAAAACGACCACCAAAAACTGAGGAAGAAAATACTGCACTGCCCCAAACACTCGTGAGAGTGTTCTATGCTCAGATAGACGTGTTTTTCTTTCCTTCCAGTAAAAGTAATCTAAAATAGTGTGAACACCTCAAATAAACTTTATTTTGTACAAAGACTTTGAATTAAGTGATCTTAAACATTTTTCTGATTGTTAATTCTTGTAAAAGTCCAATTAGTCTTTGTTAAACTGATTCTCGTGATCGCAATTTGTTTCCTGACTTAACGCCACCTCCATATTGCTTCGTTGTTTCACTTCCACCGATTGTTCTCTTTCAACATGTCTACTCCCACCGTTCGCACAAGAGCAACAGCATCATCCCAAGCCGAAAAATCCCCTTCGTCTGCTCCTAAAAGGGTGAATAGTGACAATGCTTTTATATCAATAAAAATCTTAAAGGAACATCTCGCGGAGCAGACTGCTCAGGTGCGTCATGGATTTAAAGAGGACATCTCCAAACTGCAAGACGAATTTCTTCTTAAACTCGAAGACATCAAATCTACCTGGAGTCAAAGGTTTGACGAGCTTAACACGAAAATCGTCAGTATAGTTCAAGCATTGATTTGCTAGAGGAAAAAACCAACACAGCTAATCAAATGCATAACGCGGAAATTTCTACTCTTCAACAGCGATGTGGAGCTCTTGAAAGAAGGGAGGCATCTTGCGACGCAGTTCTCTTTGGAATACCTGCACAACCCAACGAAAACTTAAAAAGTTTATTTAACAGACTCTGTCACACTATTGACTGTAAGCCGCCGCCTTTACAAAACATATTCCGACCCATCACAAAGCGTAACAGCAAAAACATCGCATCGTCATCGATTATTTTGAAATTCGCCAACTCTCACGAGCGAAACGCCGTTCTGATGTCAGCAGCAAACTACCGCAAACAAAATGCAACTGAACTACGTCTACACGATCTTGGCATCGATTCGGGGAACAGCTGTTATCTCAATGAGAGTCTACCACGACAAACCAGATTTCTCTTGAGCAGCGCACTTGCGCTCAAGCGGAAAAAGCAATTGTTTGCTGTGTATACGAGATATGGGTGTGTCTATGTCAAGAAGTCAGCGGATGGGAAAAGCCTTCCAATCGAATGCTCTGATGATTTGATTACTGCTGCGGCGACACAACTATGAAATTCGTACTTTTATAATTTAAGTAAGACTACTTAATATTGAAAATTTTTTATTTTATTCGTTTTTACTCCTCCTCTTCTTATTTTCTATTTCTATCTTTCTGCTCTTCTCTTTACCTACTTAAATCTTGACCCGCTGTTTGTTGTTTGAATGCACTTTTTTATTTGTTTTTAATGGCTGCATCAGCTTTAAGTAAACAATACAATGTGAATGAAAAGTCAATGTACACTATGTTAAATGTTCTTGCTAAGTCTCATAAGCGGTTAAAGGTATGTTATTTAAATGCACGTAGTCTAAATGACGAAAAATTGGATTATCTAAAATATTTGTTTTCTAGTTCCTGCATTGATGTGATTTGTGTAAGTGAAACCTGGTTCAAGCCAAAAATATCTGACTTGTCGTATAAAATACCAGGTTATGAGATCTTTAGAAATGACAGAGTAACTGATACCACCGGAGGCGGAGTAGCAATATATTGTAAATCCAACATTAAATGTGATGTGATCAATAAGTCTAGTGGTGATGGTATTGAATATATACTTGTTGAATTATGTGATTGCAATACCAAATGTTTAGTTGCTTGTGCTTACAAGAAAAAGAGAAGTTTCTCCTCAGTTCCTTTGTTCTCTGTTGTTTCTGAATACTGTGCACACTACGATCACACTATAATCTGTGGCGATTTTAATGCTAACTTATTAAAAGCAGACTCAGTTTTTTTTTCATATGAAAGATTTAGTTTCGTCTATAGGAATGAAAATTATCAACACTACATACGCTACCCGTTTCGCTGAAAATAGGTTACCCAGCCTCCTCGATCTTTTTATTGTCGCGAATCCATCTCTTGTCCTGCAGTTTGATCAATTATCGTTTGATATTTCTGATCACGATCTACTTTTCTGCACTTATGATGTGAATTTGGTGAAAAATGTTGTGCCTGATACATTTACCTATAAAGATTTTAGCTCAATTGACCTACTTGCCCTCCAGACTGCTACCTTTTCCGCCCCTTGGGAGCAATGCCGTTTAAGCGCTGATCCACATGAAAAAGTCTTTGTCCTGCAAACAATTCTGACTCAATTGTTTGATCAGTGTGTACCAACGAAAACGGTCAGAATTATAAATAAAGTGTGTCCATGGTATACTCCTGAAGTAGTTCGCTCTATAAAAATCCGAAACAAGTTGTATAGAAAATGGAAGCATAGACCATCTGCTACTGCCTGGTCTGAGTACAAGCGGCACGGAACAACTCGACTTCTATAGTGAGAATTTCTAAAAAAAACTATTACGCTTCCAAATTGGACACTTCCCTCCCGGCTTAGAAACTTTGGAGCAATATTCATGAAATCGGTGCCACTAAAGCTACCAGTGACTCCAAATGCTCTCTTGATCCCGATGATTTCTTTCTTGGGAAGGGCCCAGTCATTGCAACTTTAACTTTAGTCAAAATGAAAACTTTACTGTTCCAAGGTTGGACGATTTTGTAGTAGCAAGTGAAGACGAAATTTTTCAATGCGTGGCAGCGGTCAAGTCTGACTCTAAGGGGGAGGATGGAATACCTATGCGCTTCATTAAACTTGTACTACCACAAATTGTCTACCATCTCACGCATGTAATTAACTGGTGCATTACTACCTCAACCTTTCCACAATGCTGGAAAGTTGCAAGAGTCCTGCCAATAGCTAAGAAAACTAACTCATCATCCCCTGCCGATTTTAGACCTGTTAGTATCCTACCGTGTTTATCAAAGGTCTTTGAGAAGATAATATCAGTACAGATAACAAAACATTTATCACTACACAAACTGCTGAGCCCCCGGCAATCCGGTTTTAGAGCTAACCACAGCTGTTCCACAGCGATGGTGAACTTGCTGGAGGAAATAAGGCAGGATTTCGACAAGGGGTTTGTTTCGCTCCTCTGCCTACTAGACTTCTCAAAGGCCTTTGATAAAGTTAATCATTCAATCCTGTCATGGAAACTGCGAAATAATTTTGGGTTTAGCGAAAGGGCGTGTAAGCTAGTTTGTAAATATCCCTATTTCCAAGAAAAGTTTTAACTTAAATATTTTACCAGATATTTACCTAAATAATAGCAAAATTGAAGTTTTTGAAACTGGAACCAGCCTTGGCTATGTTATTAATCGCTCTCTCAGTGGTTATAACCACACTAACTTAGTGATTGGTCGTATATATGCGTGCCTTCGGAAACTGTGGCACAGTGCTTACTACACTCCCTTGGAACTACGAAAAAAGCTAGTATTAACACTCGTATTACCTATTATTTCATATGCTGAAGTTGTTTACAGTAATCTTGACTCATTATCACAACATAAGCTGCAAGTCGCTTTCAATGATGCTGTACGTTACATTTACCGCATCCGTAGACATGATCATGTGTCAGTGCATGCTAGGGATTTACTTGGTTGTACCTTACAAGAATACATCAACGCCAGTAACTGCATATTCTTACATAAAATCATTCATAAGAAGTGCCCGTCTTACCTGTACAACAGGCTTACTTTCACTCGGTCCTCAAGAACCATCAGCCTTATTCCATTACGTTGCAATTACCTTAACTCCTCTCGTTTATTTTTCATATACACCTTTGGACTTTGGAATTCATTACCTATTCATATCAAAGCCATATTTAGCTGCTTTATTTAAAAGTGCAATCCTTCGACATTTTTCCTCTTCAACTCGCCCACAATAATCCTGCCCCCTTCCTCTGCTTCTATAAACCTTTTACAATTCTTCACTCTTACTCCTTATCCATAGGTTTAAGTTTATTATTTTTTATTATTTTTATATTATTATTTTTTGTTAGTTTAATTTTACTATGTTCATATTGATCAAAAACCTATAATGCTAATGTATTGCACTCAGTACTAAAAAAGATGATAAATCTTAATGTACAAACCATTATAATGAAATAAATGAAATGAAATGAAATAAAATAAATGAAAAAAAAAATGAAGTAAAAAATGTTGGTTTGCTCAGTTACAATGACTTTCCAGCTATCATCACCTTAGATATCCAGCTATCATCAATCTGCTTGCTACGCACTTTGCGGAAGATTGTGCTACACTTGACTGCGTCCAATCTTCAATTGGACGAATCCACTTTCATACTCATGTACTAGCAAGAGTTCTTAGTATACACATAACTGCTGATCCAGATGGTATATCTCTACTATATCTCCTCGTTCTGTTTCCGATACTCTTTTAAATTTTAATCAATGATCTCAATATATTCCTTTGCTGATGACAGTGCTCTTGGCTTTTCATATTCGCTCTCGGGCTCACGTCCCTGCTCGTCGGCAGGGAACGGCAGCTTCCGGTAAGCTCATTAAATTCCGATATCAACAGCAAATCCAATAAGGAACTATCAACAGAATAGAATTAAATGCTTCCAAAACACAATGCTGTCCGCTGCCATTAAGGTGAAATTTATATACCTCGTCATTATCGTCGTGGGGGGTGGGCGTGGTGTAGTGGTACTAGCAATCGCTTCTCACTCTGAGGGTCCAAGGTTCGAATCCTGCCCATGGCAAGTCAGTTTTTCATTTGTGTAATTGGAACTCAGACAGAAAAATTCTGCGTGTGAAGGCATAACACTGACACGTAGATTTGGCTGTTGTAGAGTTTCAAAAAAAACTAGTGCGAATTATAACTTCGAATCACTCTGAGTGAAGAAAAAAAAAAAATTAAAACTCTCCGTCCTATACGGACTCCCAACCCCTGGAGAGCTAATATCGAAACCAAAATACACCTGAGTTTCAAACCACTACAAAACAATTTTCCTTTCTCCTTCTTCTACCTTTCCGCCCGCGCCCTGGTAACAGTAAAATAGTATCTAACCCCTTAGGCGCGCGTAAATTATAAAAAAAAAGCCGAAAAACTTTCCATTCTCGGCATGTGTGTCAATGAAAACTTACATTGGAATGACCACATATTCGATGTCACCAAAAAGTGCTGCGAAATGTTCAAGTTTCCTCAATCGATGTAAACTCCACCCTCTCTGATATGACCTCAATATATAAGGCATTAATCAGGTGCTCCTAAAACATCATCAACATGCACCAGCCAGATAAGACAGAAAACCGTGCGATAAAGTTCATTGGCGATACTATTTTTTTTTTTTTTAAAGAACTTAACACTCAAGTGGGTATTAATACACTTAAAATGCCTGGGCACGTGTTAAGTTTTTAGAAAAATGGGACAGAGAGAGAAAGAAAGATTTTTTGGGCTCAGTGGTTATTTCGCTCCATGGGTGGCATCCAACATTTAATGGGGAGACTAGATTATTAGTGTAATTGGACTTATTATTGTATTAAAGGCAACCATTCGTCTTACGAGAATTAAGTTGCCTGAAAAAAGAATGCCTTTCGGACGAGGCTGGAATTCGAACACCGAACCTTCCGATTTGGAAGCCAACACACTGCCACTTGAGCCATGGCCACCCACAATATCATAATATCCCTTAGTCAATTAGCACCCTTGAACATCGACGTAATGCCTCCTGCCTCACTTTATTTTGTCGGTATTTCCATCACTAATACTCTATTGAACAGTTGCATTTCGCCGCTTCAAACATTCAAACCTTCAACCATAACACCCGCCTCGCTATGAATGAATGCCCTTGCGAGCTCTTTATTTCGTAGTCAGTGTAATATTCAGACATTTAAATCCAAGGTGCGTAGGTACCTTTCTTTCTTTCTTCACTAATTTTCCTTTGCCCGCAGTGTCTGCACACATTTTAAATTTACTAATAGTCCCTTGAGCGGGCGCTAATTAAAAAAAAAAGAAGAAATGTACCAATAACTCTTGTTCTGCAAAAATGATAAAATTGAATTTAGTAAAAAATCAAAAAAACCACAGAACCAAAAATTACGAGCAGTCAAAGAAATTTTAACCCGTGTTAAAAATAAAATAATGCTAAGGTATATAGAAAATTATACATTACTATCAACCTAATTATGGCCCATTAGGGCACTCTAAGTTTAACCTAACATTAGATTTTTTTAATTACATTTCAACATTATCTTCTAAACTTATTAATACAATATAATTGATTCATTTGTGACATATTTTTTGTTTTTGGTAAGCAAATGAACTTTTGTTAAATTTTTTTTAATATTAATACAAGCTTTTTAAAATAAATTTTAAACTACTTTGAAGAACGTGATGTCTGTAAAGGATATCCGCATATTTTCGGATAGTCAGGCGGCCATCAAGTCCCTGGACTCGGTCTCATTACATTCTAAAACCGCCCTTGAATGCCGATCATCTCTCATGGAGATGGCACAGCGGTTCAACATTCACCTTTATTGGGTGCCGGGCCATAGAAATATTCCAGGGAACTGCAGAACCGATGAACTCGCCAAAATTAGAACCACTCTACCCATTCTACCGAAAAAGTGTAGTATAGGTATACCAATCGCTACATGCAAACTAACATTAAAGCTGGATGCCAATAAAAGAACAGACCTCGCTCCCAGAGAAGAAAGCTTCATCTAGGAGCTTTCTTCTACAACGACCTAGAAAACATAGACATTAACAGTCTCCTACGCTTTATTATAAACTGAAACTGGTTCCATTAGTAAGAGGATCATAGATAAACGTAGCGTCACAATGGGCCAATAAGCCTTACCTAAACTAACCTAACCTAAGAGCAACTTACTGTATTTTTGGCTGTGCATTTTGTTTTCTGAATAACTGTTATCCAGCTTGAAGCACTGCACCACAATAAAATTAGCACTGACGCCATTCTAGTTGTCTTCATTTATGTCTTAAATGAAAATCTGAAACTTATCTTTCATAAGTTTTGTTCTTGGGTCGAATTTCAAACACCACAGATCAAAATCGAAAAAACACTCTTTCGTTGGCATTAATGAAAGCTTTGTCGAAAATATCGTCTAATTTTAAAGGATTAAATAGTATAGGCCCAAAATTCTTAATCTTCTTAATCTTAATCTAATTCTAATTCTTAATCTTGCCCTATACTCTTCTCTTCCTAACTCATCTCATTAATAGTATGTTAGTCACCAGCGATTTCCCCAAGATATGAAGGAAAAGCAAAAGTCATTGCCATACCCAAAAACAAAATAAGTTTCTCGTGCTTGGCATCACAACGCCAATTATTTATTCAAATGACTCGCCCCTGGAACTCCCTGCCAAATACCATTGGAAAAATTAGAAACAAAAACAATTCAGAAATCCCTATATAAATATTTCGCCTTTGCGCACCCTAGGGTACTTTATACGCCTTATTCGTTAATAACTGGATTTTTAATTTTATCTTCTTACGAGTATATGTTTAATTATAAATATATATATATGAATTACTTTTTCTTTTTATCTATCTATTATATACACAATGTTATAATACTTTCCACATGTTTTTAAATTGATGCCTTAATCCATACTAGACCTTGCAACAACTATTGTAAAAAATTATCATATCTGAATGCGTAAGCGAATGAATTTTTAATAAATAAATACAGGTACTACATACACTTAAAAGTACCGTAAGTACTTAGCTCATGGCTTAAAATTTAAGAACTTAAGTTGAAACATATTAAATTTTCATAGTTCCTGGTGCATCCTACTCGTAACATCCCGTATGCAGCAAAAACCCAACTGGATTACCCACCTTCCAACCGCTCTGCCGTTTGCGACTCTGTTGTATTTGAGTCAACTGTCCTCAGCTATCCAATGATCAGCCTTTCTTCATCCAGACAGAGGAACACTTTGCACACCCTTTTGATAAATATAATAAGCTTTATGATGAGACACTCTTATTCTACTCTACTCTACTCCTATTCACACTGTTGCACTAAGATGGAATTGTAAGAACTCCGTACAAGCGAAGAAATTTCCCAAAAATTTTGCAATAAAGTTGCGCTCATGTTAGACAAATTTAACCCCTGCGCCACACAACAACATCTACAATAATGTTACATACGTCGAGATGATTTTAAACTCATTAATATAAGGTAATGGATGTTTTTGAAGTGATGCTTACATCTGAAATTTGATAGATCAGGGTTCAAAAAGTGTCTTGAAAAACATTTTCCATAATTCGCATTCTGTTCGTAGAACTCATAGAAGATTTTTTGATTTTTTGGTGCGTATGGTCCAAGAAAACAGTAGCCATTTAATTAATTTTAATATTTTATTCCAACATTAACATGGCATTTAGAGTACGTCCGAAAGTGAGCTTGAGGGTATACTAACGAGCATTCATAGCGAGACGCTTGTTACGGCTGAAGGTTTGAAAGGGCAGAATTCTACTGGCAATTTGAATGGAGCACTGGTGGTGGAAATAGTGATAAAAGAAAGTGAGACAGGAGACATTACGTCGGTTTTCGGGGGTGTCAATTGGGTGACTAATACTAGTACCATCTATCAGTTTTACCGCACGATTTTGAATCCTATCTAGCAGGTGCATAGATGTTATAGGAGTACAATGCCCCTATCTGGCCAGGTGCTCCTAGACCTTCTCCGCCAATTATATAGGAATCGAGTGTCGTGGGGTGCGCATCGTTTTCTCAACTTAAGAGCTTATATCAAGTATCATATAATTCACTATTAAATCACTAAAATGAAGTGTTCAGTTTGCCAAGACAAAATAAATCGCGGTGACGCAATTAAAGTCGATTGTGACGATTGCAAACTCTTTTTTCATGGTCCCTGTGTGAATATCCAACTAGCCGACATTGACTATACTCGTATATTCACAAACAATTTTAAATATCATTGTGACAAGTGCAGTGCTTTGCGGCCTTTGTCTCTACAACAACAACCTGTAGTTAAACCATCGACATCAGCTGCAGCAGCAAAACATCAACAGTCTGGCGAAATGCAGCAAAAGTCTACAACAACAACAAAACAGCAAGCAAAACCGTGCATCAGGAAGAATCAGCGTACAACATCTCCGTTAGACCAACACCAATATACTAACTCGCTCTCCCAGACGCACAGAAGTTCAATAACCAACCCTTCAGCTGTTATATGATGAATTCATTTGCTTAAAGAACAAAATTGATAGTGAACTTCTCGACTTAGTCAGGCAGTTGAAAGAGGAGAACAGCTCTCTGCGATCGAAGGTTGTGAGCCTGGAAACAGCTGGAGAACTTCGTCGAGATTGTAGGTGTGCCAGGCGTGAATAATTCCAACGCAAAGGAGAGTGTACAAAAAATTGTTAATGATGCTTTGAAACTTTCAGAGGAAATCAGAAATTGCTACGTGAAACGAATTAAGAAAAAAAATTCTTCGTCTCCCAATTCCAGTGCATCACACAATGACGTCATATGTGTTCATCTCACTTCACTTGAAGCTAAGCAGAAAATAATGCAATCTAAAAGAGTTGCGAAGAAGAAACTTAATACATCTATTTTTGTCGAAGGCAGTAAGAATAATATTTACATTAACCATCGTTTTACTAAATATACTAGGGCACTCTTCATGGCAGCGAAAAAATGCAAAATAGAGAATAAATTTAAATACTTGTGGTTTCAAAATTCTCAAATATTGTTGAGAAAGGTCGATAATGGTGAGGTTGTTGTTATTAAATCGTTTGATGATCTAGCAGCAATCTAATATCAACAACATGGATGATATTTTTGATATCACAAATAACAACCTCACTACTGAAACCTTTAGTTCCATTTGTTGTAGAGTTTTCCAATGTATTTCAAATAATCACTCTTCTTTCGTTGTGCATCAGAATATTCGTAGTTTGCGTGCAAACTTTGATTTACTTGTTGCAAATCTTGAAGCCTTTGAATTTCTGCCTGAAATCATATTTGTTTCCGAAATTTGGATTTATTCCAATAAAATTGATGAACAATTTTGCGAATATTTTCTGCGAATCCTAATGATTCCTATTCTGCAGGTGGAGTAGGAGTTTTTGTAAGGGATTCGTTTTATGGCGATATTAAATATATTAAACTTTTAAGTGTAGACATCATACAAGTTTCCTTTCTGATTTTCTGGGCATTCAACGAGCAGATAATCTAGTCATTCTAGGTGATATTAACTTAGATATTTTAGTTTCCAACCCTTTTCCAGATTTTTACCTTGGAATGATGGCAGAACATGGACTCATTTCTTTTATAAATGATATCACTAGACCATCTTCGGGCACATGTCTCGACCATGTATTTGGTCGATTTAATTTTATTCCTTCTAATAATGTTTTTGGTGTTAACCTTGATCTTGGCATAACCGACCATTGCATGACTGGCCTTCTTCTTGAAGGAATCTCAATCAAACAAAAAAAAGGTACTTCTCGTCTAAATGTGCCTAAAATGGATTTCCTTGATTTGAATAATAAACTGCGTTTTGAAGATTGGGCTGAAGTTTATAGTATAGACAATGTTTCGTTAGCTTATGACGCATTTCTAAGAAAATTCCAAAAACATATTATTTCTTCTAGCTTTACTGTTGTGCACAAAAAATCGAATACTACACCTAAACCTTGGATCAATTACTCGCTACTCAAGAAAATAAGGCTGAGGCACAAACTTCAAAAGAAATGTGCTAAAAATCCACTAAATTCAAATCGAAAAACTCGTCTCGTTCATATAGGCAAACAAGTTAATAGGGAAATTCGCAGTTGCCGTGATATCTACTTTCAGAACAGGATAAGGATGGCGAATGAAAATCGGAATAAAGAATGGCAAGTAATTAATAACACTGCCGGTCGTAATACTTTTGATACATGTAAATCGATCACGTTAGAAAGCGGAAGTTCAACTATTTCGGATCCTACAGCCGTAGCTAATGTATTTAGTTCTTATTTTGACACAGTTGGTCAGTCATCTTCTCCGTGTTACTTGTCCTCTTCTAGTTCCTTCTGCACAGAGTCCGATGATCTGGAGAATTTCATCAGAAATAGCTTCTTTTTTCAGGCAATATCGGGCAGTGAACTTCTCAAAGTAATAAACACCTTAAGGAATTCGGGTTCCTGTGGCAGCGATGAAATATCCAATTTAGTGCTAAAAAGAACTGCGTTAAATATCGTAGATATTTTAGCTCATCTATTTAACTTAAGTACCATTTCAAGGATATTCCCTGATCAATTAACATGTGCAATAGTGATATCTCTATTCAAAAAAGGCGATAGGAGTGACAAAGCGAATTATAGACCCATATCATTATTATCTTCTATCTCTAAAGTATTTGAGAAAACAATTAAGGTACGTATTTTGTCATACCTTAGCAGAATTAAATTCTTTAGCCCAATGCAGTATTAGAGCAGGGCTAAAGAAGATTTAGAGCAAGTCATTCTATTGAGGAGGCATTGTTAAATTACTGTTCCGTAATTCTCGAGGGACTGGATTAGAAAAAGAGTTGTGCAGGTATTTTTGTTGATATTAAAAAAGCTTTCGACATGGTAAACCACAGCATTCTCCAAGACAAAATTTTTAAAGTGGGTTTTCGCAGTTTTATGTTTTAATGGTCTGAGTCCTATCTAAAGGATAGAACTCAAATAGTCAAAATTGGAAACTGTGTAAGCAATTCCAGTGTAACTAATCTAGGTGTACCTCAAGGATCTGTGCTTGGCCCAATACTGTTTGTGTAAAATCGCAGCATTTGCAGATGACCTTGGAATTGCTTACACCTCGGCCAGCCCATTGAATTTAATTGCAAACATAAACAATGATGTCCACTTATTGAGGTATTGGTTTGCTACACATAAATTAGTGATTAGCAATAAAACTAGGTTAATGTACTTTAGCATAGGTACGCAAGTACCGCCTGACCTGGATGTGATATTTCATGCACCTGATTGCGCTAGGTTTTCGTTAATTAATGATACGTTGTCTGAGCAAAGGTTTACACACTACAATTACGAAGTTGGCTGTAGTGGAGATTGTTTTAAAATTGCGAGTGTTGTGGACTATAAATACCTAGGAGTTATTATTGACCAAAATATGAGTTGGTCCCAACACATTACCAATTTAAGACAGTGCCTTCTATCATCTATTCGTTGTTTGTATCGTCTCAAGAATTTCTTTTCTATCAATACATTGAACATTTTTTACTACGGCCTATTTCACTCGAAATTGCAGTATGGCATTGGCTGCTGGGGAGGTGCCTATCGCACAAAATTTCAGCAGCTAGTTGTTCTCCAAAAATGTGCTGTAAGACACATGTGCAAAGTTAATCGATTAACACATTCTATGGATTTGTTTAATACCGTGAAAATACTGCCTGTGAGGCAATTATATTTTTTCAAAGTTTTAAAAATCTTTTCTATAGGAGGAGGATATCTTCAAAGTCCTACCTCTGATATGCATCACTTGCGTAGCCACACTAGTCATGTTGTTAGTATCCCTACGTTTCGCACTACATGTTTCAAAAACTTTTATACGATTGTCTCTTGTAAGTTTTTTAATATACTCCCTGAAGGAATTCGAATCATAAAGAATTTATTCTCATTTTTAAAAAGTGTTAGGTCATGGCTTCTTATATTTGATCACAACGAAATTGAAGTTTTGTTACGCTCTATTATTTAGATCTCTATTACTATCTGAATCTATAAAAAAATAGCTTAATATGAATTTTGTACACCCCACTATATTTGAAGTATTTATTTTTAATTTATATTTAATTTCTATTTTTTCTTAAATATAAAATGTAACTGCTATTCTCTTTTGTTCTTGCTAGTAGCTATATATACTGAAATTTCGATTGTTTTATATTATTATATTTTAAGAGAATGAGAAATAAACAAATAAATAAAACACAAATAAAATAATTTTGGGCGGACGGTACCAATGAAAATGTTCACCATTACTGATTGGTGTTTCCAATCCTTCCAGTTCCTCCAATAATTCGATGGATACATTGGCTTTTGAGAGAATATTATGGAGAACAACGCACGCGTTTATAATTTTTCCCGCCTCTACACGATCAAAACTAATTATTTTGTGGGAAGAAAGACAACGAAATCTGCTTTTTAAAATTCCGATACAGCGTTCTACCATACATCTCGTGGTTTTATGAGGAACATTGTACTTTCCATTGCTCTATTGAAGGTTGTCTTACATGGTGTCATTAACCATGGTTGCAGTGGAAATCCACTATCTCCAAGCAGATAAAAATTCCTTTTTCCTTCCACATACTTTGCTTTGAAAAATTCTTGCATAGCCAAGCGGCGCCAAATGTAAACATCGTGTGAGGTGCCTGGAAACTTTGCATTCGCATAACGAATTAAGTATTTCGAGTCACACACTAAAAGCACATTTATGGAATGACCTCCTTTCCGACAATAATAAGCGGATTCAAGGTGATGCTTTGGAGCAGTTATCTTAATGTGAGTTCCATCTATAAGACCCACAATCCCGGGGAAAGATGCTATATTGTAAAACTCTACTTTAATTGCGGCTTGCTCTTCCTCGTCTGGAAATATAACATATCCATGTGCTATTTCATTTAGAATTTCTGCTACTTCATGGATACAGCGATGAACTGATGGTTGAGACATACACGCCACAAAATCTTGTCCAAGTGCTCGTTGATAGTTTTCTGTGGCAAAATATCGCAAAGCACAAAGAAAACGAGTAGTAACACTAATTGCAGATTGCCGCTCATTTATATAAAAACTATGTTTAATTTTTTCCAGAAATTCCAAAAATAAATGAGAGAAGCACTCTCTTCACAATTATTGTGTTGAAAAGAAGAAATAATCAAAATTACGCTTGTGATGTAATTGATTTAAATATGAAAGGAAGTGGAGAAAGTTCAGCCGTTTTATAAATATCATTTTCCAGTGAGCAGATAAGTAGCATGCGCTTCCAGACTCTCTTTGCGCAGCTTTAAAATTGCACGGTGATTTGAAACGGACTGTATTGATAAGACATTAGAAAGATTACCACGAAGATTTTAACATGAAATTAAAAGAAAATTAGTCTACAAGTAATTGAACTAGGGCTCTGACCATTATTGTCAGAAATATAGTGTAATCTTGCGGATTATGAATGAAGTTCTTTTAAATGTATCCTAACTAAATTTCCTTCGCCCAAGTTATGTTGAGCAATTAGCCTGTTGACTTTTTAAAAAGAAATAATAAAAATTCCACAATCACCGATAGAGAAATTATTTTGTCTTTATGGATTCAGAGTTGCCTAAAAAAACTTACAGAAATTAATCTTAATCCAGATATGCTTATGCCCATGTCTGACCTTGATGCAGTGGGAGTGCGGTGCACCTCGCATTGTATCAAATTCAGCGTTTGGGAAAATGCAACTTTATGCTTTCCCAAATGTAAGCAACAAATTATTATTTCTCCGGAAACTGATTCCGGGAAGTATGTTTGCTTTGGAAGTGGTTGTTGGTGTGCAAAAATGGCCCACGGGCCGAACAGATCTGATGGGTGTCGTTTCAGGTTACTTGACCCAGACCCTGATTTGATTCCCTACCATGCAAAAAACAAAAAACCTACCAGGCATCCCTTCATAACTATCCTGACCTACCGTTAATATCAAACAATAAAAATCCAAGATTTGTTATAATCATCTCAAAGAACAAAGACAAACCAGTATCATACCTAAGCCCTTTTCTTCTGAAAAAGGCAATAGATAACATTAGCACAGAATATGAAAAAATTACTTTGCTTCGTGATGGTACTCTTCTTATTATGACCAAATCGCAAAAAATCGCAGCTAAATTTACTAAAATTAATAACTTAGCTAACGTGTGCCCAGTAGAAGTAAAGCTCTATGATCGCCTCAATTTATCTAAAGGAATTGGATACGCTCCATGTCTTATTAACGTTAGTGAAACCGAAATCGTCAATGAAATGAAAAATCAAGGTGTCACAGAGGTATATAAATTTATGAAAACTTATGACAAAGGTAAGCAAAAACCATCTGCATTAATATTGTTTACTTTTGACCTATTCAATCCCCCCAAATTCATCGAAATTGGTTTCTACAATGCCAAAGCTACGGAATATATTCCTCATCCCATGCGCTGCAAAAATTGTCAACTGCTTGGCCACACAGCAATCCAAAATGCGACTCCTGCAGTCTCCATCCACACACTCCAGGAATATGCTCACGGGTCATGTGCGCTAACTGTTCCCTCTCTCTTCCATCTTCATCAAAAATCTGCCCAAGTTACAAACAGGCGAAAGAAATCCTCATTATCAAGACCACCAATAAATGCACCATGAGAGAAGCTAGACGCATTTACAAAGATCGTAATCCCTCTCAAATCCTAACCCCATCCGTTACATTCGCGGAAGAACTCAAACAAAATAAAACCACCCAAAAAAACATACAAGAATCATCTCAAACCAAAACGATCTCTCCTGATCCGACACCTGATAAACCAATACAACACATGCACATAGGAAAAAATGAAAAATTACCTCAAAGCTATCCCACTTCAAAGCAAAGCAATTCTGTCAACTCCAACGAATCATACTCTCTCACTGACTCAACTTTATCTTATTCTCACTCTCTACCTGAAAACTCTCCAGCAAAAGCTCAAACCTCATCATTCACCTAGAACACATCTTCAAATTCAACTCAATCTTCACACACCCACTCACTTTCTATTCCAGAGAACACTCCTTTACCATCCAGCTCGAACTCCAATACCAAAAAAAACTAATCAAACCTCTACCAACCCATCTTACCACAACAAACAACACTCGATATTAAAAATGCTAAGCTAAATGAGTCTCTAAAAATAAATGACAATGTCGTTATATAAAAACACACTTTATCCAAAATACCAACTTTGCGACTCGGAGTTTGAATCATTTGGGCTCCGCAGGGAGCTTAGATGCTTAACTTCTGGATCGCTAAGCCAAAACCTTAACAACCAAAATCTGACTAACCCCATGTATCTACAACAAATACAACTCTCTCAAACAACAAATATAACCATTTCTAAACACACTTTTCCTGCTTCACACAGAAAAAGGTCGTGTATTCAGTGTATCCCAAAAAATACGGCTCTCAGTATTCTTCAATGGAATATGATAGGTCTGTTAAATAACTTTGATGAGCGAAGTATTTTAATTAAGGAGCAGATGCCAAGCATTATATCGCTAGAAGAGACACATTGTCCATTTAATTTCACTCCTACTATTCCGAAAGGCTACATCGGTGACTTCAAAAACCTCCCCAATAATACGACATCAAGCACATAGATTCCGACCCCTCAATTCTAGTATTCTAGCACTGGCTCTAGAAACACAAGTTCAACCAAAAATAACTTATATTGGCTTATATATCCACACGGACCACACTTTTTGTAAAGATGATCTTGATAATATCATCAATCAAACTGAATCTCCCAGGATCCTTGGAGGGTACGTCAATGCGTGGAGTACGCTTTGGGGGTCCCCTTGAAACAGGGGTAAAATTTGCGAAGACTCCTACTTAACTCGAATCTCTCACTCTTAAACGATGGCTCACCAACCCACCTTTCAACACACCTTTCACACACTGACCCATGTCAACATTACCTGCTGTTCATCTGAGCTATTTCCAAAAACCACCTGGAAAACTTTGGATGATCTTCGCAATAGCGACCATTTTCCCATCATTACCTCTATAAAACTGGGTTACACCCCTAAAGACAATCCCCCGAGCGCGAAATTCAAAACAGATATGGCTAATTGGTCAGTCTTTAGGAGAGTAGCTACTGATTACTTATCGCGTAAACAACCCTCATCAAACATCAACAAAGAAGCCGCATTAATTCAGAAAGCTATCAGAACTGCTGCAAATTCCTCAATCCCTCAATCGGTCCCAACAAATAAATCACGGCTGAAACGCATTCTCCCTTGGTGGAATTCTGAACTTTCGAAGCTGCGTAAAGTAAAAATGAAAGCACTGAAAGAATTGCAAAAAACTCCCTCTCAATCAAACTTGATTATTTATAAAAAGGCAAATGCAAAGTTTAGACGACAGCTTAAAGATAGCAAGGCGAAGAGCTTCGTAGAGTTTACTTCTAGCATAAACCCTAATTTTTCGTCCTCCAAAATTTGGCAAAATATTCGTAGACTTACTGGCAACTCCAGCTCCCTTACCATACCAAGCATTAAATCCCCAACTGAAATTATTGTAGATCCAGTACGAATATGCAATTTTTTTTGCTCAAACGTGGTCAGAGCTTTCAAAAGACCAACATTTTCACGCTATCTTTAAAGCCAAAAAAAATGAATTCCTTAATTATTCCCCCTGCGAACCCAGAAAGTATCCCAGCGCCCAGCGGATAGAAGAAGCTATTTCTATGATTGAATTTGAAGAATGTTTAAATAAAGCCAAAGGTAAAACACCTGGAAGAGACAGAATCTGTTACCCAATGCTTAAAAATTTGTCGCCAGATGTAAAAGCAAGACTTATAGGACTGTATAACAACATACTTGACACCGCGGTCATTCCACAAAATTGGAAAACTGCAACATTACTTCCCATCCCTAAGTCAATGAAAGATACAAATTCCATTGAAGGATATCGTCCTATATCTCTCATCCCCTGTATATCTAAGATTCTAGAGAAGATTGTAGCGAAGCGTCTCCTCTGGTATATTGAAACGAAAAAATTAATCCCTTCGAACCAAGTAGCTTTTAAACCCAACAGAGTATGCGCGGATGCTCACCTTCATTTAGATTATTATATTTCAAAAGCACTATTCTCAAAAAATCATGTCTCTGTACTATCATTGGACTTCGAAAAAGCATTCGATAGAATAGGTATGCATATTGTTTTAAGTAAACTAAAAATATGGGGTATTGGAAAAAAGATATTTGGTTATGTTAAATCATTTTTAACCAATAGAAAATTCTTCACGAAAGCCAACAATATTTTTTCCAACGCCTATCCGTTAGACAATGGGATACCTCAAGGATCACCATTGTCGGTAGTTTTGTTTATAATCGCCTTCGATAACATTTCCACGATTCTAAATAAGTATACACTTCTAGATAGTTGTCTTTATGCAGACGATATTTATATTTTAAGCAAAACAAATGATTCAAATGTATGTAAAAATCTCTTAAGTAACGCAATAAACGACATTTTTGTATGGTCGAATAATTCCGGAGCTAAACTTTCATTAAATAAATATAAACTACTGCATGTTTGTCGTAAACTTCATTGTCCAGAACTTACTCTAAGTATCCATAATGTACAAATTGCAAATGTTAAAAACTTAAATATCCTAGGATTAATCTTTAATAATCGTTATAATTGGAATCAACACTGTTTATATCTTAAGAAATCACTAGCTGCGAGAGTCAATATTATTAAGTACTTAGGTAGTAAGAAAAGTCATGTACATATCCCATTTCATCTATAACCAAGATGCTAGTTCTAAGTAAGATTTATTATGGAATTTATATTTATGGCAATTATCCGAAATCAACTCTTAAAATAATAAAACCAACTTACCGCCAAGCAGCAAGGACAAGCATTAACGCTTTCCCTACAACACCAGTTAAAAATATTCTGGCAGCAGCAGGACTTCCGACAGTTGAACAACGAATCAATGAAATAATCTCAAAACTAGTTGCGAAGTTGGCCTTTTCCAAAAATTCGGTTATTGATAAAGACATTCAACAATCTATAGGCCACAAACGCAAAAAACGGATCCCGTCTGGAATAAGTACCATCCTCAATAATGCTTAGCAAATGGATCTCCCGATCAAAAGGACACGTAGCACGGCCGCATCTTTCCCTTCATGGCATATAAAATCTGACCCCTTCATAATGACTCTGGCACAGTTAGTTTTTTTAGTTTTATATGCATTTTATTTTCTTAACACTAACTCTTACATTCTAACAAAAAATGCTTAAATGCTAGCTTACAATTACTTAATAATCTTATACTAACTTACTGGCCCCACACAGGCACTCTAAGCTACTCTAAATTCTTATAACTATGTCTTTCGACTTCATTTACATTTTCTTAAAACTATTTATTTTGTATACTTAAAGCTAAGAAAAAAATTTGTTAACAAAACTTAGCATATGGACATAATTTTTTATTTTTAATAAAAACTTAGTATCTAACTTAAAATAAACCTTAGCCTACCTAAACTAACTGTACAATACACACATAAACACACAAAGACGTTATACACAATCATATACATATATCAGTATACACCTTTGTATACACTGATATATGCATATGTTTCTTAAATGCTAACCTAAACCTATGTAAGCCGGCCATCGCTGTTTACAGAGAAAACAGATTGGTCAGCTCTGCCTCATTAGTGAGGCTGGTCCGTAATTGACGGAAACGACGACGAATCATCTTCTCCATCATTCAACCACCAGAAATGCTGGTGCTGCCGAACGACATCCCTCTTATCGCGATTCCCCACCGCCCTACTGAACCTGAGGCGATCCACACTGCCGTGTGCGACCTCTCTGTCGTAGTTGAGTCGCCTGTCCCCAGCTGTCCGAGCGACGTGGAAGATTAACGGCACCGCTGATCTATCCTGGATCAACCCTTTATGATCTAGGTAGAGGAATGCTTCCGGTGGAACGAAGCCGTCAAAGCGCACACTCTCGTGGTAAAGGTAATTGGGGTAGTAAGCCCCAGATATCAGGTTATTTGTCGACGTCATTGCTCTTGCAATGTGCCTTCGAGTCAGCTTAATTACGAAGTTGTCCACTCGTATTAGGTTCGCCCTGTTGTAAAGGACCTCATTAGCATAAAATTTTTTGTACTCCGACTCTGGTGTTCTATACAAGCGAAGACAGGCCCTAAGGCAAGCCCTCTCAAACACCCGAATCTTTTCCATTAAGCTTGCTCGTACATTGAACCACACGGGACAACCAAATACCAGCATGGGCCTGATAATGTAGCAGATTACCTTTACCCTCGCATCGAGTTGGCTGCTATAAAACAGTCTCTTTGTAAGGGCAAAGGCACCTTTAGCTCTGGCCAGAGCAGCATCCACATTTTTGCCAAAATATAGAAACTGATCTAGCCAGATGCCAAGGTATCTGACTACATTTCGACAGGCAAGAGGCTGTCCGTGTTGTCCAATAATTGAGAACTTTCTCCAATTTTTTCTGGTATCCCTTGAGGCCCTAGACAACGGCGTCCTAAAGAGAATGGTTTCCGACTTCTGAAAGTTGATTTTCAACTTCCAGTCATCGCAAAATCGTCTTATCTTATCGAAGTCACGCTGCAAGAGAGTATTAATGACCTCGATTTTTGGACCTGTTCTGTACGCTATCAAATCGTCTGCGTACGCAATAGTATGGGGAAGTGAACCTATCAAGTCGCTTGTAAAAATGTTGAATAGGATCGGCGAATTGACCGCGCCTTGCTGAAGACCATTTTTAATTTGAAATATTCCAACAGAAGTCACATCACCATTCTTCACGATGAACTGTCTGTTGGTTAGCATATTATAAAGAATGTACAAGAGTGGTTTACTGATCCCCAGCCCAGTCAGCTTATAGAAAAGACCCTCTAACCATACGGTGTCGAAGGCCTTCTCCAAGTCAACAAGGCAGGCACCAGTGCATTGTTTTTTGCCTTTATTCCATTGGATATCAGAAACCAGTTTAGACGCGGCATGTGAGATATCATGTCCCGCCTTAAAACCGAATTGATTATCCGGAACTATATGTTTGTCCTCAACCCACCTAGACAGAGCTCTATTGATTACCTTTTCAAAAACCTTACTGATATTCGGAAGGAGACTTATCGACCGGAGATTCGCCGGATTGGATATATCCTTCCCCTTTTTGGGAATAGGTTGAACCACCGCCGTTTTCCAATGCGCTGGATAATGTGCATTATTCATTGCATTATTAAACAGGGTGGTGTAAATGTCCACCGCTTCTAGAGGAAGATGTCGAAGCACGATGTTCGGAATACCATCGGTCCCCACCGATTTCTTAGCCCTGATTGTGTCGAAGATCTCATGGAGTCCTGCCTTCGAAATGAACGGGGGTAGGCCACCCTCTCTGGCAATGACGTTATTTGCCATATTTTCGTCGCTAAACCGGGTGAAACCAGAGCCCTCGGATCGCCAGTTCCCCATTTCATTTCGAATGCAGAAGTCGTGCACCAAGACGCGATTCTCCAGGTCGTAATTAGGGCCAATGTTATCAATGGCCTTGTATACTTCCTGGAAAGTCGCCCCTATGGCCTCAACCTTCTCCTGTGGATCCTCGATCACAAAAAAGTCGTCATCAGCGGCCTCACTTGGATCAATGCCTGCTATTGTCAGTAATCGTTCGTTGTCTGTTGTCCGGGCTATTTTAAGACACTGAAGGTCGTTTTGATTTCTTCTCCGAAATAGTTTATTTATTTGCGGAAACATATTCGGGTTGCTGGTGTTTACAGCCCGAACCTTGTTGTTCCAATACAAACTTACAGAAATTCTGTAATTTTCTTTTATTAGCGTTTGAATATTTTTAATCGACGACTTCAATGTCCTAATCTCCGGGTCTTGTCGGTCAGTTAACTGTCTGTACAAGTTTTTAAGTCTGGTCAGAAGTCTACTTTTCTGTCGGTGCAGTGCGTCAATAGTAGGATTGCGGAACAGGTCTTCGTTAGTCGTACGTCGATACCGCGGTATTGTAGTGTCCATAGTTTGTTTAATTGTCTCGTCCATTTGTTTTAGGTAATTGTCGATCTCCTCGTTTGACAAATTCCTATTGGACGGTGGGTGGAGCGTGTTCGAGGAGAGCGCTCTAGTCAAGGTTGCGGAGAAGCGTGTCCATCGAGTCTTACTGTAGTTGTAAGAATATCTTTGGACAAACTCCTCCAATTCCGCAATTTCGTTGGGAACTGTAATTTCGGTGCTAAAACCGCAATGGTCGCTGTCATACACGAATGTGCGCAGACAGTTTAATGTTTGTAAATTCGTACCTGTCAGTCGTATACGTTCGTCGTACAGCAGTAGATCCAAATAAGACCCGCCTCTGGGAAACGACGGGCTATCTGTCGCTTTAAGACCGAGTCTGTACATGACATCGTGCTGACCCCACCAATCGAGTAGTAGGTTCCCTCTAGTATTTGGCAAATTATTTCCCCAATCTCTATGTCTAGCGTTGAAATCCCCGCCGATTATAAAATAATTCTCCCCCGATTCCAGCCTCAGAAGTCGAAAAAGCGTATCGAGCTCTGTAATGAATAGGGTGGATTGTGAAGCCTCAGGTGCGTAAACAGAGGCCAAGTACAGCCGCTTTCCACTGCGGAGCGGGATGTAAACGACGACTGCCTCCAACACCCGGAACCTGCGCAACACCCCCTTGTACACTCTGTGAAATTTTATACCCTCTTTAATGAAGATCGCGACACCGCCTCCACGTTTGGATCTGGGCCGGTTTCTTCTTCTAACAATATAATTATTGTACTCCAGTTTGTGCTTATCGGTTAGCTTGGTTTCGCTAGCGAAAAGCACATCAGGAGTTTGGTCTTGTAGCAATTTAAACATCGCGGCTCTTCGTTCGATCCTAATCAATGAATTCACATTCACCGCAAGGACCTTCAAAGTTTGCTCCACCATGTGCGTACCCATTACGGCATGTGTTGCGTTAGGCCCGGCAGCAACGCGTAGATCTGGTCCACCCGCTTGGCCTGTTCTTGAACCTGCTTTTGCAGCTGAGCCATCTGCCCTTGGATTGCGAGCAAGATGGCTAGCATGTTGGGTGCAGCTTCCGTTGTTCTCGGCATCGGAGCCGAAGAAGCAACAGTCGCTTGCTGTACCGTAGCCCCCCTACCTGACGCCATTTGGGCGTAGGAAATTTGGGGCGTGACGGCTGGTGTTTGAAACCTCACCGGTGAACGTTTGACCTCCACCTTCTGCTGCCGAGCCAATTTTGCTTTTTTAATTTCGGTGAACTTAGGACAACCCCGATAGTTTGCGGTGTGTCCCACGTTCCCACATAATACGCACGAGAGCTGCGACCTATCGGATGCTCCGTCAACACCCAGAGCACACTCCTCGGAACTGTGGTTCTTTGCGCACTTCACGCATCGAGGCTGCATTTGGCAGTTCGACGCGGCGTGCCCGAACCTCTGGCAGCGAACGCATTGTATAACGCCATCGCTCCTTTTTAATTTTTCCCAGTGAACCACCTGGTAGTCTAGGACATTGATACTCCTTAGACTATCCAGACGACTTTCGGGACTGAGCTGCACCAAGAAGAACGGCAGACTCCGTTTCTCCCGCCTAGCTCTGGCTGTGGTAAACGGCTTTACCCCCACAAACTTGAGTCCTTCGCACTCCTTCTCTTTGAGCAGTGCTAGGATCTCCTCAGGATCAGAAGACGGTTCCAACCCCTTCAACAGCATCGATTGCCGCTTTTCACACTTCGGTGTGTATGAGTAGTGCTCCGTCGTCGTTTCCTTTAGGAGCTCTTTCACTTTCGCGTAGCCCTCCACTGTATTACAGTGGATGGCATGGCGATCGTTCCCCAATCTCTTAATATTGAAATTATTACCAATGACCAACTTACACAGGTCCTTGGTTGCAATTACCTCCAATTTATAGGTGTTGATAGGAGGCACCTTCTCCTTCTTCTTCGTCTGCTGCTGCTGTTGTTGTTGTTTTTGTTGTTGTTGCTGCTGCTGCTGTTTTAGCTGTTGCCGTTGTTGTGGCTGCTCTTGTTGTTGTTGTTTCTTTTGTTTTGCTTTTTGTTGTTGTAGCACTTGTGCCGACTGTATTTTTTGTTGCGACTGCTTTTGAGCAAGCTGCGACTGCTGTTGTTGTTGGGATAGCTCATGCTCTTCCCTCTTCCTTCTGACCATTTGCCGCTCTTTAATGGCCTGTAAACCTTGCTGCAGCATTTTGATGCTGTTACTTATGGACAAGATTTCCTCCTCTTCATCGTCCGATTCGCTTGCTGCCAATGAAGCGAAATTGTTTAATACCCTCAATCCACCAAGCTTTTCAGTGGACGTTGGCAGGGTGGGACGCTGTAACGAGTTAGAGGTTGGCTTTAGCTTCCTCTTTCTCTTTGCTTTTGGCGTTTGGCTCGAACCACTCGAAGCCTCGCCTGGTAACTCCGCAGATCCCGCTATTAGCATAGCGGACCGCTCTCCACAATCCATCACGTCGGTTTGTATTATGTAAACACTTTTTAATAAATTGTCTTTTTAAATGAATTAAAAAAAAAAAAAAAACTTCGCAGAGGCTGGGAAGCGAACCCAGAACCCCGAGATTTATTGTCCGGGTCTCTACCACTTCGGCTACTGAACACTTGAAAATTCGTTGTTTAACACTGTATTTATTTTTTTTTTTTCCACACTTTTAAAGTCGAACAAGAAATGCGTAATGCGTGTGATCTCCGTTGAGGTCTATGAACGACTCCATGACTCTGGCACAATACATCAAAACAAACACCAGCAACGTATTATATTGCTCATTATTCTCAGAAATCTCATCAGAACTCAAAAATAAAGGATGGAGATTTATTTTCACTGATGGATCTAAATCACACGACAGTACCTCATTTGCTGTCACACTTGAAGATGGTTCTATATTGAGCATTGGTATTCTCCCTGATACCTCATCAATATTTACAGCAGAAGCCTTTGCTATCCTACAAGCGACCAAGACAACAACGAGCCGCAGAGGAAAATTTGTTATATGCTCAGACAGTATATCAGTTTTAAAGGCAATTAGTAACCCAAACAACAATTAGCAACTTACGAGTATATCTGAAATAAGAAATTAAATAATTATGATGCCAAATAAAATAAAATTGATGTGGACCCCTGGCCATGTTAATATTCCAGGAAATGAGGAAGCCGAGCTCTGCAAAAGAATCACCAGTCTACAAATTTAATATATTCACCAAAAAAGACCTTAAAAGAAATATACATACATTTTCAAGAATAAGACAGCAAGTCGAATGGAGCCTATATCACCATCATTATAAGAAAATTAACGTCGATAAATCCCACCCACGTTATCCTACAAACGTATCAAAAATCAAAATCTCCAACTTCGTCCGATTAAGACGATTAAGGCCATACCGCAGCTACTCACCAACATCTGTTAAATAAAAATAATCCTCCAATTTGCAACATTTGCAATGTAGCTATTAATATCACTCACATATTAGAAAATTGCAAAATACTAAAACATATCATAAAATCTATTTTCAAAAATGTTTCGATCTATGATATACTTAAGAATCCTAATCCTATAAATATCGAAAATATTAAAAAATTTCTCTCTTATCTAAATATAAATATTTAAGTTTAACTAATTAGAGCCAATTATCTCCGCAGCTAGGCTCTTTAATTTTTATATCATCTTGTAATTTTAATTAACAAGTAATTAAAATAATAACGATAACGATAATAATAATAATAATAATATTTGTGTAAGGTGAAACTTTTTCAAACGAACATTTTTTTGTAGCATTTTTATTTATAATTATAGTGCGGATGTCACATGCGACTTCAAATTATTTTTAAAATCAATGCATGCAGTATGCAGCAAAACTCTTCATTCCCAAACATCTTTTATCTTTGTCGAAAGAAATTATCTTTATTGCTTCCAACAGATCTGTTTCTTTGTCTTTAGTTGTTCAATAATTCTATAGGGTCCGCAATCTAACATTTTTTTTTTCAACTAGTGCTTATTTCGTGAACGGTAACACTTACCTCATGTCTGATTTGACAGATACTCGTAATTAGTTTTATCCTTCCGCTGAACGAATATGGTTGTGTATACGCTTGAACAACGCTTCGCTAAGTGGGCCTGCGATCGACTTAGAGAACATGCCGATTTTGCCAAAAAAATCATCTTTTCAGATGAAGCTCATTTTGATCTTGGTGGGTATGTAAACAAGCAAAATTGTCGCATTTGGGGCACAGAAAACCCGCACGCATACATTGAAAAGCCGATACACCCAAAACGATTCACTGTTTGGTGAGGATTTTGGTCCAGAGGCATAATTGGGCCATTTTTCTTCGAAAATGAGCAAGGAGTGGCCGTTACAGTCAATGGCGATCGTTATCGGGCCATGTTGAACGAATTTTTGTTCACAAAAATTGAAGAGGAGGATATTGAAAACATTTGGTTTCAATAGCACGGCGCTACGTGCCACACAGCCGTAGCTACACTCGATGTTTTGCGCCCTGTTTTTGAAAATCGCATTATCAGCCGCAGAGCTGATGTCGTTTGGCCACCTCGGAGCTGCGATTTGACACCGTTGGACTATTATTTGTGAGGTGCCGTAAAAGATAAGTGTTACGCCGACAAGCCAGAGACAATTGACGCTTTAAAGGACAATATTCGTAAAGCCATTGGTGAAATACAGCTGCACACAATCGATAATGTGCTTAAAAATTGGACCAATAGTGTAGGCCAGCCGAGGCAGCCATTTGAATGAAATTATTTTCCGTTATTAACCGGAAGGATTGTACTTTCAAATAAAAAACGAAATTTCAGAAAATATTCAGTAGTTTTTTTTTTATAACATTTTCAAAAAAAAAAATTTATTGGCGGACCCTATATGTTAGCTCAATCTTTAAATTGGATCTGGTTCAGATATTGATAAAAAATTAATACGCTCACTAAACTTCACATTCGCTTGCTTTATTCAAAGAAATAGAAGAGCAAAAAAATGTCAAATGCGCTCTTTTTATAATAGACTTCAGTTCATGTAATTCAGCCATAGGAATATTAAACAGAAAGAAATGAATATACATAAGTGATAAGGATAAATAATAAATGCAATTCAGCTTAATGAATGTCAAATAAAAACAATGATACGAGATAAAGATAAATATAATAGAATTCAAGAAAGTAAAATATATAACATACATGTGTGACAAAGGTAAATATACATGATAAATCAGCTGATGAATGCTACCATAATAAATGAATCAGCAATACTGCCATGAGTGCATTGAGATTCCACATATCTGCCCCAGGACGATATTCAATGAATATCATGAAAGCTGTTCGACCGGCTCTCCTGAGTTGTTCCGCATAAGTTGGTAGATAACCTGTAAAGATAAGGCAAAGCACAATTGATTCTACAGTGACTGTTCCTTTGACGAATCTTACCAATTAGTTTCAATGGGCAATGGGCATAACTTGACAATAGGGAGCTTAATTATTCCATTTTGGTTCTTAGGCGTAACAACCCGCAACAAGTTATCAGCTCCAGGATGTACCTCTATAATTCGTTCGAATGACCATTGGTTACAGGGAAATCGTTCATCCTTTACCATATCGTTGACTTTCAAATCTGATTTGCGTTTCAACCACTTTGGCCGTTTCTGGAATCTCGATAGATATTCCCTACTCCATTGCCGCCAGAACTGCATCCCATAACCCTCCAAAGTTGGGCGACGAAGGTGGTATAAAATGCCAACGTACTTTTTGTTGCGCTAATTCCGGATAAACTTTGTCTATGAATCGTTGACAGGTATACCTATCCTCCTTAAGCTTTCTGTTGGCACGTATAAAATTAGTGCCCCAGTCGCTATATATGTCCTTACAAATATCTCTTCGTGCAATAAAACGTTTTAAGGCACTCACAAAAGCATTTGAGGTCAAGTCACCAACCAACTCTAAGTGAATAGCCTTTGCGACTCTACCCTTTGATGGTCGCACGTTGAAGGACCCAGCGTAGTCAACATCAGTAGAGGAAAATGCTCTCGCTGGAGAAACTTGTTCAGCCATCATTTGCGTGCATGGCTCTGGTTTGCTCTTGTAACAAACAATACAGCGATGGATTGCAAAACGCACCACATTACGCCCGTTCATAATCCAAAATCGTCTCCGGATGTGGTTTAAGGTAAGCGTCACTCCTCCATGCAAGGTGCTCACGTGACTATACTGTACAATTAAATTTCTAATCTGGTGTTTTGCAGGTAGGATGAGCGAGTGCCTTTGGTCCTTTGGAAGGAACGCGTGTTTCAACCTGCCACCGAGTCGTATTGTCCTTTCCTCTTTGTCAAAGAACGGATTAAGGGGGCGCAGAAGGCTATTTTCGGGTAATGACTTGTCTATGGATAATGCATTCCATTCAAGAGTAAATGTCTCACGTTGTACCAAACGAACTACAGAAATCAAAGCCGAATGCAGTTGTTCCGTTAAAAGCCTACCGCTTGTTTTATGCTCCACACTAGGACGACAGTTTTTCACAAAACGGAAGCAATACGTTACCATTCTTAGAACTTTGGAGAATGACGACCAATTCGTTAAAAGTAAATTTGGCTCCAAATCCTTGACGATGCCTGAGAATACCCTGACCTTTCTTTTTTCTTCTTCCACCTCCGAACAGATCATATTCAACGTTGATTTTGGCCACTTACTGATTTGCAACTTAAGAGAGGATGCACAATACCACCATAAATCGCAGTTGATTAGTTTGGATGGACTTATTCCACGACTGGAAACACGGCTATTATGGTTTCCTCCGTGATTTTTCTTATCCGGTTCGCAACGAAGGATTTCCATTTACTTGTATCCCAACGAATCCAGTTTAATGCTTGACGATCTTTAACAATTTTGTACCCAAGACTGCTCCGCACAACTCTGCACGAGGTATAGTTAACCTAGGCTTTACTGGATCCACCTATGGCTTTGCCATCAGAAAGTTAACTGTAACCTTCGCAGCTTCGTCCCAGATCCTCAAATAAGCAACTGCTGAATGCGCGGACTGAGATGCATCGCAAAATATATGCATTTCCATTGATCTTAAGTTCCCGTTGCTACCTATCCATCTGAGAATACGGACCTATGTAATGGTGGACAATTCTTCACCAAACCTTTTCTCAATATCGTCCGGTAACTTAGCGTCCCATCCGATTTTATTTAGCCATAATCTTTGTAATATAATTTTTGCCGATAAAACCACGAGGTTGGGCCACCCCAACGGATCAAACAATCGAGCGATATTTGATAAAATTTACCGCTTAGTTGGAGATTCAAGCGTAATTTCGAAACTAATTTTGAATTTAAATTGATCAGAGTTGGGATCCCAATACAGACCTAATGCCTTGATGGGGTTCGCTGATTTCAATTGCAGCATGCTTTGCAGATACCTGTGGTCAGAAGGAATTTCATTTAGAAGCGATGGATGATTACTTGCCCATTTCCTTAGTTCAAAGGACGCACTTCGTAACATGAGGATAATTTGCTTCTGCTTTTCTAATGCTCCTTCAATGGTATTGGATCCCGATAAAATATCATCCACTTACATCTGTTGGCTTATTATTTCGGCAGCCAAAGGAAAACGATTTTTCTCATCATGCGCCAACTAATCCATCGTGCGTATTGCTAAGTACGGAGCAGGCGCCGTTCCTAACATTACTGTTGAACAATAGTATTCCCGTATTGGTAGTGAAGGATCATCTCTCCAAAGGATGCGTTGGTATTGCGCGTCTTCTTCATGCATATCAATACGTCTAAACATTTTTTGAATGTCTGCCATAAAGACATATCTAAATAGACGCCAATTCGTTAAGACGGTGCTTAATTCTTTCTGTAGAACAGGCCAGGTGGCAAGAATGTCATTTAGAGACTTACCGTTTAAGGTTTTCATAGACGCATCGAATACGATTCGCAATTTTGTGCTCACTGATGACTCTCTTCAGACTGGGTGGTGAGGGAGGTAACAACACGTAAAACGTGATGCATCGGTCTGCGCAGTAATACAATGTTGATCTTCGTTGGTCGTGACAGGTTTCATTTGTCCTAGCTCTATGTATTCTCTGATGGATTCCATGTATTCTTCTCTCAAAGCCTTGTCCCTTAACAATGGTCATTTAGACTATCTATAACATTTAGAAAATGTTCGAATCGCCTTAAAGCTGCGGCCCTCGATCTTGCTATGAATTCTGTAGATACGACTTCAGTCCTTATTGGCAATCGCACCCGATATTTGCCAGATTCCAGGCGCTCAGTTGTGTCTCTATAGAGTTCTTCACACCACTGATTCTCATCTGGTTGTTTAATTGGTTCGATTATTTCCTCCGCTAAAAATATACCTTAAAAATGACTACAAGTTGAGACGTTCATTTTCTTTATGGGCAAAACACCAGCTACCTTGGGCACCACATACGCAACAACATCATAATTTTTTTGAGGATCTACCCTAGAACATTATAGTTACTTGCCGTGATCGTATAATCCATTAATATTAATGTTAGCCCTATCCCAATGAAGACCCAGCTGTTGCACAACTCGTTCGTTTACGAAGTCGTAATGCCCTAACGGACTGTAAGCTCTCCTCCGAAGACTTGATAGTAATGACTGCTGTTGGTAGAAGCACGTCTTACGATGTGATGTCTGAAAACCGATTGTCCTCCCGCTCTTCATATGTCGCCATGTGTGTTTCGCTTTAGTGAGGGCTAGAATGACAAGCTCCCGCTCAAGGTGGATTAAGGTGTGGTGTTTTCTTCCGCATGTCCCGCGATGGTTATATCCCAGACAGTTAAAGCATAGTTTAAATTTTGCACCCGTTGTTCGCCTGTCATTGGTGTTCATGTCTAAGAATTGCGGGCATTCTCGAACTGGATGTTCTGCCTTCTCACATATTGGACATGTGATGGTTTTCCTATAAACGTGCATTGCCTTAACCTCCTTTTTCGGTGTAGCTCCCGGCCCTGCTAGTTTTCGCTGATTTGATGTTTTACCCTTAGAAGATGTCACCAACATTAAATATTGCTCGTCTAAAAGCAACAACAATTGGGAGAATGTAGGGATATCCTTCTGTTTTCCAAGGGAATGATACCACTCACTACGAATATTATTTGGCAACTTCTTTATCAAGTAATACACGAATATTTGATTTCAGATTGACCAAGACCTTTAATTGAACTGACGCATGCACGACACGTTTGACTAAAATGTTTCAAATAGCCGGAGTCGTCGCGTGGCACGTCTGGTTGTTGATCTAACACATCCATGTAGTGGGTGAAAAGAATCCGCTTGTTATCATATTGTGAGCATAGCATTTCCCACGCTACGATATAATTTTCACCAACAAACCCAATATGTTGAATGTCCTGCGATTTGAGCTAGTGGAATTGTTGCAAACTACTCCAGCTTTCATTTCTGTGTACTCGATCTTGGTATATTTACTTAAAGGCTGGCCAATCAGTTTAGTTTCCTGTATATGTAGGTAGTTTAACTTCCGGTAGGGGAACACCCTGTACCGATTGGCTAAGCGGTGGAGGAGCAGTGGTATTCAGACTATCTTCCTTACAATGTGTTCCAAATTTGTTTGCGAGGGAGTCCCGTATGGTGATGACCGCCTCTGTGTACATTTCCTCAAATTTGCCACCTATTTCCGCGTCTATATAGTCCATTTTTATTGACTCTCTTTTTGATTATCTAGCAATGGTGTGCCCTAAATTCTGCCCTGTATGATGCTAAGGAGTCGAGACGCACATTGTGGTATACAGCAGTTTTTTCGACGTAGATTCCTTTTTAAAATTACGCAGTATCTTTTGCACGGATTCTAACAACATAAGTTGTTCACCAACAATATCCCCCCCCTTCCATATTCGCCCAATATAAACCATCTACGTTTCAATAGGAACAATGCACATGCAGAATTCAATTACACTTACCTCGTGATTATCAGGTTATGTCCAGGTCTAGCTCCCTCGTTTGATGGTTCCCAATGTTGAATGTGTAGTTTGGTATTTTCCTTTCCCCTTTGTATATTCGCTCCAGATCCTCACAGGAGGCACCAATGTTTAGTTCTTCAATAATTCTATGTTAGCTCAATCTGGTTCGGATATCGATAAAAAATTAATACGCTCTCTAAACTTCACATTCGCTTGTTTTATTCAAAAAAATAAAAGAACAAAAAAATGTCAAATAGCTATACTCTTTTTATAATAGATTTCAGTTCATTTAATTCAGCCATAGGAATATTAAACAGAAAGAAATGAATATACATAAGTGATAAGGATAAATAATAAATACAATTCACCTTAATGAATGTCAAACAAAAAAAATGATACGAGATAAAGATAAATATAATAGAATTCAAGAAAGTGAGATATATAACATACATGTGTGACAAAGGTAAATATATGTACATGATAAATCAGCTGATGAATGCTAGCATAATAAATGAATCAGCAATACCGCGATGACTGCATTCAGATTCCACACTTTGCAAGTAATAAATGTCTATTTGTACTTTCTTAGACACAAAAACAAAATTAGTAGTATTTTATTCAAACACAAAAAGAATGTTGCGCTGCACATAAAATGAGTTAATACTATTAAAGCGTTTATATCTTTTTTTGCGGAAATAAGACTTACCTAATACTTAGTTGAGTACCCTAAGCCTTTTAACTTATTTAAGCCGGTCTGGCATGGAATGCATCAACTTTTCCAGATATTTCTTGACATCCCGCTAAAAGTAAGGCTTTGATCTAATGACGTGTTTTCGTAAGGTGTTCTATTGGGTTACCATCGGGGCCTTGTGGTGGTGTTACTAGCAAGTGATCGCTATCCTATCGGAAGTAAAAATCTTCCGCGACACCCATTTATTTTTGCACTTTTAAGTAAATTTTCCTGAAAAAATTTTAAGCACTCTCCTTCTGTCATGGTCTCATCGATTATGACCAAGCCACCAACGCCAAAAGTGGACTGTCGTTGCACGGACAATTTCCCACACTCCTTCCTTCAAAACAAACGATCAAACGGAACTATAACGATAATCCACAACGCCCAAGTTGGATTCAGTTCAATTTTATTTTCTAAAAGAAATAATTTAATTTATAATATAATATAGATACACAAAACTTAAACTAACTTACATTGCTTTAGGGAGCATGTAACTTCTGAAATTCAAATTTGCAACGACTTTTACATAAAAAATTTACTCTCAAAAAAACTTGTTAATTCCTTTGTTCTTTATACTAAAAAAAGGTAATTAGGCAACCCCACACAGTTAAACATAAAAAGCAAAAACAAATGGAAAAAACAGCTGTGAACTCCTAGCTTACGGGAAAGAGACAAGATAATAGTAATTGACTAAACTAGGTACTCGTATATATCAAAGGGAGTGGTGTTGCCAGCATTTTGATTCTAATCTTATACTACGTAGTTCAAATACAATTTCTTTTAAAACTAAAAAAATTAAAAAAATAAGAAATAAAAAAAAAAATAAAAAAGTAAATTCACATAACTAGCTCGATGACACTCCAGGGGCCGTCTGAAACTATTTTCAAGACTCTAAGTCTAAGACAGCGAGCCTTCCGACTGCCCTCCTCAATTTCGTTACTCCACTTGGTAACCGTACATCAGCGGTCCGCACAATACCATCTGAAGCTGGATAAATCTTACTAATGCGGCCCAGCTGCCAGGCAGAGCGGATCTCATTGGGCTCAATGCGAATGACGATGTCGTCCACTACTACTGGTTTCGTCTTCTTATGCCACTTTTACCTTCTCGTGATCTCTGGCAAATATTCTGCATACCAGCGTCGCGTGAATTGCTCCATGAAATGTTGCGCCCGACGGCTATACAGTCTGCTAAAGGCATCACGTTCGGAAAACAATCCAGGGGCCGTCACGTCTCTATCTCCATCACCAAAGAGCATCGAATTCGGCGTAAGGGGTGCTGGGTCCCCTTAACCGCCGACCACTGACCATAACTCTAACGGCCGACGTCCACTTTCCCCTGAACCGAGGCAGCAATTCCTCAAAAACGGAAAAGCTTACCCCCTTGCTACGCTCATGAACGAGAATTCTTATCCCGTCCTCTACCAACTCCAGCGCTTCGTCCGCGCTACCCGGCGTGATTGGCCATTCCTCAAATGGCTTTAGAAGAAAAGCAGGGCCCTTAAAATAACGCGCCTCCTGATCCCCGATCATCTCGTTAGTCCACCTCGTTCCGTCATCTGCTACATTGTCCACTGTCCCCGCATAGAACCATTGTCGAGGAGATGAAGAATCTAAAATTTCGCCCACTCTAGTAGCCACAAACGACGGGAACTTAAACTTCGTTGAGTTGATCCAGGCGAGAACCGTCTTAGACTCTGACAGGAAGATCACCTCGTGGATCGGGACCGTGTGCGAGCTTGTAACTCCAACCGTGGCACCGACAATCTTTTTACAGGCGCGACTTTAGCCTTAGCCATAACCAACGCGACTTCTACCTGTCCTTCCCGCTCGAAACGAAGATAAGCGGCAGCAGCAAAGGCTTTCTCCGAAGCATCGACGAACATGAGTAACTTGTTATTAGAGTCGTCCGGGTTCCATGACGGGTACCGCCGAGGAACTCTAAGTCGGTCAATGCTCCTTAAATCCGTCACGAATGAAATCCACTTATCTCGTAGATCCTTTGATACTGGTTCGTCCCAGTCAAACCCTTCCCTCCAGACTTCTTGCAGAACAATGCGACCACGGATGACGTAGATGGAGATGAGTCCAAGTGGATCGAATATCCGCATCACAGCTCTAAGTATTTCCCTCTTGGACACCTTAAAATCTGGCAACTGTATCTTATCGAACATCTCGTCATCTAACACCTGTTAAGTAAAATGATCCATCCTTGGGTGCCAAAACATCCCTAAGACCTTGGTGACAAAAAATTCCGACTCACTTGGATCGATACTCACGAGTTTGGGGTTGACATGGCTCTCCAGCATCTTCGCTAGGAACTCTCGACTATTCGACTGCACTCCAACGAAACTGAAACCCATGATTTTACAAATCTGGATTGCATCACGGATTACTTTGACTGCCTCCTCCAAGGTGTCGTGACTGTTGAAATAGTCGTCCACGTAAGTCCTTTTCGTCAACCCATCTACTACTTCGGGGCACTCAGACTGGAAACGATTCGCGTGATTGTTCTTTACGAACTGGGAGCATGCTGGTGAACACCTAGGACCAAACAACATGACCTCGAAAATGTACACCACGAGGTCTGCCGAGACGTCTGCATTCCTCCACAGGATGCGTTGGCACTGCTGATCCTCTTTCCTGATATTGATCTGGTGGAACATCTCCTTTACGTCCGCATTCACCGCAATCCTTCGCTTACGCAACTTGAAGAGTCCTGCATGGAGGGGGACTAAATTATCCGGTCCTTTCAGCAGAAAGGTGTTCAAAGACACACCCTTAACCTTAGCGGTCACGTCAACAACCAGTCGCGGCTTGGGGGCGACCTTATTGAGATTATGCACAATAAATGTGGGCGCATACCAAACCCGCGGCCACTCCTTCTGCAACTCCTGTCTCGATGCGATTCTGGCATACCCCTTTGACAACAGACCGGACATGTAGTTGTTCACCCAGGTTAGCAACTCGGGTTTCTTCTTTAAGGACTTCTCCAGTCCGATAAGCCGATTCAAAGCCATAGGGTAGCTATCCGGAAGCCTAACATGATCAGAAGACCAGAGCAACCCAATGTCATACCGGCTCCCATCTAGCCTCAAAGTCTCTTCCATGACCCGCAGCGCACGCATCATCCCTGCTAACTAATTCACCCTTCGGAGCCGTAACTCCAAACTCCTCAGTGGTGAAGTGGCGTCGTACCAGCTCGTGCAGATCATCCTCTGCTTTGATGGCCTCATGGAACAGAAGACGCATGGTTGCTTTAGCTGCTTCGCTGATTTTCGGTATCCTAACCGAAGGAGCTGACTGTCCGTACACCCCAAAATTGTTTTAACTGCACAGGGTTCTTCCTCTTTGCCGTGACGATGACCATGACCCATTAAGAATTTGGCTTGATCTAACCCAATCAGTATCTTCGGCTTAGCTTCGACTAGACTTGTCAGTGGGAGCCCTCGTAGATGAGGATAAAGGTCTTTTAATTTCCCAACGTCAACTTATTGAGATGGCAACCCTAAGTCCTCAACTGAGTATACGCTCTTCAAATAATTCCGCTTTCGATGATTGACTCCAGCCGCAGTCAGATCCGTCCGCATCGTCTTCTCAGACCAGGAAACGCCTTTAGTCCACAGCACCGTTAAGTCCTCTGCGGACCCTTCCAAGTCCAACGCCTCGAAAAGATCACGCTCCATCAACGTCAGGCACGAACCGTCATCGAGAAATGCAAAGGTGTCGCTGTACTTCCCGTTCTTCCCAAAAATCCTAATGGGGGCGACCTTGTACATGACTGGAAGGTCTGCTTTAGCGTGCGCCGATACAAAATTGGTTGACGGCTCAAATGGAACGGCTACTACTTTTAAACTAACCTCGTTGCTGGTGACTGCTGGGTGCAGCAGCCGATGGTGTCGGTTAGCGCATTAATTAAGGCCACACACCTTCTTCTTTGCACATGATCGCCAATCATGCTTCACTCCACTTAAACATCAGAAACAGAGCTGCTTCTGCTTTGCAAACTTGTACCTCTGGTCTGGTGACATGGCCTTGAAGTTTTCGCACTGCACTAGCGCATGATTGCCGCAGCAATTAACACACGGCTCTGATGATGACGAGTCCACAACCGGTTGGTGGGTAAACACTTGTCGCGTTGCTTTGGATGTACTTGCTTTCTTCGAGGTGGTTGTTTCACGGGGCTGCACCAACTCCGGGGGCAGGTCGATTACCTTTTCCATAAGGAAATCGGCAAAATCCTTCAACGATGTACGTCGAGTTGATGATTCCCTTATACGCCAGTCCTGGTATAGACCCGCGCTCAACTTTCCCGCAAGGTCTGTAAGTACGTAGCCGTTGAACAGCTCCTCTTCCTTTCTCATAACCCGAATGTCAGCTACAAAACCATTGACCCTAACCGCCCATAAGTGAAGGTTCGAATCGCATCCCGATTTCAAAGAGGGTAACTTCAGTAGATCCGCCATCAAACCGTGCACCAAAACATCGGATCTCCCGAAAATACAGCGCATAGAATCCATAATGGCTGCGGATGAGCATTTAAGCCTGTCACTCACCAGTTGGTACGCCTCACCTTTAAGCGCCTTGCGTAGACGGGCTACATTCTCCTTGCTACTGAATTTCCCTTCAATCGTCGTAGCGTTGAAAACTTCCTCGAAATAAGGCCATTCACGTTTGTTGGCCCCAGAGAACATTGGTAGCTCCTGCACATTCCCCCGATTGAGAATTGTTAGCAAACTGGACGTATCTGCCTGTTGAATAGTCTCAGGAAAACTCGCCCGTTGGTTAGATGACCAAGTAATAGGTGTCGAGTGCAAGTGTTCTCGTACTGTTTTCTGCGGCAAGCCCCTTTCGACATATTGTGCACCCTTCAAAAGTGCCTGATGGTTGGCTTGAATAGTCCGCAACATCTCTAACCGCTCACGGGACAACTTCACAGTAGGCCGGCTTGGTGACGGCGAGACACTGCACGCTGGTTCAACCTCTAGAACAGGAGTTGGCTAACTTTACCTTCATCGCCTCCAGTTCCTTTCGAAGAGCAGCCAACTCCAAATCCTTTTGAGACACAGAAGCTTGAGCAATTACAGCAGCCTCTATCAACACATCCATAGAAGCCTCCAATTCGTCCTGATCAATGACGTTGTTTTGCACTGCTACAGAACTCTCAAAAAATCTTGTTAATTCCTTTGTTCTTTATACTAAAAAAAAAGGTAATTAGGCAACCCCACACAGTTAAACATAAAAAGCAAAAACAAACGGAAAAAAAGCTGTGAACTCCTAGTTTACGGGAAAGAGAGAAGATAATAGTAATTGACTAAACTTGGTAAATATCAAAGGGAGTGGTGTTGCCAGCATTTTGATTCTAATCTTATACTACGTAGTTCAAATACAATTTCTTTTAAAACTAAAAAAAAATCAAAAAATAAGAAATAAATAAAAAATTAAATTCACATAACTAGCTCGATGACATGGACATATACCCCTGCATATATACCATCACCTCCGTGCCTTAGGGTGCGTTTATGTTGGAGCTGCGATAAGCGATAAGAGCGACGACTCTAGCAAAGCGGAGAAAAATATACATTGATTCTCATATAACCGTTTACGTTGGAGCGGTGATTTGAACAACGATTCACGATAGGAGCGTCGATAATGAGGTCGTGTATTTTCTCAGCTCTCATCGAGTATGGACGTTCAATTTTTAATAAGTGAAATTTTTGGCAAACCCGCATTGTGGGATCAAAAAGATAAAAACCATCACAACAGATTTGTTTTGGACAAACTGTGGAGTGATGTAGCATCGAAATTAAAAACAACACGTAAGTAAAACTATTTATTATTTTTATTAAATACAGATTTCAGTGATTTTATTTCTTAAGTCCTATAATACAAAATACCAATTACGTGTTTATTTGTTCAAATTATCACATTATTGGGTTCCGACAAAGGTACATTTTGAAAATATTGCGAATATTTGCGGCCGCTTGATTTGGTCTCCCAGACGGTGTTTGTTCTTGCGCCGTATTAATTTGCGGTACTTTTGTTTTGTGTGAAAGATTATGTTCAATGCCTTCTTTGTCAATTATTATATTATGTAGTAAGCAAATACATTTAACAATATCATCAGCTACATCTACAGAAGTCTGTATTGATGTGGCTAAAACCCTCCACTTAGAATAAATTAAACCAAAAGCACATTCAACAGTTCTTCGTGCTCTTGATAGCCTAGTATTGAAGTATTCTTTGTCAGCATCTAACCGGTGTCTTGCGTAAGGTTTTAACAAATTCGGTAAAAGTGGATAGGCTTCATCGCCTATAATAACAAAAGGCGCAGTGATTTCAGAATTTGGCAAAGCACAGGCATCTGGAACTTGAAGTATTCCATCTGACAAATACAAAAATAGAGCAGATGACCTAAATGTTCCACCATCACTTTGTTTCCCGTAACCACCAACATCAATGTTTATAAACTTATAATTAGCATCAACCAATCCTTGTAAAACAATAGAAAAATAATGTTTGTTGTTATAGAACATGGTGCCGGAGTGTGAAGGGCAAATAATTCTAATGTGTTTTCCGTCTATACTTCCGATGCAGTTAGGAAAATTCCAAATATTATAGTAGTCGTCCGCTATTTTTTTGAAATCGTCTTCGTTAGGAATTTTCATATGAAGTGGTTGAAACTCTTCCCATATAGTTTTAGTCACTTCTCTTACAATTTTTGAAACTGTTGCAATTCCGACACGAAAAGAAAATACTAAGCTTCTAAATGACTGACCAGTAGACAAATATCTGAAAATATATAGGTATACATATGTTCATATAATTTTAGATATGTTCATAATTATTTGTTTAATCACATTATTTTGAAGTAAACTTCTTATGGCTAGTTGTGAAGGGATAGGGTATCACACGATCCATTTCAAACGGATTGAAATTTTTCATATGTTTTCATTTATATATTTATTATTTTTTCAGCAACTGTAGTACGAAATAAATGGAAAACTTTACGTGACAAATTTAGGACCACCCTGGCGTCCATTCCTAAGCCAAAATCCGGAGATGCCCAATCGACTAACTATAGAGGTGAATGGAAGTACTTTCAAAGTCTCCTTTTTTTAAAGGACCAGTTCACCCCTAGAAAATCTAGTGGGAATTTGATCGAGCAAAATGCTCATGAAACCATACTTGAGGATTTTACCAGCGATATGTCACAGGGTGACAGAGACAATGATGACGAATGGCAGAATGACATATCAATTATTCATACTACTAATGAATCTCCAGGAGTCATATCAAGCAACCAACCATCAACTTCTGGAAACAAATCACAGGTGAAGCGTTCAAATAAAAGAAACATAGGCGATGCATTACTGCAAGTGGAAAAAGAGAAACTTCAGTACTTGCAAGAAAAAAGAGCTAAAAAAGACGAAGATGATGAGGACTTAAGTTTTTTCAAAAGTTTGCTGCCACACGTAAGAACATTTTCTGCGTATGAGAAAATGGATTACCGAATGAATCTCGCTATGAATTGTCATCAGTACACCCTCAAGCCCATCTTCGGACGTACTCTGAAATACCGTGATTTTTTCCTAAACCGTACATTTCGCTTATGGAACGCCCTTTTCCTAGTCAGTATAACTTGCACACATTTAAAACCAACGCACATCGGTATATCTCTTTTTTCCCTCCCTAACTTCCTTTCGCCCACTCTATGTGCAAACATCTTAAGAGTATATAAAATCGCGCACGCGCCTTTTATATAACAAAAAAAAGGTATTCAGAACATAATTCAGCATAGAAACAGTAGTATAAAATTCAGAAAGTTACGTCATATGTATGGTATGTGAGAGAACTAGAATATTCATAGTTAATAAAGAAAAGCAAATTGTCAATGAAATAGTAAAAATAAAAATGAGATAAAGAATAGAGGGAAAAAAGAAAAGATACACACATAGTATGTGGCATTTTTAATACCCCTGATGTGTTGCGGAAGTGAATTTTATAGTTTTATAGCGTGAACAAAAAACAAACCCTTTTTTTATAATTGGCGCGAGTTGAGGAACCTTATACACACCAAAATAACCCATGCCTATAATCGGATGCCGTATCAATGCTGAAACGCAAATGCACTTATCGACGGTTGCATTATCAGTAGAAGAACATAAACATGCATTTATACTAAAATAATAACTAACAATAAACAAGTGATAATTCGATTACAGCCACTCAGAGACTGTATAAATAGCTCTAAGATATCATATTGAAGTTAGTCTTAAGAATATATTAAATAAAGTAAAATATATGTATATTTTTTTTCCACGTTTCCACTGAAGTAGAAATGACTGGAGCCTCGTACGGGATAGCATACGTACTTGCTATTCAAACAGCCAAAGATATATCCTTGAAATAAAGGACTCGCACAAAATCCCCGATCTCGAAAAAAGATAAACCAAGCAGTCCGTGATATGTTCTTACAAAATAAATACGAAAGAAACCCAAACAATAGCCAATAGAGAAAACACCCGCACCAAGACATGTAGGTGAATACGTACAGATGGATATCTTTCACATGTAAAACCAAATATATTGTTATGCCTGAGATACAGTACACTTAATTTAAATTCGTCGAAACTCTCGTCGGGCCAGATTACCGCCTGGGATTTAGGCACTGGTATTTCCTTCAGAGTTTTGGGGCGTAGACAAGGATGGAATTCTGTTTTGGTGTAATCGAGGATTATTAAAAAACAGTTCAACAAGATCTCTTACGTCCCGATGTATTCGAAGATTGTTAAAAGAACGGTTCAACCCACTTAGAAAAGAAAATTATTCACTTTATGATTTATCAAACACAGTTTAATTTACTTATAAACAATTATTTATTTTGTATTGTATTTGTATTTATTTATTTATTTATTATTTTAGGTACAATATGTAGAAGTATGGATTACATAAATTCAAAAAAAAAAAAAAATAGTAAATTTCCAAAAAATGAAAAAAAACAATAAATTCAAAAGAATACCCAGAAATATAAATAAAAGGAACAGTCTATAGCCAAGTTTAGAACTAAAGCTAGTAGCGAGTGTCCCATCAAAAATTAAAATTCAAATATATAATTCTAAAATGAACGTGGGGAAAAAAGAAAAAGGATTGTTGTTATTTTAGATATAGATGTTTAAGAGTCGTTCAATCTATTGGTGGTTAAATTCAAAGAGCCATGTTTTTACTTTAGTGAGGAAAGGTAACAAATTACGTATACGTCGGATGAAGTCGGGTAGCTTGTTAAAGATTGTCGGAGCTACTATCAAGAAAAACTTTTTAAAATGCATTTTATTATGCGATGGTACTATAACAGAGTTATTTGAATGAATTCGCAAATTATGAATAGAATTTCTTCTAACTGAAAGATAGCCACTTCTAATAAAAAAAAATGTTAGCACTTTATAGTACTCGTAGTAGTGTTGCCTTAAGGGTAGAATTTTCAGTTCTTGAAATAAGATAAAGCTGTTATGGAATCAATTTTTCTTACATATAATATGTACATATAATATGTTTAAGAGCCAATAGCAGATGGTTGATTTTGTTAGCATGAATTCCACCCCAACAAGTGATACCATACTGAATCTTAGAATGCACAATACCATAATATATCATAACCAGTAATTTATTTGAACAATATGAACTGAGATTATAAAATTGTCTGGAGCAACATGGCAAATATTTTTTCAGAGCGTTAGTATGATCGAACCAGTTTAATTTGCTATCCAAGATCACTCCAAGATATGTACTTAAAGGATTGAACAAAATCTATTTTAAAACAATAATTGGAGCAAGTTTCAATAGAATTAAATGTACTGGTGCTCAATGCAGAGTTAGTTTCGAGTTTAAACTTAGAACAGTCAGAAGCGTAATAAAAAAAATTATAGTCAAGCAGAGTAGAAGACCCTGATAAATTGAAATACATCACTTTAGTTTTATTACTCAAAATCATACGATACTGAGCAAACCAGCGTCTCAAAAGGTCCAAGTCAAAGTTAAGGTCAACTATTATGTTAAGTGGAGATCTACTTGAGTAGGAAAAGGCTATGTCATCAGCAAAAGCTGTCGAGTAACCTTTAAATTTTTGGAAAAAGATGGAGTTAACAAAAATTAAAAAATGTATTGGTCCAAGGACCGACCCGTGTGGTACACCTACCTTTAAGTTACGTAGCACACTGTATTTTCCTTTAATTTTAACATGCTGTTTTCTATCAGACAAATAAGAAGCAAACCAATAATACAAAAAACCACGAAATCCTGCTCTATAAAGCTTACTCAATAGAAAGTGAGGATGTACTAGATCAAACGCTTTAGTTATATCAACAAAAAGGGCAGCATTGATGAAACTTTGGTTGATACCATCATAGACCTCACTACATAACTTTAAAAGGGAGTCTTCAGTAGATCTGAGGGCTCGAAATCCAAACTAACAATCACTAAAAAATCGTTGTTTGTTTAAAAAATCTAGAATTCTTCTTTTCATGGCTTTTTCAAATATCTTGGAACAAATGGGCAAAAGAGATATCGATCTGTAGTTACTAAGACAACAAGGGTTGGATTTTTTATGGAGCGGAATAACTTCAGCAATGTGAGCTAGCACATCCACAATATTAAATGCTATCCTTTTTAGAATAACATTAGAGCAACCATCCGCTATAACACTGTTGAAAGACTCCAATAAATTAATATAATTCACTTGAAGAAATGGGATTAAAACAACAGCTCTCACTAAAAAAGGTATCACTTACTAGTCCCTCATCAGTAATAGTAGAATTGTTTTTATCGAATACTTCAGTAACTAAATTATTAGCTGTGGAAACAAAAAACTCACTGAAGTGATTAGCAACTTAAGTCGGATCCGAAACTGTCGCAATTAGTGGTTTGTCTTCACGTACTTTGCGATTTTAAATTTGGTTACGCTCCATTCCCCTTTTATATTTCCTTGTTTTTTTTTTGAGTTCAGACAAATAATAATTTTCCTTAGATGTCTTTACCTCAAAGAGATCTCTTTACATTACCTTTTGAAAGAAGTTTTGAATGCACTATTGAAAGGGTATTTTTTACATTTAAGACCCAATTTATTTTTCTTAGCAAATGTCCAGACATCCACTCTTTTAATCGTCTAGATTTGCTATGAGTATTATTTATATTGAGAGTACAAGAGTCAAGCAAAATCCCTTATTTGTGTATAAAGTTATCAAAAGCTATAGAAGGACAATTTTCGTTATATACATCAGGCCAAAATTGAAAGTGAAGAAGAAAGTTAAGTCTATCAAAATCAATTTTTTTTAAAAGGTTTGCTAGTAATTGATTTATTTCTTTCATTAATAATGTCTAAATAGTGAAGACTTATCATGCAGTGATCAGTGATACCGAAATCAGCTAAAGAGCTCACAAGACCACAACTACGAGATCTACCACTTCTAGAAAAGATATGGTCAATGCATGTACTAGAGGTATCGCATATATGTGTTGGCTTATCAATACAACAATCCAAATCATGAGCAGCCAGTAACATTATGTAACTATTCACAAAATTAGTTTTAGAGAGAAGATCAATATTAATATCACCCAGGAAAATTAAGGTTATTAAGTTTTCATTCACGAGTAATTCATTAAGTTGATCAAGGAAAACATCTCTATTACTATCATGCAGCCTATAGGCACCAATAAAGACAGTTTTTTCATCTTTTAAATAAAAACTAATTTTTATAATATCCGCAGATTGCAGATTAAGGTTAGAAACTTCTGAATTATTGTATATATTTTTGATAAAAACACCTACACCACCAGACGGATAAGAATTGTTACATGTAGCAAAAAAGGCATAACCCGGGATTGTATAGTAATTTTTTTCACTATCGAAAATCCAAATTTCGGAAACAAAAATAAAGTCGGACTTATTTGAACACGACTTATTGAGTAGTAGCAGTACCAGTAAGTCAAAGTTAACGCGAAGACTACGAATATTTTGGTGAACTATAAAAAAAGCTATCTGAGAATTCATGGTTATTTTGAAAAATACTTTGCAAAATATCTTTATCAAAGCTATAAGACAATATTAACAATATAAACTTCACGGTCAAGATTATTTAAGTTAGCAAAATTCATTTGAGTAAAGATTACTTAAGTCATCTATACAATTAATTTTAATAACTTTATCACCTTCTGATTTTCTCATTAACAGTTCTGAATTATTGAACCATAAATACTTGTAGTGTTTATTTTTTTTATTTTCTGCGCAACTTTCCTAAGTTCCCTGGTGTGAAAAGATAAACTATGGTTTATATAGATACGATTGCTGTTGTAATCATTTCCAAAAAATTTAGCTGTCAAGCGCCTTTTATTTGTAACCTTTTTTTTTCATAAGTTTCAGCTTTGTATTATATGAACAAAATTTAATACATAGAATATCAGTTGATTCAGTGCCAGCAGTTTTTGTTTTTATTTTTTTTATGTAAATGTTGTCAATTTGATTTTCATTAATATTTACATCCAGTCCATCAGAGAAAAGCTTGAGAGCTTTGTCTAAAGCATTAGACTTAGTTAGATCAGGTACTCTAACTATTTCTACTGCGTTCCGTCTCTGACTTTGCTCAAGCAAATTTAATCTATGCTGCAGCGAATTAATTTGTTTGAGCATGTCACTTTTCTCTTCACGAAGTACCTCAAGCGCATTCAATAGGCCAGTGTTGATCTCCAAATCTCATATACATGTCTACCAAAGAAATTGGTGTAACAAGATCAGCAGTGGCGTTGGTTTTTGTTGTAACAGCCGATGAGTTGGCGACAGCGATGGAGGTGACATGCGTGAGAGCAGGTGCAGAGGTGGTGGTGATAGGAACAGTAGTAGCGTCCGTTGAATGAAAAACAGCGGACAGTGGAGAGATGATTCCTGATCTACGACGAAGAGATGTACAGGTACAAGGGCAGCGGAATGGAAGACCGGTTTTTTCCATATATTCTAAGTCACTATCAAGAATATTAACAGAAGTAGCGTGAAATAATTTTGCACAATCGCCACAAGTTAATTTGGAAACAGATCTATCCACTTTACTATGACAAATTACGCAAATGCAAGGCATTTTATTTATTTTTTTTTGTATTTAAACTACTTTTGATTATCTTTGAATAACTTAACTCAACAAGATAGAAAGAAGTTTGATAGGAGATCAAAAGAAAAGTGTGTTCTCTCCACGACACAACAAAACAAATATTCAGCAAAGTTAGTCTAATGTGATATAAAACAATTATTATTCACTTTATTACAAATCACTATTGCATTTCTGAGTTCTGATTCCAACTTCCAAGAATTTTATTGGTTGCACCTCTATTTATAACTTTCTTAATAGTTGATTTAACAAAAAATTCAATAAACGAAAACTTAAACTAGACGCTAGGTCAGCAAGTTTCAGGGTACATTTTCCCACATTGGATTTTTGGGGTGTCTTGTTGCTGTTTTGTACCTATACATGCATAACACGTCTCCCTTTTGGGCACATCTAAGGATATTTTATCCTAAGAATGGACTTTGATGTTGTTTCGATCTCTAGGGTGTCTGCGGCTGTTTCTCTGTGGTTTGAATGTCGAATCTGTAACGTCATTTCTGGGTTTACTTGATGTCTTCTGTTGAAACATCTGTTGAATAAGGCTATTGTTGTTCTCCCGGAATTACATCTCCATATAAAATAACCGATGCCCAACATACTTATTACTCGAAAAACCGACATGAGTACTCCTTATGACCGCTCTGGAATCATCTCTATGGCTTTTGCCCAAAAGATTCTTTGATTCTGTATTTCCGAAGAATGGTCTTCAGTTCGTGAATATCTTTAGCCGTGATAGGTTCATGGCGTATCATAATATCTCTGAGTTTGTGGTTGACACAACAGTCCTCTAGTTCTCCATATGAATGTTGATCATTAAGCAATATTTCATCCATTGTCTTGATTGTAGTGTCATATGTTTCTAGTTTACAATTATTTTTTATTGTGATAATTCCTGACTCAAAAAGCTTTCCTCTCTCCATTTTATTATTATAACATTTACATTAATATTGTGTTTGATCTGTTATAGTATACAAATATGAGTTTGTTTTAATTTTGTGAAAAATTTCGACTTTAGAATTAATTATGTACTTTAATATTACAATTGTCAGCTCTATTTCCCATAAATATATTTACTTCACAATTATATTCGCTTAACGTACTTTTTAACATTTGGGGCTTGCAAAGATACTCGTATAACTTATTAAACATTTTACAATCATTTAAGTCTTCTGTTAAACTGTATTCTTCTTTATTGTTTACAATGATCAAATATTTATATCTTAAAGCTAAAGTTAAAATTCCGTTTTCAACAATTTTCGTAATAGCAATTGTTTCATATATGTATATCGTAGAGTTCTTTTCTAACAGTTGGGACGGTGATAACGACTATGATTTTCTGGTGTTTGATAAGGATTTTAATTCGATTATTTTTAAGATTTCGGAATAATTTTCTGTACTTGGCTCAATAGCCAAAATGATACTTTGTCCTAATTCTCGAAATTCGTTTATTAAATCTATTGGTTCAATAATACGAGGATGTAAAATCCCTGCTTGGATGAATAACAAACTGTCAATAACCTGTTCTATTTCTATTTCAAGGTGCATCATTTTGCGATTAATTTTACTAGTTATTTCCTCATAGTATGCAGTAACAAGAATGGTTCTGTTAAGATTTACTTCACTGTATCTAGCCATGTTGACTTCGTTAATAATATTATTAATCTTGTTTAGGGTTGTATTACTATTTTTTATACTTTCGACAACTTGTTTGTTTAGATGACTGAGCACGTATATATTTTCTTCCATTCCATCTTTAACGCGTTCTTCATTTTGTGAAACACCCTGAATAGCTTTGTTGTAGTAATTAGCGTCTTCGTTGTCTATAGTTCCAAAAGGAACTTTTAAGCCTGATCCTATAATATTTAATAAACCTCTTTTTCCCATTTTAGCTTGCCAATAATTCCTGAAATTATTCTGATTCTATGATCGATGTTGAACATCTTCCGTTTTGTGGATTGCTGAAGTTCCTTACATTCTAAAACTGATTATATACAAAGCATCTATGAACTTATCATATTCCTAATAACTAAACTGGATTGTTCTAAAATGCTTACATCTACAGATATAACTAATGCTACATTATTTAGAATTTCTCTTAATTCCCCTATATGATTAAAATAAAGTCCTGTATGGTCCCATAAATTATTTATTTGGACGTTTTCTACTGCAACCCATTTGCTGGATAAGATTCTTTGAAATAAGGTTTAATTAAATTTTTGCTTTTTGTTTTGCACTTCAACTATGATAAATCTATAATGTACTTCCAAAAATTGTAAATGGACCTTTAAAACTGCTTTGTAATTTTCCTTTTCTTTCATTTCTAACCAATACCTTTTGGCCTACTTTGTATTCTATTGTTTTCCCTAAATTCCTATCATACCTAGTTTTAGCCTTTTTCCTACATTTTCTTGTATTAGTTTAGCCGTTTCTTGTTTTCTTAGTATATTAAACTTTTGTTCATCGACATAATTGTACATTGATGTTTCATCGTTTGTCTGGGTCTGTTTGTTTCGAACCCAAATACTAACTCCTAAGGTTTATAACATGTTGTGTTGTGGACTGTACAATTGTAGCAAAATCCTGCATATGACATTCGCCTGTCCCAATCTTTAAGTTGGTTCAATTCTTTACCTGCAGCCTTAATATATTCTAATATTTGGGATTTTTAGGTGCTTCCATTTTAATGATATAGCTGATTTTATTCGGATCCGGTTTTACACCCTTGTCTGTTATTATATGTCCTAGATATGAGACTTCTTTTCTGAGAAACTCGCATTTGTCAGCCTGTAACTTAAGGTTTGCTTTTCTCAATTGCTCAAATACTTCAATTAATTTTTCATTGTGCTCTTGTAAGTTTTGCCGTAGACAACGATTTCGTCTATATAGACAAAGCACTTTATTCCCTGGAGTCCTATCAATAAAGTATTCATTAATCTTTCCAAACAAGCTGTGGAATTTCGCAACCCGAATAGTATTTTCGTGTATTCGAAATGGCCGTATGGAGTGCTAAAAGCCGTTTTTTCTACATCGTCATCTTCCATAGGGATCTGGTGAAACCCGGAAGTTAGGTCCAAAATAGAGAGATCGTGAATCTTTGAATATCTATGGTTTCTTGTGAATATTGGCTCGGAGCCAATTCTGTTCGAATCTTGTGTTTTGCTACCTTTGTTCTAGATAGCTTCTCATCCCCTGTGCTGAATCTGCACATCTGCACGATTCCTAGTAGACTATCTTTTTCTTCATTGTTTAAGTGGTCTGTCCGAACGTTTCCAGTAACTTTCTTATTTTTGTATTCTGCAATGCCTAAATCTGCAACTCCTTTTATACTATCCGTTTTGTCCGTTGTGTTTACTATTGACACAATGCATTTTCCGTTTATATTTTCACTAATACAGCTAGGGATGATGACACCTCCGGTAATTTCTAGGTATCACCACCTCTTTGTTTAGTTCTTCTTTCACATTTATGGTCCTAAATACTTCTGATCTTCCTTGGACTATGTTTTCTTCACTGAGGTATCTCACTGGTATATTTCCGCAACTGCTTATTATAAGGTTTATTATTATAATTGATTGTGAACCCTCCTTCCCGTAGGAATTGGTTGACAATCTACCCATCGTACTCTCCCAATAAATTATTCTCTATTACCTGCAATTTTATTTTTCCTGGCTTGCCTCCATTTGAGGTAGGACAAAACCTAACTTCACTACACACTTCACCTAACGTTTGTCGTGTCTTCCCGCCTATTCCGCTAAATTTCATTTTACTTTTGGTGTCAATCTCGTCTTCATAGATGCAGTTAGCCTTTATTAAAGATACCTCTGCTCCAGTGCTTATAATTAATTTTTTGATCTCACCATTTATTAACATTATTAGTACATGAGGGCTCTCGCAATTTCCTATGGTTCTAAGCTGCGTGGTTGCCTCGCACTCCGTGCAGGTTACCGAAAATCCCTTGGCTTATAATCCTTACTAATCGAAGTTGACGGTTTTTTCAGTTCAGTTCAGTTTCTATGCATTTTTATTTACGTCACTTAAATTACTCTTACTTGCTAGACAAAAAACGCTTAAAAATTAGCTTAAATAACTTAAAAATATCTTATTATGATTTATTGGCGGGCACTCTAAATTAAACCTAACACTTAACTTATGTCTTTCGACGTATCTTACAGTCTAATTTTATTTGAATTTTAACATTAATTAATACTAAAACTAAGAAAACATTTTTTAACAAAAAATTAGTTCCATGACCTTATTTTTATTTTATTATAAAACTTAAATCTAAAAAAAAAACAAAAAAAACTTATAGACTACCTAAAAATAAATCTTAATCTACTTAACCTACTTACATCTAACACAAATATGGACATACATAAATATATATATACATAATATGTATATACATAATATATAAATACATGTACATATACATATTTTTGTTTTTTTTTTTAATTTTTTTTTTATTTAGTTTTATTTATTTTTATATATTTTTTCCTTAAAACTAACTTAATTCTATCTAAGACTATGTAAGCCGGCCATGGCTAAAAAAAAAAAATTAGGCTGGCCCACTTTGCTTCACATGAAGCTACCTATCACTGGAGGAGTTTGACTACGAAGCAACCTCTCCTTCAACAAGCCACCAAAATTGCTGGTGCTGCTGAGCAACATCCCTCCTGTCGCGACTCCCTGCCGCCCTACTGAACCGGAGACGCTCCGCGCAGCCATGTGCGACGTCTCTGTTGTAGTTGAGTCGCCTGTCCGAAGCTGTTCGAGTGACATGAAAGATTAGCGGCACCGCCAATCTGTCCTAGATCAGACCTTTACTATCTAGGTAGAGGAACGCTTCTGGAGGAACAAAGCCGTCAAAGCGAACTCTCTCATGATACATATAATTAGGGTAGTAAGCCCCGGAGATCAGGTTGTTCGATGAGGTCATTGCTCTTGCAATCTACCTTCGAGTCAACTTAATGACGAAATTGTCCACTCTTATTAGGTTCGCCCTATTGTACAAGACCTCATTGGGATAGAATTTTATGTACTGAGACTCTGGTGTTCTATATAAGCGAACACAAGTCGTAAGACAAGCCCTCTCAAACACCCGAATCTTTTCCAATAAACTTGCTCTCACGTTGAACCACATACAAGCATAGGCCGGATAAGGGGCATGTAGCAGATCACCTTCACCCCCGCATCGAGTTGGCTGTTATAAAACAGTCTCTTTGTAAGGGCAAAAGCACCTTTGGCTCTGGTCAGAGTAACATCTATATGTTTGTTAAACTACAGATATTGATCCAGCCAGATCCCAAGGTATCTGACTACATTTCGACAAGCAAGTGGCTGTCCGTGTTGTCCGACGATAGAAAACTTTCGCCAATTCTTTCTGGTATCCCTAGAGGGACCCGATCTGTACGCGATTAAGTCGTCTGCGTACGCTTTGGCATGGTGAAGTGAACCTATCAAATCACTTGTGTAAATGTTGAACAGGATCGGCGAATTTACCGCACATTTTTGCAGACCGTTTTTAATGTTAAATGTTCCAGCAGAAGTTACATCGCCATTCTTCACGATGAACTGTCTACTGGAGAGCATATCAAAAAGAATATACAGCAGTGGTTTACTAATGCCCAACCTGTCCAGCTTGAAAAAGAGTTACACTAACCATACGGTATCGAAGGCTTTCTCCAAGTCAATCAGGCAGGCACCAGTGCACTGTTTCTTGCCTTTGTTCCATTGGATATCAGAAACCAGTTTAGACGCAGCATGAATGATATCATACCCCGCTTTGAAACCGAACTGATTATATGGAATTATATTTTTGTCCTCAACCCACTTAGTCAGGACTCTATTGATTACCTTCTCGAAAACCTTACTGATGTTTGGAAGAAGACTGATCGAGCGGAGATTCGCCGGACGGGAAGTATCTTTATCTCTTTTGGGGATGGGATGCACCACAGTAGTTTTCCAATGCGCTGGATAATGTGCATTATTCATTGCATTATTAAACAGGGTGGTATAAATGTTCACCGCTTCTAGTGGGAGATGTCGAAGCACAATGCTCGGTATTTCATCGGTCCCCACTGATTTCTTACTTCTAAGTGATTCGAAGATCGTTTGGAGCTCTTCCTTCGAAATGAACGGGAATAGTACCCTATCGTTGGTGATGACATTACTTGCCATATTCTCGTCACTGAACTGGGTGAAACCCGAGCTCTCGAATCGCCAGTTCACAATTTTATTTCGAAGGCAGAAGTTGTGCACAAGAACTCGACCTTCCAGGTCGTGGTTCGGGCCAATAATGTCGTTCGCCTTCTACACTTCCTGGAAAGTCGTCCCATAGCCTCTACCTTCTCCTGCGGATCCTCGATCACAAAGAAGTTGTCATCATCAACGGCCTCATTTGGATAGATGCCTGCTGCTATAAGTATGTTCATGTTGTCCGTCGTTCGGGTGATTTTAAGACACGAAAGGTCGTTTTGATCTTTTCTCCGAAATATTTTATTTATTTGCGGGAACATATTCAGGTTGCTGGTGTTTACAGCTCGAATTTTGTTGTTCCAATACAAACTTACAGATGCTCTGTAATTTTCTTTTATTAATACTTGGAGGTTTTTAATCGACGACTTTAGCGTCATAATCTCCGGGTTATGTCTGTCAGTAAACTGTCTGTACAAGGTTTTTAGTCTTGACAGCAGTCTACTTTTATGTCGGTGCAGTGCGTCAATAGTTGCGTTGCGGAATAAGTCTTCGTCGTCAGTGTGTTGGTACCGAGGTATCGTTATGTCCATTGTTCGTTTGATTGTCTCGTCCAGTAGTCTTAGATACCTGTCAATCTCCTCGTTTGACAGATTTCTGTTGGACGGTGGGTAGAGCGAATTCGAGGAGAGTGCTCTGGTCAGTGTTCTGGTGAAGTGTGTCCAACGCACCCTACTATAATTGTAGGAATGCCTTTGAACAAACTCATCCAATTCCGCAATTTCGTTGGGAACATTTATTTCGGTGCTGAGACCGCAATGGTCACTGTCATACACGAAAGTGCATAGACAGTTTGTACTTTGTTGGTTAGTGCATGTCAGTTGTATTCGTGAGTCGAACAGCAGAAGATCCAAATAGGACCCGTGTCTGGGAAACGACGGACTCTCCGTCGCCTTAAGCCCGAGTCGATTCATTACACTGTGCTGACCCCACCAATTGAATAGTGGGTTCCCTCTAGTATTTGGTGTATTATTTCCCCTATCATGTTATGGCGTTGAAATCTCCGCCGATAATATAATAGTTGTCTTCCAATTCCAGCCTTGGAAATCGAAAAAGTGTCTCAAGCTCTGAGATAAATAATATGGATTGAGTAGCCTTAGGTGCATAGACAGAAACCATGTACAACCTCTTTCCACTACGGAGGGGGATATACACGATGCATACTTCCAGCACCTGGAACCTACGTACTACACGAATGAATACTCTTTTAAAACGTATACCTTTTCGTACGAAAATCGCAACGCCTCCTCCATGAATGGAGTTGGGTCGGTTTCTCCGTACTATTTTGTATCATCTGTGCCTCATTTTGTGTCCTTTGGTAAGCTTAGTTTCGCTAACCAAAAGCACATCACTGGATTGGTCTTCAAGCAACTTAAATAGTGCGGCTCGTCGTTCAAGCCTAATCAGTGAATTCACATTCACAGCAAGGACCTTCAGGGTTTGCTCCGCCACGTACGTACCCATTACGGCAAAAGGTGCGTTAGGCCAGGCAGCAGCGCGTATACTTGATCCACCCGCGCGGTCTGTTCAGTTAAATGACGTTGTAGCTGAGCCATCTGTCCCTGGATAGAGAGCAAGATAGCTAGCATGTCAGGTACTGGTTCAGGTGCCCTGGGCGCTGGGGCCTGAGAAGCAACCTTCGCTTGCTGTACCGTATTTCCCCCACCTGCCGCCATTTGGGCGTAGGTAACATGGGGAGTAACGGCTGGAGTTTGCAAATGCACGGGTGGACGTTTCACTTCCACTTTCTGCTGCCGGGCCAGATTTATTCTTTTGATGTATTGGAATTTGGGACAACCCCGATAATTTTCGGTGTGCCCCGTGTTCCTACATAAAGCACAAGAGAGTTGGCTTTTTTCGGGCGCTCCGTGCTTACCCAGGGCGCATTCCTCAGACTTGTGGTTCTTTCAGCACTTCACGCATCGAGGCTGCATTTCGCAGTTCGACGCGGCGTGCCCGAACCTCTGGCAGCGAACACATTGTAAAATGTTTTCGCTCCTCTTTAATTTCTCCCAATGTACAACCTGGCAATTTAAGACTTTAATACTCCTTAGACTATCCAGATTGCTGGTGGGACTTAGCTGGACCAGGAAAATCGGCAGTTGCCGCTTCTTCCTTTTGGCTCTAGCCGTGCCAAACGGCTTGACCCCCACGAATTTGAGCCCTTCGCACTCTTTCTCTTTCAGCAGTGCAAGGAGCTCCTCCGGATCAGTCGACGGTTCTAATCCCCTCAGCAGCATTGTTTGCAGCTTGTCCCCCTTCGGGGTGTAGGAGAAGAACTCCGTCGTCGAATCCTTCAGTAAATTTTTGATTTTATAGTAGCGCTCCATTGAATTGCAGTGGAGCGCGTGCCTATCTTCACTTAATCTTTTAATAAAAAAATTACAACCTATGGCCGACTTACATAGTTCGATTATGTCCTTTAATTCTAATTTGTACGTGTTGATTGGTGGCACTTTCTGTTTGGTGGATTTCTGCTCTTGCTGTTGTTTTTGTCTCTTCTGCTGTTGCTTTTGTTGATGTTGTTGTTGTGGCTGTTGTTTGTACTGTTGCCGTTGTTGCTTTTGATGTTGCGGCTTTTGCTGCTGTTGAGGCTTTTGTTGTTGCTGTTTTTGTTGTTTATGTTTTTGTTGAGTTTGTGCTCTTGTTCTTGCTAGTTCTTGTACAGGTGTCTGTAGTTTTTGTTTTTCCATCGGTTGTTTCTGTTGTTGTTTTTGTGGCAGCTCGGCGTTTATGGTTTCTTGCTGCTGAGGTCTCTGGAGTTGTTGCTGCTTCTCCATCTCCCTCCTTGCTACTTGCTTAGCTCTTATGGCCAGCACTTTTTGTTGTAGCTGTTTGATGCTACTGTACAGAACTTCGACCTCTTCCTCTTCGTCATTTGACTCCGATGCAGCTAGGGATGCAAAGCAGTTGTCTGCTCCCATGTATTGGCCTTCTTCTCCGTCAGGTACATGCGTACAGTCATTCTTGTCCGACTCTTGCCTTATTCGCTTTATTGATGCGCTTGCCGATATCAGCGCAGCCCTCTCTTTCACTCTGCCATGCAGCATTTCCAACGATGCTGAAATGGCGCTCTTATCGAGATTCGGAGTCGAAGTCGGCTTCAGCGTCCTTCTCCTCTTTGTGCCGATGTCTGTTATTGTTGTTGTTGATGTTGAATGGACTGGTTTAGCGGTTTGATCATCAGACGATATCATACCATCTGCTGATCCCGCTATTTGGATAGCGGACCGCTTACTTCCACTCATGGAACTGTTTTTTTTTCTTTGTTATCACTTTGTGTCTATTAATAAAAATTAAAAAAAAAAAAAAATAACTTTTGCAGAGGCTGGGAATCGAACCCACAACCTCGAGATTTGTTGTCCGGGTCTTTATCACCTCGGCTACCGAACAGTTGGAAAAAACTATTGAGTACAAGTATGGTTATTAATTTTTCGCACTTCTAAAGCCGAATCAAAACACACGTGTGATCTCCGTGGAGGTCTATGAACGACTGACGAAGTTGACGGTTGGTCAGTATTCTGTGGTTGATTGGCGACTTCTCTATTATCTGATTGCTTATTTCGTTTTGTTAACCTACAATTTCTTGCTATATGCCCTGGCTTTTAAAGCACTTTATTTCCTGCCTATTTATCTTAGCTCGATTTTTTGAGATAAAATCCTTTTGGCTGTTCGATTTAAAAATATTAAGCTGTTGCTCTTCTTCGCATGCAAATCTACTTGCTTCGATGAGACTTCTTGGGCTTAGCGTTATCACATATGTTGAGAGCTTTTCACGCAATCCATTAATGAAGACCGTTAAGGTTTCGTTTTAAATATACTCTATTTGACCCGCTTAATGTACCTCCTTTACATCACACAGTTTAATTTGCAGCAACCTTCTTTGTAATGTCTCTACACGCTCCGTAAAATGGACTACTGTCTCATCCCTATTCCGTCTTATGGAAATAAGTTTCCTGTATAATTACCAAGTGCTATGAGGTTGACTGAACACTAAAATTAACTCCTTTTTTAAGTTTTTTTCAAGCCCAGTTATTAATTTCACTATTCATGATAATCGTTGTAACGTTTCCGTGAATTCTAGTTTTAGTAAACTTGAGGAGCACTACTTTCAGTGTTTCTGATGTTAATTCGATAGCATCATTACACGCACCGATGAAGGTGAATACTTCATCGACTGTTCCATTGAAAGCTGGAATGAAAGATGTTAAAACACCGATCGGAATTTCAGTCATTGTTTTACTATCAGATATATCGTTAATTGAACCTTGTTTGTTAGTCAAGTTAATCTCTTCGCTATCAGAGCTATCGTTACTATCAGATTTATCGTTAACACTATTAAATGATTCCCGAAATTTTGAAAACATTTATTTAAGTAATCACCGCAAACAAAATATGAAACAATTGATTTACATAAATGACTTACAGTATTATGGCTACGATGTCCATTGAGGTCTTCTGCCGCTAAATTTCGACGCTATGCCACCGCTCCCACTAAATTTTGCGTTATGTTTTCAGTTTTCAGTTTTAAATGCATTTTATTTTCTTAAAACTAACTCTTACATTCTAACAAAAAATGCTTAAATGCTAGCTTACAATTACTTAACAATCTTATACTAACTTACTGGCCCCACACAGGCACTCTAAGCTACTCTGAATACTTATATCTATGTCTTTCGACTGCAGTTACATTTTATTTATAAATACTTATTTTCTATACTTAAAGCTAAGAAAAAAATTTGTTTACAAAAACTTCGCATATGGACATTTATTTTTTATAAAAACTTAGTATCTAACTTAAAATAAACCTTAGCCTACCTAACCTCAATGCACAATACACACATAAACACACATAGACATTATACACAATCATATACATATATCAGTATACACCTTTGTATACACTGATATATGTATATGTTTCTTAAATGCTAACCTAAACCTCTGCAAGCCGGCCATCGCTATTCACAGAGAAAACAGATTGGTCAGCTCTGCCTCATTAGTGAGGTTGGTCAGTAATTGACGGAAACGACGACGAATCATCTTCTCCATCATTCAACCACCAGAAATGCTGGTGCTGCCGAACGACATCCCTCTTATCGCTATTCCCCACCGACCTACTGAATATGAGACGATCCACACTGCCGTGTGCGACGTCTCTATTGTAGTTGAGTCGCCTGCCCCCAGCTGTCCGAGCGACATGGAAGATTAACCGCACCGCTGATCTATCCTGGATCAACCCTATCTGATCAAGGTAGAGGAATGCTTCCGGTAGAACGAAGCCGTCGGAGCGCACACTCTCGTGGTAAAGGTAATTGGGGTAGTAAGCCCCAGATATCAGGTTATTCATCGAGGTCATTGCTCTTGCAATGTGCCTTCAAGTCAGCTTAATTACGAAGTTGTCCACTCGTATTAGGTTCGCCCTGCTGTACTCCGATTCTGGTGTTCTGTACCAGCGACGACAAGCCCTAAGGCAAGTCCTCTCAAACACCCGAATCTTTTCCATTAAGCTTGCTCGTACATTGAACCACACGGGACACCCAAATACCAGCATGGGCCTGATAAGGGCCATGTAGCAGATTACCTTTACCCTCGCATCGAGTTGGCTGCTATAAAACAGTCTCTTTGTAAGGGCAAAAGCGCCTTTAGCTCTGGCCAGAGCAGCATCTACATTTTTGCCAAAATACAGAAACTGATCTAGCCAGATTCCAATGTATCTGACAGGCAAGAGGTTGTCCGCGTTGCCCAATGATAGAGAACTTTCGCCAATTTGTTCTGGTATCCCTAGAGGCTCAGACAACGGCGTTCTAAAGAGAATGGTTTCCGACTTCTGAAAGTTGATTTTCAACTTCCAGTCATCGCAAAATCGTCTTATCTTATCGAAGTCAAGCTGCAAGAGTGTATTAATGACCTCGATTTTTGGACCTGTTACGTACGCTATCAAATCATATACGTACGCAATAGTATGGGGAAGTGAACCTATCAAGTCGCTTGTAAAAATGTTGAATAGGATCGGCGAATTGACCGCGCCTTGCTGAAGACCATTTTTAATTTGAAAAATTCCAACAGAAGTCACATCACCATTCTTCACGATGAACTGTCTGTTAGTTAGCATATTATAAAGAATATACAAGAGTGGTTTACTGATCCCCAGCCTAGTCAGTTTATAGAAAAGACCCTCTAACCATACGGTGTCGAAGGCCTTCTCCAAGTCAATAAGACAGGCACCAGTGCACTGTTTCTTGCCTTTGTTCCATTGGATATCGGACACTAGTTTAGACGCGGCATGTGAGATATCATGTCCCGCCTTAAAACCGAATTGATTATCCGGAACTATATGTTTGTCCTCAACCCACCTAGACAGAGCTCTATTGATTACTTTTTCAAAAACCTTACTGATATTCGGAAGGAGACTTATCGACCGGAGATTCGCCGGAGTGGATATATCCTTTCCCTTTTTGGGGGTAGGTTGAACCACCGCCGTTTTCCAATGCGCTGCATAATTTGCATTATTCATTGCATTATTAAACAGGGTGGTGTAAATGTCCACCGCTTCTAGAGGAAGATGTCGAATCACGATGTTCGGAATACCATCGGTCCCCACTGATTTCTTAGCCCTGATTGTGTCGAAGATCTCACGGAGTTCTTCCTTCGAAATGAACGGGGTAGGTCACCCTCTCTGGTCATGACATTATTTGCCATATTTTCGTCGCTAAACCGGATGAAACCAGAGCCCTCGGATCGCCAGTTCCCTATTTCATTTCGAATGCAGAAATCGTGCCCCAAGACGCGACTGTCCAGGTCATAATAAGGGCCAATTATATCAATGGCCTTGTATACTTCCTGAAAAGTCGCCCCTATGGTCAAAACCTTCTCCTGTGGATCCTCGATCACAAAGAACTCGTCATCATCACCGGTCTCTTTTGGATCAATTCCTGCTATTGTCAGTAACCGTTCGTTGTCTGTTGTCCGCGCTATTTTAAGACACTGAAGGTCGTTTTGATTCTTTCTCCAAAATAGTTTATTTATTTGCGGAAACATATTCGGGTTGCTGGTGTTTACAGCCTGAATCTTGTTGTTCCAATTCAAACTTACAGAAATTCTGTAATTCTCTTTTATTAGCGTTTGAATATTTTTAATCGACGACTTCAGTGTCCTAATCTCCGGGTCTTGTCGGTCAGTTAACTGTCTGTACAAGTTTTTGAGTCTTGACAGAAGTCTACTTTTCTGTCGGTGCAGTGTGTCAATAGTAGGATTGCGGAACAGGTCTTCGTTAGTCGTACGTCGATTCCGCGGTATTGTAGTGTCCATAGTTTGTTTAATTGTCTCGTCCATTTGTTTTAGGTAATTGTCGATCTCCTCGTTTGACAAATTCCTATTGGACGGTGGGTGGAGCGTGTTCGAGGAGAGCGCTCTTGTCAAGGTTGCGGAGAAGCGTGTCCATCGAGTATTACTGTAGCTGTAAGAATATCTTTGGACAAACTCCTCCAATTTCGCAATTTCGTTAGGAACTGTAATTTCGGTGCTAAAACCGCAATGGTCGCTGTCATACACGAATGTGCGCAGACAGTTTAGCGTTTCTAAATTCGTACCTGTCAGTCGTATGCGTTCATCGTACGGCAGTAGATCCAAATAAGACCCGCCTCTGGGAAACGACGGGTTATCCGTCGCTTTAAGACCGAGTCTGTACATGACATCGTGCTGACCCCACCAATCGAGTAGTAGGTTCCCTCTAGTATTTGGCAAATTATTTCCCCAATCTCTGTGTCTAGCGTTGAAATCTCCGCCGATTATAAAATAATTCTCCCCCGATTCCAGCCTCAGAAGTCGAAAAAGCGTGTCGAGCTCTGTAATGAATAGGGTGGATTGTGAAGTATCAGGTGCATAAACAGAGGCCAAGTACAGCCGCTTTCCACTGCGGAGCGGGATGTAAACGACGACTGCCTCCAACACCCGGAACCTGCGCAACGCACACTTGTACACTCTGTGAAATTTTATACCTTCTTTAATGAATATCGCGACACCGCCTCCACGTTTGGATCTGGGCCGGTTTCTTCTTCTAACGATATAATTATTGTACTCCAGTTTGTGCTTATCGGTTAGCTTAGTTTCGCTGGCGAAAAGCACATCAGGAGTTTGGTCTTGTACCAATTTAAACATTGCGGCTCTTCTTTCGATCCTAATCAGTGAATTCGCATTCACCGCAAGGACCTTCAAAGTTTGCTCCACCATTTGCGTACCCATTACGACATGTGTTGCGTTAGGCCCTGCAGCAGCGCGTAGATCTGGTCCACCCGCTTGGCCTGTTCTTGAACCTGCTTTTGCAGCTGAGCCATCTGCCCTTGGATTGCGAGCAAGATGGCCAGCATGTTAGGTGCAGCTTCCGTTGTTCTCGGCGTTGGCGCCGGAGAAGCAACAGTCGCTTGCTGTACCGTAGCCCCCCTACCAGACGCCATTTGGGCGTAGGAAATTTGGGACGTGACGGCTGGTGTTTGAAACCTGACAGGTGAACGTTTGACCTCCACCTTCTGCTGCCGAGCCAGTTTTGCTTTCTTAATGTCAGCGAACTTAGGACAACCGCGATAGTTTGCGGTGTGTCCCACGTTTCCACATAACACGCACGAGAGCTGCGACCTATCGGATGCTCCGTCAACACCCAGAGCACACTCCTCGGAACTGTGGTTCTTAGCGCACCTCACGTATCGAGGCTGCATTTGGCAATTCGACGCGGCGTGCCCGAACCTCTGGCAGCGAACGCATTGTATAACGCCTTCGCTCCTTTTTAGTTTTTCCCAGTGAACCACCTGGTAGTCTAGGACATTGATACTCCTTAGACTATCCAGACGGCTTTCGGGATTGAGTTGCACCAGGAAGAACGGCAGACTCCGTTTCAATGTCTAGTCTAGGACATTGATACTCCTTAGACTATCCAGACGGCTTTCGGGATTGAGTTGCACCAGGAAGAACGGCAGACTCCGTTTCTCCCGCCTAGTTCTAGCTGTGGTAAATGGCTTTACCCCTACAAACTTGAGTCCTTCGCACTCCTTCTCTTTGAGCAGTGCCAGGATCTCCTCATGATTAGAAGACGGCTCCAGCCCCTTCAGCAGCATAGATTGCCGCTTTTCACACTTCGGTGTGAATGAGAAGTGCTCAGTCGTCGTTTCCTTTAGGAGCTCTTTCACTTTCGCGTAGCCCTCCACTGTATTACTGTGGATGGCATGGCGATCGTTCCCCAATCGCTTAATATTAAAATTATTACCAATGACCAACTTACACAGGTCCTTGGTTTCATTTACCTCTAATTTATAGGTGTTGATAGGAGGCACCTTCTCCTTCTTCTTCTGTTGCTGCTGTTGTTTCTGCTGCTGCTGGTTTTGTTGTTGCTGCTGTTGTTGTTGTAGCTTTTGTTGTTGGGAGCTCTCTACTTTTGATTGCTCCCTCTGCCTGCGCGCAGTTTGTTTCTGCTTAATTGCAAGCACTTTTACTTCCAGCTTTAATATACTGCTGGTAATATTGTTTATTTCTTCATCTTCGTCTTCCGACTCAGATGAAGCTAGAGAGGCAAAGTTGTTATTTCCCCTTCATACTGGACATCAACTTTATCACCTTTCAACTCACTTATTTTTTTTTTTCTTAAATTAGGAGGGTTCTCAAACTACTCCTTCTTTTGACGGCTTTCGCCATGGCACCAGCAACCGTAATGTTGTCTTTTATAAGTCCCGTTATGGGAAGAGCGGAACGCTCTCCACCTTCCATCACGTAATATCTTTCTTTTCACCTTTTGTTTTTGTTGTTAATTCAAACAATTTGCAAGATGAAAAAAAAAAATAACACGCACACGTGTCCACGACCACGATATGATGGCAGACGCCACCAACCACCGAGCTAACGAGTAAGTTAACGAAAATGGAACTAATTTTGTATAGCAACTGAATCACTATTTTTATTTTATTTTAGAAAAAGCCGAAACACGTCTTTTCTCTACCGAGATCTGCGAACGACTGAATACAGATACATTTAATTTAAATTCGTCAAAACTCACGTCGGGCCAGATTTGGGATTTGGGCGCTGATATTTCCTTCAGAATTTTGGGGCGTAGACCAGGATGAAATTCTGTTTTGGTGTAATCGAGGATTGTTAAAGAAACAGTTCAACAGGATATCTTACATTCAGATGTATTTGAAAATTGTTAAAGGAACAATTCAACCCACTTAGAGTGAATAATTTTCACTTTATGATTTATTACACAGTATAATTTACGTATAAACAACTATTTACTTTATTATTCAACAAAGTTAGTCTAATTTAATATAAAACAATTATTATTCACTTTATTACAAGTCACTATAGCATTTCTGAGTTCTGATTCCAACTTCAAAGAATTTTATTTATTGCCCCTCTATTTATAACTTTCTTAATAGCTGATTTAACAAAAATTTCAATAAATGAAAACTTAAACTAGATGCTAGGTCAGCAAGCCTCACAGTACATTTTCCCACATTGGATATTTAGGGTGTCTTGTTGCTGTTTTTGTACCTACACATGCATAACAATATATTAGCTCAATATGCAAATACTCCAAATACTGCTATTTACGTAAAATAGAAAGTAAAGTAAACTGTTATGAGTGTATTGAAGAAATACTAACACAAAAATATCCCAAACACTTAATGACTTATAACGAATATGTCTTTATCACTAACGTAGCAAAATCTGTTTACAACCGGCTGCAACTACAGAACAAAGCCACCCCTGTATATCACACGACTACAAACTCGCAAGTTGAACGGATTCATAGTACGCTGATCGAAGTTTCCACTGCTCTAGCGCAGGAAAATAAAACAGCACCCGGGGAGAAATTATTTAACGCAGTTAAGCAATACATCAAAACCATCCACTCAACTGCAGGACATAAACTAGAAGATGTTTTTTTCAACCGTGAAAAATATCCTAAAACCTTTTATTCAGGGACATTAAATTTAAATAACGTAAAAGAAATAACTGAAAATGAAGAATTTTATCTCCCTATTATAAATATCGTAGGTGGAAAAGTCACACATAACAATCGTAGATAATGAAGAGAAGACAAAAATTTTGATAAAAAAAAGTTAACCTAAAAGTTGAAAATTTCGAGATAAACGCATTTTTCTGTTGAAATTGGTCCAACGATTTTTTTAAATGTTAGCTTTAAAATGCCATAATTTTGGCTGGCGTTCATCGAACTCGACGAAATGTTAGTATTTTATGCACTCAAATTCTCTTTCAAAAATGTGTACAACGGTTTCTTAAGCTGAATTCGTTAGAAATCTACGGCATTTTAAGAAGTTTTACCTCAAAATCAGAGGTTCCTCATTTTAACGGCCTATAACTTGGAGGGGAGAGAAGATAGACCCCCCCCCCCAATACAATATTTTGTTCACCATAACTTCAGGAATCTTCAGCTATCAGGATGAAAAATTAAACTGGAACACCCTGTATAAATACCCTATTATAACAAGCAAATTTAAACTATTTAATGTAAACCCTCTAGCTTATAAACATGGAAAACTTATTATAGCCCAATGTAATCACAATTATAAAAGAGAAGAAAAATGTGAAAACAGTGTAGAAAGATTTGTAAAAGAATAAGCGAAGATAATTGCACTATTAGTGGTATACAAGATAGGGAAGCAAAATGTAATATTACACAGGAAATTAATTTACCATTATTAATATTAGACCACGGAAATATTATAGCTGACGACGAACATGAATGGAATGGACCAAAAATACGTGGCCCTAAACTGATACAATTCAAGCTAACCACTAATATTGATAGTTAGTTTCTATGAATTTTTATTTTTATAACTTATATTACTCTTACTTGCTAGACAAAAAATGCTTAAAAATTAGCTTAAACAACTTAAAGTTATCTTATACTAACTTACTGGCCCCATGCGGGCACTCTAAGTTAAACCTAAAACTTAAACTATGTCTTTTGACGTATCTTACAGTCTAATTTTATTTTTATTTTAACATTAATTAATACTAAAACTAAGAAAACATTTTTTAACAAAAAAACTTAGTAACATGACCCTTTTTACTTTATTTTATTATAAAACTGAATACTAAAAAAAGAAAAACCTACAGACTACCTAAAAGTAAATCTTAATCTACTTAACCTACTTAAATCTGACACAAATATAAACATACATAAATGTATATATACATAATATGTATATACATAATATGTACGAGTATAATATGTATTTTGTCCAATTATCGAAATTGGTAAGCGCTCTCGTTCACCGGATTCGGAGGACATTCCACTGTTCTCTGAAAAAAGACTAAGACCCAAAATGGCCACAAATAAACGTGATCCACTATACAATCCGTTCAGCGCTCGAGGGCGATGAAATGGATGAAACAGATGTAGTTGTACAAAATAAACCACAAAAAATAGCTCCTGCCCCAATAAAAATGTGACTATGTGCACGTTGTAATGAACCTACTTAAAATAAGAGACTATTGTATTAAAAAAATGTTTATTGGCATAAAAATTATGTGTGACTCCATCCATAGAATCATATAATTCGGTTCTTAATAAATTAAAAGAAGACAATTGTCAATACTTGACGTGAAAAGTGATAAAGTATTCAAGGCTGTTTTATATGGCCTAGGGCGATTGAAACAGTTTCCTTGAAAAATGAACTTATCAAACTGGGCTTAAAGTGCAAAGAAATTAAATACATTAACAAAACATGTGCATTATATACTGACACGTTCTACATAGTTTCTTTTGCAAATGGAAGTGTCAAATTCAGTAGACTAAAAAAGAACATTCGTGCAATTTTCAACACACAAGTGAACTGGAGCTTTTATCGAAAGGAAACAAATTTACTGACACAATGCCGAAATTGTCAGATATTTGCCCACGGTGAGAGAAACTGCCACATAAAGACATATTGTGCTAATTGCGCTGGCTCTCACAAAACTGAGCAGTGCAACGCAAATATTACCAAATGTGCAAACTGCAAAGGAGAACACAAATCGACAGACAGCGCATGCGCAAGCAGAAGGCATTATATTGATCTGAAGCAGAAGCTCACAGCAAAGACGAACCGATCTTTCTCATACAACACCAATCAAGTTAACAGAAACATCAACAATGCCAACATTTCTCTTCACTCTTTATCGGATTTCCCAGCTCTACCAACACGAGCAGCTACAAAGCGGGTTAGAGTAGTAGGGAGCAGTAATATCTCTACACCAAAAGCGTGGGAGCAAAATGTCTCAACAGAGTTGTCATCGTACAGCAATAATTTAAGTACCAACAAAGGTGAGTTATTCACCATAGAAGAATTAAACTCCCTTGTAATGGAGATGATAAATAAATTAGGTTCATGTAAAACAAAAGTAAAGCAATTGAATGCTATCGTACAATTAGCTACTAAGTTTTTTTTCAAACATGTCAAGTAGTATTACAAATAATAATTTAAATATCATACCATGGAATGCAAGAAATGTTAAAAATAAACATATTGAACCCATTAGCTTCTTAAACAATAATAATATTGTAATTGCATTAATAACGGAAACATGGCTAGATTCCACAATGCAAATATCAACGTCTGTATTTAAATGTTATCGTATGGATAGAACAAATCGAAGTGGTGGTGTTGTAGCAATCCTAATACGGAGATCAATTCAGCATAAGCTTTTAGGAAGTATTCACACATACCTTGTAGAAAATCTGGGTATAGAGCTCATTTTAGGTACCAGAAATAGCCTGAAAATCTTCTGTGTTTATTTCGCTGGTGGTACTCCTGGAGATGTAAAACAGCTTCAGTTGAATATCGATTTGAGGAAACTCTTCTGGTGGTAACTTTTTAATTGGAGGTGATCTTAACTGTAGACATCGGGATTGGGGTTGTGTACGTGCTAATTCCTGGGGTAACGTTCTGTCTAACCTATTTGCTATGTTGCCTGTTCATGGTCTGTGTCCGTCCAGTCCTACTTATATTCCAGCTGGTTCTCGTGGTCGTCCATCTGTTATTGATTTTTTTGTCACTAACTTATCTAGTCATATTTTGAAGCCAGTAACAATTAATGACCTATCTTCAGATCATAATCCAGTTCTTTGTCGGCTTCGCTTTTCAGGTGAAAAACTCACACAATATTTCCATGATCTGAAACACGCAAATTGGAACATTTTTCGATCCGAAATCAAATCCAGACTTAGAAACGTTCCTACCAGCCTGGACGAAGTAAACAGCAAAGATGACATTGACAATATCGTCTCTCAGTTTTCCGAACATACCATATTCTTAGTTCCGCTGACATAAGTGTGCCAAAGGTTAAAAAAAAATTTTCTTGTATGAAACTTCCAGCTCATGTCTTGGAGTTTATTTGTTTACGTAAGATGCACCGAAGAAACTGGCAAAGATATAGACAGCCCATCTCTCAAAGGCTGGTAAAACACTTCAACAAACTCATAGCGAAGTTTATTTAAACGAAACGCCATGAAGAGTGTAATAGGAAGATCAATTCTCTAGACAAATTTACAAAAAACAAAAATAGAGATATTCCAACTATTACAAATATGGGTGCAACATATCACAATGATCCAGACAAAGCCAATATTTTCTGCCAGAGTTTAGCTAAAATCCATTGCGTTTCCCTACAGGTGACACTAATACTAACGCATTTGTACAAAACGCGTTACAAGACTTTAATGCCTCAATAACCACAACACCTGAAAATGCGTTCATTACTGAGGCTGAGATAAAACACATCACAGATAACCTCATTGTTAGGAAAACTGGTGGTCTAGATAGAGTAAGAAATATTTATTTGAAGAACTTAGATATTTAGCTTTCATAATAAATGTTTGTAATACTTTCCAACTGCTTGGACAGAAGCAAAAGTAATACCTGTCCTAAAAGCAGGAAAACCTCCGAAAGAACCAACTAGCTAGAGGCCTATAAGTCTATTGAGTAGCATAATTAAAATCTATGAAAAAGTAATATAGGACAAAGTACTCAAACCATCGATGAGCAAAATATACTTCCCAATGATCAATTTGGCTTTAGGCCAAATACGATTAGTACGAATCATCAAATTCTACGAATTTGCAATAGTATTAAGAATCGTGCTTTAGGAAAAACAACCGGATTATTAATACTGAATATTGAAAAGGCATTCGATACTGTGTGGCACAATGGCTTATTATATAAAATGATTAGATTTCATTTCCCAACGTATATTTGTAAAGTTGTCCAGAGTTTTTTGTCCGATCGAAGTTACAAAGTTCATGTCAATAATAGTAATTCATGTTTGTGAAATGTAGATGCAGGTGTTCCTCAGTTATCAGCTCTTGCATCGATCTTGTTCAACAAGTATTTAGCTGATTTTCCCCATTTACCGGAATGTGATTTTGCCCTGTATGCTGATGATTCTGTGATTTTTTCGTCGCATATATTTGGTCTCAATATTGAGACTAATTTAAAAGATGCGGAGGGAATAGTTATTCCATATCTAAACAAATGGAAAATTAAAGTTAATGATTAAAAGATAAAAACTATCTTTTTATATCTGGACACAAAACTTACTTTTAACGAACACATTACAAAGACTCCATAAAACAGGCACTGCAATCAAAATGATGTATCCCTTTATAAATAGGAAATCCTTGCTTTTAAATGACAACAAAATATTATTACATAATGTAATTTTTCAGGCAATACTGTTGTATGGCTGTCAAGTATAGGGTGACTGCGCAAAGTGTCACGTAAAACGATTACAAATACAGCAAAATAAGATACTCAAAATGATGCTCAACCTTTCTTGGCATCACTCTACCCGCGGGGAATACCTATTAATCCAACTTTATTAGGACCTTTTCGAATTTGAATATATCCTAATACTTTACGTGCTAATAAAGTTAAAAAAGCCACACTTACTAAAACACAAATAATTAATATTAAACTTATAATTAAAAATAAAACTAATTCTATATAAAACAAGTACTATTTGTAATATAAATTACATTTATAAATTATGCTGGTTTGCGGTGTGTCCCGTGTTCTTACATCACGCGCAAAAGAGTTGACTTTTTTCAGACACTCCGTCCTTAACCAGAGCGCATTCATTGGACTTGTGGTTCTTTCCGCACTTCACGCACCGAGGCTGCCTTTCGCAGCTCGACGCGGCGTGCCCGAACCTTTGTAATATGTGGTTGTTTTGAAATAAAATAACTGTGTTTTACCTTCGATAGGGCACGGAAGTATCTGTCCCATTTGAATCTCCACTAAAGTCGTGTTTATCATTTCGTTTTATTAAGTCACTGTTTTGAGCAAACTGCATAAGTTTCTAAATTGACTCTTGTTATAGATTGCAGAGTGCTCGAGTCAAATTGACAAATCTTCAACTGATTTCAGAATGTCATCATAATTTGTAAATTGGTTTTGCATTGATTTCAAGGCATGGTTGTTTTCTGCCGCAAAGTTATTGACCGAATCACTGAAATACTGAATAGCAAGTAATATGTGGGATGAAGTGATGTCCTTGCACTCATCACAATAAAACAAAAAGTTATTTTTAAAATCTTTTTGGTACACGATGTATCTTTTACTCAAGCCAATGCAAAGGGCATGGAACGACTTGCTACAAGGACCACTGCAGCGCACCATAACAGCATTTAGGTCACTTGTTAAGGAGCAATTCTCACTTCCACATAATTCAGACATGATGATATTGATTTAGTTAGGGTAGGTCCGTTGAGAAATTTTAAAACACAAAAGGCGGTGAATGAGAATTGGGTTAGTTGTTGATTTCACTTTAATATTATTATGCACTTTTAATCAATAAACAAATCGAGTCAGCAAAACACAACAAATGACGATGACCGAGAAATAGGTTGTGCGAATTATTGCAAATTAGGCAGGAAAAAAATTAAATGGAAATAAATTAGCAGATCGAAATTTAAACACGTCTGAACTTAATGAAAAAAAAAAAATAAAAATTATTGATATTGTTCGAGTTTTTATACAAATTTAGATTGTTCACATGTTTACATACTGTACAGTGACTTTGCTGGCGATCGAATGTGTAACGTAGCAAGAAACATGACTCCACAGTTCACCTAAGCAATTGTCTCAGAAGTGTGCCTTTTAGATTTGTTTTACATTAGGTCACTGGCACCGTGAATCATTTGTGCTTTATTTGTTATTATTATTCTGTTGTGTGTTCTGCTTCTTGACATAACTTTGTTTACATTTTGTGTCAATTAAAATATCTTTACTGGTGCATTTGTGACTAAGGTAAGTGACTTCTTCACTGAAAATTTTGCTTTTGTCAGGATACAATTTGAGATTGTGTTTCCAACATCATATGTTCTCCGAACATCATAGTACAACGAAATCGTCCATGTATAGAAATGCTTGAAATGGTGCGAGACCTGCGAATGCTAGTGTCACCATTCTCTGAAATGAATTAGGAGCTATTTTTAGATCGTAAGGTAACCTTTTGAAACAGTATGTGCTTCCGTCTGCTGTGACTGATATTTGTCACGAGATTGCTGTTTTATTTCTATTTGATGAAATCCTGATGTTAAGTTTAGACATGAAAAATATTTAGCTCTATCTAGCTGGTCGAGAATATCGTCTATTCTTGGTAGAGGGAATTTGTCTGCAATCAGTTTTTGATAATTCCCCTGTAATCTATTACTAATCTCCATCTTTTTTGAGTTGTACCTGGGAGTGGCTTTTTGGGTACCAATGGTATTGGGCTATTGTATTCCGAAACCGATATGGTTCAATTAAATAATAATGTGTAGAATTCAAACAAGGTGCTTTAATTCTTATTTTTATTTTACTGTAATTAAATCCTTTGCTTCTCGCTTCCAAATCTGAACTGTTACCCAGCCCGTTTTTCCCATCAGCCTGCTCTCCTACAAGATCAGGTGAGAGAAGAGAGCTGGAATGAGCGAGACTTCATAAACATTCAGCGCTTGTTAGGCAAACGCTGAGTGTGAAGAGAAAGCCAATCAAGCCAAGTACAGATAGTACATAACTTTATGTAACAATATCATCTTGAATTAGCTTACTAATTTGTTTCCCTATTTCTTATTTGTGTGCCTGTGGTGACCTATAATTTTTAATATAGACTGGATCATCATCTTTCATACTTAATTTCTGTTTATAAAAATTGTTGGTGGTAATAGATTCCGTTTCTAATGCGAATATGTCAACGAACTCAGAACATATCATGTGAAGTTTGTCTTTTGCAAATATTGGAAAATTTTTATTCAACTTTTCTAATTTTGTTTTGTTATTTGTGTCTTAGTTACTTGCTACTATGTAGTCTGTATGAACTTTATAGTTTTGTACAATTGCGTTTGCATTGGTTGTATTAATTACCCTTACGAATGGTTTATTTTTAGATGATATGGTATTTGCAAGAAATATACCCTGTGCTATTTCTTGGCGTTTTTACTCCAGTCTGTGTTGCATATTTAGATGCTAGTTCTGAAAATAGTCCGTCCGATATATATGCTACTTCTAAAGACTTGGTAAGTTTTTCCATTTCACCGGTGTACTGGTGTGCTGTCTTACTGTTTTGCTGTACGTTCATTATCTTTGCAATCAATACCTCTACTGATTCCCCTTTTACTTTACTTATCAGGCTGTTTTTAATTTGTTGCAATGTTTGTTCATTGCTAATCAAATTCCTGGCTGTTCCTTTGATCTTTGTTTTTTATTATAGAAACGGCCATGCCCACTTCTCGAATATCTGGTCTTGAATTCTTCTTTCGACATTAATGATTTTCTTCAGGCAGGCTTTTCCCAATGCCAATGTTTTTTGGAAAAAAAGGGATCTAGCTGCCGATTCAGTCCTTTGGAGAGGCAGGATTGCCAATTAATACCATATGTGGTTGTGTAACTGTGTTTCGCCTTCGATAGGGCATGGAAGTAACTGTCCTCTTTATTGATATTGTTCGAGTATTTATACAAATTTAGCGTGGTCACATGTTTACATATTATACAGTGACTTTGCTGGCGACAGAAAGTGTAGCAAAAAACATGACTCCACAGTTCACATAAGCAATTGTCTCAGAAGTGTGCCTTTTAGATTTGTTTTACATTAGGTCACTGGCACCGTGAATCATTTGTGCTTTATTTGTTATTATTATTCTGTTGTATGCTTCTTGATACACTACACCTTTGGCAGCGAACACATTGTAAAATGTTTTCGCTCCTCTTTAATTTTTCCCACTGTACAACCTGGTAGTCTAGGACTTTGATATTCATTAGACCGTCCAGATTGCTGTCGGGACCTAGCTGGACCAGGAAAAAAGTTAGTTGCCGCTTCTCCCTTTTGGCTCTAGCCGTGACAAATGGATTGACCCCCCCAGCCCTTGGCACTCCTTCTCTTTCAGCAGTGTAAGGAGTTCCCCCGGATCAGTCGACGGCTCTAACCCCCTCAGCAGCATTGTTTGCAGCTTCTCTTCCTTCGGGGCGTAGGAGAAGCACTGTTTTACGGTAGATCGTGTGCCTGTCTAAGCAATAGAAATTATTGCCTGTGGCCGACTTATATAGTTCTTTTGTTTTCTTTAGTTCCATCTTAAAAGTATTCATAGGTCCAACCCTTTGTATTAAAATTCGTTATTTCTGCTGTTGTTGTTGCTGCTGCTGCAGTCGTTTTTTTTGCGGTTGCCGTATTTGTGGCTGCTGCGGTTTTTGCTGTTGCCGTTGCTGTGGCTGCTCTTGTTGTTTTTTCTGGTGTTTCTTAAGCTTTTGTTGGTGTTGTTGTAGCACTTGTGCTATTGTATTTGTTTGGCATTGTTGTTGGGTCTGCTTATCAGCAAGCTACCTCTGCTGTTGTTGTTGGGATTGCTCTTGCTCTTCCCTCGTCCTCTTACCATTTGCTTTTTTTTTATGGTCAGTGTTCTTTGTTGTAGCATTTTGATGCTGCTACTTATGGACTCCATTTCTTTCTCTTCATCTTCCGATTTGGTAGGTGCCAATGAAACGAAGTTGTTCCCTCCCCTCACTCCACCAAGCAGCTTTACAGTGGAAGTTGGTAGGGTGAGACGTTGTACCAAGTTCGGAGTTAGCCTTAGTTACCTCCTTCTCTTCGGCGTTGGTTCTGCCCCTACTGGTGTTTGACTGGAACCACTTGATGCATCACCTGCTTTATCTGCTGATCACGCTATTAGTCAACAACATTATTAACATTATTAACACTTCAATTACTTTTTTTTTTTAAATCAAAATGAAGACTTTTTTCTCTCCGACTCGGAGTCGAACCCCCACGACCTTTGTCGTCTTTGGCCACAAACTGCCACTATGCTAATAGGAGCCTATATAGATTCCGTAATTTTTTTTTTCAATTCATACCTGTCTTTATTACATCATATTTATACATTTACAAATGATTACCCACAAAGCAAAGTACTTATCTGCAGGCGGTTATATTTAATATCTAACTAATTTTGAAGTGATTAACAATACATTTTTGAAATACCATAGGTAATGATTTGCATTTACTATCAATAGCTATTATGGATTAAAAATTCAATATAAAGGGTTTTCCAATAGGGACTTGACGACTTTGAATTTAATTTGTGAACGCACTCTTTCACTAATCATCAAACTGTCCCTGTCAATTTATTCAATAAACTCAACATTTTCATCATGGTAAAGTACATTAACGAGCAACGTCTGCAAATTATAAAAATTTTCTACCGAAATTCGGAGTCGGTGACTGCAACTTTAAGAGCGTTAACTCCAATTCTCGGTCGTAATTCTCGCCCTAGTAGACAGCCAATAACAAGTGTAGTGAAAAAATTTGAGTCTACATCTTGCTTGAGTGTTGTTGCCGTGTCAGTGAGACAACGAGTTGGTCGAAGTGTCGAACATATCGCTGCCGTTCAGGCGTCCGTAGCAAACGATCCAAATCAGTCAATTCCATGGCGTGAAGCCAATGGACCATTTGAAGCGACGTACGTTCTTCGATTGGGTTCTGGAGAAGATGCGCCAAGATGATGAATTTCATCGCAAAATCATCTTCAGTGTCGAAGCTCATTTTTGACTCAATGGGTTCGTCAATAAGCAAAATATGCGTTTTTGGTCGGGTGAAAATCCACATATGCTTCATGAATCACCACTTCATTCACAAAAAATAACTGTTTGGTGCGGTTTGCATGCCGGTGGCGTTATTGGGCCATAGTTTTTCGTCAACGATAGCGATCGTCACGTTACTGTGAATGGTCAGCGTTATCGCTCCATGATCACCGATTATTTTTGGCCCGAATTGGAAGATATGGACTTGGACGATATGTGGTTTTAACAGGATGGTGCCTCAAGCCACACAGCAAACGATTGGTCGCCTCCTTCGTGCGATTTGACGCCGCTTGGCTATTTTCTGTGGGGCTACATTAAGTCATTGGTTTATGCCAACACGCCGACGACGTTAGAAGAGCCCAGAACCAACATTGAACGCGAAATAGCGGCCGTTTCGGCCGAAATGTGTGGCCGAGTCATTGAAAATTGGGTCCAAAGAATCGACCGCTTCAAAGGTGCCCTCGGTGGCCATATGAACGAAGGTTGATTGTACTTCCAGCCGATAATAAAGTTTTTAAAATATCTCAAATTGTTTGCGTTTTATTTTAAAAGAAATTGTCAAGGTCCTTATTGGAAAACCCTATACCTTTTATAAGTGAAAGTAATGTGAATTAAGTAAGTATTTTTTAATTTTTTTATTACGCTTTTTAAAATATTAAAGGTGTTTCACGTCTTGAGGAATTGTATTTATGGTCTTTGGAATAACATGTCGCAGTTCTTGTTTTCCATATGTATTAAAAGTTTCAGGGGCCTCTAGCATCCCCTGGGCTCGTCTTCTGGTAATTTGGTTTTAGCGTATAGGCTAAAATAATAACTAACAACAAACAACTGATAATTCCATTAAAGCCACTCAGAAATACGAGTAGCTCTTAGATATCATATTGAAGTTAGTCTTAAGAATATATTAAATAAAGCAAGTGCGTTTAACTGCAAGCAAAGTATATATTTTTTTTTTACTCATTTCCACTAAGGTGGAAATAACTCGCGCGATTTATATAGCCTTATGATGTTTGCACATAGCGTGTGCGAAGGAAGCTGGGGAGGGAAGAAAGAGAGATACCGATGTGCATTGGTTTTAAATGTTTGCAAGTTATACTGGCTAGGAAATAAAGAGTTCGGCAAGGCATTCTATAAGCGAGTTGTACGGTTTAGGAAAGTATCACAACATTTAAGAGTACGTCCGAAGATGGGCTTGAGGGTGAACTGATGAGAATTCATAGCGAAACGGGTATTACGGTTAAAAACATGAACTCTTGGAATTATACTGGAAATTTCAGTGGAGCATTGGCGATGAAAATAGCGATACAACAAAGTCAGACACGAGACATTATGCCGGTATTCGAGGGTGTCGAATGACTGTGTAATACTTGCATCACTTATGAGTCTTATCGCATGGTTTCGAATCCTATCTAGCAGGTGCATAGAGGTTTTAGAAGCACCTGACCAGATATGGCCATTGTACTCTGATTTTGGAGAGATAAATGTCTTATATAAGGAAGCCTTGTCAGAGGGGGTGAAATATTTCTCACATCGCTCGAGGAAACCTAAACATTTCGCAGCATTTTTGGCGACACCGAATATGTGGTTATTCCAACGTAAGTTGTGGTTGACACAAATAGCAAGAATGGAAAGTTTTTCGGTTTCGACGATGCAAGTGCCATTCAGGAATAATGGCTGTGATGCGGCTAGCTTTTTAGCCGAATCTATAGCTAAAATTGTGCGATTGTGCAAAGATCAAAATTAGTGAAAAAGAAAATGAGCAAAATTGGAATTTACATGTTGCTTGCGTTGTTCAGGAATTTCGTCTTCGTTCGTTTTGTTGCAAAGTTTGGGCCAGTCTGTTTTAGATAGAAGCAAAACCTTAGGATCTTGAAACCAAAAATCGATACCAATGAGTTCGTGCATGAACACTCCTCGAGAAACCAAATCTGTAGGATTATCTGAACTTGGTATGTTATTCCAAGTGAAATGTGGAAAATTTTGAATTTTAGCCACTCGGTTGCTCAGTTGGCTTGTTGTCCATCGACATGGTTCAGATGCTAGCCAAACCAGCACGATCATTAAATCCGTACAGCAAAAGATTTGTGTGTGTTGCTGTTGAAAAATGCTTGTGACTCTGTCGAGAAGTTCCACCAGTAGCAGCTCAGCATACTGTTCGAGTCTGGGAATTGTTATATCCGCAATCGGCGCTACTCTCAATTTTGCACAAATCAAGTTCGATGAGACTCTTCCATTTTCGCTTATCGTTCTGAGGTAAAAGAATGCTCCATAAGCCTTGGTACTAGTATCTGAAAACCCATGAATTTGTGTGTTAGGATTGCAACTTGATACATACAGAGGGATTTTTATTTGATTGATGTCTTTAGGGTGATTTCTGTTCTGCAACCATTGCGTGTGAAGATCTTCTAGGAGACTCTCATCTCAATGGAATTTGAGTTTCCATAGCGTCTGCATGAAGATTTTTGCTTTCACAATGAACGGATTCATTAGGCCCAGTGGATCATAGAATTGTGATTTTTACGAAGGAATAACGCGTTGGTTGGCTTGAGATTTGGATGTGACTCGATGTAGCTGAAACGAAAGTTGTCTTCTGTTGGATCCCATCCCATTCCAAGAGCTTTGATTATTTCACTATCCCCTAAAACAACGAATGATACCCGGTCATCTTTCGGAATCACCTCTACGATGGTGGGGTCATTCGATGCCCATTTGCGAGAAGATGAAAGCCTCCACTCTGAAGCAGGTTAATTGTCTTTTCTCTGATTTTTATTACCTTAGTACGGTCATTAGCACCTGACATCAGATTATCCACGTAAAAATCAGGCAACGTAAAAATCAGAACCAACAGGAAACTCTTGCGAACCTTCTCCTGCCAGTAATCGAAGACATTTCACTGCTAAGTTTGGGGCACTGCTGGTACCATAGGTGACGGTCTTCAACACATAGCTTTCGATTGCTTTCGCTTTGGAGTTGCGCTACAAAATGTCTTGGGTGTTAGTATCCTTAGCACTTTAGGACTTACCAGGATTTTTCGATACATCTGAGTTATATCTGCTATTAAAACGAAGCGTTTTCGCACCCGAACGAGGATAGTGAAGATGTCATCTTGAAGAATAGGACCGACCTTTAGATTATCATTTAGCGATTTGTCTGATGATGTTTTGCAAGTTGCGTCGAAGACGACGCGCAATTTGGTTGATGAGCTGTCAAACTTCAGAACACAGTGGTGAGGAATAGAATTAACATAATCTTGAATAGCCTCTGCTGCAAATAATTAGCTCATGTGATCTAATCGTGCACACTGGGTAATAAAGTGGCAATCATTTTTCCGTTATGATGGAGAACGATGTATTTTATGTTCGACTGATACTAACGGTTTTTTTTGCTATATCATATCATATACTTCCCAGCGATGTGTGATCTTCACGAAATGGTAATCGTACAATAAACTTGTTGGTTAATGAGCAGCGTGTTGTTGTAGATTTGAAGAATGTCTCACATTCCTCTTCTTCTTCAACAGTGTAGGATTGTCTTCGATGACCAAATTTGTTATAGGAGTTCTTCTATAGATGGAGTAGTGGTGGTGGTGAAACAGGTGTAGTTGATGCTAAGACATTTTGGTACAACTGGTGCGAGATCTAACGAAGATGAGGTGATCTTTTTTTGATCACCCATAATCCACCCGAGTGACATCTTTTGCAGGCTTGGAAGATTCTCTCCTAGTTTGATTTGACCTACTTATAAGAGTTAAAAGTAAATCCCTGCGCCGATAAGACAGCCAACAGCAACAGGTAGATTGAAGCGAGGTTCGGATAGCCGGGTATTGGAGGGACTCTTCTAGGTTTTGGTGTTTATATGACGACTTAGTTGTGGTGAAGTAATTTCTGGAAGTATAATAACATCTAGGTATACCTTGAACGAATTATGAAGTGATGAAATGCATAGTTGTGCTTTTTGGTCAGCGATGGTGCTAATGTGTCCAATCCCATGGCGTCTAAGTATGTGCGACTGCGATGTAGCTTGAGGTGCTCTCCGATATGCTCAGTGATGAAATTTAGTTGGAAGCATGAATCTAGGAGTGCTCGACTAACTACCGATGTACCCCCGTTATTGGAAAGGCTAACCAGCGCGGTAGCAAGTACAACGTACCCAGCACGGTTGATATCGTCAGTATGGCTTGCCTGTAGAGAGGTACAGGAAGATGAAGATGGTGGATTACCTTGACGTTGTGGAATTTGTTGGTCATCAGCAATTGATGGCGCAGGAGTCTGAGGAATTACAGATGCAATCCGCTCACGGCGCAGCAAAGTGCGATGAGTGTCACCACATTTTTGGCATTTATTTAAGGAGGTTCAATGTTGCAATGTGTAACGTCCTCTTAAGCAATTTAGGCACAACTTCAACTCCTTATTTAGCTTAAAGCAGTCCATTGGTGATAAGTTCAAAAATGTTTCACAACTGAATGCATTGTGTGATGGCTGGTCGCAGAAAACACATGACGAAGTGGTAGGCGAATTTGTCGTCAGCAACGATAAATTATTGAACAATGGCTGTTGAGTTCTAGTTTTGACAAGGTGATGTGACGTCGATGGTTGTGATCGGTGATGCAATAGTTATGTGTTAGCTGAAGGAGAACTCCGATGTGATTTAGCTTCGATAATTTTGCCTGTTTTACAGCGTCTATCCATGAATGTGCAAAGATCGTTTCAGGTTGGGAATTCAAAGTCATCACTGTTGGTCAGAGATGTGGAGTCCAAATTTTGGGTTAGTCTACTAAGTGCCTTTTCACCTTCCCATTTGGCTTGGTATTCATTGTCAAATTTTCACAAGATCAAATGCAACAGGAATCCATCAGAAATTTCTTCTCTTGTACCTATTGAGTTCAGCGCTCGGAGGTTGACGTTGATGGTATTGATCATATATCGAACAGTTTCCATGGTTGGTTTTACTATGAAATGCAGTTGCTGCAAACTTTGCGGCCAGCTCAACACTCCCAGATTGCGCTTTGTCTCCGCCTACATTTGAGTGCGTCGAATCTTCAATAGGACGAATCTACTTTCGCACTCGTGTATTAGCAAGAGTACTTAAAGATCTCTACATATATAAATCCGCGGGTCCATATGGTGTATCTTCCCTTCTTCTGAAGAGGTACTCTTTCTCGCTGGCAAAACTACTGTGTAAGCTTTTTCATCAATCCGACTCTTTAGGACACTTCCCGAGCAGATGGAAAACAGCATTTGTCCAGCCCGTCCCTAAAAAAGGCGAATCATCTTCTCTCTCCTCCTACAGGCCCATTGCACTTACGTCCCTTCTTTCCAAGGTCATGGAAACGCTGATAAGTCGTCAGCTTATGAAATATCTCGAAACACGAAAACTTTTCAATGACCAGCAATATGGTTTTCGTACCAACAGGTCCACTGGCGATTTGATGGCATGTCTCACCGAAAAGTGCAACAAAAGCGTACATCAATCTGGCGAAAGCAAGATAGTTGCACTTGATATTTGCAAGGCATTTGACAGAGTTTGGCATAGGGTTCTTTTGTCGAAAATGCGTTCATTTGGGATCGATGACTGTCTTCTCACCTTTCGGAACGTTCAATTTAAATTGTCTTGGACGCTTTCAAGTCTGATATTCACAAAATAAATGCTGGTATGCCCCAGGGCTCTGTTTTGTCTCCGACACTCTTTTTAATTTTCATTAATGATCTCTTCTCTGCTACTTCTAATCCAATATATTCCTTTGCTGGTGACAGTACTCTCTGCTTTTCATATTCGTTCCCGGACTCACGGCCCTGCTCTTCGGCTGTAGAACTAGAACGACAGCGTATGCTAAGCTCATTAAATTCCGATATCAACAGCATAAGCAATTGGAGAACTATCAACAGAGTGAAATTTAATGCTTCCAAAACACAATGATGTCTGCTTTCCATTCTCGGTATGTGTGTCAATGACAACTTACGTTGGAATGACCACATATTTGATGTCGCCAAAAATGTTGCGAAATGTCTAGGTTTCCTCAAGCGATGAAAGAAATATTTTACCCCCTCTAATCTGGCTTCAATATATAAGGCATTCATCCCTCCAAAATTGGAGTACAATGCCCACATTTGGTCAGGTGCTCCTAGCAACTCTGTACCTGCTAGATAGGATTCAAAACCGTGCGATAAAACTTATTGATGATACCAATACCAGTCAATCAATTAACACGCTCGAACACCGACGTAAGGTCTCCTGTCTCACTTTGTTTTATTGCTATTTCCACCACCAGTGCTCCACTGAAATCGCCAGTAGCATTCCGCCCATTCCGGCCATTCAAACTTTCAACCGCAACACCCGTCTCGCTATGAATGCTCATCAGTATAACCTCAAGCCCATTTTCGCACGTACTCCAAAATATCGTGATTTGCTCCTAAGCCGTACAACTCGCTCATGGAACGCCCTGCCGAGCTCTATATTTCCTATTCGTTGTAACTTGCAAAGACTTAAAAACAATGCACATAGTTACCTCTCTTTTCTTCCTCCATAAATTTCCTTTGCCCGCTCTGTGAACAATCGCCTTAAGGGTACACAAACCCCTTGAGAGTGCGCTCATTATAAAAACAAAAAAGTGGAAAATTTATTTTATTGTATGATTGAAATAAGAATCGTTTGTTGTCATATATGGATTTTAAAAGTTTTATGGCAGTTATATAGATTTGGCTGGTGCATTTCGGAGACTCAGTTACTCTGGCCGCGTCTCCATGGCTGCAAGACACTCTGTTGAAAGTTCCCAATTGGTTATGCTATTAATACCGGAATTTAATGAGCTTACCATACGCTGGCGTTCCCATTGTGAGTCCGGAAACGAATATGAAAAGCAGAGAGTACTGTCACCAGCAAAGGAATATATTGGATTAGAAGTAGCAGAGAAGAGATCATTAATGAAAATTAAAAAGAGTGTCGGAGACAAAACAGAGCCCTGGGGCACACCAGCATTTATTTTTTTAGGAAACGAAAATGAGAAACGCAGAGTACTGTCGTCAGCAAAGGAAAATATTGCATTAGAAGTGGCAGGCAAGAGATCATTAATAAAAATTAAAAAGAGCCTCGGAGACAGAATGGAGCTCTGCGGCACACCAGCATTTATTTTGTGAATATCGGACTTTAAACCATCCAAGACAACTTGAATTGCACGTTCCGAAAGGTAGTTTCCAATCCATTGAGAAGACAGTCGTCGATCCCAAATGTACGCATTTTCCACAAAAGAACCCTATGCCAAACTCTGTCAAATGCCTTATAAATATCAAGTGCAACTATCCCGCTTTCGCCAGATTGATGTACGCTTTGGTTCCACTTTTCTGTGAGACATGCCATCAAATCACCAGTGGACCTGTTGCTACGAAAACCGTACTACTGGACATTGAGAAGTTTCGTGTTTTGAGATATTTCATGAGCTGACGATTTATCAGCGTTTCCATGACATTTGAACGAAGGGACATAAGTGGAATGGGCATGTAGGAGGAGAGAGAAGATGATTCGCCTTTTTTAGGGACTAGCTGGTCAAATGCTATTTTCCATCTGTTCGGGAAGTGTCCTAAATAGCAAGATTGATGAAAAAACTTACGCAGTGGTTTTGTCAGCGTGTTAGAAACCCTCTTCAGAAGAAGGGGAGAAATACCATCTGGATCTTTAAGTACTCTTACTACTAAAAGAGTGCGAAAGTGGATTTGTCCGCTTGAAGATTCGATGCACTCAAGTGTAGGCGGACACAAAGCACAATATGGAAGTTTTGAGCTGGCCGCAAAGTATGCAGCTAATAGATTGGCTTTGTCTAAAGAGCGGACAGCTGGGATGTCATTGTAAATGAGCGTTGGGATTTAGGATGAGGCAGAATTTCTGATTTCCGACGACGTTGGAAGAGCTCAGAACCAACATTGAATGCGAAATAACGGCCGCCTCGGCCGAAATGTGTGGCCGAGTCATTGAAAATTGGGTCCAAAGAATCGACCGCTGCAAAGGTGCCCTCGGTGGCCATATCAACGAAGGTTGATTGTACTTCAAGCCGATAATAAAGTTTTTGAAATATCTCAAATGGTTTGCGTTTTATTTAAAAAAAAAAGTTGTCAAGTCTTTATTGGAAAACCCTATATATATTTTATAGCCGTCATAGCAATAATAATAGTGCTCAGGTATAAAGCACTTATATGATTACAGATCTAATGGGTACATATATGTATATATGCGTCGTAAAGTTTACATACAACGTGTTGAAAGTAATTTAACGAGAAGCACAATGTCAACACCTCTTTAATCACGACTGCTCTGCCAACTCTGCAGGTAGACGACTCACTCGGGAGCTGATCAGTATTATGCTAAATAACAGGATAATAAAATATAATAATAAAATAGCCTTTACAAACGATTTCAGTATAAGCTGCCTGGACGAGGAGGAGGAAGAGATAATCCTCCACCTACTTTGTACATTCCCAGTTTTCCCCAAAGAAGAAAACTCCACTTAGGAGCTTTCCTCTACATGGCCTTAAACAATCTAAAGAATGTAGACGTTAACAGTCTTGTACGCTTCGTCATAAGCTTAAATTGGTTCCAAGTGTAGGAGAATCATAGATCCAACTGGCATCAGAATGGGCCAACAGCCCTAAGTGGGTAACCTAGGACCTAGGATCAGCACTTAGTCTCCAAAGACACCATGAACCTGAGCGGATTGCGGTTAATAAAGCTGGAGTGTCGACAGCTTTAAAATTTTTGTATGTAAATGGCAAAGGTAAAGAGGAATGAGAAAAGGCAATTTAGTCTCTTTTGGAGGCGCATTCCACTTTTAATTTCACTCTTTAACCATGGACAAGTCTTATTACGAGCGAATACAGATTTAGAGGGTACATATGTATATATGTATGTACATGCGTCTTAAAGTTTACATAGAAGGTATTGGAAGTAATTCAGCTTCTCGTTAGGATCAGCATTTAGTCTGCAAAGATACCAAGGATCTAAGCGGGTTGTAGTTAGTAGAGCTGGAATTTCGACAATTATAATTGATCTGAAACAATAATAAAGCCAAGTAAGCTGGGAATTAGAATTTGGGTAGAATCGCAGTCGATGCTGAGGATTTGCAAAGACCATTTCTGCAGACTGTATAACGGCGATGACGAACCAAATACCGCTGTCAGGCAGAATCAACCTTTCAACCTGGACGATGATGACCAACAATTCCGTCCACCCGACCTGGATGAAGTGAAAATAGCTATATCTAAGCTTACGTCCAACAAACCTGCTAGAGCAGACCGCATGACTGCCGAGCTTTTCAAAGCGGCAGGTGATGACTTGGTAAGGAGCATATCCAACTCATCTGTAAAATATGGTCGCACGAAAGTATGCCCGATGAATGGAACCTCAGCATTGTTTGCCCGATTCTCAAGAAAGGAGACCCTCTGAACTGCGCCAATTACAGAGGCATCAGTCTCCTTAATATCGCATACAAGATCTTATCTGCTGTATTGTGTGAACGCCTGAAGCCGTTCGTCAACAACCTGATAGGTCCACAGTAGTGTGGTTTCAGGCAAGGAAAGTCCACCATCGACCAAATATTCACACTACCGCAGATCTTGGAGAAGACCCATGAGCTTCAGATCGATACACACCACCTATTCATCGACTTTAAGGCCGCATATGACAGCATATATAGAGACGAGCTATACAGAGCAATGCCTAGTTTCGACATCCCTGCAAAACTCGTCCGTCTGTGCAGGATGACGATGGAGAATGCACGCTGCTCCATCAAGGTCGGTAAAGATCTCACCGAGACCTTTGATGTCCAGAAAGGATTTAGACAAGGCAATACGGTGTCTTGCGATTTTTTCAACATCGTACTTAAAAGAATAGTGCAAAACTCACGGGCAAACACAAGAGGCACTATCTTTCAAAAGTCCGTCCAACTACTCGCATACGCCGACGATATTGACATAATCGGCAGAAAGCAGAGTAAAGAGAAACAATAAAGGTCAAGGCATTCTGCATTGTAATTTGTTTATAATAAAAGTGGAGCATTTTAATTAAGTGGCGCCAAACGTGGGGCAGCATTCTGTGCACTATTAAGACAACGTTTGAGCGGACAACCAAGCCACCAAACATTGAAGTGAATAAAAGAGCCACTACATAGTGAAGTGAATGAAAAAGTGGATAATCAAGCCACCAACCAGACAGTAAAGTGAATAAAAGAGTGGGTAATCAAGCCATCAACCAAACGATAAGGTGAAGAAAAAGAGTGGACAACCAAGTCACCAAACAAATACTGTAGGGATAGGCAAAAAACAACGGCCCCCGAGAAGTTCTCTAACCATACGAATAAAAAGGAGTCAGAAAATTCTGACAGCCACACTAACCAGCAGAAAGCAGCCCGGAACCACCCCAACAAGTGTTAAGAAGAAATGCTACAAAAATTAACCAGTATAATACTGTAAATCAATAATAATAAGGAATAAATTACACCTATCTATCAATTTAAATTAAAACTTACACTATATTAAAGATTGTCAAAATAGTGAATAGTACATTTATGTTCTAAGTTATAAATCTAAATAAATCTGTTTTACCCACAATTACTTGAACTTGTAATATTATTGATTTTCGCACTGAATAAAACAAATATCTTTTTAAAAAGAAAACACAAAAAAACTATGGCAACTCCAAATAACCAAATACGACCGCATGGTCATCGACTACCGTAAGCTAAACGCTGTTACCGTAGCAGATAGATATCCGATTCCCCAGATTAATAAGGTTCTTGCCAACCTTAGCAAAAATAAATGGTTTACTATAATTGATCTCAAAAGTGGCTTTCATCAGATCCCCCTCAAAGAAACTGCCTTATCCGTGAATAACGGAAAATTCGAATTCACTCGTCTCCCCTTCGGGCTACAGAATGACCCTTTTATTTTTCAAAGAGTTGTAGATAATATTCTGAAGGAATACATCGGAAAGTGTTGCTATGTTTATATTGACGACATCGTCATCTTCGGGAAAAAGAGATTGAACACTTCAAGAACCTGGAAAGAGTATTTAAAACCCTAGAAACCGCCAACATGAAAATACAATTGGAGAAATGTGAGTTCTTTCAGAAAGAAATGGAATTCCTGGCATTAAAACCAATCCTAAAAAAGTCCAGGCGATTGCTGATCGACCAGCCCCTAAAACGCTTAAAGACCTCCGTTCATTTCTCGATATGTCAGGATACTATCGCCGCTTCATCAAAGATTACGCAAAACTTGCGGTGTCAGGGGCTCCCTCTTCCTCTTAAGAGGGAAAGGTGGATGAGTGTCCAAAAATATTTCAAAAAATAAACCCATTGACATGGACAAAGATGTCTTGGAAGCATTCAATAAAGTAAAAATTCACTTATTTCGGCAGAAGTTGTCCTGTTATATCCAATCTTCAAAAATGAATTTGAAGTAACCACGGATGCTTCAGACTATGCTGTCGGGGTAGACCTCTCTCAAAACGGCAAACCAATCACATTCCTATCGAGAACGCTATACAAGACCGAAAAACACTACGCCACGAACAAGAAGGAAATGCTTGCCATTATATTGTCATTAAATTCATTAAGGAACTTCCTCTACGGATCTAGAAACGTGAAAATCTTTACCGATCATCAGCCTCTCACTTATGCTTTGAGCACTAAGAACACCAGCAGTAAGATGAAAAGACGGAAGGCCATCTTAGAAGAATATAACTATGAACTTAAGTATAAGCCAGGTAAAGCAAACGTAGTCGCCCATTTTTTTCAAGGCCTCCTCAAATAAACGAAATTCACTTAATGACCCCGACCGAACATAATGCCGATAGTTGTTCTGAAAATTTAATTCCTATAGTCGAAACAGCCATAAACGAATTACGTAACCAACTAATACTTAGAGTAGGCGAAGAAAATAGTTAAAAAATTAGAAAACGATTCGAAAATTACACAAGACATATCTTTACCAAACCAAAGTACACAGCGACAGACTTAATAAACGCATTCAAGCGATATCTGAATGGTAACACTATAAACGGACTTTTGACAAACGAAGAAACTTTGGGAAAGGTACAAAAAATATATCCGCTCCAATTCAAGGATTACCGTATTATATTTACCCAAAAATTAGTAGATGACGTATCCAGCAAAACCGAGCAAGAAAAAAAAATTCTAAAGATACACCGACGCGCTCACCGCAACACCGAAGAGAACTGTAATGCTAGAGAATTTCTACTTCCCTAAAATGTATTCAAAAAGTAAAGTCATAGTAAACCGCTGTGCAACTTGTAAGGAAAACAAATACGACAGGCATCCCAACAAACCACACCTGAATCCTACACCCATCCCCAATTATCCAGGACACACCCTCCATATCGACATCTTTTGCACCGAAAAAACAACTTGTTTTAACAACTGTAGATAAATTCACTAAATTAGCTTAAGCCAAAAGTATTCAATCACGCTCAATCGAAGAAATCAGACGACCATTACTAAACATTCTATTCTTCTTCTGCGTACCTGAAGTTGTTGTAATAGACACTGAAAAAGCCCTGAATTCCGACTCAATAACTTCAATGATGGAAGACGACCTTCAAATCTAAATTTTCAAAACTCCACCATATAAAAGTGAAGTGAACGATCAAGTTGAACATTTTCACTCCACATTGTCTGAAATAATGAGATGTCTAAAATCAGCTGGACCTCTACGGTTCTTTGAAGAGCTCCTGGAACGAGCCGTCAACGAATACACAGGTAGGAAACATATAGAACTGCTTTACGGACGAATACCAAGACTAAACTTAAATGAAAGACTTAAAATTAAACAGGAGAAAGATATGACATACCATGACAAAAAAAGGAAACCGAATAACTAAGACTATCAAATAGGACAAGTTATTTATGTAAAGAATAATAAACGAATAGGCTCGAAACTGGACAAGAAATTGTTAAGGAAAATAAGAATTCTACAATAATAACCGAATCCTGCAAAATAGTGCACAAAAGTAATATTAGAAATTAACCTTTATCCTTCCAGATGCGCTTTTTGCACTAGTCAAGCAACAGTTCAAATATTGGACTTTTCATATTCACAAGTAGTAACTTTTTACATTGGACAGACGAAGATACAGGACGGAAATTTTAAACTAATACGCGTCATTGACTTAGACCAATTTAGGGAGGAAGAAAAGAGAGGTACCGATGTACATTGTTTTTAAATATTTGTAAGTTATAACGACCAGGAAATACAGAGATCGGCAAGGTATTCCATAAGTGAGTTGTACGGCTTAGGAACGAATCACGATATTTTAGACTACGTCCAAAAATGAGCTTGAGGGTTACTGATGAGCATTCATAGCGAGACGGGTGTTACGGTTGAAAGTTTGAATGGCCGGAATGGGCGGAATGCTACTGGCGATTTCAGAGGAGCATTGGTGGTGGAAATAGCGATAAAACTAAGTGAGACAGGAGACATTACGTCGGTGTTCGAGTGTGTCAATTGATTGACTAGTATTAGTATTGACTGGTATTCTATCGCACAGTTTTGATTCCTATCTAGCAGCTGCAGAAACGTTTTAGGAGCACCTGACCAAATGTGGGCATTGTACTCCAATTTTTGAGGAATGAATGCCTTATATATTGAAGCCAGATCAGAGGGTTTAAAATATTTCTTACATCGCTTGAGAAAACCTAGATATTTCGCAGCATTTTTGGCGATATCAAATATGTGGTCATTCCAACGTAAGTTGTCATTGACACACATACCGAGAATTTAAAGTTTTTCGGTTTCGACGATGCAAGTGGCATTCATGGATAATGGCTAGGTGTTTAAATTTCGCTTCGACAGCAGACAGCATTGTGTTTTGGAAGCATTAAATTCCACTCTGTTGATAGTTCCCCAATTGGTTATGCTGTTGATATTGGAATTTAATGAGCTTAGCATAGGCTGCCGTTCTCGTTCTACAGCCGAAGCGCAGGGCCGTTAGTCCGGAAACGAATAAGTTTGTAATAAACCAATTATATAATGAGAGGATGAATAATATCACTAAAGTTCAAAACGAAATACAGCAATTATTAAAAGAAGACAATAGATTAAATTTCGATGTAATGACAAATGTTCAATACAAAATTAAACTTGTAAAAGAAGAATTAGAAAATATCACCTATGCCATTCACTGGGCGTTGTGATCGTAGGCACGATTAATTCATTTATTTTGTCAAAAAACGAAATAGAACTTGCTACAAATATTTCAAATAAACAACTGTTGCCCTACTACACAATAGAAGAAGCTTTAGATTTTTCAGAAATAAAAGTTATAAGCAATAGTTCAACTATGCTCTATATTGTAAACATTCCTTTAATAATAAATGAAATTTATGAAAGTCTTGTGATAAAGCCAATAAAAAGAAATAACATTGTAACATAAATTTTATTTAACGTACTTCTTAATGAAAAAATATATGCAACAATAAAGAAATTTAAATGTTATAACTCTTAATCTATTTGTAATTCCAAAGACATTGTTAATACTAGATACGATACATGCATTTCTAGCTTGCTTTACAGTCTATCAGCTATCTGCAACACCGTTAACAGTCAGCATAGTCCAACCATAGACGAGATTTCAACAGGCAACATATTGTTAAACCAGTTTAATGGAACCCTACAATTCGAAAATACTACCCACCATCTCAATAGAACATTCCTTATAAAATTCCACAACACCACTGTAATCATCGATGGAAGATCATTCATTTCCAGAGAAATGTCAACGGTTAGAGCATTACCGGCAATACTTTAACCCAGTCCAAACGAGAAAATGTACAGAGAATTATTACCGTTAGAGATGATTAAAGATCTTCACATTTATAACACCAACGAAATCCGACTATTACAAACAGAGAAGAACACGCATCAAATAACCACTTACTAGTTCATCTCCTATCTCGGAATACTCGCCACAATAGCCACCGACTATAGGCTTCTACCTAAACGAAACAATAAGAAGATCGCCGTCCAAATCCCAGAAGAAAAGATTTGCAAGATTTATGAAAAACTTCACGACGCAAGAACAATGGAGTCATCCAACGCACCACAATATCTTGAGATGTCGATGCAAAGATTCATTAACCTCCCATATTTTTAGCTTGTTAGATTTTAGAAAAAACTCTCCGTCCTATTCAGACTCCCACCCCTGGAGAGCTAATATCGAAACCAAATAAACCTGAGTTTCAAACCATTATAAAACAATTTTCCTTTCTCCTCCTTCTACCTTTTCGCCGCGCCCAGGCAACAGTAAAAGGGTATCGAACAACTTAGGCCCGCGTAAATTATAAACACAAAAATATTTTTAGCGATTGAGGACAAGGCATTTAAGAGGGGAAGACTTAACATAAGCAGCGGAGGAAAACAAGCACGCGCGAAACCCAATTACTAGAAATGCTGACTACGCTTGCACGCACAAACCTCAATAACATGAAATGCTGACCAATTAGCTGGTGCAATCAATGCACATCGAACAATATCGAAAACAACAGCAGAAGCTGAGTTAGGGAAATTAGATTATAAATATAAGAAATTGAATAAAGTCTTAAAGTATCGAGAAAAAATAAAGGTCAAGGCATTCTGGATTGTAATTTTTGTATAATAAAAGTGGAGCATTTTAATTAACTTGTACTTTTGAAAAGGACAAGCAGTGGCGTAATTTATTTAAATAATACAGTGTATATGTCCCCGCGGCAACAAGATCACACAAAGCTTTTGGTTGAAGTGTTGTCATCAGCTTAGAGTAGCAGCAGCAGAATGTATTAGATCTTCAAAGCTTTTGACGGGAAGCTTTCACTAGGTGCAAGCATTTTAACATATGGTATATAGATCCGCAATTATTATATGCGAAAAACAGCTGTTTTTTGGGGTTTGAATGACAGTGCGCTGTTTAGGATAACCGAAGTACGAGTATGTCTTTAAACTTGCCAACATAGTAGAGACAAAGGTTTCTGTTGTTAAATTTTATATATACCGATTTGAGAATAGCGTTTCTGTCATTGAAGCTGTCGAATTTGAGTACAATTGAAGATGATTGATTTGTTGCTATTGTTGCGATTTCTGATTTAAAAACACCTCTTAGTTCCGATGGCATTTAAACGAAGGGAACAGTCAACTGAATAAATGCTTCAGATTTTCGACGGGAAGCTCAGGTATGCCAAAGAGCACAGCGTCTCCAGCAACTTCCTTCTTCTCGAGAGATCTTATTTGTTGTTTCAGCGCCAATACCTCTGTTTTATGGTTGTATGAAGCTGCACTTGTGTTTTCTTCCAGTTTATTTTTACGTTCAGCTAACCCGGTGAAAATTTAGCTGAACTCTTCAAATCTCTTCACGCATATTGTATTAATTTCTGCAATTTGAAGCATAACTTCATTAAGAAAAAGGTTTGCAGTGACGCAATAGTTCCATGTGCTTGCTTAAATGTTCATCTGTTGCTTTTATAAGTAAAGTTGCATTGTCGGCAAGATGTTTATTGTGGAATTGAGTGGAGTTGAGTGTAAACCTTAAGAAGGGGCAGTTTTAAGTGGGTATTTGGGAGAGTCGTTGTTCCTTCTTTCAAGTAATTTGTTGGAGAAGAAAAAAAAATAAAGCAAATAACACCGTTTTGGCAATTCAAAAAAATAATAAGTGTATAAGCCAATATATCAGAAGGGTTAGCACTTTATAAAATAGATGACATGAAGCAACATAATAAAACATAAAACGGATAACGTCCAACAAACATAGCAGAAACCAAATCCAGCAAGCCCAACACCACTAATGTCAAATAGCACAAAAACAAACAAACAAACATAATAATATAGTATGTGTGCGTATATTACATTACCGTGGCTCAAGTGGTAATGTACTGGCTTCCAAATCGGAACGTTCGGTGTTCGAATCCCAGCCTCGCCCGAAAGACATTTTCAGGCACCTTAATTCACGTAAGACGAATGGTTACCTATAATACAACAGCAAGTCCAATTACACTAATAATTTAGTCTCCCCATTAAATGTTGGATGCCACCCATGGAGCGAAATAACCACTGAGCCCAAAAATCTTTCTTTCTCTCTCTGTCCCATTTTCCTGAAAAACTTAACACGTGCTCAGGCATTTTAAGTCTAATGATACCCATTTGAGTGTTAAGTTCTTTAAAAAAACATCAGAAATCCTGCCTCATCTTCCATGTTAACGTTCATTTACAATAATGTTTTAACCGTTAGTTCAGTCTCCTTGCTGCCCTTACAAATTGTGATTTGTTTTCGCCCACACGTGAGTGCGACCAAACTTCAATGCAACCAATCCACTTTCGCACTCATGTACTTAAACACAAATCCGCTGGTCCAGATGGTACTTCTCTTCTGAATATGTGTTCTTCTACGCAGGTAAAAACACTGTGTAAGCTTTTATGGACTCCTTCCAAGCAGATGGAAAACAGCATCTAGAAAAGGCGAATCTTTTTCTCTCTCCTCGTACAGATCCATTGCACTTACGCCAATTCTTCACAAGTCTTGGAATCGATAGTAAACCATCAGGTCAATGACCAGTAGCACGGCTTTCACTGGTAATTTGATGGCGTGTCTCATCGAAAAATGTACATCAATATGGGGAAAGAAGATAATTCCACTTGATATTTCTAAGGCATTTGACGAAGTTTAGCATCAGGTTCTTTGCCGAAAATGCGTGCATTTAGGACCGACGAATAGCTTTTTTCAATAGATTAGAAACTAACTTTCAGAACTTTAAATTCAAGTTTTTTTTCGATAATTTCAAATCGGACATTCACAAAATAAATGCTGGTGTGCCCCAGGGCTTCATTAATGACCAGTTGTCTCCTACTTCTAATCCGATATATTCCTTTGCTGATAATAGTAATCTCTGCTTATCATATTACTTCCCGGACTCACGTCTTTGCACTTCAGCTGTAGAACGGGAATGGCAGCGTTAACATACGCTAATATTAAATTCCAATATAAACAAAATTAATAAGTTTGGAACCTCAAACAATACTGTCTGCTGTCGTTAAAACGAAATCTAAACACCCAGCCATTATCCATGAATAACAATTGCATCGTCGAAACCTAAAAAGTGTCCGTGCCCGGTGTATGTGTCAATGACAACTTATGTTGGAATGACCACATATATGATGTCGCCAAAAATGCTGCGAAATGTCTAGGTTTCATCAAGCGATGTTAGGATTATGTAAATGTGATATTAATTTATTATAAGTGTGATTAGGTTTTTAAGAGTAGATAATTATGTTGCTCAAACTGTTTTTAGTTGTTGAATGCGGGGTCCGAGATCAGACACCGGTGTTCGGTTTATTAAAGTCGGTTCGGTGTTTGAAGTTCGGAATTCGGAATTTGGGTGTTTTCTTGCTAAACAGGGTTTGTACTCTTAGATGCGCTACGCAAAATATTCAAATGTGTGTCTATGCTGTGGACAAATTATTGTGTGTGTATTCATTATTGCCTTAGCTAAAATACAATATTATAGACCCTGATTTGATTTTGATGACGATTTCAACTAAGTTATTGTTATTATTTTTAAAATTATTATTGGAATTATTACATTGCGCTTTAAATTATGCATTTGATGTTAAGTATTATATATGTATTATATTTATTATAATTTTAATTCTATTATGTTTGCATAAAATTTGATTTCAAATTGCTGATCTAATATATTTATTAGAGTAGTGCTTATTTTCAAAACTCGTAATTTTTTTTTGAGCACCCAATTTGCTTGTTCCACGAAATCTAAAAACGTTACCCTAATTTTTCTTTTTATGACCACGTTAACACGTGCCGCACTGAGCTTAAAGTCTACACTCTTACGAAAGTTCATCTACCGTACTAGAGCCTATTATATGTAATGTATGTAATTTTTTTTCGCTCTCTTGCGTAGGCGTAGGTGATGGAATTTAAAATTTCATTATTTCTGTCAATCGAAACTTAGTAGCTCGCGATCAGTTAAGTTGTTAAAAAATTCCGCGTGAAAATTAATTGTTGGCCGCTGTTATGAAAAATCAAATCCTAGGTTCCAAATTACCTTCAAAACGAGATGTTTTGAGCTTAGAGCTCAATGTCTACAAATCTCAATCGATTACCTTCTCACGTAACTGCAAGAAGTCTCCTCAACGAATTTACCATCTCCGCAGCCAAACTACATCCCTCTTTGAGCCTATTGGCGACCTTTGCATATTATGCGACAGGGAGCTAGATTTCCGCTCGCATGTTGATGAGATAATTTCTAAAGTAAACTAATTAATGGGCTTCGTTAAAAGATGTTCGAAAGAATTCTGCAAACCGTACGTGACCAGATCACTATACATCACTTACGTTCATCCCCTTCTCGAGTACGCTAGCCAAGCGTGGTGTCCCTTTCAACGAGTTCATGTACCCTGTATTGAGAGCATCCAGCGTCGTTTTCTTCAATTTGCTCTCCGATGTCTATCTTGGAACGATACCCTTATGTTACATCCCCCACCAAAATTAAATTAAATTAAATTAGTGGTTTTGTTATGTTTAAATATTTGAACGAAAAAATTCTTTTGCTAGTAGAATTAGATACTACTTTTTCATCTGAAGAAGAGGAGCTTGAAGCTGAGAAAATTCCATCTCTGAATTCTAGCTCTGAATCGCCAATTCCAGGCCGTTAGGCTTGAAAAGAGCTAAAGTAGATATTTTAACTTAGAGGCTATCGGCAGTGCTCGATAAGCGTAAAATAAGTGACAGAGATGCCGTTCACCTCTTGACAGCCTATATTAAAGCCACTTCCTTGGATCCTTTCAAATCTGTGATTAAAATAAATTAAAATTTATTTTCGCGAACAAACAGCTACAGCAAGTAAAACAAAATTTGCCAACTTTAGTTTAAACTTTGCCGTAATACACTTGGACTCCAAACTAATTCCCGATATAACTGGCAAAGCCAAAGTTGACAGACTCCTTGGAATACCGGAACTTTCAATTGGAACGGGTATTGAAGTATTATCTGCAGTGTATGAAGTATTGCCAGATTGGTCATTGATGGATAAAGTGCAAGCTTTGGTTTTTGATACAACTGCATCTACCGGGCGTTTGAACGGAGCTTGTGCCCTGTTAGAAAATAGAATTGGTCGAGACATACTCTACCTAGCTTGCAGACATAACATTTTTGAAATTGTTCTTCAAGGAGTATTTAATGCATCTAAAATGGTCCATGGACAAAAAGGCTGTGAACGTCCTTGCAGATGTAAGGGATTAAATTTTGTAATTTGCTATGAAAAGGCTAGAAGATAATTTCCCTCGCGATGACTATAAGGAGTTTCTAGAGCTGATAGTTATTTATTTGGGAGGAACTCCTCCAAGTGGCATTAAATTGCGTTCAACAGAATGTTATCATTAAACTCTGTGGATGGCAAAAGGAATATATTGCCTTAAAATAATATTATTTCAGCAACAAATCGAGCTGAACGCGAAAGATAAAAGAGCTTTGTCAACTATTTGCTACTTTATTATTAAATGCTACACACAATCATGGTTTTCTGTGCCAGATGTCTTACAAGCACCATTAAATGAGCTACAGCTGAAATTGCAATAAATAAGTTCCTTAATCATTTTTGGTACTTGAATGCGGGATGTACAGCGTGTTCGTTTTTCAATGATAGGCTGAATGTTGAAGAAAAGCTACAAACCGTTTTAAAGATTTTGGAAGGAGATGATAAAGAGAAAGACGAAGCACTGAAGCAATTACATCTGAAACCAGCTGATGTTTCACACTTCATTACCAAAAATCTTCCATCAGATATAATGTTACGAGCTAAATCTATGAAAATTTTCGAAAGATTTGGCTTACCTTCAGACTTTTTGCACATTGATCCAACCAGTTTATAAGCAGGCAAAGAAACTAGTCGGATCATTAAAGGTATTCAATGATACAGCTGAACGTAACTCCACGTTCCAAATAATGGAAGAATTCAATAACAAAGACACTAAAATAGAAGATCAAAAGCAATTCCTACTTCAACTGAGTACCGTTTTCATTTGCTTAAAAGAACTCACAGATTATCTTAATAATATGATTTGAATTTTCAATAACTTCTATTCAAATTTAAAATTTTCAGACTGTGCGAAATTATCGCCTAAACTACCCACGATGTAGTCGAGAAAGTCTCAAAACCCTTTACGATGACTGAGTTTCATTATTTATTTGTGTATAAATTATTTGTACGAATTCATCTATAAATCTATTTATTACAAAATCATCATCTGCTTATTATTATTTATGAAAATACGACTTCAAAAATAAATTTTTAAGATGTTTTTTTTTTCACATAGAAGAGAATTATCATGATTTCAGGCTCATTGCGGCACGTGTTAATACAAGCCGATTTTCTTGAATTTTTTTGTACACTCTTTGAATATAGTGGAACAAAAAAAGGGTGCTCAATAAAAAAAAAATATTTTTTTCTTTCATAAAAATAAGGACCACCCTACTGACAATATGAAAAGCTATGTCATCCGAAAAGGCAGTTGGTGAGCCCTTAAAGTCAAGTGGAAAAAGTGAATTAATATAGTTAAGAAATAAAATTGAACCCAACACAGAGATTTGGGGTACACACAGGTTAAAAACTTCAATTTCGCTCCTTATCTAATCTATCTTCACTCTTTGTGACCCATTTTTAAGGTAAGTCTTGAACCAATCAAGCATAAAACCACGAAATCCAGCCTTTTCCAAATTCACCAGCAAAATATTATTGTTAACCATGTCAAAGGCTTTTGTAATATAAACGAACAAGCCAGCTGTACACTTTTTATTATCAAGATTAGATATAGTTTGTTCACAAAACTGTAGTAGAGAATTTTCAGTAGATTTCACTTTTGGAAAGCTAAACTGCTTAGGACCAAAATAATTGTTAAAGTTTGAGAAATGTACTATCCTGCCTTTCATAAGTTTTTCGAAAATCTTGCTTTGCATGGGTTGGAGAGAAATGGGCCTGTAGTTACATAATTCAATAGAAGAATATTTTTTTGATAATGCGATAATATCAGCACATTTGAGTGCTTCAGGAAAGACCCCTGCGAAAACGCAACAGTTGAATATATCCGTTAAAACATCTGCTACCAACCATGCAACTAGAGAGACCATCCGCCCACTAGAACTAGTATTCTTTAAACTACGAATGGCTTTAGCATTTCAAGAGAAGTTATGGTTCAGCAAAGAGCACAAGGAGCACAAGTTGAATTGACTGAATTAGGTTGTAGACTGTCGGCTATGTTTGTGAAATAATCATTAAATGCTTCAGCGATTTGGAATTTGTCAGAAACTAAACAGTTTCTGATACGCAAAGAAGACAATTTTTTTTTGTAAAAGAATATTTATTAAGTAAACTGTTTACTATTTTCCATTCGTTTCTAAGACAACCTCCAGCCGAAATAAAACGATTACGGTAATAGGTATCACAACAATTTGGAATATCTCCCTTCAGTAAATGACACATCTTTTTATATTTATTTTTTAATCTCAAATTGCTAGGGTATCAGTAGCATTTCATTCTAAGTTTATTTTTTGCATTGACTTTATTCAACAGGTCCCTAGAAATGCAAGGCTTAAGTCTTTTTCTCAATGTTTTTGGAAGCAAGAAGGAGGAACAATCAGAAATATGATTCATAAGGCATACAATAAGTATTATGTAGGAAGTCGACGCATTTCTACAGGAATGCGCGTCATTCCAAAACTCAAAGAACAACTTGTTCTTCAAAACTTATTTTGATAACTTTGTCCAGTGATTTGGAATAACTGTTATTCTTCCTGTGAGAGGTTTCTACAAGGAGTCCTGCCATGGAGTGGTCAGTGATCATTAAATCGAGACCACATTTCTCACAGTTATTCGATGAAACACTTTTGAATCGTCCATTAATGTTATCTAGGTTCATTAATAGAAGACTCAAGGCCATGAGAAACTAAATCTGGTAAATATGTTGAAACAGTTTCACTACTATCTAAGTTGTTATATTAAAATTTCCTAGAATAATTAATATTTAATAATAATAATAATAATTAAATTCTTTGCTTTTATATTAACTAAAAGATCATTTATAAACATTGATACATTAAACATATACAGTCTATAGATACATAAAAAGACGTACACTTCATTTTTAACTATAATAGAAACTTTCAAAATATCCGCACTTACAACATCAACACACATAACTTCTTTAATCTGGAAACCTTCCTTCATAAAACACCCCCGCAACGTAATGTTTATTCGTATTAGAAAAGAAATTATAGCCAGGAATAACGTACGAGTAATCACTTATTTTAAAATTGTAAATCCAAATTTCAGACACAAAAACAACATCTGGAACGAATCAAGGTGAGTGACAAGACAAGAGACGTAAAGTTTTCCCTCAAATTTCAGACATTCTGATGTACAATAAGAAGTGTACTATTCCAATAGGAACGAAATTTAAAGATATTATCACAGTTGGAACTACTAGATTCAGGGACAAGAAAGTCTTTAATTAGATATTCTATATCGCTCATTTTGATTTTTAAATGTAGATATAAATAAGAGTAAGATCATTAAAAGATCTAATTGAAGTTTCTTTACCACCCTCAATCTTTCTCACAAAAATTATTATACCATCTATATTTAAAACTTGGTAAGAGGATTATTCAACTAAATACTCGTACTGTTTCTCTTGCTGCTGCTGTTACGGCTACTGTTGGGTAAGCGGCCACCACCGCTGTCACCAACGCCATCGACTAGAGACACTTGTGTGTTGAGATTTTTTTGTTAGCCCTCTTTGAACACATAATACTTGGTTGACAAGTTTGTACGCAAATGATAGATTCAGTTTTCATTTACTAGATTTATTATGAAGTCTTTTGAAGAAGCATTTCTCGATTCTGTTATCGGGGACATCAATAGACAAAGCTTGATTGAAAATTAGCCTTGTTTTATCAAGTGCAGTTTTGTCATTGACTTTTGGAACTCCAACAATTTCGATAAAATTTTGATTTTATAAAATCCACATCTTGTTCGGTTATAATTGTACATGAATAGTGAAAGAAATTTTTGCTGTCACTACCATCTGTTATAGAAGAACTATTACGATCGATTACAATTCATTTTGAAAAATGTAAAGTTTCTTTAAGCACCCCACAACAAATAAAGAGAGACGTCCTCTATGGAATCATGGAGATACCAATGATATGCGGAAACGCCAACACGCCGAAATAAGATTCTAAAGCCTTCATCGGAAGCAATTGTTTGGCAAAAGTGGTGCTGGTAGCCACCTATTCTATTTGATGGAGCCAGAAAATAGGAGAGACTTTATCGGGGAAAGACCTTAGCGGGAATAGAGAATAGTATGGTTCCTGTAAGGATTCGAAACTCAAAGACATTCAGTGTAAGGATGAAAAAGGGGAGATAGTATGAAAATGTGTACCTGTTGAGCCTATATCGACTACAACGAAAACAAATCATGCAACACCAGTTCGGAGAATAAAAATCAAGAACAGAATTCTCAGCCTCTGTAATATATGTAATATGATAAAGATCAGCGAATCCTGGCAGAAAAACTAATCGGTGCGTACGCTGATATATTTGTTACACAACACGGAGAATATGGACGTACATAACTTGTTCAACACCACATTGACATCGAAGACGGCCGACAAATCCGTCAACTTACAAGGCCTCTTACATTGGCAAAGCAAACAGAAGTTGCTGAAATGGCGTAGAAGATGAAAGTTGAGGGCCTGATTGACTCATGAAGTAGAAAGACGGCAGCACGACGTTTTTTGTAGACTACCGACGTCTCAACGATGTCGCCACAACGGACAGACGACACCCACTTCCGAGAATCCATGGCACCTTGTATACGTTTTCTGGAGCCAAATTGTTTTCAACTCTAGACTTGAAGAACGGTTACTGACTAAGGATCGTGAGAAAACTACATAAACACCACTACAACGAGTAGCTCCCAACGTCGCTTCCAACGGCCGTTTCCCGAAACATCTAATGGCAACCGATACTTCTTCGTGGTCATTGAGTACATCAGTAAATGGCTGGAAGTGTTTGCAATCCCTAATCAAGAGTCTAAGACCGTAGTAGAAGAAATAGTCAACAACTGGGTGAGCAAATTTGGGATCCTAATTAATCTGATCAAGAGTGAAACTTTGAATCCAAATTTTTCCAGGAACTGTGCTAGTATCTGAGAATAAGGAAAACAAGGGCGATACCACTACACCATCAATCTGATGGAATGGTCGGTCGATGCAATAAGACCTTGAACAAGCATCTATCTAAGGTCGTCGGCAACTGCCAGCGGGAATGGGATGGACACGTCCCCCTCTTATTGATGGCCTACCGAAACGCGGTCCATAGTTCAACAGGACACACACCATTCGAGATCTAATTTGGTCAAACAGTTGGGTTGCAAAGTGAAACAAAATTCGGATCGCTACCTACATTTATTGAGCTTAACTTACGCTACCGTTTCCGTTGTATAGCCGAAGAGCAGGAAAAAAGCAGAGAGTATTGTCATCAGCAAAGAAATATATTGGATTAGAAGTATCAGACAAAAGATAGTTATTGAAGGCTCAGAGAAGTCTCGGAGAAAGAAAAGCCCTTGGGAACACCAGGCTATATTTTGCGAATATCAGATTTGAAACATACCATCAAATCGCCGGTGGACTTGGTGCTACACAAACCGTACTATTGGTCATTGAGAAGTTCTCGTGTTTCGAGATATTTCATGAGCTGACAGTTTATCGGCGTTCCCATGACCTTGGAAAGAAGTGATGTAAATGCAATGGATATGCAGGAAGAGACGGAAGAAGATTCGCCTTTTTAGGGATAGGACAGATACTGTTTTCCATCTGCCCAGAAAGAGTCCCTAAAGAATTTACGCAGTGTTTTTGCCAGCGTGGATAAACACCTCCTCTCCCCTCAAAAGAAGGAGAGAAATACCATCTGAACCAGTGGATTTGCGTACTTTTAGTTCTTTAAGCATTCTTTCTATTGCACGATTGCGAAAGTGGGTTGGTCTCATTGTCGACTCGACGCACTAAAGTGTAGGCGGATACAAAGCACAAGCTTAAGAAAGACGTTGCTGTCATTCCAGTTTGGTTTGATCTTTTTCTGTTGTACTCTGTCGTGTTGGCCTTGCAGGATCGAAAAAAAAAATTCCTTAACCCTGGCAGCCTTTTTACAGTTCGAGTCGTACTTTACTTTTGGTCTGATATCCTTAATCCGATGGGGGAAAAAGGATCTCATCCCAAGAGAATAGTGTCTGTTATAATATCTAGATGCACGTCGTTATTGAGGAAACATAACAACTAGTAAACATTTACAAAGAGGGGGTTAAGTCTACTGCAATTAGCTTTCTCGTGTATTATCACACTTTTCCCATTGGAATCGTTTCTTTAACTATGTAGTCAGTATACGAGAAATTATTTGATATAATGGTCCGAGGAGCCTATTGGGTATTTATCAGGGTGATAAACTAAAAACAAGTCCAGGGTGTTGACGGTATGGCTATCATACAAGGTAAAGTTATTTTCCGCAGCGAAGCAACGCACTTCGGTTGTTGCTTGTTCAGAATGTCGTCGACACCCAGAATAGTATATATTAAAATCGCCCACAATAACGATTTCAGTATGAGGATACAGTGATACAATTTCTTCTATAAAGTTACACAGCGCTTCGAATTCATTAAAGATGAAATTGCTGCGCTGTTTCGGGCTTCTGTACATAAAGCAATAATGAATAATTTGCTTACATACAATTTTACTGCGGACTGGAACAAGAATTACATTGTGGTGGAGTGTGGTAAGCTACATCACTAGGCATGTAAATGTCGAGATCCCGGTAGGAAAAGCATTATTGCTCTAGTTCCTAGCCAGGTAGCTTCAGATCTGAGTGATCTGAGATGCGTGGGCGGAGATCACCAGCCTGTATTTCGTGAAGTGCCAACACATTTATTATGGCATCCAACAAGATGCAACACCATCATTTTATTTACGCGCAAGTCTAGATTTTCGATATTTTATAGATTTATTAGGTCTAGGTAGGTAGACGGAGCCATGTAGCACTCGTTCTGTCCTTGTAATAATTGAGTGATCGTTGGCCTTCTTGTTATCATGCGTTCTAAATGTCATTAGTATAATAATCTCTTTTCTCATTGTAAAAGCATCGGCAATGAAAAATTAAATTGACAGAGTTTTCATTGAAACATAGTACGGTGGCCCTACTATGTTTCAATGAAAACATAGCCGAACAAAACTGTTTGACCAAATTAGATCTCGAATGGTGTGTGTCCTGCTGAACTATGGACCGCGTTTCGGTAGGCCATCAATAAGAGGGGGACGTGTCCATCCCATTCCCGCTGGCAGTTGCCGACGACCTTAGATAGATGCTTGTTCAAGGTCTTATTGCATCGACCGACCATTCCATCAGATTGATGGTGTAGTGGTATCGCCCTTGTTTTCCTTATTCTCAGATACTAGCACAGTTCCTGGAAAAATTTGGATTCAAAGTTTCACTCTTGATCAGATTAATTAGGATCCCAAATTTGCTCACCCAGTTGTTGACTATTTCTTCTACTACGGTCTTAGACTCTTGATTAGGGATTGCAAACACTTCCAGCCATTTACTGATGTACTCAATGACCACGAAGAAGTATCGGTTGCCATTAGATGTTTCGGGAAACGGCCGTTGGAAGCGACGTTGGGAGCTACTCGTTGTAGTGGTGTTTATGTAGTTTTCTCACGATCCTTAGTCAGTAACCGTTCTTCAAGTCTAGAGTTGAAAACAATTTGGCTCCAGAAAACGTATACAAGGTGCCATGGATTCTCGGAAGTGGGTGTCGTCTGTCCGTTGTGGCGACATCGTTGAGACGTCGGTAGTCTACAAAAAACGTCGTGCTGCCGTCTTTCTACTTCATGAGTCAATCAGGCCCTCAACTTTCATCTTCTACGCCATTTCAGCAACTTCTGTTTGCTTTGCCAATGTAAGAGGCCTTGTAAGTTGACGGATTTGTCGGCCGTCTTCGATGTCAATGTGGTGTTGAACAAGTTATGTACGTCCATATTCTCCGTGTTGTGTAACAAATATATCAGCGTACGCACCGATTAGTTTTTCTGCCAGGATTCGCTGATCTTTATCATATTACATATATTACAGAGGCTGAGAATTCTGTTCTTGATTTTTATTCTCCGAACTGGTGTTGCATGATTTGTTTTCGTTGTAGTCGATATAGGCTCAACAGGTACACATTTTCATACTATCTCCCCTTTTTCATCCTTACACTGAATGTCTTTGAGTTTCGAATCCTTACAGGAACCATACTATTCTCTATTCCCGCTAAGGTCTTTCCCCGATAAAGTCTCTCCTATTTTCTGGCTCCATCAAATAGAATAGGTGGCTACCAGCACCACTTTTGCCAAACAATTGCTTCCGATGAAGGCTTTAGAATCTTATTTCGGCGTGTTGGCGTTTCCGCATATCATTGGTATCTCCATGATTCCATAGAGGACGTCTCTCTTTATTTGTTGTGGGGTGCTTAAAGAAACTTTACATTTTTCAAAATGAATTGTAATCGATCGTAATAGTTCTTCTATAACAGATGGTAGTGACAGCAAAAATTTCTTTCACTATTCATGTACAATTATAACCGAACAAGATGTGGATTTTATAAAATCAAAATTTTATCGAAATTGTTGGAGTTCCAAAAGTCAATGACAAAACTGCACTTGATAAAACAAGGCTAATTTTCAATCAAGCTTTGTCTATTGATGTCCCCGATAACAGAATCGAGAAATGCTTCTTCAAAAGACTTCATAATAAATCTAGTAAATGAAAACTGAATCTATCATTTGCGTACAAACTTGTCAACCAAGTATTATGTGTTCAAAGAGGGCTAACAAAAAAATCTCAACACACAAGTGTCTCTAGTCGATGGCGTTGGTGACAGCGGTGGTGGCCGCTTACCCAACAGTAGCCGTAACAGCAGCAGCAAGAGAAACAGTACGAGTATTTAGTTGAATAATCCTCTTACCAAGTTTTAAATATAGATGGTATAATAATTTTTGTGAGAAAGATTGAGGGTGGTAAAGAAACTTCAATTAGATCTTTTAATGATCTTACTCTTATTTATATCTACATTTAAAAATCAAAATGAGCGATATAGATTATCTAATTAAAGACTTTCTTGTCCCTGAATCTAGTAGTTCCAACTGTGATAATATCTTTAAATTTCGTTCCTATTGGAATAGTACACTTCTTATTGTACATCAGAATGTCTGAAATTTGAGGGAAAACTTTACGTCTCTTGTCTTGTCACTCACCTTGATTCGTTCCAGATGTTGTTTTTGTGTCTGAAATTTGGATTTACAATTTTAAAATAAGTGATTACTCGTACGTTATTCCTGGCTATAATTTCTTTTCTAATACGAATAAACATTACGTTGCGGGGGTGTTTTATGAAGGAAGGTTTCCAGATTAAAGAAGTTATGTGTGTTGATGTTGTAAGTGCGGATATATTGAAAGTTTCTATTATAGTTGAAAATGAAGTGTACGTCTTTTTATGTATCTATAGACTGTATATGTTTAATGTATCAATGTTTATAAATGAATTTTCTGATCTTTTAGTTAGTATAAAAGCAAAGAATTTAATTATTATTATTATTATTAAATATTAATTATTCTAGGAAATTTTAATATAACAACTTAGATAGTAGTGAAACTGTTTCAACATATTTACCAGATTTAGTTTCTCATGGCCTTGAGTCTTCTATTAATGAACCTAGATAACATTAATAGACGATTCAAAAGTGTTTCATCGAATAACTGTGAGAAATGTGGTCTCGATTTAATGATCACTGACCACTCCATGGCAGGACTCCTTGTAGAAACCTCTCACAGGAAGAATAACAGTTATTCCAAATCACTGGACAAAGTTATCAAAATAAGTTTTGAAGAACAAGTTGTTCTTTGAGTTTTGGAATGACGCGCATTCCTGTAGAAATGCGTCGACTTCCTACATAATACTTATTGTATGCCTTATGAATCATATTTCTGATTGTTCCTCCTTCTTGCTTCCAAAAACATTGAGAAAAAGACTTAAGCCTTGCATTTCTAGGGACCTGTTGAATAAAGTCAATGCAAAAAATAAACTTAGAATGAAATGCTACTGATACCCTAGCAATTTGGGATTAAAAAATAAATATAAAAAGATGTGTCATTTACTGAAAGGAGATATTCCAAATTGTTGTGATACCTATTACCGTAATCGTTTTATTTCGGCTGGAGGTTGTCTTAGAAACGAATGGAAAATAGTAAACAGTTTACTTAATAAATATTCTTTTACAAAAAAAAATTGTCTTCTTTGCGTATCAGAAACTGTTTAGTTTCTGACAAATTCCAAATCGCTGAAGCATTTAATGATTATTTCACAAACATAGCCGACAGTTTACAACCTAATTCAGTCAATTCAACTTGTGCTCTTTGTGCTCTTTGCTGAACCATAAATTCTCTTGAAATGCTAAAGCCATTCGTAGTTTAAAGAATACTAGTTCTAGTGGGCGGATGGTCTCTCTAGTTGCATGGTTGGTAGCAGATATTTTAACGGATATATTCAACTGTTGCGTTTTCGCAGGGGTCTTTCCTGAAGCACTCAAATGTGCTGATATTATCACATTATCAAAAAAATATTCTTCTATTGAATTATGTAACTACAGGCCCATTTCTCTCCAAGCCATGCAAAGCAAGATTTCCGAAAAACTTATGAAAGACAGGATAGTAAATTTCTTAAACTTTAACAATTATTTTGGTCCTAAACAATTTAGCTTTCCAAAAGTGAAATCTACTGAAAATGCTCTACCACAGTTTTGTGAACAAACTATATCTAATATTGATAATAAAAAGTGTACACCTGGCTTGTTCATTTATATTACAAAAGCCTTTGACATGGTTAACAATAATATTTTCGCTAGATTTCGTGGTTTTATGCTTGATTGGTTCAAGACTTACCTTAAAAATTGGTCACAAAGAGTGAAGATAGATTAGATAAGGAGCGAAATTGAAGTTTTTAACCTGTGTGTACCCCAAATCTCTGTGTTGGGTTCAATTTCATTTCTTAACTATATTAATTCACTTTTTCCACTTGACTTTAAGGGCTCACCAACTGCCTTTTCGGATGACATAGCCTTTCATATTGTCAGTAGGGTTGTCCTTATTTGTATGAAAGAAAAAACTTTTTTTTTTTATTATTGAGCACCCTTTTTTTGTCCCACTATATTCAAAGAGTGTACAAAAAAAAATTGAAGAAAATCGGTTTGTACTAACAGGTGCCGCAATGAGCCTGAAATCTTGAGAATTCTCTTCTATGTGAAAAAAAACACACTTCCAAATAATCTTAAAAATTTATTTTTGAAGTAATATTTTCAAAAATAATAATAAGCAGATGACGATTTTGTAATAAATAGATTTATAGATGAATTCGTACAAATAATTTATACACAAATAAATAATGAAACTCAGTCATCGTAAAGAGTTTTGAGACTTTCTCGACTATACGAGTATCCTGGGTAGTTTTGGCGATAATTTCTCACAGTCGGAAAATTTTAAATTTGAATAGAAGTTATTTAGAATTTAAAGCATATTATTAAGATAATCTGTGGGTTCTTTTAAGCAAATGAAAACCGAACTCACTTGAAGCAGGAATTGCTTTTGATCTTCTTTTTTAGTGAGTTTGTTATTAAATTCTTAAAATAATATAACTCTACGTTCAGCTGTATCATTGACTACTTTTAATGATCCGACTATTTCCTTTCCTCGCCTATAATCTAGTTACATCAATGTGCAAAAAGTCTGAAGGTAAGCCAAATCTTTCGAAAATTTGTTCCCTTACATCTGCAAGGACGTTCACAGCCTTTTTGTCCATGGACCATGTGAACATTTTCCTTTTATCAATCGCTTTCCACTGAGCTTTAAATCTTTTAAACAAAAGAATATCAGGTCCAGAAGATGGATCCAATTTAGATGCATTAAATACTTCTTGAAGAACAATTTCAAAAATGTGATGTCTGCAAGCTAGGTAGAGTATGTCTCGACCAAATTTATTGTCTAACAGGGCACAAGCTCCCTTCAAACGCCCGGTGTTATGTGCAGTTTTATCAAAAACAAAAGCTTGTACTTAATCCAGCAATGACCAATTTTCCAATACTTCATACACTGCAGATGATACTTCCATACCAGTTCCACCTGAAAGTTTCGGTATTCCAAGGAGTCTGTCAACTTTAGCTTGGCCAGTTATATCGGGTACGAGTTTGGAGTCCCAGTCTATTACGGCAAAATTTAAACTAAAGTTGGCAAATTTTGTTTTACTTGCTGTAGCTGTTTGTTCGCGAAGTTATTGACGAGAAAGTTATTGAGAGGTGCGGTTAGTCTCAAATTTTAAAGGATCCAAGGAAGTGGCTTCAATACAGGCTGTCAAGATTTTACATCTGCCACTTATTTTACATTTATCGAGCACTGCCGATAGCCTGGAAGTTAATATATCTACTCCAGCACTTTTCAAGCCTGAATTCAGAGATAGAATTTTTTCAACTTCTTCAGGTGAAATAGTAAAACAATTTCTTAATTTAAATATTTAACATACTACATACTACATACCTTCATGGTAATTGAATAAACTCTGATCTTCAACTCGTTGTTTGGTTCTCCTCTCACGATCCTCTTTTCTTTTTTCCTTAGCTCTAAGCTTGTAGTCCATTCTAAGCATACCCCCAGGACGACCTTTCTGTTTTTGTAAAAGCAAAAACTTTTTATCCTCTTCAATTTTCATCAAATCCAAAGTTTCCAAAATTGTTTAAGGTTTCCGCAAAATTATATTCTTTTTTTTTCAGTGTTTCTGTTTTTACTTTTCTCAATGTTTCATTACTTTCAATTGTTTTAATGGCATCGTTCACGAGTAGGAATTCTTGTTTTTTTCCAAAATATAAAACACTCATCTATCGCTAAACTAACACTATTTGCTAAACTTAACTTCACTCATCGCCTATTATAACAAAGAGCACCAAGTACGTCTTGAAGGTAATTTAGAACCTAAAATTTGATTTTTCATAACACCGACCAAAAATAAATTTTCACACAGCATTTTTTAACAACATAACTGATCGCGGGCTACTAAAATTTCGATTGACAGAAATAATGAAGTGCATTTTAAATTGCATCACCTACGCCTGCTTAGAAGAAAAAGCTTTATTCAAGAGAGTGGAAGAAAGTTACATACATTACATACAATAGGTACCAGTACGGTAGATGAACTTTCGTAACTTTCGTAACTTTAAGCTCAGTGCGGCACGTGTTAATGTGGTCGTAAAAAAAATTAGGGTAATATTTTTAGTGTTATGGAACAAAAAATTGTTTGCTCAAAAAAAAATCCAACTTTTGAAAATAAGGACCACCCGATTGGGTGGTGAATAGTCCTTTAGATCTCGCCGCTGACATAAATTGGGATTTTAATTTATTGAGAAATTGGTTTGCAAATCACGAGCCGGTAATTAGCTCTAAAATAAAAATAATGTTTTTTTTGGATTATTATCGTTACATAACTTAGAAGCGAATGTTGATTTTCATGCAGCGGAGTGTTAAAAATGCAAATTGTCCAACTGCGATTGCACGCATTGTTCTACTTCTCTCAGTTTTTGTAGTGCTGTTCACTGTTGTAATAATTGTTTCCTAATCGATAAAGTTGATGGAATTAAATATTTAGGACTTATCATCGAATCCAATATGAGCTTTTCAAATCACACTGAACCTTTGAGGAAGTACGAGTATTTCCGTTGTGCTCTAAGACACTTTTTGCACTCCCGAAGCGTTTGCTCCAGATTGTTTTTAAGGAAAATTGACTATGGCATCTTTCACTATAAACTGCAATATGTAATTACTTGAAGGGGATGTATTTATTTTAACAAAATACAACATCTATTTGTTTTATAAAAACATGTCTTAAGAAGTTTATGTCGTAAGCTTTTCAGATTAAATGTTGGAGCGAAATAACCACTAAGCCCAAACAGCTTTCTTTCTCTCTCTATTCCATTTTCCAAAAAAAAAGCTTAAAATGTGTTAAAAGCATCTTTTCGCAGATTAGAAGGTTGGGGAAGACTCAACACTTCTTTTCAACTTCGGTGATGTAATCAATGATAATTCTGTTCATTGCTGTGTTTTTTTGGAACCCTATAGCTTATCGTAGCCTATCCAGTCTTTTATAGAAGAAATTAAATAAAAAAAACTAACGTACAGTGTAGCGCAATATAAGAATTGTACATTTATCGTGGTTTAGAACGTGCATTTTGGTTTTTTGAAAGAGTGAGTGACATGGGTTATGATAAGATACATGATTGTTATTTTCGAAAATAAATTGCTTGTACTTGTGATAATTTCTTTGAATATTTTATGTAACCGTTTATCTATTGGAACCATAAAGAAATTTAAGGCATGGGTGACCCAGTTATATGTATCATATATTTTCTGATGAGTGTAATTATACCGTATATTTTACCCAAAATATATGATGATTTCGGTTGTAGATTTCCAAAACTTTCGAAATTGTAGTTTTTGCTCTCCCTATATGCTACCCAATCTGTTTTAGATCCTGAGGAATCAGCCAGATTAACGATACCACATTCTTGTAGAGGACTTTTTAGAAGATTATCTAGCAGAATGACTCCTATAAAATGAGGTAAATTTTGTATGTATTTCTTCAAGTCAACATCTGTTAGTGCCCGCCTTGGTAGTTTTTAGGTTATGAGTTGTAAAAAAGGCCGTAGCCTTTTTTATGTTGTCTAAAGAATATACCTTTTCCCATTGAATCCTATTATTTGATTATGACGTTTGGGTTCCTCTAATTGTATCTGAGCAGCTTTTGCTTGATTAATTGTTTTTGCGATAAAGCTTGTCCACAAGCTGCCATGGTTAGAAGAGCTCTAATTGCTATAGTTATTGGAATAAGGGGATAACGAATAAGGGGACCACCTGTCTTGGGTATCGGTATGATACGTGGAATCTGACTTTTTTCGTCTCAATATATTATTTACTACTTTCCGCGCAATTTATATTGCATTTTTAATATTTTCAGAATTTTGTGCGTGATTTTTACGTATTTCTAACAGCCTGACTGACGAGGTTAATTTTCATCACCACTTTCATAGTTCTCTTATGGTGGTCATCTGTGTTACTATCCAATCCGAATTCTACTTTGGTCTTCATACTGTTTGATACTGACCATGCATTTTTGCGCTCAGAAAAGTCACAATGTTTAGATTTAATTCGAGACCAGGCTTTTCAGCTAATATTTGATCAGCTATATGCCTTCTGCTTAGTAAGCAAAATCAAATCATCCAATGGATTGATTCCTTTATCACTTTTATCTAAACGTTTCTTAACTTTAGTGCCCACAAAATTGATATCCTGATACATGAAGTTTAAAACGTAGGGAATTTGTTAAATTATTTATGAGACCTCACCCAAGTATGTTTCGATTGTGATTGTACTAGTTTTTGTAAGATATCACCATTTTATTCACTGTTGTTGAACGCACAGTCCTAAACTGAAATAGGTTTATAAAAGTAAATGTTTTTAAAGCTAATAATTTAATAGTTAACACACGTTTCATTCAACCACATAAAGATACATGTGTTGAAACTTAGATATTTCAAAAAATAATTTGTTGAAACTGAGGCACGGTTCACTTTTGCAAAATTCAAGAAGAGCCCTAATTGTTGGATCATCAAATTGTGGAAAAACAAATGTTATGATTAGTTTTACATTGTGCTCGAATGGAATTAAATTTAAAAATAAAAGATAAAAGCTGTCCTGATAAATAAATGAAAAATGAATGAGACACTATTGAATGACTAGGAATATAATAAGGAAAAAGTTTAAAAGTATCAATATGCTGGAAATAGATGCAGAACACCTTCTGGAAGACACTTTTAAACCATGAACTGTGCCTCTTAAAAAATTAGTTGAAAAGTCAACACGAAATACTGATGATTATAAAACAACTGAAATTAATTTGGAAGTTTAAACAAGTACTCTTATGAAAAGAAAATTGTCCCTTTCAGAAATATCAGCTACTGATGATGGAGCAAGCAGGGATGATAGAAATGATAATAATATGTTCATGGAATTAACAGATCTATCTCAAGTCAATCAATTAGATTTGTTATACGGACCATATAAAACCGCCAACTCTAAATGGAAGTTTGACAATAGTACAATTAAACATGAATCCAATGAGATTGTAATTGGTGATAAAAGCTGGACTCATACACCTGGACTCTATGAATTAATATTTGATAAGATAATTAAAAATCTGGTTGTATGATTGACTTGAAAATATACAAGGTAGTGATTATTCTACCAAGTGCACATAAACGTAAATATGATGAGAACGAACAAATTAACGGAGCTAAAACATTCAAGTACATACAATTCATAAGGGAGGTTGAGTATTGCAAGTTAATAAGCAAAAACCTAACTATATACATATATTGGGATGATCCAAACGTGTTAGTTGACAGATTAGATCATACAAATAATAATAACCACATTATTTCCATCATTGAAGAGCTAAGTGAAAGTAATATAATACTACAAATCAATTAACATTTGCTTCATTTACAAAATGAGTGTTGAAAAAATTTTGTCACTCTGAAAATTCAAAAAGTAATGCGACTGTCAAGAATACCCTTATAGGGCCCATACACTACACAAACGTGTGTTTGAGCAAATCTATTTTCTCTAGACATTATACGGTTTGCACCAACATCATTTGTCGCCAGAGTTCCGCAGTAATCGAAGCAATGACGGATTCGGATCGTGTTGCAATACTAACTCGTTCGCATTAAAAAAAAGAGCGGAAACGAAGAATCTGATGCAAAGAGCGGAACAAAAACGAAGTGAATTCCGTCATTCGAAGTTGCTGAAAGAGCTGGAGGAAATATCATTTAATGACTCAAATAATTTTGACAGAATGAATGGAACCAGTTTCATGGAATTGCTACAAAAGATAAACCCAATTATAATGTTATAAAAGGAACAACATTATTGAGAGAATCTATTTCTTCCCGTGAGCGGCTATCTACAAACATTGCGTTTCCTTGCAAGAGGGGAAAAATTTGAGGACCTACCAATTTTGTGAGCAATCGCACCAGAAGCAATATGGAAACCCGAGAAGCAATTATGTATATCAGTATTAACAGCAAAAAAAAAGGAATTAAATAAATAATAAGTTTATTGCATATTATATTTGGATTCAGTACATTGCAGCAATACATCTTCTTTCTAGACTATCGTTCTGATCGTGAAATAATTCTAACAAATCAAAAACCAGAGCGAAGACTCGAAAGCGTTTTCTGCTCCCGCTCCAGATTTTCAACATTTTTTTTCTCTTCATATCCCACGGGTAACTTCTTCAGAATCAATCAATATCCTTCGGTTTTTGAACCATTTTCTTATATCTGTTACATTTCCACACTCAATTACAGTAATCATCTCTTTTTATACACCGCAACATGGGTAAAATTTTATAGAATTCTAGCTTCTTTCAATCCAGAATTGAATACTTTCGCTATTTACATTAATGGTTATCGTCTCCACAATTTGAATTCTCTTGCATGTATTTGCCCGTAGAGTAGCTCTATTGAAAATGTATGTACATTTCATATAAAATAGCAAAGCGATTGCGGCCGAAATTAAGTTTGAGATCATCATAGGGATACGTGTCAGAATTTAAATGAACTTTGATATCAATTAAATCGCAATGTTGAAAACTTATTTCAGCTTCAAACATAATCATTACAAATTGTGGTCTTTCGCTGTGTGGAGAATATTTCACATTGCACAAAAGCAGTGTTCCATATGTTAGCATCGGATTGTAATAACAATCCCAGCTGAGCAATGCCATTGTTAAACGCTGACCGCTTCTTATTATTTTGAGAATTTCTAACTTTGCAAAATCAGCCAGGTGTATATGAGGAATCATACATGTAGAATTTGTAACACCTAGCTTAATTGCTTCACTAGAATAAATAGCATACTGACCTGTTTTTAAACGTAGTAATATGAGCTCGTACTTATAATTCAATATAATTTTATTAAAATCCTCTGCAAAACCCAAAATGCTGGTACACGAAAATTGAAATATCCATTTTCAATTTACGAAATGCTAACAAACCATACAGTATTTCCCAATATTTTACTTCCATATTTGTTAAGAAAAACATAATTGTTTATTGTTGATGTTATTCCTAGATGTCAGGTACGGTCAAACAAATATGCTACACAATTATTTTTCAACTCTGCTTGTTATCAGATCAGCTTTTATCATATCTGCTTTTTATCGGATCAGCTTTTACCAGATCTGTTTTTTTATCTGACCAGATTTGTTGTTGTGTTCAGCTTGAAAAATAGATGCCACACTAAAAAAAAGTTAGTAAAACTGATAGTTTAAAGGTGAATGAAAACATCAAATCCTTCCTGAATCGGCACTTATTAATAAGAAAGTCTTTACAAATAACAACAAATCCATAACTAACCTTGCAGCATGTGTCACAAGTATTGCTAAATTTTTCAAAAGTCATGTTTGTACCCACATGATCGTTATAAATATGATTTCTATTCATTTCATCCTGTTTAAACATATAAATAATATTCGCATTACCCCAAATCAAATGTTTAGGAAGTCGCATATTTGTTTGACATAAATAAAAACGTTCGATATTTTTATGGTGCTCCATACAAAAGTGAGATCTTATATAGTCCTCTTTCTCACATGCGATATCATCGAATATAATAATGGAGTCAGTTTTTGCTTCATCAGTCGATAAGACCTGTTCACTTGCGGAAAACGTTTAACCCCATACCTTTTATAGGTTTTATTAACCGTTGCAAGTACACATTTTTAGGTTGTTTGGAATATAAACATGTATTCTTAAATGTAATTCAATTCAGGCGCTATATCAAACTAAACTTTACATGTGTTTTTCCACAATTTGATGGTCTAACAGTTAAGACTACTATTGAATTTGACAAAAGTAAACTATGACGAGTTTCGATAAATTATTATTTTTTAAATCTAAGCTTGGTACACATACGTACATATATCTTTATGTTGTTTCGATAGTTTTGGAAATCTACAATCGCCTAAAGAAATCATCAGACATTTGGGAGAAAACATTCGATATAATTACACTCATCAATAAGTATATTAAACATATAACTGGGTTACTTGTGTCTTAAATTTCTTGATGGTTCCATAAAATAAAAAAACATAAAGCAAACATTTACGAAAACAACATATTTTTTTATTTTAATTTTACATTATATTTTACATCAGATGTGGAATTTGAATTTGATTAAATTAAATGGTATTTAAATGGATTCTTAAAAACTGTATACTGCAGTTTTTTGTTGATGATTCTTTCATCTCAAGTTTTGGTGTTTGATCTTCGATAGTGATGATGTTCAAGATCGGATTCTGCGATGAGACTGTTTCGATATTCAATCAATCAAACTTCAATGCTTTTATGTGTATCATTCCATCCAATTATTAGTATGTATAAAGTGTCTTGTTGCGTGTTTTCTCATGAATAATATTTATGAAGTCATCATTTCATAAGTTTGTCTGTATGCCTTGACATTACCATTTCTACGTCTTTTCGATAATTTAAGTCCATAGTACTAAATATCTAAATTCCACCATTACACGTATTTTTTCGGTTTCATATTCACGGTATTCAAGACAGCTTATGTTCAATGTACGGTTTTTATAATTACTATCATATGTACACCTCATGGCATGGCATATCTATCATACCCCTGTTTAAACTAACCTCTCATATGTATATCGGATAGTTGCATCTATATTATCATATTCTAACTTAAAGTGCCTCTAAGATTTTTGCTCTTGAAAAAAAACCTACTGACCTACCTACGAAAAACAAAAATCATATCAGCGCAAATGTACCACAGAACAAAAACCCGAAATATACATTCCAATAAAACATTCCATAAACTACAGTACGACAACCATTCCCGACATACGACAATGTTCGTCAAAAGCAATGACATTCAAATAAGAGCCTTTTTTTCTTTTTTATGTGGAAATACAAACACCAGAAATTTATTTCAGCGAACAACAATCATATACCACATTTCTTATCACATTCCTCATATCATCGCACGCTTTCAAAACCACAACAATAACAACCACAAAATAATCACAGCACGTTCATTGACCTGGCAGTATGGACCCTCCGCCCCCTGCAACCTAACAAAAGGTATGAATCCCTATTTGGGAAATTTACCAAACAAAAATGGTATAGATGATTAGAAAAGAAAAATCATCAGAAAACTTTTTACGACACGGTTACAGTTGCTTAGAAACGCTGTTTGAAATGTCTGTATTTACAAACCAAGAATACGCAGACTTTATTTACGTTCATGGGCTGAGCAATGTAAGTTCAACTAGAGCGCGACAAAGATACCATGAACCTTATCATAACTGACGACTTCCTAGTGAAGGAGTATTTGAAAATACGTATCGAAGGCTTCGAGAAACGAGATCAGTTTCAAATACACGACCTAACGCGAGAGCTTTACAAGTAAGTCATAAAAAAGTGTGTATTGATGGGGATACACGCTTAGAGAATCCAGTCCTCACAAATAGTTAATTTTTCCTATTTAAAAATCAATTATTTTGTTTAGTATAATAATTTATTGTCTAATTTGTCACAGTACTATATCTTATCAAAACTATATCTAAAATGTTGTTGTGCGGTTTGTGCCAATTGAAAATTGACAGACATGATTTAAAAATACAGTGTGTTATGTGTAAAGAATTCTTACACGCTAAGTGTGCAAAAGAGAAAAGAGAAATAGAGTTTTTTGAAAAAAAAAACGCTCAGGGTTTTAAATGTAGTAGTTGCGTTATTCAACGGAGAAAATCCATATTGGTCGACATACCCATCTCTTCTTCAAAAAATCCCTCTTCTTCAAAAAATACAAAAAAAACTACTACTAGCACCAATGATGAAAAAAACACGGGACAGCCAGCCATAACCTTGGAAATTCTGTACAGAGAATTTGTGCGGATGAAGGAAGCAATGCTTGCAAAAATTTTTTCTCTTGAAGAATACAATGCTTCTCTAAAAAAGAGAGTTAATTTTTTGGAGATGAGACTGAATAATGTGGACCAGCGTAAGAAATGATGTGCAGTTGACATTCTTGGCATTCCCAATGTAACAAATGGTAACGTAAGAGAGCGGGTGAATGAACTTGTAACAACTGTCATTGGAGATGTTGTAAGTGAAAATGATATTGTTTTTTGCTATGTAAAGAGATCCAGACCAAACAGTACCAATATGAGATCGGCGAACATCGTGTGTGTAAAGTTTGCAACAATGACACACAAGACAGCTCTTATGAAGAAAATGCGGGAGAGAAGAAACAACATTTCTTTATCTGATTCAGAACATGGCAACATTGCTAGCAACATCAGCAACAACAACATCAGCATCAGCAATATCTGAAGCAAGATATACGTCAAGGATTGTCTCACAAGTTATTCAAGATCATTATTAAATAAGGCAAGAGAACTTAGAACTAAAAATGTTTGTAAATTTGTTTGGGTTAGAAATTCTTGTATATTTGTAAGGGTAAAAGAAGGAGACAGTGTTATAAAAATAAATTCATTCGAAGACATTTATAAATTTGAAAATCAATCTTGATGTCCAATAATATGTTTAATTCAAATTCTCCTTCTTCTACTCCTCTTGATCTAAAATGTTTTTGTGTAAATCATCAAGCCAACAGTTTTTCTTCAGGTTTTTCTATTATCCACCAGAATGTACGTAGTATGAGAAGAAATTTCAATACTTTTTTCTCTCACCTTACACCTATGGACCATTTACCAGATCTCATTTTTCTTTCGAAAATTTGGATTTGATTGATTTGGATTGACATAATTCCCAATTTTACTTTCGTTGCTGCTTGTAACCATTCATATGCAGCTGGTGGGGTTGCAGTATATTATAGTAATAATCTTGAACAGTGTGTTGTAAAAAAACATAACTTGCAAAGTGCCGATATGATTAGTGTTAATTGTAAAGTTTCTGGTGTTAATTATTATTTTCTCTGTGTTTATAGACTGCATAAGTTGTCTATTAACCTCTTTTTGGAAGAATTTACAGGATTTCTGGAACACATAAAACATAAAAATGTCATATTACCTGGAGATCTTAACATTAATATACTCTCCGAATCTCAAGATGTCGATCGTTTTTTGTCTGTACTTGCATCGTTTGGCCTTATGTCTGTTATCAATGAACCTACGCGTCTTAATGCATGTTTAGATCATATTTTTATAAGATTTCACTCAAGTGAGATATGAAGTGCTTGCTTATGATCTAAAGATTACTGATCACTATTTAACGTGTTTACTGCTAAGTACCGAAGTCACTCGTATAAAAAAAAATAGAAGTTAGGGAAACTGTAAAAATTGATTTTGTTGCATTAAGGAACTATCTGAACTATGAATTTTGGGATGAAGTCTATACGTCTTCTGATCCCTCAACAGCATTTGATTTGTTTTTAAAAAAGCTTCAGTTTTATTTGACTTTATGTTCTCATAAGGAAAATAGTGTTAATAATAAGTTCAAATGCTTGAAACAGTGGATGTCTATAGCACTTTTAAAGAAAGTAAGGAAGAAGAAACATATCTGCTTAATACTTAAAAAACACCCTAATAATTATAGATTAAGCAGTTACTATAAGAAGATTTGCCGTGAGCTTAAATCTGAAATACCTAACTGCAGAAATAGTTACTACAGTAGAAGATTAGCTTGGAGTGTTGGTAACTCTATGAAAGAATGGCAAGTTGTTAACGAAATGTTAAATAAGAAAAAATGTAGCGATGATATTGTACTGAAAATTAACAACTCTACAACTTCTGATCCTCTGGAGATTGCTAACCAGCTTAATGATTTCTTTGCAAACGTAGGAACTTCGCATAGTTTATCAAACTATTTCAACTCAACATCGTGTACTAATGATAGTTTAGTGGAAACAAGATTTCGACCCGAATGTTTCTTCTTCATTGAATTGTTTCCACTTGAAATACAAAAAATCATAGCTTCTCTAAAATTGTCAAACTCAACATCACTAGATAACATCTCTAGCAGAATTTTAAAAAATATATCTTTTCAGATCTCTGATGTTCTCTGTTTTATTTTTAACTCCTGTGTGTACAAAGGAATTTTCCCCACTTCCCTAAAGACAGCACTGGTTATACCACTTCATAAAAAAGGTTACACTATGCTATTAAACAATTATCGTCCAATTTCTTTGTTGTCAGTTTTCTCAAAAATTTTTGAAAGAGGAATAAAATTGAGAATGCTTTCTTTTTTAAAAAGGACGCAGTTTTTTAGTGAATATCAGTTCGGTTTCAGAAGTGGTAGATCTACGGAAGATGCACTACTTAAACTGATTGGGGAAATATACACTAGCCTAAATATCTCTCAAATTCCGTCGTGCCTCTTTATAGATATTACCAAAGCTTTTGATATGCTAAACCGTAACTTTCTTTTAACTAAACTTTTCAATGCAGGTTTTAGAGGCTTCATACACGATTGGTTTACTTCTTATCTTAAGAATCGTCAGCAAATAGTAAAAGTGAAGAGTTTTCTTAGTTCTGTGAAACATTTACATATTGGTGTCGCCCAAGGTTCTGTGTTGGGTCCGATTTTGTTCCTTTTTATGTTAATTCGTTATTTGTGCAACCTTTCAAGGGCAAAATTACATCATTTGCTGATGATACTGCACTCTCATACTCTAATTATAATTATTTTAATTTATATTTACATGTTAATTACGATTTAGACATACTGCGCAGTTGGTTTAAAGAACATAATTTGATTATAAGTACTCGTACTAAGACAAAATTTATGGAATTTAATATTAAGGGTTTAGTATGTGAAGAATTTCCTTTTTATTACCACAGCCCAAGTTGTTTACGATTTTGTTTAGGTGATTCTGGGGCTGAAACTTTTAACGATAGTGTAGTCTGCAGTAATGAGTGTTTTTTTAATAGAATTGTTAGGCATATGTTTTACTTGAGTCTCTATTGTAATAATCAGATTTTAAAAATGGTATACAATGGTTTATTTAAATCGAAATTGCAGTATGGTATCTCTTGCTGGGGTGGTGCGTACTTTAACAAGATAGAGCCTCTGCTTACTAAACAAAAGCATGTAATAAGAATTATGGCAAAAGTTAATCACAGAACCCCTAGCTTTCCATTGTTTAAATCTTTAGAAATTCTTCCATTGAGACATTTGTATTGTTACAAAGTTTTGAAAATATTTTTTGAAAAATCGGGATTTTATGATGTCAGATACCATGAATGTTATAGTCTACGTTTTAACTCGAGGAACTTTGCAATTACTCCTATTATTTATAAAACACATTTTTCTCGATTTTATTATATTACTGCTCCACGGCTTTTTAATGTGTTGCCACAATTCTGCAGGTGTGAGAGAAAGAAAACTGTATTTTTAAATAATATAAAAAAATGGCTTTTGTCTTTTGATAATAATGCAATAGATTCACTTTTCGTTCCATTGTTATAAATTTTATACTTTTCTTTATATTCTTTTTGTCCATTGGATTCCCCATCAATATTCTTTTGTAAAAATATTGTATAGTTATTGATAGGTACTTTCGCCACTTGCCATATGGCGAAAGATTGTACTAACTATTTCTTTGGCAAATCATTCTATTTTGTTGTTTTATTAAATTTGTATCTTTGTATTTATATGTATTTCAATTTTGTCAAGAAATAAAGTTAATGAGAAAAAAAAAAAGAATTTGGGCTGATTAAAGAATACTGGAAGCAATTACAACTGATCCGTCATTTACCATCAGACGCTGTGCTCTGCAATTCACTGTTTCGAGACATAAAATTTCTAATGTACTGCATTGAGAAAATTCTCATCCATACACTATATACCTGTCCAGGAACTTCCTGAAGCGGAGCTTAGATGACATCGAGTCTATTAGCAGAATTCTTTGGACAGACGAATCTGACGAATTTACCAGAACTATTGGATGACATTACACTGATTCAACTAGCTTCAACATATTTCCAACAGGATGGTGCTCCAGCCCACCATGGTCGTGAGGTTAAGAATTGACTACATAAAGAGTACGGTAATCTTTGGACAGGAAGAAATTGACTAGTTCACTGCCCTGCAAAATCTCTTGACCTTACAGAATCGGATTTTTTGTATGGGGAAGAATGAAAGAACTTTATTCAACCGAAATAACTTTAATTAAATTGGAAGAGCGTATTCTCGAAGCGTCATCAAAAGTGGGGCAGCCATTAGCGTCAATAAACATTCGCAGTGAAATCCAAAAACGGGTTCTAGCATGCACACAAAATTAAGGAGGACACTTTGAGCACCTGCTATAACTGTTTTAGTACACACATAAAATAAAAATTATCTAAACCCACACAAAATAATTTTTTATTCATAGCCTTTGAAGCTGAAAGAAAAAAAAACTTTTTTTCAATTTTATCTGCTATGGGTTTTTCTGCAAACTTTTTGATGATATTCTTTTTACTATTGTTTTTTATAAGAAATAAATAGTAAAACGTTATGTTTATTAAGCATTTTCTCGGAAAAATTGACCTCAAATTCAAAAATTAGCATGTGCAAGAAAATTGGAACAAGCTTAGAAATTGGATGTTTGAAAGCAAAAACAAGATATCAGCTTTATTTAAATGCAGTTACAAAGGCTAGTATTTTTTCTAAATAAAGTCCAAAATCAAGTTTCTAGCACTAGCGCTAACAGAACAGTTTCCTTCAGCGTGTGTCAGGGTTCACCAAAGTAAGCTTTTCTTAAATCCTCGATAAACGATGTCAACATTTCAGATAGACTTTTTTTTATTTTTAACGATTTTTTATTCCAATGTTCCCAGAAATCATTTCCCAAATTGTCCTTGACGAATTAGGCGACATCTTGTAGAAAAAAAAGAAGTTATTAATTAATCAACATTTCCATTTGATATAAGTTTATAAGAAGTGTGATAACGCTTTTTAGGTTGAATAATTTCATTACTCACGCTGTTTTCAGTTGCTGAATTTGAAGTCCATTATAAAAATCCGGTGTTCAGTGTTTTAAAGTCGATTCGGTGTTCGGTGTTCCCAGTTATGTTTTAGGAATTCGAAACTTGGTTGTGTCCCTGCTAAAAATAGTTATAGGGTCAACCGATAGCAATGATAATTTATTCAGTTGTTATTTTTCAACAGCTGTCAAAGTTACCAATGACATTCAGCTGCCAAAATATTTGATAAGGTCATCGTGCTAATTCATTGTGCATCATTTTACGCTTGCCGAACGTGCGGAAATTATTAAAAAATATTATCGAAATTCCAGATCAGTTGTAAATACGCAACATGAATTTCGTCGTGAGGTTGGTCATCATCATGGCACGTCATGGCAATTCGTCGCACCGTGGAAAAGTGTGAACGCGAATACATTCGTTTGGACCTTAAACCAGCAACCAGACAGAGATTGGTGCGAAATGATGAAAACATAGCCGCCGTAGCGGCCAGTTTCAAAGACGACCCAGAAATGTCGATTCGGCGCCGATCAGTATCCGCTGTTCCAGATGTTATTTCTCCCTTCTTCTGTTTAGGGACTCTTCCCGAGCAGACGGAAAACAGATCTGTCCATCCCGTCCCCAAAAAAGGCGAATCTTTTTCACTCTCCTCCTACAGACCATTGCACTTACGCCACTTCTTCCCAAGGTGTTGGAAACGCTGATACACCGTAAGCTTATGTAATATCTCGAAACACAAAAGCTTCTCAATGACCGGTAGTATGGTTTTCGTAGCAACAGGTTCACTTGTGATTTGATGGAGTTTGAGTACATCAAACTGGGGAAACAAGATAATTTCACTTGATATTTCTAACATACAATTCAAATTGTCTTCAATGGTTTCAATTCTGATATTCACAAAATAAATGCTGGTGTACCCCAAGGCTGTTTTCTGTCTTTGCACTCGTTTTAGTCTTCATTAGTCATTCTTGTTTCCTACTTCTAATCTGATATATTAATTTGCTGAAGAAAGTACTCCCTGCTTTTCATATTCATTTCGGGACTCATATCCATGTCTGTCTGCTGTCGTTAGAACAAAATCTAAGCATGCAGCCGTTACTCATGAATGGCACATGCATCGTTGTAAGTTAAAAACTTTCCATTTTCGGTGTATGTATCAATGACAATTTAATTTGGAATGTCCACTTGTTTGATGTCGCCATCGTCAAGCGATGTAAGGATTATTTCATCCCCACTGATCTGGTCTCAATATATGTATCATATAAGGCATTTATCAGACCTAAATTGGAGTACTATTCACAAGTCTAGTCAGACTCTGCTGAGACCTCACTGCACCGCCTGGATAAGATTCAAAACCGAGCGATAAAACGAATAGACGATGCTTATATCAACCAGCCAATTGACAATCCCGGCAACCGATGAAATGTCTAACCTCTCACCTTGTTATATGACTACTTTCACCAGTGCTCTAGTGCTCCCGTGCTACAGTGAAATTCCCAGTAGCATTCTGCCCGTAACCGTAAGTTAGGTTAGGTTAGGTAAGAGTGGCTGTTGTAAATACCAACCCACTTAGGCCTATTGGCCCATTGTGATGCTACGTGGATTTATGATCTTCTTACTAATAGAACCAGTTTGAGCTTATAATAAAGCGTACCAGACTGTTAACGTCTATGTTTTCTAGATCGTTTAGGTCGTTGTAGAAGAAAGCTCCTAGATGAAGCTTTCTTCTCTGGGAGAGAGCTGGACATGTGCAGAGTAGGTGGAGGATTGTCTCCTCCTCTTCCTCGTTCATGCAGCTCCTACAGACATCATTTGTAAAAGCCTTCTTGCGTGCTTGCCTATAAGGCAGTGTCCAGTAATGACACCTATTATGACGCTGATATGTTTCCTATCTAAAAGGCTTACACACTTAGAGAGACTCAGATCCAGCCTTGGCCAGATCTGTTTGGTCGCTAGACATTTTTGCCCAGCAGTTCACCTAAGGTCTGTTCTTTTATTGGCATCCAGCTTTAGTGTTAGTTTGCACGTAGCGATTGGTATACCTATACTGCCATTGTCCGGTAGGATAGGTAGAGTGGTTCCAATTTTGGCGAGTTCATCGGCTCTGGTGAAAGAGCTCTGAATGTTGAACTGCTCTGCCATCTCCATGAGAGATGATCGGCATTCAAGGTCGGTTTTAGAATATAATGAGACCGAGTCCAGGGACTTGATGGCGGCCTGTCTATCCGAATATATGCGGATATCCTTTGCAGATATCACGTTTTTCTTCAGGCAGGACAGAGCTCCTTTAACCACCAAAATTTCCGCCTGGAACACGCTACAGTGATTTGGAAGACGGAAAGAGAGGCTTAGATTTAGCTTATCTGAGAAAACACCGCCACCAATTCCGCTATCGGTTTTAGATCCATCTGTGTAGAGATGGATTGACTTGTCCTCCATGAAAGCATCTTCCTTCCAGAATGATCTAGAGGGGAAGCTTTCATGGAAGCTTTTGTCAAACCAAAGTTCAGGTATGGTGTAATCGATGTTCTCTGTGAGGATTCCTAATGTTTAAGAATATTGGCGTGGCCAAATGAATTATTTGTCCACTGTTTAGTCACTCTAAGGCAAATAGCTGCAGTCGCAGCTACTTGCTTGCTTAAAACGTCGAGGGGTTTCAAGTGAAACAGAATATCTAATGCCGCAGAGGGGGTAGACCGCAAGACTCCGCTTGTGCATAGATATGCTGTTCTTTGGACTCTGCTTAGTTTAATGCGGTTGATTGCATTTTCCAAGGATGCATTTACCAAACAACCACCCCGTAAGTAAGTATCGGTCTTATGACCGATATAGCTAGTGTGTTATGCGAGGTTGAAGGCCCCATTTTTTCCCAATGGCTTTTTTGCATCTCGCCATCTCGATATGAATGCTCATCAGTCTACCCTCAAGCCCACTTTCGGACGTACATTGAAATATCGTGACTCTCTCCTCAGCCGTACAACTCGCTTTTGGACCTGCCTAGGTTTTTATTTCCTGGTCATTATAACCTGCAAACATTGAAAACCAACGTACATCGGTATCCCTCTTTCAATCCTGCCTAACTTTCCTTCGCCCGCGCCTGTGTGCAAGAATTTTAAGGGCGCCAGAATCCCCTTAATCGCGCGCCAATTACGGAAAATAATGTTATTAATTAATAGAGAATTACCTATGATATTAATTTATTATAAGTACTACGAAGTTTTTGAGGGAAGCTAATTATATTACTCACACTGATTTTAGTTGTTGAATTTCAAAATAATCATAATAAATAAAAATAATAATTATAATAAATAAAAAATTATCGGTTACTAGGAAACTTACTTTGTATAATTTTAAATAGTTTTAATACATGGCGGAAGTTAAAATACAGATTGAGATTCAGACCGTAAATTGACAACGAAAATCTGTGCACACTACTGGACCTAAGGATACTCGTATTATAAATAAAACGGACACAGTCATTAAGTGCAACACAATACTGTCAAGACAGGGAAACACGGAACAATTAACCAAAATGTAAGGCAAGCGTTTTGATTATTCATATTTTAACCAGGTGATGCAAGTAGTTCGCAGAGTATCGTAATCTTCGCAGTCCACAATAAACTTTTTTCAGGGTGTCTCTTACAGCAGGTAAGTGAAGAGTTTATATAAAAGCCTAAATACCTAGAATTTAGAATAGTAATGGTGTTGGCCTCAAGGACAACAGGTGACAAATCATTTGAACAGACCTCATTATTTGATAAAACAATACAAACTGTCTTAATTGGGTTCAACATCAATCTGTTACCTTTTGACCAATTGGATATATTATCAAGATCTTCATTCACCCTAGCAACATAATCTTCTATGAAACCAATAGGACGCGATAAATATATAATCACGTCATCAGCGTACATGTGAATTTTACAATTCTTAACAACACCTTTGATTTCATTGTTAAAAAGAGCGAACAGAAGTCCTAGTACAGAGCCTTGGGGAACGCCTGCATGAATGGTTTTAGAGTTTGAATAACCAAGCTCTGTAACGACCGACTGTACTCTATCTCTATGTACAAGCTTAGAAGCTTGGTGGAGGAGTCGGAAAAATTTAAGCCATTTTTATTCTTTGTAAGTAAGAGTGATCAATGCAGTCAAAGACTTTGGAAAAGTCCAGAAGAACGGCTAATGTCAGTAGTAACTCCTAGAACAGCAGATTCACATCTGTGTTTACTTCGAAAACCGGATTGCCAGGCGAATCCTTGATCTCATGGATGTACGGGCACCCTCTAAACTTAAATCTATCCGACAGGTGTTTACGCTAAAACTAGAGACTATGTCCGTGTATTGACCTTGTGGGTCGGTATTCCCAGGATACCTACAGCACAGTGCACTACCGAAGCCGGCAGAACAGCTCCACAAAGCTCAATATAAGGAAGGCTTTCGACATCAGGATCTTGTTGTTTTCATCCAGGACCTGAAGGTACACCGAGCGCCATATGGCTTTATAGACACATTGCAGAATCCATGCAGTTCGATGTCCTTGTCGTTTTGCAATGTGAAATTTCAATGGCTTCGATTTTTTGCAGGTCCTGTAGGAAGGCTTGCCATCGTTTGCGTGGTTCTACATATATGAACTTGTTCATCCGAATTTGATCCCAAACACTGTTCAACCTTCCAAGGGATGATCTTGTGATCTGCTCCAAATAAAAACGTGAACGTACACATCCTCACATTAAATAAAACACTCACTTTAATTTCTAGTTAATTTCTAGTTAGTTAAAATGAATACGAATAAAGTAAATAACATGAATATGAATATAAAATACACTTGTATGCAGAGCGTATAATACAGTGCCGACGGAAACCCTTGGCCACATGCTGTAGAGTCCTCATCGACCTGCTAGTAGCTAGACCTAACGGGAAGTACATATATTTTCTGTACCGATCTATGTAATTAATCAGATCCCATCCGTAACATCGTCGACCATACTATTGCATTCTTGCTCATGATTAGCTGGTTGACTCTTTCCATACCGTCCCATTTTAAGACTTTCTCCATATCATTTTTTCCCACAATGTCATGGGGTACCCTTCTTTCCATCTTTTATAAAAGTGATCTAGCATGGACTGATATTTCTTCAACAACTTTAAACTGACGAACTTATCTTTTGCTAAGCCATATTATTTAATTTTAAATTAATTGGTTCGAGTGATGGACGAGTTTTTAGTTAGTAAATATAAATGTAGCTACTCACCTGTTTTGTTTTTCTTTTTTCTTCCAGCAATATCTCTCTTGGTGATTTGCAGATTGTTGGGATGCCGGCTGCTAATTTATGTAAATGCTGAGGTGGCTACTGTTGCTGGTTATTGCGGGCAATAAAATTTGAATTACATAATGTACTTTTAACAAAATGTACATATACGTAAGATTGAGGGGCGTGGAATTTTGTATTTACTCGTGTATTCACACAGTGCGAGTTCATATACGATCTTTTCGTATATATACATTCGTACAGGGCTCCGCCAATTATCAAGGCTTCGTCCATAAATGAAGGAGTCTAATAAAAAGCGGGGGGCGCAGGAGCGAAACGATTTTCAGATGACGCCCCGAGGTTGCTCCGATTTGACCAGTTACAAGCGGACGATCATAGGTCTTGTTGGTGGCAGCACCACTGGTAGTCCCTAACAGGTCTTAAATCCCGGTATCATATAAGTTAGTAGCCCCCGGATCTCGATCCAGGCCTGACTTGTAAGAGTTGCAATAAGTACTGCGTTCTGTGATCCTAAGATCAGCGAGGTGTTTTAGATCGGCTTCGAGCCATACCGAGCATGGAACTTGTGCCTCCAACACTAGTTCTGCTTTGGTATCTCTCGGGAAGGCAGCAGAGCGATGGCAAGGCATATCCTTGCTCCCATGGATGTATGGGCATCCCGTAAACCTAAGTCTAAGCGACAGGTGTTTACGTTAAAAACTTGACTCAATGTACACTTCTGAAAGAACTTATTGTTTTAAATTTTTGATTCTAAAGCCTTCGCTTTATAAAAAAATGTCTATTGTATCTTTTAAATATTTTACATTGTAGTTTAGAACACACTTGCTCGATACAACCCATATTTTGTTTATAAGCTAAATATATTATTTCGAATTTGATGAATATTATTTATAACAAGTGGACTGTATATACGAGTACATATATGTATTTAGATTGTAGGTTCGTAAAACCGTTTTCCTTTTCTTTTTTAAATGAGTGGACAAGTGGTAAAAATAAAAACGTACAGTTTTGAATTCTAAAACGTTATAAAAAGTCTTCATTCCAGTAAATGCAATATAACTTTTGTGGCGGTTATATTTTTATTTGTTTGTCGTTGTTCTATTTGACGTTTGTAGTTTAGATTTTATTGTGGATTTTATTCCTGCTAAGTTTTCTTCATGTAATTTTTTTTACACTTGTTTCATTATTTTATTTGCTGTTTGTTTTATATTTCAACAGCAGCTCTTATTCATCCCTTTTCCAAAACGCAAAAGATTCTAAAAGAAACTCAGAAGGAGTACAATGGAGTAGATCTTTGTCTGAGTGATCTGTTCCAACAGAAAAAAAATAAAATTATTTTATTAAAAACTTACAAATTAATTGCAAAAAAATAATATACATAGGTATATAAAATGTTAAGGCTTGCTTTTGTAAACTTTCCTATTATTTAGCATTTATTGTTTCTATTTTGAGCCATGTAGAGAATATGAAGCTGTTTTTATTCTGAACTGACTTTTCTGCAATTCTAACGTTTAACTCAATGTACTCGTACTTGTTATTTTATATCACTACATATTATTTTTTTTTATTTGATTCACACTTTATTAAAAAACAACGCATATATTATACAACAAAAGTGTTAGATGTGGTTTACAAAGCAATCTTGTGGATAAATTTCTTAGTTTTATTTTTATTATTACAAATTATTGCTGTTGTTTCTATTACATTTGCAGAAATTGAATTGATATTTGTTTTGGTAGCGTCAGTGGCAAGGGCTTTGTTTGGTTGTTCTTATAGATCATAATTTTTTTAATGTGATTATCCTGTTCTTTTGCACTCGTAATTACAGGTTTTTGGATATCGAAATCCGCGGAGAAGTTTCAATAATCTGTATTTCTATGTATTCTGTAACTATCCTTTTTGACTTTGCATTTTCTCATAAATACGGATGCCTTTTCAGCTGACCTCCCAAATATTCCTATAAGGAGTAGACTGAATAATGACAGAGAGGTTAAAGATTCAGTAAGTTCTTCTGGTGCCTTTTGTATGTCCGCTAGTGTTTTAGTTTTTGTGTGGAAGATTTCGTTTCTTTCTTTTCCTATAAGGTTGATATTAGTCAAAGGAGTGAAATTAGGAAATCTTGAGTTAAATAGTTCAATCCGTGGGTGGTCCAGAGGAAAGAAAGGGGATAGGTAATTTTAAAAGTGTGCTGATTTGTACCTTGGAAATGGATAGTATGGTCTGCTATCTGCAATTGGCACGCTTTGTTTTTCATTATTCCGCCTTGAGTACTTACTTGGGGCGTTAAAAAACTTGTGAGCAGGTTATGTGTACTACAGTCTCTTCTGTTTTATCAGTGTATTTTAGGCCGCTACTGAAGATATCACAGGATGTGATATTCAAACAAAATATTCAAACACATTATTGTAGATAGCTTGTGATAAGGATACTTTTAACTGTCAAACGTAAGTTTTGTTTGTTTTTGTTTTTTTTTTTTAAATAACTTAACATATGAAAATTAGGATAGAAAAAGAAAGAAAGATGTTTGGGGTCTGTGCCTATTCCGCTCCATGGGTGGCATCTTGCTTGATTCTAGTTATCCGTAAAATCGAATATCTTTCGGGCGGGGTTGGGATTCGAGCACCGAACCTTCCGATTTGGAAGCCAGTTCACTACTAATACTTGAGCCACGGCTCCAGGAGCTGACAACCTGGACACAAAATTCGCGCAGCACACTTATTGTCTACGTTTTGTTTGACAGCTGTGTAATGTGAGTTCTATTTGATGACACTTTCAGTGCATCCAGCAGATGCAGACGAACTGTTCAGCAGTAGGATCAAGAAGAGGAAGGGAGAAAAGAACACCAACAGCTAGAGAAGTTCATCGAAGAAAAATCTGCCGTCTCCTGTGACGTAGAATGTAGAAGCGGTTGTTGAATGGAAGGAAAACAAAGGAGGCGAATAATTTTTAAAAATCGACGAGTTTTCTGCCCAGAATTCTGGTCTCTTTCGGCGAATTGCTTCACGCAAACGTCTCATAACGCCCAAATAATACTCTTTGTTTACTGTCTGGCCTTCTGGCAAAAATTCATGATGCACTACACCGTTTTAATCCATGAAAACCGTATCGGCTCATTTGGTGAACGCCATTCACCTGCCTGATCTGTGGATTGGGTGTCGTACTCATAAACCCATGTCTCGTATCCAGTAATGATCCTATTGATGAATGTGGGATCGGATTCAGCCTCGCAAATCATCTCTTTTGCGACGTCAACACGGTTTCTTTTTTGCATGAAATTTTTTTTTTTTTTTTTTTTTTTTATAATGAGCGCGCGCTCAAGGGGTTTGAGTACCCTTAAGGTGATTGTACACAGCGCGGGCAAGGGAAATTTAGGGAGGAAGAAAAGAGAGGTACCGATGTACATTGTTTTTAAATGTTTTGATATCTTTTGGCACCAACTATGCTGCTACACGACGGAAACCCAAATCATTAACCAAAATGTCTTAGACGGATCCATAGGCAATGTTCAAGTCCTCCGCTATCTCTCTGATGGTTAATTTGCGGTTATTGACCAATATTTCTTTTACTCCATCAATGTTTTCGTCGGGTTTCGATGGTCTGCCACTGCGTCTATCATCTTCGATTGACTCACGACCACTTTTAAACCGCTCGTGCCACTGGTAAACGACCGTTTTCTTTAGAGAATCGTTGCTGAAACACTTTTCCAACAATTCCAACGTTCGTGCACCATTAAATCAGTTCTTTACGCAAAATTTGATAAAAGTTCGTTGTTGCAAATGTAAATCCCTTTCTAAAATTGTAAAAAATCGCCAACACACACAGAGATAGATGTACTCTTGGCTACGTAACTTATGACGCTAAGATTTAGAGGGAATGTCAACAACAGATTTACCAATTTAACAAAAAAAAAAAAACAGAACTCAAATCGGAACTAAGGGAGCGCAACACGGTGGTTATTCCGGGATCAAGGTCAAATATAGTAGCAGTAGTAGTAGTTTTGATTTCTTTGTCCTGACTTTATTAGAAGTATCCTGGAATCGGACAATAAAGCAAGATAACGGTTTGTGTGTTGCGGTTGCTTGTTCTCGGGCCCACTTGGTTGTTTTCGTGTGTGTCCGCTCCCCTCAATGTTGTGTGTGAGATGAGTATAGCCGTCGGTTCAACTCGCTCGCTTATAGTTCGTAGTTTGAGATTGACACCCGTATTTACAAACGTTATATGAGGTCTCATAGTGTGCACGAGCGTACAGTGTAAGTGAATTCAATTCACAAAAATTACTTAAGTGTCAAAGCGCACTGTGCGTTTGTTAAAATAAACGCACAACTAAGGAAGCTTACCAGCTACTTTAACCAACGCATAGGAACTGTCAAATATTTTTCGTGTAAAAAAAAACAGAAAATTGTCATATAGGATTATTTATAATTGAATAGACGAACATTTCTAAAATTTCAGTTACCACATGGCGAGCGTAATATTGTTTATATTTAATTTAATATATTTTTAAGCTCAAATAACTTCGTTAGAGCACAAATCACTCGAATCACTCAAATTTTAAATTATTTATGTGTCATTCTGTCAAAGTACATCTTGAACTTGGTAACACTTGGTAACTTGATAAATGGACCAATCACAGAGCAGTAATTTGCGCAGTGCGTTCACTTAGCAAAATATTAATTAAGTATTGTTTATGAATCGAAAGGCTTGCCAAAAGGAACGCACTGAGAAAAAGCATTCTTTGCACAGTATTGGTGTCTTACTGTTTGCGAATACGGGTGTGAGTATACTATCGTGTGTGCGTCGCATTGCCATTTCCCCTTAACCGAGAAGGTAAAGGAGTGTGTGGCGAGCTGATGTGGTTCCGTTATCGTACTCAGTGCACACTTACTCTCTTACTATTCTTCCTTATTAAATTTTCATTTCCTATCTAAGCATGATAGTTCATTTATCTTCCTTTTATTTGGTATTCAACTCAAAGGGTTTTTTTCTATTCCTTCCTCTGCAGAACCAGTTTTGCCGATGGACGACACAGAAAAATAAAAGAACTTGTTAAGGAAAAAATATACCTAACTACCTAACCCCTCAGATTGCTAGGTAGTGGCTACAACTGACAGAGTTTACATTTGACATAAAGTATCGTCCTGGGGAACGAATGGTCATGCTGATGCATTGAGCCGAAATCCCTGTAGAGAGGAATTCTTAGAAATACGACAGGCTTATTGGGTTTTGTCGGGACAATTAACATACGTTAAAAGCAATACGATCCATAAAACTTTATTTCGGAAAACCAAAAATGAAGAAGAAAAACGAATTTGAAAGGAATATGTATTGCGGGAGGGTCTAATTTATCGGCTGTCACCAATTGGTAGACAATTGGTAAATCCAAAGGGAATGCGACAGCAAGTAGTTCACGCTTCTCATGAAGAACCGGCCGATTTTGGTATCGACAAGTCTTTCAAAAGGCTGAGGTTACATAACTGGTTTCCCAATATGAAGAATTATGAGAAGTATCTAGCTTGTTGCATATGATGCCTTTACAACAAATGAAACACTGGAATAATAGAAGAATATCTACACCTAATTCAAAAGCAGGAAATCTAAATGAGCATGGTAAATATTGATCACCTTGGTACCTTTCTAAAATATAAACGAGGAAATCTTTACATAATCACATTAATAGATGCGTTCGCAAAATTCTCGTACAGTAAAACGGTAAAGTCTACTAAAACTAACCTGGTCACCGAATTCCTCAAAAATATTTTTGCAATGAATGGCATACCTAACATTGTTATCTCCGATCGAGGCAGTTCTTTCACTCCCAAAGATTTTAAAGCAATTTTTTCACCTAAACAACATAAAGCAAGTACTTAATGCAGTCGCTACCCCACGAGCAAACGGACAAGTAGAGCGGCTCAATATATCGTACTTGAGTGCCTTAATGACAAGTACCATAGATGAAAATAGATGTGACGAGAATATTAGAGATTAGTGCAATAAATTATATCGAAAATAAAAGCACAGGTAAAACAGCAAGCCAACTAATGTTTGGAATTCAACAGAGAAATGGTTCCGATGATCTTTTAAAGACGAAATCAAAACCGCTGCATAACTGGTTGAAGATCTTTTTAATTTACGTTTTAAAACTGCTATTAACATAGAAAAAGCTCAAATTCAACAGAAAAGCAATTTTGATAAGAAGAGGAAGAGTCCACGGCACTACAAAGTGCGTGATTTAGTCCTCATAAAAAACAAGACACCATCCCTGGTTCTAGCAAGAAGCTTTTAGCGACTTTTAAAGGACCGTTTATTGTTTATCAAGTCTATCCCAATGATCGGTACCTAATAACTGATATGGATGGATCCTACCAAAACGTAAACGAAATTATGACGCTGTAATGGCAGCAGATGGTATCAGGACTTGAAAACAGCAAAATGGCATGCATGACAGCGATGAAGAAGGCATCGTTTGAGCCAAACAAACAACAACCATAACTCGATACGAGTTAACGTCAGGAAAGCCGAATGTAAGAGAAAATGATGAGCTAGTTAACAATTAAAAGACGAACAATGAGAAGAAGAGAACTACGAGTATCTGTAGTTCTTTTCCACTTTCCTGTTTGAGTTTCCTTTTATTGCATGTTGCACTCGTATTATGCCCGTATTATGTGCATAAAAAAAGTGTGTAAGCCGAAAAACCAAGTATATATAGAAAAGAATAAATAAATAGACTTATCGAGAACTGTTGAGTTTGTTCACCGAGTTTTTTTTTATATATAGTAGTAGTAGTAGTAGTTTTAATTTCTTTATCCTGACTTTATAAGAAGTATCCTGAAATCGGACTATAAAGCGAGATAACGAATTGTATAGCAGTTGCTTATTCTCGGATCGCAATTGAGTGTTGTCATCTGTGTCCGCTACGCTCAATGTTTTGTGTGTGAGATGAGCATAGCCATCGGTTCCACTCGCTCGCTTATAGTTCGTAGTTTGAGATTGAGTATACTGTGGTGTGTGCGTCGCATTGCCATTTTCCTCAACCGTGGTTCCGTTATCGTACTCATTGCACATCTACTCTCTTACTATTCTTCCTTATTAAATTTTCGTTTCCTATCCATGCAGGATAGTTTATTTATCTTCCTTTTATTTGGCATCCAATTCAAATGGTTTTTTTCTATTCCTTCCTCTGCAGAACCAGTTTTGCCGATGGACGACACAGAAAAATAAAAGAACTCGTTAAGGGAAAAATATACTTAACTACATTTGGATTAATAAACAAGTGAAGCAGAAGACGAAATCTTTTATTTCGCTATCATTTTATTTTTATCTTTGTCTTCATATTTTTCATACGTTTACACAGGATATTTTCACAAAAAATATGAAAACGTCTTTTCGCTGGTTAAGTACAGTGGTAGCCGGTCAAACTTTCTTGCGTTACAAAATACTGTCAGATTGCAATTGTTAGTAACTACGAGACTAATAATGCGATAACAACGGTTGAAGTCGCAATGGATAGAGCATGTCTATTCGTATTTATCGCTCAGCGTTTATTTTGCCCGTGGCGCCAACGGGTTAGTGTATGCACCTACGCGTGATTGATGTGAATTAGCGCTGTGTAAAATTATGAATTAGTGTAGCTTGAGAACGCGTTTAGATAGGACGTTGATTTGGGTGTCATTGTAAAGAGCTTGAGAAGAACTAAGAGGGCTCCAGGTCAATAAAAATAATACGTAAAATACGGCATTAAATTGAAAATTTTCCAAAAAATTAAACATGTCGTCTCATATGAATTCAAATATGCTCGAAATTATAGAAAACGCTAATCAGAGGAAAGCTCGCACCAAAAGGGATTTAAAAAACCTAAAAGATCCAATGCCGAGCAAATGTCAGAGCTGTGGCAGCATCGAAGAAGAAATGGAATAACTGCAGAAAGCAATGACGTAGCTGGCCCATCGGACATACAGCGGCAACCGACAGTTCAAACGTCAACGGATCGTGTACAGACATCGTTGGAAGGCAATAAAGAAAACCGTGATGTGTCTCAACATCGCACCAGGGCAGCATAGTGTACCGCTGAATATAATCTACTGTGTGCATGCAGGGGAGCTGTCATTTCCATCTGTTTATTTGGTGTGGTGCGTTCATTCAAGCCAAACGTACCCGTCACACCATACAAAATAGGTAACAGCGAGCTGCGCCGTAGATACCGTCGAGGTGTCACATTCAATCTACGAGTCAATGACTACGAGTCACGCAAGGCATATACTCCTCGTTCAAAAACATTAGTAATACAGAAAACGTCACACGCCGCATGATGGAGGATAAACAATATCTCGATTTACCTAACATGGCGAAACATTGTGCCGTTTTAACATACCATATTGGCCCATAGATACGACGCGTGTGCTGTTTCCCATGACATCGAGTGACGGCCGTCGTTCAGCTCTGCTGTCTCGCGTCAAGAAGTTGCGCCAAAAGCTGGAGACACAAGTGTACGACTCTCCCGATCAGTTCTTAATCGACAATAAGACGAATATACGCGCATATCTGGATATCATCAGAGCTAGCTTGCTTGGGCCAACGCTCATCTTTAAACGAGACATGACACAAATTATGACAAACACTTTCAATCCTTTTATCTCTGATGAGCTCATATCACACACGGACATTCAGTTTATACTCGAAAAGTACAGTTGTGCAGCGTACGTTGTCGAATATGTACACAAATCAGCGAACGGCATCAGGCATCTACGCAGACATCTGCTTCAGCTTACGGAGGATTGACCCGAAATAATTGAACAGAAGCTGTTGAAGAGCGTTTGCTTCAAGCTGCTCAACTCATTTGAGATGTCATCTCAGAAGCCTGCCTGTTATCTGCTTAACCAACATATGAGTGAGAGTAGCCGGGAAGTTGTGTACATACCCACCGTGTGGCCATATGAGCGCCACAAGTATCGCAAACGATGCGCTCAGCTCGTCCACACTCCATAGACGTGAGGACCAAGAACATCATACAGAAGTATGAAAGCTAACATTGACATCGACAAACTAATGAATGAGTTGCGAGAGCTGTGCACGTTTGAACATGAAGAAGCCGAATTGCCGACGGAAGAACGAAACGACTTGGTTCAATTGGTAAACGCTAACGACAACACCGATGATACCGATGTAATGGAGCCGCTGCATGGACTGTCTGTAGTCGGGCGGAGAACAGGAGTACTCAGCAAACAAGAATACTGCGAGCGCTGCGATTGACGAACGATGCACATCGTGAACAGTTCCTCGAAGTCATACATCGACTTCATGTAAGTCAAGATAGGCAACCACTACAGATCTTCTTTACTGGGCCCACTGGCAGCGGCAAGACGCATGTGCTACGTTTACTCATGGAAACACACAACCGCTTTACTCAACACCATATCTCCATGCGCACTGGGAAGGCGGCTGTAACCCTCGGTGGTATCACCATCCAGTGAGCCTTCAGAATCGCAGCAATGAGCAACAATCAACCCAACTAACCCATGGCTCATGAGGTCGAAAAAGTGTGTCGAGGAATATTTAACGGCGTGCGTAGTATCTTTATCGATGAAGTTAGTATGATCAGTAGTAGCATATTTCATAAAATAGATAACCGGCTAAAAGAAATCACGGGCGTGCATGACATGAGTTTCGGTGGGTTCGATATAATACTGTGCGGTGATCTATGTCAACTACCGCCCATGTGTTTAACACCTATCGTCAAGTCCAACCACAACGGCGGACCCTGTTTGTCACTTGAATTCTTTGGCCTTGATCAAGTTATACGGCAAGCAGACATACTACGGAATACTCACAAAGATCGGTGATAGCGCACGTCTATCTGCTGAAGAAAGGGTCTTTATTGAGGGTCGATTGCGAATGGCTGAGTGGTGCGATGCCAACTTAACAGAAATTCATCTGTGGACGCATTCAGCAGTCAGGCTATACAGACGGATATCGAGAGTACGGCCGTGGATGTCCACAGCGGCTATCGGAATGGCATAGAATTGTCCAACGCACGCCTCGCTATGCAAAAGATGTACACGACGGCGAGGGGGGTATGCCGTAGGTGCTGCTATTAGGGATAGATCATCCTTACATACAAAATCAATCTAAACGTAGAAGATGGATTAGTAAACGGCGCCATAGGAATACTTCTTTGTTTTTTTTTTTTTAAATAACTTAACACTCAAGAGGGTATGACTACTCTTAAAATGCCGGAACATGTGTTAAGTTTTTCGGAAAATTGGATAGAGAGAGAGAGAAAGATATTTAGGCTCAGTGGTTATTTCGCTCCATGGGATACAGCATTTAAATTATTACAGCACTAAATTATTAGTGTAAATTGACTTGGTGTTGTATTTAGGTAACCATTCACCTCAGGAGATTTCAGTTGCCTGAAAAAATGTCTTTCGGTCACGGCTGGTATTGAACCCCGAACCGTCTGAATGGGAACTCAATACACTACCACTTGAGCCACGGCTACCCACTTCGGTACATAGAACAGGACTTAAGTGAAGGCACCAGCGTGCACCTGGATGAATGATAAATGCAATGCTGTGGCGATTTTAGGCTTCGAGTTCCTCGTTGACGATACCATATCCGTCAATCAGCGTGGTGGTGGAAAACGAATTGCTGGTGGAGTTGCTATCTATAGAAATGCTGAATCTGTGACCGACAGTGAAATCGTGCATAGGTGCGCAAGGTCAGCACTCGCATTGGACGTTCGACTGATAGAGCCACATGTCGGCGATATCTGCATGATAAACGTAACCCTGGACGGAGAATTGAAATTCCTGCTTGCATCAATCTACATTCACCCTGGCACATGAATACAAGATGTACAGATGCTAATCCTGTCGTTGCTGGCTCGATATTCGGTCAGTATTCATAATATTATACCGACATTGGAAGACTTTACGCATATATCACTCATTTTCACTGAAGACTTTAATATTAATGACGACAGCGATAAAACAGTGCTGAATAACTTTATGCTTGCGCAATTTGGTATGATACCCGTAAAGATACCTGCCCCTACAGCGATTGGCAACACCAACATCGATATGATTTTCTCAAGACACTTGAATTCGATACAGTGAGCGTGGACCTTGACTACGCCTTTCGGTTGTTTTTTCTCTAGTTCACTTATTTTACTATGCATAATGCACAATAATGAAGAGAAATGATATAATACATAGGTACATGTTAGGAAAATAATACTGAGGTGGAAATTTGAAGGATTGTACAAAATTTACACTAAAGTTGTTCGAAGAATACCTTTAAACGACTATAATGTATTACAGGCTTTTTTCTAAAAATTTGAATTTTTGTGTTAAGGGATCCTATAAATGGTATCACACCGTACGGTATCATTTCAGATTGGTGTTGATTTGCCTTGGTAAATGTGGGGTGTTATTTTGACATAGTTGGTTTGTTGGCTAATTATTTACGTTTTGGTTTTGAACACGATTTCTGGAGTTTGAACTTAAATTGATGATAATAACTTCCGTTATTATATGGAGGCTTCGGATTGTTTTTTTTTCGAATGCAAAACTATACAGATATTACATTGCGGTTAGTTGGCTGCCTTCATGGAAGCTATTGTTATTATAAAACTAGCTGTTCTTAAGTATTGATCCCATTGATCTACACTCTCGGTTGGTGGGTTCAATAACACCGTTCGCTTGCGGATGTTTGCAATTTCTTTATTATGAGCAGCTTGCATAAGCCTTTAATTAAATCATTAAGGAAATTACTTTCCTCTTCGTGACTAATAGCTTAGGAATTCCTTAGCCAATATTTAATAAAAGACTGTTTGAGCCGCTGTTTGGCTTCCGCCAAACTACACCTTTTGTAAGGCGTACAAATCTATGAACTTGATGAGATACTCCTGGAAGGCTAATATTGTATACAGTTATCTCCAACAAAAGACTGCTCCATAATGTCTACTATATCTAAGTACACTTTGTCGAAAAGTTTTTCAGCGATGATCACCATTAACATTCGAGAAAAGGTATTTGTTTTCATTGCTTGGCATTTTTTGAATTATTCGGCGTAGGTTTTATATCTCTGAGCACATGGTGTTATCATCTGATCGCAATAGCCAGGTTGTCTGATCTTTTGTAATAAACACGCGTCTGCGTATATAGTAAATTTTCGTCCTGGAAGGTACCACCTAAAATATTTGACAGTACAATTGATAGTAACTTATTTTCAACAGTGGCGTATGCTGAAGCGGATGAATGAAGCTCATTGCGGAAGGACAGCTGCGGTTATTTCTCCATTGTGAGATTGAAGGATTTTGTGAAATCGGGACAGATTAAAAGAGGCAGTGCAACTAATATCTTTCTCATTTTTTGGAACGTTGTTTTACAGTATTACTGAATACAGAGCCCGTATTCAGTAAAAGTGTGGGACTTTTTCCTACTAACCCCTTTTCCCTTCTTCGCGTTTTCCCTGCGGTACCTCCGCATTGGAGCTACTCGTTAAACTAATCTACAATTTGTCTTTCATATTTTACAATTTGTATGTTGTTTTAGTTTTGGTTTTATTTTTCTATTTGGCAGTTTCAAAAGCTTTTATTCTTCTTAAACTACTAGTCAGATTGTAAGTACAATATTTAGTAGTTCGTTACTTCTAATTTTATGGGATTGAGGAGCCTTGGTGCATGACTATTAGCTATTTTCTTAACTTCATCTTCAATCATTTCAATTTCTAAATATCTATGAAGATCACAATTGTTTCTGTACCATTGTGCATTTACTACATTCAGTAGTACCTTGTTTTGAAAAGTTTGTATTTTCTGTAAATTTGTTTTGCATGTGCATGCCCGAAGCTGAAGCCCATAGGTCCATGTTATATATATATTGCTTTATTAGACGCTTTTGCAATTTATGGATCAGTCCCTTGTCCCATACTTCATCGAAAGTGTTTAGGCAGCAACAATTCATTACCCTTTACACTGCTTGCGTCACACAAAATGAAAGCGGGCAAAAATAGTTTTTTTTATAATTTTTTGTTTGGTTGTTTTACTTACGCTGACTGTAAACAAGCGGATGATTCTTTGTTAAGTAAGCACTGCACATGCCTGGTAGACATCCGCTTTCGAATAATCGAGGTGCCGATTTTCCATTGCTCGTGCGGTTGCTTACCAGGCAAAATCAATTATAGTAATTAGTATTTAAGAAAAACCCAAAATAGATCAACCCTGTCGATCTTGTTGGAAACTCACTAAACACATAAGCCGTTTTTTGTTCTCGTAACACGTTCAAGCTAATCTCTTTTTATAACGTACATTTGTAGTCTGGTCTTCTGGTTAAAGCACCAGTATTATCAGTAGTTGTCAAGGTACATTCCCCGACGTGATTGGTGGCAACGTATCCAGCTAGATCTGTTATTTTTTTGTGCATTTTTCACAAGCCATCATGGATCAAAAGGCAGAGAGCTAACGTGCAACAGGCGAAGAAATCGAACGGATCACTTCAACCTACTTCAAGATGCGCCTCCAAAAACTCAAGCACTGGGAGCATTGTGAACAATTCGACGCTACGGACAGTGCCATCAGGGCCGCACATGCAAGCGAGCTCAGTCATCCGTACTTCGACAAAGGCTATCATGATGCCATAAAGGCGATCTACGATAGCTACAATCAAAATTTTCAGGAGAACATGCAGATACCTCAACGAGCTACAGAGTGTGAATCAACAAAACCATCCGTGAAACCTCGCTCATACGATGGTCCTTGCACTTCACATCAGGAAGTAACCAATTAAGTTGCAAAGATGGTAAGGCGGCAGCTAGCTCTGATAAATGCGCTAGAGCGCACACTTGAGCGCCTTCAGCAAAGTCAAAACACTTTTGGGAATTTAGGGCAGAGAGCATTACAGAAAAATATATGGGAGCTAACGAATAACCCATCAGCGGCCACGACGTGGCCGGCTACATCAGAATGAAAGCGGCGGATCAGGAACCCTTAGTACGGTGCGCGGTGGAATGTGATTTTGTACCGCAACAATCCAACAAAATCGGATCTTCCCCGGATCGTACTTACAAAATTCGACGGCGACTACCTCAAATGGAACCAACTGCACAACCTATTCACCCAAATGGTCGATCAGCACGCAATATCAGGGTGCCAAATGATCTGGTACCTACAAACCAACTTGTCGGGGAAGCAGAAAGACTTATTCGACATCTAAGCTTCTCCGACGAGAAATGTTCTTCAGATTGGAAAATGCTACAAGATCGATACAATAATCTGAGGGTACGTTTAACGGCTTTCATAAATCGGCTACTACAACAAGTCTCGTTGTCAACAGAATCCGCCACAGGATTAAAGACAATGCATCACACCACACAAGAATGCCTACATGGACTCAACAATCTCGGAGTAGACACGCAGAACCGGAAGAAGAATTCTTCTTCTACTTATCAAGAAGCTCGACCGCAACACTCATACATTGTACGAACAGTCGATGAAACAACCCAGAGCTCTGCCATCATTATCGGCTTCCTGGGCTTAATCGAAATTCGTTTCCAATCTTCAGGGGCTCTGGAAAATAAGGTCAGAACCCCTGAAGAACCTTCAAAAAAATCTACGGCATGTTCGTTAATGTGTGTCTCAGCAGAGAATCGAAATTGTGCACTATACCCCGGTGCTGATCACGAACTGTATGCGAAAAAGATGTTCTTACGCCTAACCCCAGCCAACCGCTTAGACTGTAAAAGGGAAAATCGTTGCATAAATTGTCTAAACTTCGGCCATATCGTTCCAAACTGTCCATCACGTGGTTGCGGAAAATGCCCAAGAAGCATAACACGCTGTTACATTTGGATAAAGTATCAGCAACTAATACACCGAATGGGAGTAAAAACCAAGAAACTCATCTAAGGGAACTCTCAATACAGGAAGGTACGACTGGGTCTGCAACTGCAGTATCGAGGAACGACAAGAGCTACGTTTTTCTTGGTACAGCTATTGGCGACCTTGAAGACATCGAAGGTGCAGTTGCGGAAAGCAAGGCACTATTGGATTCTGGGTCTCAATTTAGTTTCATCACTCAGAAGATGGCAAGAAAACTTAAACTCACGGAAATGGTGGGAATTCTGGAAATCGGAGAAGGCGCAAGGCTTTCACACAAAAGAATGAATATTCATTTGAAATCTCGAACAACAGGATTTTCGGTGAGACTCTAAGCTTTCGTCCTGCTAAAAATAATCCCCCCTCAATCGACACGACAGATCAATACATCATATTGGTACGGTATTATCTTGCACCGATATTTGTCTCTGAAAAGAAAATTGACGAGACATGATGCAATATACAATATGTTCCGTTCCGAATACAAAAAATGTGGACACATGGAAAAATCGACCCAGGCGAGATTAAAGCCATCACCACAGCATACTGAAACTCAACAGTAACACTACAAAGCTACGGGTTGTTTTCGATGAGTCAATGAAGACTGCAACCAACGTACCACTTAATGACATAATATCGACTGGTCCAACAATTCAGGATGAATTACTTCCTACTTCGGTTTCAGCTACACAGATATGTCTTCACGGCTGATATCGAGAAAATGTATGGGCAAGTTTTGGTCCACGAGTCGGTCAGACAATTCCAACTAATCCTGTGGAGAGACGCTCGGACAGATGAAATATAAATCTATTGACTAACTACGGTGGCTCACGGAACAACCTCAGCACCCTAACTAGCCACAAAATGTTTACAACAATTAGCCCATGACGAAATAAAGAGTTACCTCCAAATTGCAGAAATCCTTAAGAGAGACTTCTATGTGGATAATATGATGACAGGATCCGATAGGTTTAGCACAGATGCTGGAACAAATAAGACGTCTACTACACACAGCTGGATTCACGCTACGAAAATGGTGTGCTAATCATCAAAGCCTGCTGGGGAATGTTTCGGCAAGCGACGTCGTACTTCAACTGGATCTGCACATGGATGATAGAAACCACGTAAAGACGCTTGGTCAAGCATGGTGACCCAAGTCGGATACCTTTACTGTGAGCTTCCAACCTAGCCCTATTGATAGGATCAAAAGCGAACAATAATGTCTGACATCGCCCTTCTATTCGACCCACTGGGTTTCTTAAGCCCAATAATAATAACGGCAAAAATATTCTTACGAAAACTCTGGAAGTAAGGAGCAGATTGGGATGCTTCCCTTCCCAAGGAGCTACAATTAGAGAGGATACGACCGCGAGGGTCTAAGACATCTAAAGGACGTAAAAATCGATCGGCATGTCTTCTCGCACCAAAGCCCCAACTCCGTACAAATTCACGCCTTCGCTGATGCATCTGAGAATGCACACGGTGTAGCGATTTATAGTCGATCTACTAACAAGGACAACATCAGCACTGTCCGATTGCTATGTGCCAAGTCTAAGGTTGCTCCTATAAACAAGTTATCGATACCACGACTCGAAGACTACAACGTATGTACGCTTACACACTTCGCTTCACTCATAATCTGAAAGGCGCGGCAAATAAGGAATTAATAACTTTAAAACCAACAGAGCTACATAAGGCCTTAACATACATCATCGAGATCATGCAGAAAGAAGAATTCGAAAAGGACCGTTACTGATGACAGACATCCATCATGAGAACTTACATTGCAGTCCGCAAGCTTTACTAGCTACCACAAGGCAGAAATATTGGCCAGTCAGGGGCAAAACGCTAGCACGGTCAATAATTCCGCGGTGTGTGAGATACCAACAAGGCAAGGGAAAACATATAAAAATATAAAAATCACAGTAAGAGGAATAGAATTCCATTTTATTCCTCCTAGAGCACCCCACTTCGGTGGACTTTGGAAGGCAGCGGTTAAGACAGCGAAACATTTATTAGAACGCTGAACGCCCGCGTCACTGACATATGAAGACTGGAGACACTAGTAAGCGAAATTGAAGACATTATGAACTCAAGACCGCTCACTCCGATGTCAATTCAAGCGAACCATCTTACATCTCTAACACCAGGACTTTTCCTCAGAGGACAACCATTGACAAATCCCACTGATCCTGAGGCTGAAACTTCGGACGAATCTCGCAACAAAATGGAGGGTAATATCAACCATTAAAGAAGACTTTTGGAAAAGGTGGCAAAAGGAATACTTAAATTAGCTTCAACAAGGGCACAAATGGCAAAACAAATGCGACAATATACTTGTAGGTTCGATGGTTATTATCAAAGAAGATAACTGTATAGTCATGAAATGGCCACGAGGAAGAGTAATTCAGACTTTTCCAGGCCCAAATGGTATAGTACACGTAGCAGAGGTTCAGACATCATCCAGCGTTTTTCGCAGATCAACTCGCAGGCTATCACCTCTTCCTATTGATATCGAGGATATGGGATCTTCCGCTGACCCAACGACAATAGCAATAAAGAACGACCCATCATCCAGTGAACAATCAAAACCTGAGTCTAGCCTAAATAGCCCCAAGAAGCATGAAAGGATATCTCAAGGAGAACCATCAACAAAGGATAGTCAGCACTCCCACGCCAGCTCCTCGATCTGATCTCGGAGAAAATTTCACGGTTCATCTTGAACAGTAGTTCAAGGCGGGGAGAATGCGGGAAATTCATTGTCCTTTGCACTGCTTGCGTCATACAAAATGCAAGCGGGCAGAAATAGTTTTTTTATATTTTTTTTGTTTTATTGTTTTTACTTACGCTGGCTGTAAACATCCGCACGAGCGGATGATTACTTATTGAGTAAGCACTGCACATGCCTGATAGACATCCGCTCGAATAATCGAGGTATCGATTTTCCATTGTTCGTGCGGTAGATATTTTTTGTAACGAAAAATTCAACAAGATCCTATTATTTTATTCCTATTGGTTTGTCAATACGTAGGTTTTCCCGTTGAATGATATTTGCCGGTAATTTCTTTTATTATTTCTTCCTATCGCTTTTGTACGAAATATGCGAAAGAGGCCTAAAAAGTCACAAAGCTGGAACACAGTAAATTGGTGAAACTGATTCTTTGCCCACATTCGTTGCTAGTTTTATTGTGCAAATCGGGATTCCCGCGTCGTGCAATCCAATTTTCATCGTCAAACCAAGGCGCACCACGTAAGTCCTTATTGTTTCTGTTTCTTTTTTACTCTTTTTTTATTTAATGATAACAAAAAGTATTACAATGTCGTTTGGAGAACTCCAAGAAATGCTTTTGGCGCAAATAGTGCGTGATATTGGCAATTTTAAAAAGAAAGGCGAATCCCGCCGAACAGCAAACTATTTGGCGGCTGGAAGACAATCTGGTAACAGCTCGACGATACACGAGGAGATTATTAGAGGCAAGCTGGAAAAGGAGTTAAAGAAAGAGGGTTTAGTTCGGGCTTATGAGCAAATTAGCGATAATTACCTTGACTATCGGAGTGATTTGTTGGATGCTATCGACAAATGCGGGTTGACTACAAAAGCTTCTACTGCTTCGTCTGCCAAACCTTCGGTTCTTCCTGGCGTCACGAGTTGTAAAGATCTCCTTCTTCCAAAAATCCATATCCCAGAATTTTCTGGCTCTTATACAAAATGGCGGTCATTTTACGACATCTTTGTCTCCTGGATTCACACTAACGAATCACTTAGTGGAATTCAAAAACTGCACTATTTGAAGTCGAGTCTCATGGGCGAGGCAGCAAGACTCCTTGAACATTTGGCGTTAGATGCAGGAAATTATCATAAGGCCTGGGAACTGTTGAGGGCGAGATTGGATCATAAGCGGGTTTTAGGTAACGCTCAACTTAAGCTATTTTTTAATCAACAGCCGTTAGCTAAAGAATCTGCAGAGGGTCTCAAATCCATATTGGATGTATCACAAGAATGCATTCATGCGCTCGACAATTTAGAACTACCGGTGTCACATTGGGGTGCAATCTTGATATATATAATCTTCATAAACTACCCATTATGACCCAATAGCTGTGGGAGGAAAAACTTGGCAATGCCAAGGAGCTACCAACCATGAGCCAATTTATAGAATTCCTGGAATCGCGGTTCAGCACCTTGGAGGCTATCGGGCAGCAAGGAACGTTTCGGTTCAACGCCAAGACGTGGTCCGAATCTCCGAATCAGCTGCACAACTGCTCCGACTTAAAAAAACACCGCACGTTTGTAGAAGTATCAGGGTTGGGGAAGGTCACCAACGGCGCTAGTCAGAGCTACGTCGACATTATATTCGGGTCGAAAAACTCGGCGTTTGAGAGCTCTGCCAGAGACCTCGTTTTTAAGTCGTTGACTGGGCTTCTTCCGGTTCAACTAATGATACTCAACAATTTAACGCACACCAAAGGTCTACAGGTAGCCGACCCTGCATTTGACACACCCGCAACTACAGATCTGCTGTTTGGCACTACACAGAAATCATCCTCCCGGAAATTATAAGAAGTGCCAATGTCAACGAACCCATAGCACAGAAGACACAGTTAGGTTGGATCGTTTTGTACAATTGGTGGATCTCGACACAGAGATGAAAAAAATTTTGGAGATAGAAGGGGCACCGTTTCAAACCCGAGCATCGGAAGGGGACACGGTATGTGAAAAACATTTTGCAACACATACGAGACGACTACCAGATGGACGGTATGAGGTGGCGCTGCCGTTCAAAGAAGGAAGACGTCCAGCGTTAGGAGTCAGCAGGGAAGTTGCGCTTAGAAGATTAACGCGTTTGCAACGACGATTTCAGAAGGGTGAAAGGCTGTAGGAAAAACACAGTCAATGTATCATGGAGTATCTGACACTCGAACACATGGAGGAGATCGACCTCGAAAACGATGTCATCATTGCGTCACCGTATCACTCGTTTCTTCCGCATCATGCTGTCCTCAAGGAAGCTAGCTGCACCACTAAACTCAGAGTCGTGTTTGACGCCGCTTCAAAGGGCACGGATGGGACATCTCTCAATGACCATCTGTTGGTGCGTCCCAAACTTCAAACTAACATAGTCGATGTTATCCTGAGGTGGAGGAAGCATCGATACACATCTACGGCAGACATCCAAAAGATGTACCGTCAAATTTTGGTACAATCCAGAGGATAGATATTACAAAATAATTATTTATAAGCAAGCCAGGGATCAGCCGATAAAGGCCTTTAAGTTCAAGACTGTCAATTTCGGGACTGCATGTGCTCCCTATTTAGCTATTCGCGTTTTGCATCAAGTTTCTGAGGACGAGGCACAAAGGTATCCAATAGGAGCAAGGGTTGTCAAGGAAGACATGTACGTAGACGATCTGATAAGCGGAGCCGATTCCGTCGAAGAAGCACGGCACGTGAGGGATGAAGTCCGTAATATGCTTAAAACTGCTGGACTCAATCTCCGTTAATTTACTTCGAACGACCAAGAATTGCTCAACGAAATTCCTGTGTATGATCCGGAGATAAGCTTTGAGCTGCCTCTAGGTGGTGCAGATCATGTAAAAGCGTTTCATTTTCGTTTTTCAGAGTCAGAGTTTCCAATTAGATGTCGAGGAGGCAACTAAAAGGAATATTCTGTCAGCGATAGCCAAGCTTTTCGATCCACTTGGCTGGATATCTCCTTGCATCATCAAGCCAATGTAATTATACAACAATTGTGGCGTCGAGTAACGGATTGGGATGAACCAATTCCATCAGAGCTCAAGTGTGAATGGGAGGTATTTTGCCGCAAAATTCCACTGATTCACAAAATTTCGATCCTCAGATGGATTAGATTTAGAAACCACAGGTGTTCCACAGAACTGAATGGTGTCTGTGATGCGTCAATCAAAGAATACGGAGCAGCAGTCTATGCGCGGGTAGTGAATGACGACAACAACGTTGTCTACTTTTCAAAGACCAAGGTAGCTCCATTAAACATGGTGAGTCTTCCACGCCTGGAGCTATGTGGAGCAGTTATCCTAGCCACACTTCTACGCCACGTTAAGGCGGTCCTCGGTCTATCCAATGCCAAAGTATACGCATGGTCGGATTATACCATAACCCTAGCCTGGATTCGTGGACACCCTACGAAATGGACCACGTTTGTGAGCAATAAGGTTTCGTAAATTCAACGCCTTACAAACCGCGACGAATGGAGTTACGTCCCAACCGAGTTCAACCCAGCTGATTTAGCATAGCGTGGCGTTTCTCCCTCAGCCCTAGGAACACAAGATATATTGTGGAGAGGTCCAGCGTTCCTGAGGAGTCATTGGCAATTTGAGGAACCAGAACAGCCGACCATGATTGAAACCGAAGAAGAGGCCCGTAAAGTCAAGGTACACCATGCGTTAGGTGACGACACAGACGATGACATAAGCACGTTTTTATGTAAATACTCAAAACTACCAAAGTTAGTTCGAGTTTGGGCATAATTGCAAAGCAAGAACCAAATCCAAACGGGTTGGAGTAATTGAACCCGATGAATTACAAGCAGCAACACAGGCGGCGATTCGATTGGCTCAAATCGATATGTTTGCAGTCGAATTGAAGGAGCTAAGAGACAAAGACACTACACCGAAAAGTTTGAAGTCACTCAATGCTTACAAGGACGGACAGGGCATCATACGCGTAGGGGGACGACTTCAAAACGCACGACTTCCACACAACCAACAACACCCTGTAATATTAAAACCCAACCAACACTATACAGATCTTGTTATTCGCGACGCACACCAACAAACTCAACAAATGACAGCATACATCCGCACTGCGTACTGGATACTCCACATAAAAAGAAGCATTAATCAACATCCCAACCAAATATTCGTGGTTGTTCCCTACTCCTCCTGGTAAGGCAACTAAACCTGGGAAGATAAGTATTACTAAATGCTCTGAGGAACGAGAAAACGCACATCACGAGAGTAATGAAAGTTTTAAAAAAAACCTAGTTTTAACAATAAACTTAAAAAAAGACCCCTCTCCAACTCCCTTCCAAATAAAAAACATGCTACCAAAAAACGAAGCTCTAATCACGATCCTAAATGGAGCTTCAAAACAACCTTGTTCCCCAATTTTAGTCCTCCCTCCTCACTTATCCGACACAAAGCCCTTACAATCTTCTAATCCCCTAATTCCCCCCGCTCTACCGAAGCCCCCGCGCCAAAGCGTCTCTATCAACTTAACCCAACCACCCATATTATTTCCTCTCAACCTTCTACGCCACCAAATCCAGCTGGCAACTCATTTCCCAACTTCGACCTTAAAACTGGAGTTAAGTACCCTAATTTCATTAACTCCCATACCCTAAACCCCACATCTCATCCCTCGTCCAACTTCATATATAATCATTTATCTCTATCTCCCTCCTCCAATGCTCCTATTCTTGATCCCTTTTTTCCCCCACTAACACAGCAAAGCAATGGCACTACAGAAAGTCGATATGCTTTCTCTAGGCTCAGAGAAAGAAAGATATATGAAAACATTCGTCTCTTTCTTGCCTATCTACATGACAAATCGCGCTCGGTCTGTTACGAAGGGAAAAGCAAAACCAGCGTCATGGTTTCCATCCAGCAGGAAGGCCTCCCTACCGACCCTATCAGTCTCAGGAACCTTTATGTCACGTACCACGATTCAACCTTGCTGCATTCGGCAACTATGTTAACTCTAAACGAGTATCACAACTAGAGCGAAGCCGAGCCGACCACGACAAATTTTTTCGTCCATAACGTGCCTCACACCTCCACCCCACAATATCCCTCTTACATTTTACTACCAGAATGTAAGAGGTCTTCGCTCTAAAATCAATGCTGTCTTACGTCAATCGCATGCACTTCCCTTTGATATTTACGCCTTGACCGAAACCAATTTGATTCCCGACATAAAGAACCAGGAATTGTTCCCTCCTACTTTTAATGTTTTCCGCGACGACGATCCTACCCGCACAAATAAAGATTCCTCCTGTCGAGGCGTCCTACTGGCGATGGACAACAGCCTTAAGTCTTCCCCCATTACAATTTCTTCATCCTCTAAAGCCGACTTTGTCCCAATAAAAATATCACTGCCTCTCAAGTCCCTTAACCTTATATGTTGCTACATCCTACCAGCTCAACCTATCGAATCTTACCAATTTGTTATTGATGCGATCGACCATTTAATTGACCTGTCAGACCCTATTGATGATATCCTTATTTTCGGCGACTTTAATCTTCCTCAGCTACAGTGGACTTCATCAAATGATCAATCGTTTTTCATCGCTTCAAATGCCAACTCAGCTAAGGAATGTCTCTTCTTAGATCGTTTAACAGACTCAAGTCTATGCCAAGTCAGTAGTATATCCAATTACGAGTATATGGGCATGCAATTAGACCTTATTTTCACAACAGATCCAATTAACTCCTCAGTCTCACTTTGTCCCCTATCTCTCTCAACAATCGATAGCTACCATACCCCACTTCTACTTTCATTTTTTCATAACTCTTCACTCCAGTCCACTCCCCCCACAACTCTCTCATCCCACGACTTTCATAAAGCAAACTTTCACAAAATCAGTGAATATCTCAGCAGATCTCTCTTTAACTTTCAAAACCTAAGTATAAATGCTGCCTTATCCATTTTTTATAAAGAAATATTTAATTCTTTTTCCCTTTACGTTCCGTTTTCCCGCCTTAAACTATCATCTACTAGTCCTCCCTGGTACAATCGCAAGCTTCGTTCCTTACGAAATCAGAGAAATAAGTTATGTGCTGTTTTCCTGCGTACCAGATCCTTTACCGACTATTCCAATTATCTTGGTGCTTATCTTCATTTCACCGAACTTTACGATTCCCTTTACCAGCGCTACCATAACAATGCTCAAGTCAACCTTATAAACCACCTTAAGTCTTTTTTCGAAAGTCCGATGGTTACCCTACTTCCCTCTCTTTCAACAACAGGTCATCAACCGATCCACTCACCATTGCCAACTTATTTGCCACCTTTTTTAAACAATCCTTCACCAACGACTCCTTTGTACCAGAACCATCCTATTTTAGTTACCTACTAAACTTCTTCAATGGCCCACTTCTCTCTCATATTTTGGACCCGTCTTATATCGAATATAAATTACACCAACTCAATGACGTATTCACACCCGTCCCAAATGGCCTCCCTGCCATATTTCTTAAAAAATGTTCTTCCTCTCTTTCACTTGCCCTTTCTAATCTCTTCCGGCTATCCCTTTCACAAGGAGAATTTACTCAGGCTTGGAAAACCTCCGTCATAATCGGGGCCACAAGAAAGGATCAACGAATGAAATAACCAACTACGAGTATCGTCCCATCGCTAAGTATTCTGTATGAAGCTCTAAGTTTACAATGCAAATCACTTATTTCCCCTAGACAACATGGCTTCCTAAAGGGTAGGTCAACCACCACAAATCTCGTTGAATTCGTATCCTTTGCCCTCTACGCCTAGAGAATGGCAATGAAGTCGATGTAGTTGCAACCGATTTTAGCAAGGCCTTCGATAAAATCTCTCATCGGTTAATTATCTTTAAACTGTCTGCCCTCGGCTTTGAACCCATACTGTTAAAATGGATATCCTCTTACCTCGAAAACAGTTTTTACAGTGTTTGCTTTAGGTCAGCCCACTCCGCTACATTTTTGGCCACCTCTGGAGTTCCACAAGGCAGCCATCTCGGTCCCCTTCTTTTTATATTAACCATAAATGATCTCAATATGATGATCAAACAGTCGTCTGTCTCCCTTTACGCTGACGATACCAAATTTTTCAAAACCATTTCCTCTCCCATGACTCTTTCCCCCTTCAACAAGATCTTGATCGTTTTCGATCTGGTGCCTCAAAAATTCTTTGGAACTTAATATCGCCAAATGCCAATCCATCACCTTCTCACATAAGCGGAACCAATCACCTCCCCGACTCTATCTTCTCCATAACCAACCTATCTCCTCCGTACAATCTCTTCGCGACCTCGGCATTTTGTGTGATAGGGAGCTCAACTTCCGTTTACATATGGATGAGATAATCCTCAAAGCCAACTCTGCACTAGGTTTTTAAAACGGTGGTCTAAAGAATTCACCAACCCATACGTGATCAGATCCCTCTATATTACCATTGTTCTCCCCTTCCTAGAGTACACCAGTCAAGTATAGTCCCCATATCATCGTGTTCATATCTCGAGAATTGAAAGCATTCAGCGCCGTTTTCTTCGATTTGCTCTTCGAGGTATGTCCTGGGACGATCCTTTAAATCTGCCCCGCTATCAAAACCATCTCAACCTTATCAACTTAAACACCCTAGAAGATCGCAGAGATGCAGCAGACTCTCTTCATTCATCGACTGCTTTCAGGTCACGTTGAATGCGTGTCCCTTCACAACTCCATTTTCTTCAACACTAACCCTCGTAATCTACGTACCCCTCGACTCTTCTATCTACCAACCCGCCACACCTCCTATGGCGCGAACGAACCAATCTCCCGTATGCTACGTCAAATCAACTCAAACCCTACCGTATTTGACTTCCTCCGCACCACTTCCTACCTCAAATCCGTTCTCCTTCACCACTACAACCAACCTTAGTTTTAAGTTTTAGTTTAAGTTAAATTTTTAAGTTATAGCTTGTATTAAGTCGAATAAATGGGGGCGTTCGCCCCCACCAAAATTAAGTTAAATTAAATTAAAATTAAAATTAGGAAGCACATTCACAAATGTGTTATTTGCTTCCGGCACAAGGCACAGCATATGCATCAGCTGATGTGGAGTCTACCAGCACCTCGAGTGCAAATGGCCCGACCATTCAGCAACACCGGCGTCGACTATGCTGGACCGATTAAGGTAAAGACATGGAAAAGATGAGGTGCAAAGAGCCTTAAAGGCTATTTCGCCATCTTTATATGCCTTTATATGCCTGCCAACCAAGGCTATTCGCTTGGAAACGGTCTGCGACCTTAGCACACAGTCTTTCTTGGCAGCTTTTCGTCGCTTCAAGGCTAGAGGAGGAATATGTTCACAGTTGTACAGTCACTGTGGTACAAATTTCATCGGAGCTGACGCGGAACTCAAGCGCATGATGGAACATGCCCAACGCAATTGGAGAGAAATTTCTAACACTATAGCCGATAAGGGTACTAAATGGAACTTCGTTCCGCCCGCGTCCCCTAACTTCGGAGTAATCTGGGAAGCTGGCGTGAAGTCCGTCAAGTATCACCTTAGGCGGATTGTGAAAGAGGAGAGGCTGACGTTCGAGGAACTCTGCAATTTGCTTACCCAAATTAAAGCATGCCTTAATTCTAGGCTACTATGTCCACTGTCAGACAATCCTGATGAGATCGAAAGCATAACTCCAGGACACTTCCTAATCGGCGAAGCAATAAACGCTATACCCCAAGGAGATGTAGCAACCGACAAGGTAAACTACTTGGACCGCTGGAAACGCATGCAAACCGCTGTCGATTCATTCTGGCGAAAATGGAGTGGAGAATACCTTTCACGCCTACAACAGCGTCCAAAATGTTTAGACAAGGGGGAAATACCGAAAAAAGGGGGACCTGGTCATCGTTAAGGATGAACGATGCTTGCACGTATTTTAGACGTTCACCCCGGGGCTGACAAATTAGTACGCGTAGTCACTAAGACCGGAATACTTAAACGTCCAATAGCAAAGATTTGTTATCTACCGTCCAACACAGCCAGTGAAAACAATACAGTAATCTAACAAGCTGACATCAGCATCAACAGTATTCGACACATACAACACAATGAGCAAAACCTTAAACATACAGTCCACTAAACAGTCTTATAGACTTCAACAACACAACCAGGATAAATTCGCAACACGAATTTTTTTTCATTCAACACAACATACAATACAATATTGTTAATATCTACATACATTAATAGCTACCCCAAAATATTAATATTCAACACAACACGAAACTTTCTAATATTATATTACTCAATACTTCAAAAAAAAAACGCATTCAACACTACATAAAATCAAAATGTACCCTTTTCGTTAAAACAACAAAAGGTACGATACTTTACGTAACGCAAAACCAACCAGCCAATCCGCAACAGCTGTTTCAAAAAGGCGCATGAACAGCTGATTGTCACCCATCAAAACAAAACAAAAATACACCTGTTTTAAAAGCAAACTACCGTACAAAAATTAACAGAAAACTCGTCGCGTATAAACGGACTCGTCCGCTTTCAATTTTGCAAAATGGACTAGTGTACTATGCACACAAGCACACCCAATCGCGTAACACCGATAAGCTTCAAAATAACGCGAATAATTGTAAGAAATACAAACTAAACCCACTAGACTTCTGAATGGCAATGCCAAAAATCAGTGCAAACTACAAACAACTATACCCATAAAAAAATGAATATACGGAAGAAGAGCAGTCTTACGTATAGGAAAAGAATAGAAGGACGATCACAACGATCGTCAAACCCAAAAATATAATCCGACAATGTTTATTCTCTTCATAGTTCAATGTCTATGTATGTAAAATGTATTTTTTTACGCCAAATTGTTGTACATATAAAAGCAAAATTATAAAAAAAAAATTACACTCAATAACGTACAGTCAAAATATATACATCATTATAACGATTAAAGTTCAGCGTTTCATTTTCAATAGTAAAAAATAAAGGTTGCATTTTTTATTCCAGAATCCGTGTGTGCTGAACAGATCCATTCCGGGTCTCTCAATCTTTACACCAAAGCCATAGATGGATTAGGAGGGATATGGCCAGCTGCAAAAACTTGAAGTTGTGCATAAGAAGAATAATCCAGCAGACCTAGAACCCGCACCTGGATGCCAGCCGAACGCTCCTCTGACAAACCCGAACAACTTGACGACATTTATTTCTTAGACCTAAATTCTCTTCGCTTACTTATTTTGAGCATAATGCGAAGAATGGAGAGAAACTCAAATTTTTAATAGATATACGATCCAATAAAAATTATATCCAACCTCGACGTCTCAGAACCTTCTGAATCAAGAATGTTTTATGCTAACACTATCACGTGAAGCTTACAAATAACACACCATTAATTTGTTCAACTATTTGGCTGTGATACAAATGAACTAAAAATTTCCATTCTCCCTGATCTCATTTCATTCGATGCCATGATTGTAAACGACACGTTGATACAATTAAACGCAGTCATAAACTCCAAAAAAAATACACGACCATTGAGGTACATTAACGTGAGTTAACGTACACTACAACTGCTGAAGGAGAAAATACGAATCACAACCAATAGAGGTTGGAAATCAAATGCAGAAATTACGGGATGACGGAAAAATTAGACCATACACATCACCTTACAACTCTCCACTTTGAGTTGTTCGCGAGAAAATGGAAGCCTTTGGAGAGAAGAAATAAAAAATACAGATACCATAAAAAAATATAAATAGAAAAAACTACAGAAAATTTGAATGTACACGTCTTCCTTTTGAGTTGAAAAATGCTCCCTCTATCTTTCAAAGAACACTAGATGATATTCTAAGGGACCATTAGACCGTTTATATTAACGATATCGTCATCTTTGGAAAAAATGGAGCTGAACGTTTTGACAATCTTAAAAAAAAGTATTTAAGACCCTTGAGACAACGAATATTAAAATTCAGTTGGATAATTGATTCCTAGGCATTTTTATTGGGCGGGACGGTATTAAAAATAACCAACAAAACGTCCAGGGGATTGTCGACCGACTTCCTCCAAAAACCCTCAAGGATCTACGGTCATTTCTCGGAATGTCAGAGTATTATTACAAGCTCACGAAACCATTTACATTCCTTTTAATAGAGGAAAATGTACAAAAATTAGCTTATTTCTGCAGAAGTTCTGTCATAACCCACTCATGTTACGTGAACTATGTTGACTGAAAAAAAGAGTGGCTCTCGGGCGCAACTATTATTGAACCACTTGAATCATGAATTGCAGTAGACTCAAAACCTCTCATAAAATTTGAAACCACGAACAACAAAACGCTCCTAAAATTTTATCGGCTGCGAGTAGAAATGGATTGCTGGCAAACCAGACCATGATAATTTTGTTACAATTGAAGAAAATCCTAAACAAGTAGTTATATTCAATTGTGTATTGAGAGAATGAATAATATTACTACATAGAATAGAATCAAAAATAAAATTCGGTCATCACTAAGCAAAAACAATAAATTGAATTATGGTGTTATTATAAATGTCCAATATAAAATAAAACTCTTTAAGGAAGGATTAGAAAATACTTACTTCAGTGGATTTAGTTAGGCAAAATTAACTCATTTATTTGGTCAAAAAGGGAAATGAAACTTGCCACGGATAGAGATGTTTTAAATTAACAACAACACAATAAATTTCTAAGAAGTTTCAGTCATAAGCAATAGTTCAATAATGTTCTATGTACGAGTAATAAGTATTCCTCTCACCACCAAAGAAATTTACGAAAATTTCGGAATTAAACCTGATAAAAGAAATAATGTAATTACAGAAATATTATTCAATATTTTGAAAATAGTTGTTGGGGTGTATGGGGTTCTACTAATACTTTGTGTGGGGTTAATAGGGTAGAAAAAAATGCGGTTAAATAAAATTCACGTCTTTTCGGTTTCAATAGTTACAGCAAAGAGAACGTTTTATTAGTCCGGAAATCACATCCATATTTTAACATTTAACTGTAATAGATTTGTAAAATTTTCAATTGGTAATCTTACGTTACGTTTCCTTGTTTACATAATAATTTACTGGTTACATTTAAATTAAGTTTCAAATATTTATGCAAATTTCCACAAAAGAAATAATTAAATAAAAAGAAATGTGATTGTTTCCGCACATGCTCCCGCCCGGCGGACGATTTTCGTCCGCAAGTGTCTTCGATCTTGCACCTTACTGTACCCAAATGGAGTTGGAGTATGTTGTACTTCTTTTGGCATAAGACTTGTGTGTTGTGTGAGTGCGAGTGTGTTGACTATCTATGTACATGTAAATGAGACAAAATCGTGTAAGTTAATATTTTGAAACATTACATGTAGGTGACAAAGACGACGATATAACAAGCGGACAACAAAGGGAGATGAAATATGTGTCATTTGCATTGGTTTGCAACAGTGCAATAGTTTGTTTTGATTATTGACCAAAACTGGGTCAAATTGCATCGCGAGTGTTGTTCGGTTTTTTTTTTTTTTTAGTTTTCGTTGTTTTACCCTTTTTTCTTAGTTTTGTTGATAATGAAAAGGTAAGTGTTTTTATTTATTTATCTTTTTTGTCTGCTCCGCCTACTCCCGAAATTCGATTTCATTGTGAGTTGTATAAGTTAACACAACAAAAGTGCAAAATCCAAAATGCACATGTTCCCACGGTACCAAAGTTCGATACATGCATGCAGCTCGTGTCATCGTTCCCACGAGCAGAGGAAACTCTCAACGACATCTGAGTAACCAGCAAACATCCGCTGCTGACACCTTCAACGATACCTGAGATAGCATTGCTGACCATGCAGTAACAACACATTTGGGAAAGCTTCGAGTTAGGTATTGATCTAATGTTAGTTTAGTTCTTAAGTAGCACTCACATTCTTCGGAATAAATAAAGACAGTTTTTAAAAAATTAAATAAATTAAATGTAGTTTAATTGGCGCCCAACGTGGGGCCTGGTATAACGAGTACAAAGTGAAATTTTTACAAAGCCGACCTCAAGTAGTTCGCGTAAAAAATTTTACAAAGTGAAAATTTTACAAAAGTCGACCTCAAGTAGTTCGCGTAAAAAAATTTTACAAAGTGAAAATTTTACAAAAGTCGGCCTCAAGTAGTTCGCGTAAAAATTTTTTTACAAACGGAAACTTTACAAAACGACCTCAAGTAGTTCGTGTAAAGTTTTAACAAATTACTCACGACGCAAATTCAACGAACTTAGTGAACTCGTTAGTGCGCAAATCCGTGAAAGTGTGCTCCGTTTATTGTCACCGGGTCAACCCACAATTATTAGACGATCATCACCGAACATCTGTTGATTTCGGAAACTACGAGGGAGTGTGGATGAGGTGCCCTAGTAGCGATAGCAAAGAGGAATTCAACTGAATCCACCAGCGTGGGATGTTCGTCACCATTCTCTTAGTGTAAGAAATATATTATTTTAAGATAAAATTATATTTACTAAAAATAGGATATTATTTAACTAAGGGGTCACCTCCCTCTCTCAAATTAAGTAAATACATTTAACAGTGCGATTGAAAATAAAAGGAGAAGTAAAACAAATATTAGAATAATAACTTCCATATTCACATTATAACTTTTTAATTAAGTAAATACACTTAACAGTGCGATTGAAAATAAAAGGAGAAGTAAAACAAATATTAGAATAATAAGTTTCATATTCACATTATAACTTCTTATTGAAATTAAATTGTTGCTTTCAAAAACAAAATCAATTTTGTATATTTAAGATTTAACAAGTTTATTCCTCTTATTAAATTAAACCCATTCCAAAATGACCACTCCTTTAATACGCCCCCCTGTTTTGAATGTTGAAAACCCTAAAGCAAGTACTTCCAATGCAGGAACTTCCAACCAAATAACGACGTAAGAGCAACACCAGAACTTGAGACACTTATTACGAAATAGTTACTACAGTTTTTACAGACGAGTGTAGGAATATTATTAGATCCCTAATAACCCCTGATAATTCGATCCAAAGGGGTACCGATCAAGTTATAGATCCCAGATATAAAGATGACTTAGCAGGATTAGATAAGATACCGGACGTTGTCCGAAGTTTAAGAGAATTCTCCGGAACTCCAGGTGAGTTCAGCTCATGGCGCAAAAGCGTCGAGAGAATTCTTGGTATCTACGACCACCTAAAAGGAACTCCGAAATACTTTGGAATTCTCAGTGTAATTAGGAATAAAATCATAGGCAACGCGGACGCGATTTTAGAATCGTATAACACCCCGCTCAATTGGGAGTGCATATTAAAGTGTTAAACTCTGCACTATGCAGATCGACGGGATCTGGGTACGCTAGAGTACCAGATGACAACGATTGTGCAAGGTAATAGCACGATAGAAGCATACTACCAATCAGTATACAACCATCTTTCGTTGATTCTAAACAAGGTCTCTAGTATGAATCTACCACCAGACGCGTTGTACCATCTAACGACATCCTATAGAGATAAGGCCCTTGATACCTTCATACGGGGTCTCAAAGGAGATTTGCCACGGCTCCTTGACATAAGGGAACCAGCAGATCTGCCGACTGCTCTAAATTTATGCCAGAAGCTGGAAAATCAGCAGTTTAGAGCTAATTACGCGAATCTCGGTACTGGTGCAAATAGAAAACCACAACCAGCTCCACCAATGCCTTCTCGTAGAAATCAGCAATTTTATCCACAGGTCGCTCATCTTCCACAAATACCTCAATACTATTCTCAACAACCTCAGAACTCTCAGGCCCAAGGACAAAATTACCAACCTAATTACAGACCAAATCCCCAATCTAATAATTTGACAAATCAAGTACAACAAATACCAAACGCTTCCGCACCTAGACCCCCTCCAAGAGGTGAGCCTATGGATGCAACAACTATTAGGACACATAACGTTAACTATGCAAATAGACCCCAAGGGAAAAACTGGCCACCTGCACCCAAGCGTACAATAGACCACCACTCACAGCAAAACGTACTACCGAGCAAATTGCAGAGAAATTTTAACGTCGAAACTACAGAAGTTCCACCCCAGACAAATTCTCAGGACTCAGACGCACAGACCACGGGCGAATTTCAAGAAGAAATGAATAACTACAATAACGCTATATCTGCGATGATGGATCAACCAGGCGAAGACCAGCCATTCAACGAATATCATGACCAATACACGGAGAACGAAGAAACTGCAAAACGTGTTGACTTCGTCGATGTCCATTTTTTAGGTTGACGAATTCGTCCCTACCATACTTCGAATGTAGGACGAAAGACAATAAAATTCTTAAATTTTTAGTGGATACCGGCTCCAATAAAAATTACGTGCAACCCAGTCTTGTCTCTTATCCCATTCCTAACCAAAAAAACTTCCTGGCAAATTCTATCTGTGGCAATATTGAAATAACACACCATGCAAACCTCAAGCTTTTCGGTCTGAACGAGGGTATACAATTTTTCCTTTTACCATCCCTAAAATCCTTCCACGCCATTCTCGGTAACGACAGCCTTAAAGAACTGTCGGCAATAATTTTTGCAAAAGAAAACTACATGCTAGTTAAAAATAAAGTAAAGGTACAATTAAAACAACAGGTTTCTGAATCGGTACATAACATCAATTTAAGAACGAATCATATGTCACAAGAACAAAAAAACAAATTAAACTTCCTCGTTGAAAACTATAATAGTTTGTTTGGAGAACCAAACGAAAAACTCACTTATACTACTAATGTGAAGGGAAGAATTCGTACAACTTCCGATGATCCTATTTATTCAAAACACTACCCATATCCTATGTCGTTAAAAGCGGAGATAGATAAACAAATTTGTGAATTACTTGACGATGGAATTATTCGACCTTCACGGTCTCCCTTTAATTCCCCCGTATGGATCGTACCAAAGAAAGCGGATGCCTCCGGTGGGAAAAAATTCCGCATGGTAATCGACTACAGGAAGCTAACGATCTCTGATCGATACCCTACCCCGGAAACTAACGAAGTCCTAGCTCAACTAGGAAAAAATAAATACTTCTCGGTGCTAGACCTTAAAAGCGGCTTTCACCAAATTCCTCTTTACGAGGGTGACATTGAAAAAACGGCTTTCAGCGTAAACAACGGAAAGTATGAGCTCGTTAGACTCCCTTTCGGTTTGAAAAATGCTTCGGCTATTTTTCAACGCGCTTTGGACGATATATTACGAGAACACATCGGAAATATCTGTTACGTATATATCGACGATATAATCGTGTTCAGCCAAAATGCCGAAACCCATTTCAAAAATTTAGATACAATTTTCAAGACCCTTCAAGAAGCTAATCTCCGAGTACAATTAGACAAGTGCGAATTCCTTAAGCCTGAAGTTGAATTTTTGGGCTTTATAGTGTCATCAGATGGTATAAAAGCCAACCCCAAAAAAATAGAAGCAATTGTTAACTTCCCATACCCAAAAACGCTTAAAGACTTACGATCATTTCTTGGTCTTTCGGGATTTTACCGGAGATTCATCCAAGATTACTCTAAATTGGCAAAACCCCTTACAGCCCATTTAAGAGGGGAGGATGGACGTACATCCAAATCTGCGTCAAGCAAAAAACTCATTTTTTTAGATGAGGCAGCCAAGGAGGCCTTTAACAAAATTAAACATTCTCTTGTCTCCGAAGACGTCGTCTTAACTTACCCAGACTTCAACAAAGAATTTCAGCTCACCACTGATGCATCAGACTATGCAATCGGCGCCGTATTGTCACAAGATGATAAGCCGATAACTTTTATTTCTCGGACTCTCAATAAAGCGGAAGAACACTATGCCGCTAATGAGAAAGAAATGCTGGCCATAGTATGGGCTTTGAAGTCATTGAGAAATTACCTTTACGGACAAACAAAAATTAAAATTTTCACAGACCACCAGCCTTTGACATATGCATTAAGTAACAAAAACGCAAATAACAAAATGAAACGTTGGAAGGCCATACTAGAAGAGCATAATTATGAAATAAAATACAAGCCTGGAAGAATCAATGTTGTTGCAGATGCATTGTCAAGACCGCCAAAAGCTACCCAGATAAATTCCCTTACTGCCACTCAGCACAGCGATGAAAGCTCCGGACAAGAGCTCATTCAGATTGTCGACGCACCAATCAACGTTTTCAAAAATCAAATTTTTCTCTCCATAGGAAATAGTCCATCATACGAATTCCAAATAATCTTCCCCACATACCATAGGCACACTATAATTGAAACAAACTACACACAAGAAAAACTAATAAACATTCTCAAAAAATATCTAAATCCATCCGTAACGAATGCAATCAAAACCGAAGAGCGAATTTTAGGCCAGATACAAGAAATATATCCCACTCACTTTCTTCAATACCGAACGCGTTTCGCCAGGAATTTAGTCATAGATCTCACTGACGAAAATATGCAAGAAGCGGAAATTATAAAGGAACATAACCGTGCTCACCGTAACGCGCCCGAAAACAAAACTCAACTTTTACAACGATTTTATTTTCCTAATATGAAACAAAAAATAGAGAGAGTTACCAAAATTTGTAGAATTTGTAAAGAAAATAAATACGACAGGCACCCGAACAAACCCGAACTCCAACCAACCCCCATACCTACATACCCCGGTCAGATGATTCATATCGACATCTATTTTACAGACAAACATACTATTCTAACTGCCATAGATAAATTCTCGAAGTACGCTCTAGCAAAAATATTGAAATCAAGATCCGCGGCAGATATTAAGGAACCTCTTCGAGCACTAATATTAGCTTTCGGTGTCCCACAAACCATAATCATGGATAATGAAAAATCCCTAAGCGCTAACTCAATCACTTTCATGTTGAAAAATATGTTCAACATTAATGTTTTTAAAGCTCCACCTTACACTAGTTCCGTAAATAGCCAAGTCGAAAGATTTCACTCGACACTTTCCGAACTAATCCGCTGTCTTAAAACAGATAAGACCCACTCTTGTTTTTCCGAACTATTGGACAGATGTATTTATGAGTACAACCGGTCTTTACATTCCGTAACCAATCAAAAACCGTTAGACATATTTTTCGGTAGACAACTACTCAATAACCTAGAGAAACTAGAGCTCCTACGCCTAGGGAACACAAAAAAATTACAGGCAAAGCAGCAAGTAGATCTACAATATCATAATAAGAAGAAAAGTCCACTTAGAACTTATGCTGAGGGAGAAGTTATTTAAGTCAAAATTAATAAAAGAATAGGGAATAAATTAGGACCCAGATATAAAAAAGAAATAATAGCCCAAGATAACAATTCAACAGTAAAAACTAAGTCAGGACTAATTATACACAAAAATCTTATCAAAAATTAATCTTTTAACAGGATACTGCTACCGGTATACAGAGCAGAAACTCAGATACTGGATTATAGCAACTCACAACTTATTAAAATTAGTACTGGTCGTGCAAAAGTACAAAATGGGTCGTTTAAGATCATCCATATAATCGAGATCGAAACCTACGAGGTAGTAGTTAAAAATTTGGAAGACTTGCTAACATCATCAGTTCAAAAGAATCATCCCTTGTTTCCTATCCTCACATTTGAAATTTAAAAATTTATATTTCTAGATTAAGAATAAATAATAGATCTGAGAGGTCAGTGGACTTCTTAGGGAGTGCGTGGAAATGGATCGCGGGTAGCCCGGACCACCACGATCACGAAATTATTACCGACAGAATAAACAATGTATTAGAAAACAAGAATAATCAAGTAATAATAAATAAAATGACTATAGACAAGTTAAAAGAATTAACCAATACGACAAACAATTTAATAAGAGTTTTTTCAGAAAGCAATAATAATTATACCGAAAGAATTATGAAAATAAAATATAAGTTAGATATAATTAAGGAAGAGCTAGTAAATGTCGCATATGCCATCCATTGAGCCAAAGCAAATATTGTAAATGCATTTATCTTATCGAATTCGGAAATAAATATAACTGAAACTTTACTTAAAACTGAAAATGTACCATTTCTAAATTTAGATGAAGCCTTGGAATTTGCCGAGATAAAAATTGCCTCAAATGTTAAAAACATTATTTATATTTTAAGTTTCCCAATGGCAAATAGAGAAACCTGTAATGTATCAATAGTAAAACCTGTCAAAAATAAGAAAGTCATAAATAAAATAGAGTACGGATCTATCTTAGAATGTAATAACAATATCTACGGCATTGCGAGTAAATGTAAAACTTATAATAGTTTATCAATTTGTAGCGAAAATAATTTAGTTAATTTAGGAAACTCGTCGTGTATCCCAAAACTACTAAAAAGTCAGAAAGCTGATTGTACCATCATGAACAACGAACATGTTCCAGAAATAGAAGAAGTTTCACCTGGTATCTTGCTGGTTAATCAATTCAATGGCTCAATCTTATTAAACAACGAAACCTTAATGCTTCAAGGTACCTATATCCTAAAACACTTTAATACCACTATCGACATCAATGGAAGAAAAATTCTGGCTAAGGAAATTACTCATTACCAACCTTTACCGGCAATACTGCAACCATCATATGCACCTAGTAAAACAGAGGAAATGCTGTCCCTGGAAATGATTAAAGACCTATACGTTAACCGCACGAAAAAAATAGAACTACTGCAAACTAAGCACAAGATAAACTTATCAGTGAATATCATCCTCATAATAACTATTTCGGCCATCGTTATATTTACTTACAGAAAAATAAATAATAAAAACCATAATCTAAGCAGAGAAGCTGTCTCAAACAGCAATAATACATCAACTACCACTATTGGTATTAAAGATATTCCTCATCTTACGTCGTCAATTGCAACTCACGAGGACGTTCGTCTTTAAGGGCGGAGGAGTTAACGCAACAAAAGTGCAAAATCCAAAATGCACATGTTCCCACGGTACGAAAGTTCGATACATGCATGCAGCTCGTGTCATCGTTCCCACGAGCAGAGGAAACTCTCAACGACATCTCGCATATACATACGTGCGTGTGTACATATTGATGTACATCGATTGTTTTTTGTTTCGCGAAAGTGATATTCGAGTGCAGAGCAAAAAAAATAACAGACAAAAAAGACAAGGGAAAATTAAAAAAAATTAAGAGGTTCATTAAAATCATTTTCCAAATAAATTCGGTACAATTTGTGGTGTTATTTTGTTTGATAACTGTTCTCCGCGTACCTACGCATATTTTGGTTGTGTAGTTCGATGATGTGCGACGAAACTTTCGCGAACGGTTTGTGTTTTAATGATGGCCCAATTAGCTGTTTACATTTTTAAGTAAATACCATTTTTAAGTAATTGCTATTGAATTTTTGTTGGAATTCGCACAATATAAACATTCATCTGTTGTAATTTTTTGTTATTATTATTTCATTCTTTTTGTTTATGTAATTTATATTAAGTTCATATTTTATTTTAAATTAGATTAAAATTTTTATATTACTATTTACTTATTATTATATTAGAATGTTGTTGTCTTTTGAATGTTTTTTTTTTGCAAATTGATATCTGTTAAAGCGTGTTGTGTTGTGTTTAGAGTGGACAACGTTGAGTGTTCAGTGAGAAGCTTCAAATGCCGTCGGGGTTTTGAATCTCCAATTCCCGTCGGCATTTTGAAATTTCGGAACTCCGCAACATTGTCTGGTATGAATAATTTTGTGATATAGAGTGGACTGTATGTATGTGTGTTTTGTTTTGTAGGTATGAAATTTCGTTGTATTTTGTATAGGTACATTTATTTAGTGTTAAGAAATTTTTAATAATTGATGGAGAGAAAACGGGGTAAAATGTATTTGTGTTGTGTTGTTCAAATGTTGCGTTGTGGTGTTCAATTTGATGGCAAGTAGCAACGTTTTCAAAGTGACCGTTCTCCGGTTTCGTTTCGTACCGTAACCACTTGAGCAAGTCTGTCTTTTCAGGGATGTGCGCCGATGATTCGCCCGAATCGCCATTGTAATGGCGGTAGTCTTTCGTCCTTGAAAAGATAACTGAGTCTTCGCGTATTGATCTCGGCTTCCTTCTTGTCCACTTCGGGTGCTGTCTCATCCTGGACAGATATTTTTCGCTCGACTTGCGGCAAAAGTAATTGGTCACCGATTGAACTCGCTTCCATCCCTCAAGGTAACTTACCCTCTTCACGGCAGTGTCTCCTTAGGAACTTCAGATATTCGTGTGCCGATTGCGTCTACCTTTAGTGGACCCCTGTCTCTTTTTCCAGCTTGTACCAAGCAGTTTCGTAAAAGTCGTTTGTAGTACGCAGGACTACGACGAAGTTTCGTAGTTCTGGTTGACTTATTGAATACCACATGGTGAGGTATCCCAATTTACCAAGTGTGTGGGTAATTGGCTAAGAAGCTGATTGAAAATTTAATTCGGATCTCTACCTACAATAACTCGAAATAACACAACCATTATGTACCAGCTGGATGGCCCCCTCTCACACTATTGCCATGTAATTAGAACATTTAAGAACTCGTGCACAATTCGGAATAGACCCACTCTATGGCCTCCAAGGTCTCTGGACTTGACCCCAATGGATTTTTATTTATGGGGATGGATGAAATAATAACACGCAATGACTTGAACTATATGATTGACAAGGCACCTACGAAAGTCCGAGAAGAAATGGAAAGAAACGTTCAATCAATATTTGTATTTTTTTGTCCTAAAATGTTTAATAATTTTTAACTTGTTATTTTACCCGTTTCAATAAGTTCGCTCGTACCTCGAAAACCACTGACTTGAGATCGAAAGACCTGATATTTTTTTAAGTTTAAATACTAGATACACGTTCCAAAAATGAAAAAAATTGGGGAATAATAAGATATTTTTCCTAAAAAATTTGTGATGAAATCAAAGTTTTATGTCTTTAAAAAAAATAATCCTTTTTGATCTTCAATAACTTCGTAATTACAAGTTCACCGATTTATCATTTGTTACCACTTAATATACACACATAAATTTGGAAAATTTTATTTTCAATAAAGGTCAAAACCGGGCAACGTAAATTTTTCCTTAAAACCTCGATATCTCTAAGGGGATGCATATCTGACCCAACCCCACCTCCCACCATATAATCACAAGCCAACACCTCAGTAAAATGAAAAGAAATATATTTCATTGAATGACATTTCTTCGAGAAATTAAAAGAAAGTAACACATGCAATCTGAAGCTTTTTTAAAAATATAACATGGACATACAAGTCTATCATCAGTTCTTATAATACCAGTATACATTTTATACATGAATTAGAAGTATCTACTCACCTGACAGGCAAATAATTGAACCCTGAATCTCGTATTATCCATTCATATTCATTCATATGTTATACACCAATCAAACGTATATTCGTGAAAAACGAAATTTCCAGCTACATTTCCAACATTAAAAAATTATGAAACATTATTTCTAAAAATTATAAACAAGACGACAAACGCACATGTTAATCTTATGTCATTTTTCTATATCTTTTCATTTATTAACAATAGGAATTTTGGAACGTTTTTAATAAAAGCTACTAAATCTTGAAGGCGTAATATCCTTAGGCATTTGAAAATACTAGCAAACTGAATGGCTAGGTGCTTTCCAAATATTCCAACTTTAATGCTTTCTTTTTAGCAAACCTGCGCACTGAATTCACTTGGAATTTGCATGACAAATGTTGCCAGTACATACATACATATGTAGATAAAAGAATACATAAGTATTCATACCTAATCGTAACTTGGCATTTGTTAAGTATTAAAAATATTTAATTGTTATTTACTACAAATTATAGGTCAGCAGTAGCAATAGATTAGTACTTTGTTTGTAAATATATTAGGAATATATGTTCATATAATATATATGTACATTCTATCTATATATTACGGTTTTCCAATAGGGACTTGACAACTTTGCATTTAATTTGTGAACGCACTCTTTCACTAATCATCAAACTGTCACTGTCAATTTATTCAGTAAACTCAACATTTTCATCATGGTAAAGTACACGAACGAGCAACATCTGCAAATTATAAAATTTTTTTACCGAAATTCGGAGTCGGGGACTACAACTTTAAGAGCGTTAACTCCAATTAATTTTCGGTCGTAATTCTCGCCCTAGTAAACAGGCAATAACAAGTTTAGTGCAAAAGTTTGAGTCTACATATTCGTTGTGTGATGCTTCCGTGTCAGTGAGACAACGGGTTGGTGGAATTGTCGAAAATATCGCTGCCGCTCAGGCGTCCGTAGCAAATGATCCAAATCAGTCAATTCCACGGCGTTCTCAAGAATTGGGCATCGCTAAGACCACATTATGGCGTATTTTGCGTAAGAATCTTAGCTTACACCCATACAAGATCAAGCTGACTCAAGAATTGAACCCCATGGTCCATTTGAAGCAACGCACGTTCTCCGATTGTGTTCGGGAGAAGATGCGCCAAATGATGAATTTCATCGCAAAATCATCTTCAGTGACGAAGCTCATTTTTGACTCAATGGGTTCGTCAATAAGCAAAATATGCGTTATTGGTTGGGTGAAAATCCACATGTACTTCACGAATCACCACTTCATCCACAAAAAATAACTGTTTGGTGCGGTTTGCATGCCGGCGGCGTTATTGGGCCATATTTTTTCGTGGACGATAACGATCGTCACGTTACTGTGATCGGTCAGCGTTATCGCGCAATGATCACCGATTATTTTTAGCCCGAATTGGAAGATATGAACTTGGACGACATGTGGTTTCAACAGGATGGTGCCACAAGCCACACAGCACACGCTACAATCTATTTATTGAAGAGTAAGTATGTTGAGCGTGATATCTCAAGACATGGGCCAGTCGATTGGCCGCCTCGTTCGTGCGTTTTAACTCCGCTTGACTATTTTCTGTGGGACTACGTTAAGTCATTGGCTTATGCAAACACGCTGACGACGTTGGAAGAGCTCAGAGCCTACATTGAACGCGAAATAGCGGCCGTTTCGGACGAAATGTGTGTCCGAGTCGTTGAAAATTGGGTCCAAAGAATCGACCGCTGCAAACATGCCGGTGGTGTCCATATGAACGAAGTCGAGTTCCATTCATAAATGTTTTGATTGTGCTACAAGCCAATAATAAAGTTTTTAAAATATCTCAAATTGTTTGCGTCTTATTTAAAAAAATAGTTGTCAAGTCCCTATTGGAAAACCCTATAGAAGCGGATGAATGAAGCATAATACACACAAACATTGTGTGCATAAAATATAAATTGTTCGGTGAACATATCTGTTGCATGAGCAATGGAAAAAAAGAAGAAAAAAATATACATCTTTTTGTGTGCATTGTTCTGTCATATGATTTTCGGTGCTTTACCGGTGTTCGGTAGCTCAAAAGCAGAACTAAAAAAAACAACGCACTAGTGATTTATTTTCTTTACTTTATTTTTATTGTGGACTGTAATGCAACTGCACTCGTTGACTGCTAAAGAGATAGTAAATGGAATTATACTAAAGGCTACCATTTGCCGCATTGATGACACAGTGGAAATTTCCATAGCTTGGTGGTGCGATTTGCTCGTGATCCTATTGGCTGTGTTGATGCTGTTTGCTTGCAGCTGTGTTAATGTTGTTGCGCACAGTTGTGCCGTTCGTAGAAAAAAGGGGTTACCGCCTGTCTGGTAATTCCAGACATTCCCCCCCCCCAATTGGAGACATGTCTACAATTGATCTAGATGTCCCCGGATTTAGGGAGAACGCACAGCTTCTGGACCGGACGCACCAGGGTCCCATTCTCTGTTCTTATTTCCGCACTTCTTACTAGACCGTCCTTGCTCAAATGGACCGCCATGACTCGCCCCATGGTTGGAGGAAGATTCTCCTGCTTGAGAAGCACTAACTCACCTATTTCCAAGTTGGCACGCCGCTTGTTCCATTTGTGAACCTGCTGCAATATATGGAGGTACTCCTCGCTCCATCTCCTCCAGAAATGCTGTTGCATTTGGTTCACGATGCCCCATATCTTCAGCCGGTTCTGCTCCATTTCACCGACATCTGCTACCAGTGGCTGCACAATCTGCTCCCCGATCAGGAATTGCACTGGGGTGAGCGCACATAAGTCACCTGGATCGTCTGACAAGGGCCTGATTGGTCAAATGTAAATATCTGCTTCCCCGTGATTCGCCGCAGACGGTACATGACGGATTTGACCCCGGCCTCCCAGATTCCGCTAGCGTGAGGGGCTCCGGGAACAATAAACTTCCATTCCGTTCCCATAGCGCTGATTTGCTCTATCGGAAGCCTCCCCTTCCATACGTTGGCGCTCCTTCGCAGCTGCCTGTCCGCACCGACGAATGTGGTTGCGTTGTCGCTCCAAAGCACAGAACATGCACCTCTCCTTCCTGTGAATCGCTGGAAAGCTGCTAAAACGGCTTCCGACGTTTGGTTCACCAGCTCCAGGTGAATTGCCCGCGTCACCAGACAGACAAAAACTGCTATATAGCCCTTTTCTATTATTTTTGATCTACCTTCTCTCGCCTTGATCTGCACTGGTCTGGCGTAGTCCACTCCGCTATGCCTGAAGGCTCTGGCTCGCTGCACACGATCCTTTGGTAGAGTTCCCATTAGTTGCTCTGCTGCTCATTGCCCTTGGCGGAAACACACTATGCAACGCCCAGTGTGAAGCCTTACGACTCGTCTCAGTGATGGTACCCAGTATCTCTGCCGAATGTACTGCATGCTCTGCTGTACACCACCATGCTCTGTATGCAAATGTGCCTCTCGCACAACAAGCTCGCTCATCTTGCTTTTTGCCGGGAGAATGACTGAATGCATGCTCTGGTATGGTAACGCTACATTTTGTAAGCGCCCGCCCAGTCTCAGAACTTCGTCGGCATCCAAAAATGATTTCAGCGTTGTGAGGCTGCTCATGCTGTCGATTTGTTTTCCTCCGCTGATTTGTCGTAGCTCCTGCTGATATGCCTTTTGTTGTGTAACCTTGATCCAGTATGTTAAGGCATCTTCGCGCTCCTCTGCCGTTACAGGTCCTATTTGGATGGCAAGCTCCTTCTTTCTGCACCTCCGGACGAATCTAAGTACCAATGCGGTTATCCTTAATATGCTCTGCAGTGTAGATATGCGCTCCAGAAGCACTACATTCTCGATGCACAGCCCTGTGCTACTTCGTATGACTCCGACGACTACCGGCTTTAGCGCTGAACTTGCTTCGGCTCGCTGCTGGGCGCTCATTGTTGGATGCGCGTTAGGCCAGTTTGGCATCGGTTCTCTCAACCAAGATGGTCCCTGCCACCATACGGCTGACTTGATCAACTGTTCGGCTGTAATTCCTCGTGAGCACAAATACGCGGGGTTGTACGCAGATGAGACGTGTTTCCAGGGATGGCTCCCGGATAGCTCTTGAATACTGCTCACCCTGTTGGCCACGAATGCCTTTAGCTCATAAGGTAGCTTCCGAATCCAGTGCAGCACCACCGTCGAATTAGTCCAGTATGTTCTCGGAACATGACATACCCCGCACGCTCTGGCAGTCTACTACATCAGTTTGCACAATAAAACAGCGGCACACAATTCAAGCTTCGGCACAGAAATGGGTTTGAGAGGTGCCACCCTAGTTTTTGCCGTTATGACAATACACCTTGGCTTCTCTCCTTCCACAGTCTGCACCTTGATCATGATGTGATCGGCTATGGAATCCCAGACATAGCCCAATATCGGTGTCCTTTTGTCATCTGAGAAGGTCAGCTCCGTGATGTTTGCTGTATTACGAAGTTCTCCCAGCACCTGTTTGCTTGATGACATAAATTTGTCCAGATCGAAACCTCTTGCACGCAATGAAGCATCGATCTCTCTGCACAATCTCACCGCCTTCTCCTCATTCTCCGCACCAGTGCACATGTCGTCCATGTAGAAGTTCTCCAGTATAGATTTGTACGCTCTTGGATACTCCCGCTTGTTATCCTCTGCATATTGTAGCATGGTCCTAACGGCATGGTAGCTGCTCGACGTCATGCCGTACGTTAGAACGACTAACCAGAACTCCAGAAGCTCGTGTTTCGGGGATTCTCTCCAAAAAATCCTCTGTAAATCCCACTGATTCGGGTTTACCAGCACTTGCCGAAACATCTTTTTTATGTCCGCAGTCACGGCCACCTTAAAGCTCCGGAACCGCGTGATGATTGTCACCAGGTCATCTTGAAGTCTACCTCCTGGGAGCTTCACGTCGTTGAGTGATACGCCATTGTCGCTCTTGCACGACGCGTCAAAAACAACGCGAAACTTCTTCGTTACGCAGTGATGCGGTATGTAGAAACTTTGCCCTTCCGCTCGTGGAGGTCTTGTTGCCTGTACCATGTGATCCAGATTTTGGTAGTCGCGCATAAAGCTCACATATTTCTGCTTCAGATCGGGGTCAATGCTCAATCTTTTTTCGAGCTGCAGAAGCCTCCTCCTGGCTGTAGCTTTTGTGCCGCCCAAAGTGTTTGCTCGTGGATTGATGGGAATCGTGACCACGTAGCGCCCCGCTTCATTACGGTAATATGTGCTACTGAAGTTTGTTTCGACCCATTCCTCGTCCGGCGCCATGGCAGTTATTCCCCTCAGCTCTTCGATCTCCCAAAATCTTTTTATGGGTCCGCTCAGCTCTGAATCCGCTGATTGTTGCACCGTAACTGTTTCTCCTAACGGTCTTTCTTCTAGTTTCACAAAATCCAGCCCAAATGTGTGTCCTGCGCTGTCAAACCTCCCTTGAACCTCCTGATATCGGCCTTGATAACGTCCGCCCATGATTGCGTGCCAAGCAGCATGTCTATTTTGCCAGGCTTATTGAAGGTGATGTCCGCTAATGGTAGCTCGCTCAATTCCACCATCTGCTCAGGTGGAAGCTCCTTAATGGGAAGGCGTGACGTAATCTTGGAAAGCACCAGAAACTCACAGCTCATTTTATAGTTTGACTCAGAACCGAAGTATAAAGTCAGGTGCAGCATACCTGTCAATCGCACGTTGGTTTTTGAGGCGATCCCGTAAATCTGAACATTGCACTTGCTCCTGCTTGCACCTATTCTTTGCACGCACTGCTCCGTGATCAAGTTGACTTGGCTGGCGCTATCCAGTAGCGACCTGATCTCCCTGATTTGCCCTGCTCCGCACCTCACCTCCACGCGCGCTGTAGCCAGCAAGGCTTTCTTTACTTGTTACATCTCCCTGTAAAAGAGAAATTATGTTGAATAAAAATAAAAACATATCCAAATACTTACCGGAACATCCTCTTTCTATCCAAACAAAACAATTTAATTTATTTGAAAAATGTCAAACCAATAACCAAGATGGTGGGATTACGAATTCGAACTTCGAATGAAGTTCGATTTTCAAAGTCAATAAGGAGGTGGTGCCAAGCCAGCAAGGCTTAGAACCCGACAATTTCAGGCAGTGGGTAAGGTAGGGAGCAATAGCTTAAAACTTCCAATAAGCTATTCGGAAGAGAATCTTGATTGCCTACGATGAATAAGATTGTGTTAGTGGGAGCGAGTGGCTAAATAATGATACAAGAAATAACAGAATATGAAGACATATATTGGGAGAGCTGGAAGCACCACGCGATCGGATAAAGTACAGTGATTGGAAAAGAAAACAAATTAAGTGAGTGGTGAAGTGGTATGCTATGTCATAATAATTCTCAAAAAATTCGACTCCTGATCAGTTTCCTTTGTTCACTCCCAGTGATCGTGGCCAACAAGATTTCAAGGAAAATCAATCGTCGTTTCGAGTATTTTAGTGTCATGTGAGTTTTTTTTTTGTTTTTACACCTCGATTTTGCGACAGAGTTTTTGATGTGAATCTGTGTGTCGTCGTCGAGACGGAGTGGGACAATTGTGAATTTGTCGAACTCGCATACGAGATCTGATCGGGAGTAGAATTTTGGATGCATCGTCGATTGGCAAGACAAGATAGCATCATCGACAGCATCGTGATTAGGTGTGCTAGCAGCAATCAGTTGGACAGCCGCCAAGTTTGTATTGGGGAAATCCTGAATTCGGCCACCGGATTTCCAGGTTGGGAGGGAAATGGCCAGCGCTGATCAACACCGCAGCGCCCCTCAGCATCGTATGTTCCGTCCGTTTTAAAGGTTTGTATTTTGAATTGGCATGATTTATGTTTTTTTGTTGTAGTAGGTCCTGTCAAGGAGTGAGGACAAGAACCAGCCCCATCCGGCGGGCCTAGCCGTGCCTCGCAAGCATGCCACGCTCCTCACTCCGAGACATCCTTTCCGTTCCTTTTCATTTCCTTTCCCAGTCCGGTCCACATCCTAGTTTCCTGTCATCTTCTCATCTCCAACGCCCTCTATAATCCCATATTTATATTTAAACCATTTTCTTCCTACCTTCCTTTCTTCCTATCTTTCACCATCTATCTACCTAATACACCTATACCTATTATAACAAAAATGGCGCCCAACGTATTGATCTTGTCAAATGTCCGTCCTAGTCGTCCATCTGTAGATGTTCCTGTTGCCATCATCAAGGGACCCGTAAGTCTTCAAGTGGCAGTCAGTTGACATACCAACTTGAATTGCGACGGGTGACATTAATGATGACCACAGGAACGACTCACTCAAACTTGTAGTCCTACGTTTTTTTTTGTACTCTTCTTTTAAATGTGCATTTCACTTTCCTATCATAGTTTGAATTTTCCTTTCAATTCGTATTGTGTTTGTATACGGTTACAGTGACCTTGTCTCAATGTCGTGATTGCATGCACTTGTAGCACTGTTCCGTCCTTATATCTTAGCTTCCTCACGTACATACTGTTAAAATTGTTTCAAGTCTTCTAGCAGAGGCCTCCAGGCTGGTCTGGAATTGCGGGAACAATGTAGACAGTATATCTGTATATGTCTCCTATAGTGTCCAGTCCAAATTTTGCTTACTCGTTTACCTTGCTGAGGGATAACATCACGTCCGTCCGCAGTCTAAATTTCCGGAACATCGTCATCAGCCTGAAACATCATCGTAACCGCCGAGGAAAGCTTCCTAAGACACTCCCATGTTAGAAGAAAGAAAATTCGATTATATATTCCATTTATTTTTATTTATTCATTCGTTAATATTTATTAATCATTCATTAATTGTGTTTTTTTTGTGTTTTATTTATTTGTTTATTTATTTATTTATCTAATTATTTATTTATTCATTACTCTATTTATTTATTTATTTATTTATTTATTTATTTATAGAATGTGATATATATATATATATAAGTACCTATATTTGTTTGTTTACATAGTACAATTTACCCTTTCTGGCTTTGAAACAGAGACTTAATTGAATGTTGCACATGCTTCACTATATTTTTTTTTTGATTTCATTACTGTTACATAATTTACTTCCTAAATGTTTTTTTTGCAATTGAATAAGAAAAATTGGTATTATACCATCGTCTTCACATCCACATACAGATCTTGTAATTTAGTTGGCTTGTTGCGGCATATTCCCGACATATGCATATTCAGATCCTAGCATAAAAAAATACATATTATTGTTAGCACGAAACCTTTTGACTCCTTTCATACCTGCTTGTTTATAATTAATTTTCATTATCTCCGAGATTTTGGTTGGTAGTTGTTGGTAGTAGCTTTCTTAAAATGGATGAGTCTGAAAAAGAGAGACAAAAGATGAGAAGGAGCAGCGAATTCGAACAAAATCGTAGGCTTACTCGAGCACAGGTTTCCCATAAGGTGACAGGTACAATACCAAAAGTACAGCACAGTTCCCCAGGTGGTAGAGTGCCACCAACAACATTAACAGCACCATCCATAAACATAGAGCGTAATACTCTCGCTGTCCCACTGCAACAAATTCCAGCAGTTGCAACAAATTATCCTCCATTAGCCAGCTCGTTCTCACAGTTCCCACCCCCTTCCATACCTCTCAGCCATAGTGGCTCGAGCGATTCCATAGACCCACCATCTTGTAATAGCCTTAGACAGCAAAGAGCCGTAGGGATAGAAATCCTCAGTCAAGGCACTAGGTCCGATGCCACGCTATTAGAAGAGCAGCAACGTGTTAACAATACGCAAGATGACGACACAAACAAAAACAGTCTACCTTCAGACATCAGGGCTTATGTTAACCTGGCAGTGGTAAATGCTTACTCTTCATACAACGAGTCCCTAAAAGAAGAAATCGCAAACCCGATGAAAGAAGAAATGAGAAGAAGCTTTCTCGAGTTTACTAAAAGTATAAACGAGCTTATCCAACCACTGCTTAGGCAAACAAAAGTTGATGCAATCCAGAATTCTAAACAAGGTCCTCAACAGTTAGAGAAGCAATACCCTGCACCCAAACAAGCATCAGCATCTAATCATTCGGAACAGTATCGTTCACAAATAAATTTGAATTCCCACCTAGATCCAACCTCGGAACCATTTCATCCAAGAGAAACTCACTTCCCAGGTTCCAGTGACCAAGAGATAAACCACCAGAGGCAACAAACACCTCCTATACAAACTCTGGGGATGGTTCAGAGCCCTCCGCAGCACACAAGCAATCCAAGGTACCGAACCAATATAAGAGGCCCGATAAAAATCGACAAGTGGGGCATTTACTTTGAAGGAAACCCGGATTCGCTAACTGTGGAGGACTTCATTTTTCGGCTGGAAACTCTTCAACGCCAGTACGAGTGTCCATGGTCTGAGATTTTGCGCGATTTCCACATCCTCCTCTCCGGTACGGCATACGAATGGTATTGGCAATTTAAAAGAGCTAACTACTATTCGGATTGGCCATCTCTGCGTGATGCACTCATGCGTCAATTCCGCAATGCGAAGTCCGACTTCGAAATAATGAGAAACCTTATGGACCGCAGGCAAGGTACCGGAGAGTCAACTGACGAATTTTTCGCAGCGATCGCCAAACTCAGATCACAAATGACCATTCAACCCCCAGAGTTTGAAACAGTGAAAATAATCAAGAGGAATTTAAACTTAAGAATTGGAAAGTTGGTTTATCCCATGGCAATTTTTACATTAGACCAACTGAGATACGCTTGTAAAGATGCAGAGAATGCCTTTCCGATCCGGTATAGAAATCCAAACAGAAATAAGTTAAGTGGCCTAGTTTACTTAAATCCGGAAGATAAAACGGTAGAGATCAGGGAGATGGCAGCTATGCAGTATGGTGAACCCAGGCCGAAGCCGTCAAGAAGTTTTGCAGAGCCAAACAAATTGTTTTGCTGGAACTGCAAGGCCGAGGGTCACACCTTCATGGACTGTCCATCTAGCAGTAGAAATATCTTCTGCTACCGGTGTGGGCAAGAGGGAGTGATAACTCCTAAATGTCGGAGGTGCAACCCGGAAAACAGCCAGAGGAACGCGATGTCAACGGGGAAGTCGCGTTCGACGCAATTCCCCGAATAAAGAATCAAGGATGTGTCATCATCCAGATAGAAGAAGACATAGAAGGAAATGCGGGGCAGGTTAAAATACTAAAGAGGGACCCAGAAATAAAAGAAGTTGAAGAGCCAAAGAAATTGGATATAAAACCCCTGCACATAAGAGTAAAGGAGTACATTAAAGCAAAACATAGAATAATAGGTGGTAAAGGGATAATAACTAATAGAATTTTAAAAGCTAGGCAGCGATATACAAATAGAAAGATGGTCAGGAGGGCAATAGCATCAACTATAGTCGACACATCCTCTGATCCAAGGCCTTATGCGAGAGTAAAAATTGGAGAAAGGGCAATGTTAGGTCTACTGGATAGCGGGGCCAGCATAAGTATATTAGGGAAAAATTGTGAACAGGTAGTCAAAAATATAGGTTTACCATTTAGTTCATTTAATAGTGCTGGCGGAAAAACTGCCGATGGGAAGAACCAAGCCATTATCGGTAGAATCACTGCACCAGTACAGTATAAAGGTGCGACAAAGACGGTAACCTTTTTTCTAGTCCCGAGTCTCGACCAGGAGTTGTACCTAGGGGTTGATTTTTGGAAGACTTTCGAAATAGCGCCTGAAATTATAGGTTCGATTACACTAACAGGTAATATGAATAATACAGATACTCACCAGTTATCAGTAAAAGACCAGTCCAGACTAGAGGCAGTCAAAACAAAATTTCGCTGTTTCACCCAGCATGGTCTCGGAAAAACATCGTTGGAGGAGCATGTTATCGACACCGGGGAGTCGGAACCTGTAAAGCAACGTCACTACCCTGTTTCCCCAGCCATACAAGGTCTACTGTATGCGGAGATAGACCGGATGATAAGTCTCGGCGTTATCGAGGAGAGTGAGAGTCCGTGGAGTTCGCCCGTTGTACTCATACGAAAACCTGGTAAAAATCGACTTTGTCTGGATTCTCGTAAAGTCAACGAGCTTACGAAAAAAGACGCTTACCCTCTCCCCCATATCGACGGGCTTCTCAGTCGGCTACAGGACACTTACTACATCAGTAGTGTCGATTTAAAAGATGCTTTCTGGCAGATACCGCTGCAGAAACAGAGTAGAGAGAAAACTGCTTTTACGATTCCGGGAAGACCCTTATACCAGTTTACTGTCATGCCCTTCGGGTTGTGTAATGCGGCCCAAAGGATGTGTAGGTTAATGGATAAGGTCATCCCATCGCGTTTAAGAGAAAGAGTCTTCGTCTATCTCGATGACTTGCTTATTGTATCTCCAGACTTCGAGACTCATCTCGCATTGCTCGAGGAGGTCGCGCTATGCTTGCGGAAAGCGGACCTCACCATTAACTTGACTAAGTCAAAGTTCTGCTTCAAGGAACTTCGCTACCTAGGCTACATAGTCGGTGGTGGCATGCTTAAGACCGATCCGGCCAAGGTCGAAGCGGTCGTTGATCTACCCGTTCCGAAAAACCGAAAGCAAGTACGCAGTCTACTCGGCCTCGCTGGGTGGTACAGACGATTTATCAGGGATTTTTCTAGCCTGACTGCCCCCTTAACTGAAACCCTGAAGAAAACGAAAGAACCTTTTTTGATGACTGATGAGGCGCTGAAAGCCTTCGAAGTACTTAAGACTGCATTATCAACCACCCCAGTACTCATCCACCCCGATTTTTCCAGGAGATTCTTCATCCAGTGCGACGCTTCTGATTTGGGAATAGGTGCAGTCTTGTTCCAAATTAACGAAGCTAAAGAAGAATGCCCGATCGCGTACTTCTCTCAAAAGTTAAATTCATGTAGACGCAATTATAGTGTGACAGAGAAAGAATGTTTAGCAGCGGTATTGGCCGTTCAGAAATTCAGACCCTACGTGGAAGGTATGTCGTTTACCATTATTACCGACCATTCCAGTCTAAGGTGGCTGATGAGCCTCAAGAACCTCTCCGGCAGGCTTGGAAGATGGAGTCTGGAGCTGCAGAAATATACCTTCCAAATCGAACACCGGAAAGGTTCGCTAAACATTGTGCCAGATACTCTGTTGCGTGCACATATCGACAGCCTCGAAATGGAAGACATTGCTCCGCTTGTGGACTTAAATTCCGAAGCGTTCAAATCAGATGAGTATTTAGAGCTAATAAAAACAATCCGACAACACCAAGAGGAATTGCCAGACCTCAAAATAGAAGAAGATTATGTGTATAAACGGTCGCTGCCACCGTACGGAGATGAGTCGACGGTTGAACACAACTGGAAATTATGGATCCCGTCACATCTCACAGAGGAGTTGATTTCAAGAGCACACAATCCTCCGCAAGCTTCGCATGGTGGTGTTGCAAAAACATTACACAGGGTTAAGCAATTCTTTTATTGGCCAAATATGACAGTCCAAATTCGTCGATATGTGTCCAATTGCGTTACATGTAAACTATGTAAACCGTCCAACTTCATACAACGCCCGCCAATGTCAACAAATTTTTGTACTGATCGTCCATTTCAGAAACTATATATAGATTTCTTGGGACCATACCCCAGATCAAGATCCGGAAAAAGATTTATATTTGTGGTCCTCGATCATTTGTCAAAGTTTGTGTTATTGAAAGCGCTTAGAAATGCAAATTCGTCCAGTGTTGTCCAGTTTTTACAGAATGTTTTTAACATGTTCGGTGTACCACAAGTAATACACTCGGACAATGGTAAGCAGTTCTTGGCAAAAGATTTCCAAAATCTTCTGACACAACTGCAAATTCGACACCTGAGAACCGCCAATTACTCGCCTCAATCGAATGCGTCTGAAAGAGTGAATAGATCTATAATCACGGCCATAAGATCTTACATAACGACTGACCATCGTGATTGGGATCTTCACTTAAGTGACATAGCCGGATCGTTGAGGAGTTCTGTGCATAGTTCAATCGGTGTGTCACCATACTTTGCCTTGTTTGGCATAAATATGATGACACACGGAAGCTGCTACGAACTGGCTCAACGACTCAATGCTGTGGAGGACGGAGAACTAACAACCCTCTCAAGACAAAAACGATTGCAGTGCTTGAGAAATAAAATTAAACAGAACATTAAGAAATCCTATGAAAGGAGCGCTAAAACTTACAACACGAGAACACGCATAGTACGATATATACCTGGCCAAGAGGTATACCGAAGAAATTTTGTTTTAAGTGACACGTCCAAGTACTTATCGTCTAAATTGTGTCCAAAATATGTTAAATGTCGTGTAGTAAGAACAATTGGTCGGAACTTGTACGAGCTGGAAAATCTAGTTGGAACAGAAATCGGAGTTTATCACGCGAAGGACATGAAACAGTGACAGCAACGTAAAGTTACAAAAAAAAGAACCATCTTTGTAGTCATAAAATTATAATTATTAACAAATTTATTTATTTATTTATACAGAATCAGAGACTATAGACTGTATTAGGATTAAGTATTTATTTATTCGTGTATGCAATTGTACAGGATTTTTTTTTTCTATATATATTTATTTTTTTATTTATATTTTTCTATATATATTTATTTATTTATTCATAGATTTATTTATTTATACATTTATTTATTTACATATTTATTTATTTTTTTTACATATTTATTTATTCATAGATTTATTTATTTATACATTTGTTTGTTTACACCTTTATTTATTTAAATGTTAATTTATTTAATTATTTATCTATATTACTATTGACTTAAACTTAGAAATTTATTTATTGTGATACCTTTTTATGTATTCAATATATTTGCACGTATGTATATAACATATTTCCTTCTGCATGTACTTACGTTGCTATCAGACCAAGAACTCGCACAGCTGTTCTGGGAAAGTTCATTACCCTAACGCACATAGGCAGGAATGAACATACATATGTTGATCAATAATTTTCATGCCCGGCTGATCATAGCGTGGGGTTCTTCACCACGTCCATTAGTTCCAATCCAGGTAGCTGTCCTCTGTCCTTTCCGTCGTGAGCACTCTGTAAAGTCCAGAGTTTTGTTACATCTCCCTGTAAAAGAGAAATTATGTTGAATAAAAATAAAAACATATCCAAATACTTACCGGAACATCCTCTTTCTATCCAAACAAAACAATTTAATTTATTTGAAAAATGTCAAACCAATAACCAAGATGGTGGGATTACGAATTCGAACTTCGAATGAAGTTCGATTTTCAAAGTCAATAAGGAGGTGGTGCCAAGCCAGCAAGGCTTAGAACCCGACAATTTCAGGCAGTGGGTAAGGTAGGGAGCAATAGCTTAAAACTTCCAATAAGCTATTCGGAAGAGAATCTTGATTGCCTACGATGAATAAGATTGTGTTAGTGGGAGCGAGTGGCTAAATAATGATACAATAAATAACAGAATATGAAGACATATATTGGGAGAGCTGGAAGCACCACGCGATCGGATAAAGTACAGTGATTGGAAAAGAAAACAAATTAAGTGAGTGGTGAAGTGGTATGCTATGTCATAATAATTCTCAAAAAATTCGACTCCTGATCAGTTTCCTTTGTTCACTCCCAGTGATCGTGGCCAACAAGATTTCAAGGAAAATCAATCGTCGTTTCGAGTATTTTAGTGTCATGTGAGTTTTTTTTTTGTTTTTACACCTCGATTTTGCGACAGAGTTTTTGATGTGAATCTGTGTGTCGTCGTCGAGACGGAGTGGGACAATTGTGAATTTGTCGAACTCGCATACGAGATCTGATCGGGAGTAGAATTTTGGATGCATCGTCGATTGGCAAGACAAGATAGCATCATCGACAGCATCGTGATTAGGTGTGCTAGCAGCAATCAGTTGGACAGCCGCCAAGTTTGTATTGGGGAAATCCTGAATTCGGCCACCGGATTTCCAGGTTGGGAGGGAAATGGCCAGCGCTGATCAACACCGCAGCGCCCCTCAGCATCGTAAGTTCCGTCCGTTTTAAAGGTTTGTATTTTGAATTGGCATGATTTATGTTTTTTTGTTGTAGTAGGTCCTGTCAAGGAGTGAGGACAAGAACCAGCCCCATCCGGCGAGCCTAGCCGTGCCTCGCAAGCATGCCACGCTCCTCACTCCGAGACATCCTTTCCGTTCCTTTTCATTTCCTTTCCCAGTCCGGTCCACATCCTAGTTTCCTGTCATCTTCTCATCTCCAACGCCCTCTATAATCCCATATTTATATTTAAACCATTTTCTTCCTACCTTCCTTTCTTCCTATCTTTCACCATCTATCTACCTAATACACCTATTATTATTATAACATACTTCGGCCGCACTGCCCCGCTCAGTAATTGGCTCATTGATGCTCCTCCAATTGTCTCTGCCCTGTCGGGGCTTGACATGCTCCTCTACCTGCCACTCTGCGGCCAGCTCCGTTGGTTGCGAAGCGTCGCTCTGCTCCTTTCCCGCCTTAAGGATAACTGGGTTGTGCTGCTCCGAAACTGCCGGTTCTTGGAACCCTTTGCTTCTGGCAAAGCACACTGTTGTGCTTCCTATTGCATAGATGGCAAGACCCTGCGGGACAGCCTTGCGCCGAAAGGCCGCTCTTAAGGCAGTTCGCACACAACTTCCAGGCTCGCACCTTATCATTCCTAGCCTGAATCGACAAGGCCAAAAAATCTCCGCACCTATACAGTGGATGCTGAATTCTGCACAATGGGCACTTTAGTGACGCCACCGCCCTACTTCCACTGGCTGCTCCATTGTTGCTTGCTCTCCGCTGCTCGTCCTGGGAAAACCTCTCCGGAACCCTTCCCGTGTGGTCGAAGAATGCTGAATCCAGCGCGGTCGCACGGCGCTCCAGAAATTGGAAGAATTCTGAAATTTTGGCAATACTTCGCACGTCGTTCCTCGTCATCTGCCAGTCGTGGTTTGTCTCTAGGTCCAACCTTGCTCTAAGCATGTTCACTATAAACGGATCCCAGGATGTTGTGTCAAACCCAAGCACTCGCAACGAGCTTAGATGGACATTCGCTTGGTTGACTAAGTCCCGAATTCCACGAGCTCTTGCTGTCTCTCTGGTGAGCTTTAGAATGGCATGCAGGGCATTTAGGTGCGCCTGTTGTCGTAGACCTCGTTCAGCTTCGCCCAGGCTTCCTGTGAACTTCGGAGACAAACGAAATTCCCGCCACTTGGTGTAGTCGCCCTTGAATACTCCGATTTTCAGTGGCCGCTCCTGTCGCACTTGGATGACGTTCGATTGCGGGTGTTTCTTTGCGAAACGATGTATTTTTTCTTTATTGATAAATGGACTGTATAAATTCTTTTTACTTGGTTCGTAAAACCCGTTTTTAAAATACGGAAATAACGCTAGAGCGGAAATAGTAAAACGCACAGTTTTGTATTCTAAAACGCTATAATTAATATTTTATTCGGTTATGGAATTTATACATTTCTAGGCGGTTATGTTTTTGTTTGTTTGTTGTTGTCTTATTTGACATTTATAGTGTAGACTTTTGTGGATTGTGTTTGTGATATGTTTGTTTGATGTCATCTGTTTTCTTGTAAATACGAGTAGTTTTATTTGATGTCATCTGTTTTTATGCTTCAACATTCTCCCCCGGCAGTGAACTACGTTCGCAATAAAATTGTTCGATCCAAATTGGCCACCCTATTATGTAATAATGAAAAGCTTGCCAAGTTTGTGGTCTACCCTGCCGATGCTCATGTAATGAGAAAGAAGATTATTATTATGACATTCAAACACATAACAAAGAAAAGGACAGCGATCACTCAATCATTACGATGATAGAACACATACGTAATATGGCTATATCTATCTTCCTTACTCCAACTGGCACTATACGCATGCACGAAATGCAGTACATATCGTTTCAAATTGCCATTGATAATTTAATACTTGTTTACTTCAAAATACTACCGGTGGTGGTTTTGTAGAATTATATAAAGTAAAATTTTAATTGAATTTAAAAGGTAAAGTGATTAAAGTTAATTGATGAAGCAGAAGACTGGGTGACGACGGGAAAATTCGAAGTTATTCAGGTGAGTAGATTTTGCTTAAATGACATTGAATTATTTATTTATTTATTTTTATATCGTGTGCTTGGATTGATCTTTTGATCCAAGTTAAGTTTAGTTATAAGTTGTAGTATTAAGCTTCTAGTATTTAAGTTTCATTAGTTAATTAATTTTTTAAGTGATATTAGTTTATGAGGTAATTTTATTATTTAAGTTTTGTTGTTCCAGTTGAATTCAGAGTTCGGAATCCGATATTCGGAGTTCTGAGCTTAGCTTTCAAGATTACGGAGTGTGTCCTTGCTGAAACTTAGGTTTATGGATGTGCTACGCAAAATATCGAATTTTGGGTCTAGGCTAGGTGATCGGCTCAGCTAAGTTTTTATTATAATATTTCTAGAACTATTATTGAATTTGTCACATTATGGTTTGATTTATGCGTTTGATGTTAAGTATTAGATGTATATTGTATTATAATTTGAATTATATTAGGCTTGTAGATTTAGGTGTTTTTATTTAAAGGCTAGCTTGTTCTTCGCTGGTGTTGTTTGAAGGCAGGTAACAGATTTTTGTTATCGGTCGTTTCATTATTCCATTTTTCGTTTTCAATGTTACGACGCGTGTAAGTCCGTCTGATCCAGGGTGCATCTGATGTATCCTTGCTAGACACCACTGTAATGGAGGAAGGCGTTCGTCTTTTATAAGTACCAAATCTCCAACTTTCGGCGTTGCACTAGTTTGTGCCCACTTTGGTCTTTGTTGTAGCCTCGTTAGGTATTCGGTACTCCGTTTTCGCCAGAATACATCAGCTAGCACCTGTAATCGTTTCCATCTTTGAAGATATCCTATCGACTTTGTTGAGCTTTCACCTTGTGGGATAGAGTCCAAAGCTTGTCCGACTAAAAAGTGTCCTGGCGTGATGGCGATCATATCTTCTAGGCTTTCTGTAAGAGGGCAAAGAGGCCTTGAGTTCAAGCACGCTTCTATTTGTGCAAGAAGTGTTGTGAGCTCTTCGAAGGTTAACCTCTCGCTCCCCACAATTCTTTTTAAATGTTGTTTAACCGATTTCACCCCTGCTTCCCATAGCCCACCAAAATGGGGTGAAGCCAGGGGAATGAAATGCCATTTAATGCCTTTATTCGCTAAGTGCCCAGCGACATCTTTCCAGTCATGTTGCGAGTTCTTTAACACTCTATCTAATTCGGCGCTGGCTCCCACAAAGTTTGTCCCACAATCGCTATATATGTGGGCGCAGACTCCTCGTCGGGCGACAAATCTTTGGAACGCTGCTAGAAAAGCTTGGGTCGTCAGATCCGAAACCAACTCAATATGAATGGCCTTTGTTGCCATGCATATAAATAAGGCGAAATATCCCTTGTAAGTTTTACCTCCACGACCTTTCCAAGACTTTATCTCTATAGAACCCGCGTAATCCACTCCGGTCTTGTTAAACGGTCGGTCTGCTTGCACTCTTAACGCTGGAAGACTTCCCATAAGTTGTTGCATTCCTTGCGCCTTGTGCCTACAGCATTTTGTGCAACGGTGGATGTGGTATCGCACGCTGCGGATGATTTGACCGATCCAGTATGTCCTGCGGATATATGCGATCGTCTGCTGAATGCCGCCGTGTAAAGTGTTGTCGTGAGCATCTCGCACTATCAGCTTCGTTAGGTGGTGTTGGTGTCTTAGTAGGATGGGATGTTGTTCGATATAAGTAAGAGCCGCATTTTGTAAACGGCCTCCTACTAGTAGAACGTTATTAGCGTCAATAAACGCATTTAATGCCGTTAGTTGTTTGACGTTCCCTTCTTTCTTAGAACTGTAAGTTCGTCTGAAAACATATCCCTTTGAGCGGACTTCACGATTAACAGTCGCGCCTTTTCCAGTTCATCAGCAGTTAACGGAGCATCATTTCAGGAACCTTTTGGGGATCTACAGTTGGAGCCAAACCGAAGACAGGACGTAATCACCCTCACCACTTTTGAGAGACGAGAGTAACGGTGAATAACTTGGTTGATGCTATCCCGTGCAACGCCTTGGGTACAGTATGTTTTTACTGCACGCTTCTCCTCCTCTGTAGTCATATCGACGGATTGGTCGGAAACGTCGTATTCCCATCGATTTTGCAGGAATTCTGGACCTTTCCACCACAAATCAGCAGGGTTTACGTTGGTAAGAACATGTCTCCATGCTTCGATTTTCACTTGACGTTGGACTTCTGCTACGCGGTTTGCTACAAATGTTCCCCATATTGTTTGTGGTGCTCGTATCCATGCTAGTGTAATTGTGGAATCCGTCCATGTGTAGACCTTGTGGATCGGTATTTCCAGGATCCTTACAGCATAGTCTACGAGCGAAGCAAGCAGAACTGCTCCACAAAGTTCAAGACGAGGAAGTGTAACCGGTCTTTTCATCGGTGCTGCCTTAGTTTTTGACATAAGGATCTTGTTGTGTGCGTCTAGGACCCGGATGTACAGCACAGCTCCAAAAGCCTTTGTAGATGCGTCGCAGAAACCATGCAGTTCGACGTCCTTGTTGCTTTGTCTTGTGTTGATCCACCGTGGAATTTCAATGGTCTCGATTTTTGACAAGTCCTGTTGGAAGGCTTTCCATCGTTTACGTAGTTCCGTAGGAACCGGTTCATCCCAATTTGAGCCTAAACTCCAAAGATTCTGCATGATTATTTTTGCCGTTACGATGCAGGGAGAAATCCAGCCGTTCGGGTCGAAAAGTTTGGCGATGGCAGACAAAATAGACGTTTTCGTTATGTCGTCTGTATGTGGTTGAACATTCTGAAACGAGAAAAAGTCCTTCTTAGGAAACCATTTGATTCCCAAAGTTTTTACGTGATTTGCTGACTCGAACGGTAACTCGTAGTCCATTTCGCGGTCTTCTTCTGCAATATTCTCCAGTATGGATTGTTGGTTACTTGTCCACTTCCTCAAATTAAAGCCAGCGGCAGAAAGCAATTGACATGCTTCATCTCTCTTCTTAATTGCTTCTTGAATGGAATCCGCACCACTTATTAAGTCGTCAACATACATCTCGTCGCAAACCATTCTGGCGCCTAGCTGGAATTGGCTACCTTCATCCTCAGCAAGCCTTTTGAGCACTCGGAGTGCTAAGTAAGGTGCATTCGCTGCTCCGAACGTGACGGTGTTCAATTTGTATATATTGAGCGGCTCCTGTGGTTTTCTCCTCCAAGCAATCAGCTGGTAGTATCGGTCCGGTTGATGCACAGCGTTTTGCCGGTACATTTTTTCTATATCCGCCGTAAACGTGATCTTATATGTCCTCCATCGTAAGATGAGATCAACAATATCCGTCTGCAATTTTGGACCTACTAGCAGGCGATCATTCAATGACAGCCCGTCTGATGTTTTCGCCGCTCCGTCGAAGACTACCCTTAACTTGGTGGTTGTACTACTCTCCTTTATCACGGCGTGATGGGGAAGGAAGTAGTGGTATGGAGTTTTGAGGACTGGATCGTCTTCGCTTACCTGTTCCATATGTCCGAGCGTAGCATATTCGGCAATACATCGAGCGTAAGCTTCGTACAGTTCTGGGTCCTAACTAAAACGCCGTTCGAGATGAGTGAATCTTCGCACTGCGCATTCTCTACTTCTGCCCATCTTTGGATGCCGTTGCTCTTTGAAAGGTAGCTGGACTTTGTATCGGTCATTAGGAAGCCGCCTGGTATGCGTAGCAAAGTGTTCTTCATAGACAACTTCATCTTCCGTCTTTGGCCTTTGAGATGGCGTCTCCTCGATTTCCCAGAATTTCTGCAGTTGATGGCTTAGGTAGGTGAACTGTACGAAGCTACGTATGTGTTTTGGACTCTCAGCTGGAACTTTTCCGAAGACAATCCAGCCTAACAACGTCTTCTGTTCCAAAGGTGTATTCGGCTGCCTGCTTCTGACAATGTTCGGAAGGAGAATTTCGGCGAAAACTTCAGTTCCGAACAACAGATCAATCTGTGCTGGTACACCAAATTGAGGGTCGGCTAATCGTAGTCCTTCAAGATGATGCCATTTGTCTGGTACCATTCGTTGGGCCGGAAGAAGCCCAGTCAGCGACTTGAAAACCAGCGCCTTAACAGCGCTCTCATATATCGAATGAAGCGATCCGAACTGTAGTTCGACGTAGCTGTCTGAAGTACCGCTGCTGACCAACCCCAACCCTGATACCACGACAAAGGTCCGCTTCTTTTTTAACTTCAGCAATTGTGCAGCCGCTTCAGAAATAAATGTTGCTTCTGACCCTGGATCGATTAAGGCGCGTAGCTGGTGTAACCTACCATCTGATCCCTTCACTTTTACCACGGCTGTGGCGAGTAAAATTTGACTTTCACGTTTTTGCAGCGCGTGAAAGTTGTTGAGCGTCGCACTAGTTGTCGGCAGTACCTCCGCCGACGGTTGAAACTCAGGCGCAATTGGATTTACGGCTACCTGGTAAGCATGGGAACTAGTGGACCTCACTGGATATTGCCGCTGTTCGTTTGTTTGTATTTGATCGACCAATGGATTTTTATGAATCAGCGAATGATGACGCTGTTGGCAGAAGAAGCATGACTTTGAGCTGAAACATTCCCTCACCAGGCGATTATATCCAAGGCAATTCTCGCAAACCCCTATCTTTTCAACCGTTTGTTTTCTTTCTAGATGGTCCATGTTGAGGAATCGTGTGCATCTTCTCAACGCATGTTGGCTTCCTTGACACACCCTGCAAATTACATATCTCGATGTCTGGTTTGCGACGAATACCTTGGACTGGTTCGCATGTTCGCATGTGTTTGACACCTGATGATTGACCTGATCGTCCTGGATACGAAGAACCTCCTTTTTGCTGTTCCACTACCTCCAACGTCCGAAATCGCGTCTCAAGGAATTCGGTAAATTCCTCGTACGTAGGAAGCTCCTTTGTGCTGCCCAGTTTCAGTTTCCCAAAGCTGTTGAAGTGAGCACGGAAGTTTTTGCAGCAGGACAAAAATGACAATTGTGTCCCATTTCTCCACCGGTAATTCCAAATTCCCCAGTGCATGGATGCATTCCTGCGAGGTGTCCAACAGCTCCTTCAGGCCATCTGCAGATTCCTTCACCAACGTCGGTTGACCGAAAAGCAACTTCAGCTGTGCATTCACTAGCACACGCTTGTGGTCGTAACGTGACGTCAGCAGCTCCAAGGCCTTTTCGTAGTTATCGGAGTCAAGCTGAAGATGTTGGAGGAAACGTTCAGCTTCACCTCTCAATGAAGGCTTCAGATAGTGCAGCTTCTCGATGTTGCTTAAGGCTTTGTTGTTATGCACCAACGATTTAAAGAGATCATGGAATGATCGCCAAGTCGTATATGAGCCTGCAAACTTCGGTATGTCGATCTTCGGAAGCCGCAATTCATTGCCTGAGCTGTTTGTCGTTGTAGCTAACGTACCTGTAGACGGTGCTGCTGCTGTGGATGATTTCTTGCATTGTTCCAATGCATCCATCAACTCTGCTTTGTATTCCAGGTAAATGTCCGTTAGCTGTTCACAGATCACTAGTAACTCTTCTTTTTTTAGCGTAGCTTCTAGCCTCCCCCCACCAAAGATCGCCTGATGATAGGCTCGTGCTACCTTGATGTCATCTTCCAACAAAGAGAGTCGGCTGGTAAGACAACCATGACCCCGGCGTTCTTTTGGAGCTTTTTTGAAATTAGTAAAATTTCTTACGATCTGGCTGAGAAGATCCTTCTGAAGTTCACCACATTGAACTGAAGAACTTATTTTTCGTTCAGCCATATTATTTTATTTTAATTAAATACGTAAGTACAACACTGGACGAGTTTGAAATAAGTATATGTAAGTGTACTCACTTGCTTTGTTTTTCTGCTTCCAGACGAATTGATCTTAGGGATTTGCTAATTACTGTGATGCCGACAGCTAATTTCTCCAGATGCTGAGATGGTTACTGTTACAGGTTGTTGCCGATGAAATTACAGGTGTATTTTTGTATATTGTATAATTTCGCGGCACGAGAAATTTACAATAATATGTACATGGAGCGCGGCTTTTATATTAAATTTTATTTATATTATTGGCAGAACTATACATGTGTATATATGTATGAGTATATGTATATAAGAACTTTTGTTAAAATTTTCAAAAAAAGCCTCCACTTTTTAAATCACTTATTTATTCGTAGAATAGTAAATTTATTTCATAAAGTGGTTGGTTCGACCAAATGTATCAAATATTGTGCATTCGTAAAAATGCCATTTTGTTTAAACTTTAATGTAAAACACAAATGATTCAAATACACAGGCTCGATAGGACCAAATGTTTCTTTGCGAAACTATGTATTTTTTCTTTATTGATAAATGGATTGTACGAGTATATATTCTTTTTACTTGGTTCGTAAAACCGTTTTTAAGATAAGGAAATAACGATAGAGCGGAAAAAGTAAAACGCATAGTTTTGTATTCTAAAACGCTATAATTAATATTTTATTCGGTTATGGAATTTATACATTTCTAGGCGGTTATGTTTTTGTTTGTTTGTTGTTGTCTTATTTGACATTTATAGTGTAGACTTTTGTGGATTGTGTTTGTGATATGTTTGTTTGATGTCATCTGTTTTCTTGTAAATAGTTTTATTTGATGTCATCTGTTTTTATGCTTCAACAGCGGGCTTGCCTGGGCGGGCGCACGTTCATCATGATCCTTATTATTGTGGAACGAAACATGTTCCTTCGCGCTACGTCGCCCAACTTGCACTGCACTGTAGCTCACGGTGTTTTGAATGTCAGTATTATATTTGGCTCTGGGCCCGTAAGACCATACACACTTATAGCAACCCAGGTCGACCCTTCGGAAATCACTATAAGTGTATATGGAATAAGTTATATGTTACATGTTTCCCAAAATGTTAAATTATTCTCAACACCTGCTGCCTAATGTAGCGACACAATGCCTCGTTGACGCACAAATTGTCTATGCACTGTGAAGTCTGCTTAATTGAGAAGCATAATAGCTCTTACTGCACAAATTATTTAAGCACAATGATCTAACTTGGCACACAAAACGGAACAGTTGTCGCACTGCAATCGTTCGAATGATTTTTTTTTTTTAATTTCTTGGTTTACCGCTTTGCTCACAAATCACCGATATTCGCACTGAATTAAAAAAATAAATAAATAAATAAATGTCTATATTGACATTCGCACTGGAAATTCAATTAATCCGGCTCGATTGGACCAAAAATGTTCGGTAGCTCAAAAGAAGAACTAAAAAAAAACAACGCATGGACTGTAATGCAACTGCTAAAGAGATAGTAAATGAAATTATACTAAAGGCGACCGTTTGCCGCATCGATGACACGTGAAAATTTCCATAGCTTGGTGGTGTGATTTGCTCGTGATCCTTTTGGCTGTGTTGATGTTGTTGCTCACAGTTGTGCCGTTCGCAGAAAAAAGGGTTTACCGCGTGTCTGGTAATTCCAGACAACCGGCAAGCCTTTCTGATCTGATCAATGAAGACTTCAGATAGTGCAGCTTCTCGATGTTGCTTAAGGCTTTGTTGTTATGCACCAACGATTTAAAGAGATCATGGAATGATCGCAAAGTCATATATGAGCCTGCAAACTTCGGTATGTCGATCTTTCTGATCATAAGCATATTGTTATTGTTTCGAACAAATGTGTTTCACCGCAAATTATTTCAAGTGAAATTTACTGAAAACTACTTCACGTGAAAGTTACTCCAAATTATTTTGATATAAACCAGTCGTTCATAGACCCCCGAGGAGTTTAAACGTGTTCGGCTAGAAAGTAAGAAGTGATTCCCTTAATTCAGACATTTGACTAATTGGATTTAGGCTCCAATTAGCTAAGTGATAGTGTGTTCGCTTGAGACAGCAAAGGTTGAGGGTTCGACTCCGGGTCGTGCAGACACTGTTTTTTTTTTTCTTTTTTATTCAAAATAAGAAAACATAATAAAAATCGTTTAAAGTGGTATTAAAATCATTTAAAGTGATGGATTGTGGCGAGCGGCCCGCTATGCCAATATCGGGACCAGCTGAATTATCAGGTGAGGCTTCAAGCAGTTCAAGCCGAAAACCAACAGCTAAGAGAAGGAGGAAGCTAAGGCCAACTTCCAACTTAGTCCAACGTCCCTCCCTATCAACTTCCTCTGTAAAACTGCTTCGTGGAGCGAGGGAAGGGAACAGCTTCGCTTCATTGGCACCGAGCGAATCAGAAGATGAAGAGGAAGAGATGAAGGCCATAAGTAGCAGCATCAAAATGCTACAAGAAAGAGTACTGGCCATCAAAGAAAGGCAAATGGTAAGAAGGAAGAGGGAAGAGGAAGAACAATCCCAGCAACAACAGCAGACGCTACTTGCTCCAAAGCAGAGCCAACAACAACACCAACAAAAGCGAGTAAAACACCAGCAACAACAACAAGAGCAGTAACAACAACGGCATCAGCAAAAACAACAGCAGCTGCAGCAGCAGCAGCAACAAAAAAATAACAACTACAACAACAACAACAACAACAGCAGCAGCAGCAGAAGAAGAAGAAGGAGAAGGTGCTTCCTATCAACAGCTACAAATTAGAGGCAAATGCAACCAAGGACCTGTGTAAATTGGTCACTGGTAATAATTTTAAAACTATGAGATTGGGGAACGATCGCCATGCCATCCACTGTAACACAGTGGAGGACTACTCGAAAGTGAAAGAGCTCCTAAAAGAAACGACAACGGAGCATTACTCATTCACACCAAAGTGTGAAAGGCGGCAATCGAAGCTGCTGAAGGGGTTGGAATCGTCTTCTGATCCTGAGGAGATCCTTGCACGGCTTAAAGAGAAGGAGTGCGATGGACTCAAGTTTGTGGGGGTAAAGAAATTCCCCACAGCTAGAGCGAGGCGGGAGAAACGGAGTCTGCCGTTCTTCCTGGTGCAGCTCAGTCCCGAAAGTCGTCTGGATAGCCTAAGGAGAATCAATGTCCTAGACTACCAGGTGATTCACTGGGAAAAATTAAAAAAGAGCGAAGGCGTTATACAATGCGTTCGTTGCCAGAGATTCGGGCACGCCGCGTCGAACTGCCAAATTCAGCCTCGATGCGTGAAGTGCGCAAAGAACCACAGTTCCGGGGAGTGTGCTCTGGGTAGGGACTGAGCATCCGATAGGACGCAGCTCTCGTGCGTGTTATGCGGGAACGTGGGACACACCGTAAACTATCGGGGTTGTCCTAAGTTCGCTGACGTTAAAAAAGCAAAACTAGCTCGGCAGCAGAAAGTGGAGGTCAAACGTTCACCTGTGAGGTTTTAAACACCAGCCGTCACGCCCCAAATTTCCTACGCCCAAATGGCGTCAGGTAGGGGGGTTACGGTACAGCAAGCGACTGTTGCTTCTCCGGCTCCAACGCCGAGAACAACGGAAGCTGGACCTAACATGCTGGCCATTTTGCTCGCAATCCAAGGCCAGATGGCTCAGCTGCAGCAGCAAGTACAAGAACAGGCCAAGCGGGTGGACCAGATCTACGCGCTGCTGCTGGCCTGACGCAACACATGGCGTAATGGCTACGCACATGGTGGAGCAAACATTGAAGGTCCTTGCGGTGAATGTTAATTCACTGATTAGGATCGAACGAAGAGCCGCGATGTTTAAATTGCTACAGGACCAAACTCCTGATGTGCTTTTCGCTAGCGAAACCAAGCTAACCGATAAGCACAAACTGGAGTAAAGTAATTATATTGTTAGAAGAAGAAATCGGCCCAGATCCAAACGTGGAGGTGGTGTCGCGATCTTCATTAAAGAAGGTATAAAATTTCACAGAGCGTACAAGGGAGTGTTGCGCAGGTTCCGGGTGTTGGAGGCAGTCGTCGTTTACATCCCGCTCCGCAGTGGAAAGTGGCTGTACTTGGCCTCTGTTTATGCACCTGAGGCTTCACAAACCACCCTATTCATTACAGAGCTCGACACGCTGGGATTTCAACGCTAGACACAGAGTTTGGGGAAATAATTTGCCAAATACTAGAGGGAAGCTACTACTCGATTGGTGGGGTCAGAACGATGTCATGTAAAGACTCGGTCTTAAAGCGAAGGATAACCCGTCGTTTCCCAGAGGCGGGTCTTATTTGGATCTACTGCTGTACGACGAACGTATACGACTGACACGCTTCTCCGCAACTTTGACAAAAGCGCTCTCCTCAAACACGCTCCACCCACCGTCCAATAGGAATTTGTCAAACGAGGAGATCGACAATCACCTAAAACAAATGGATGCGACAATTAAACAAACTATGGGCACTACAATACCGCGGTATCGACGTACGACTAACGAAGACCTGTTCCGCAATCCTACTATTGACGCACTGCACAGCAAAGTAGACTTCTGACAAGACTCAAAAACTTGTATAGACAGTTAACTGACAGACAAGACCCGGAGATTAGGACACTGAAGTCGTCGATTAAAAATGTGCAAACGCTAACAAAAGAGAATTACAGAATTGCTGTTAGTTTGTATTGGAACAACAAAGGTCGGGTTGTAAACACCAGCAACCCGAATATGTTTCCGCAAATAAATAAACTATTTCGGAGAAAAAATCAAAACCTTCAGTGTCCTAAAATAGCCCGGACAACAGACAACGACCGGTTACTGACAATAGCAGGAATTGATCCAAATGAGGCCGCTGATGATGATGACTTCTTTGTGATCGAGGATCCACAGGAGAAGGTCGAGGATATAGGGGCGACTTTCCAGGAAGTATACAAGGCTAGTGATACCATTGGCCCTAATTATGACCTGGACAATCGCGTCTTGGTGCACGACTTCTGCATTCGAAATGAAATAGGGAACTGACGATCCGAGGGCTCTGGTTTCACCCGGTTCAGCGATTAAAATATGGCAAATAATGCCATTTCCAGAGAGGGCGACCTACCCCCGTTCATTTCGAAGGAAGAACTCCTTGAGATCTTCGACGCAATTAGCGCTAAGAAATCAGTGGGGAACGATGGTATTCCGAATATCGTGCTTCGACATCTTCCTCTAGAAGCGGTGGACATTTACACCACCCTGTTTAATAATGCAATGAATAATGCACATTATCCAGCGCATTGGAAGACGGCGGTGGTTCAACCTATCCCCAAAAAGAGAAAGGATATATCCAATCCGGCGAATCTCCGGTCGATAAGTCTGATTCCGAATATCAGTAAGGTTTTTGAAAAAGTAATCAATAGAGCTCTGTCTAGGTGGGTTGAGGACAAACATATAGTTCCGGATAATCAATTCGGTTTTAAGGCGGGACATGATATCTCACATGCCGCGTCTAAACTGGTATCCGATATCCAATGGAACAAAGGCAAAAAACAATGTACTGGTGCCTGCCTTGTTGACTTGGAGAAGGCCTTCGACACCGTATGGTTAGAGGGTCTTTTCTATAAGCTGACTAGGCTGGGGATTAGTAAACCACTCTTGTACATTCTTTATAACATGCTAACTAACAGACAGTTCATCGTGAAGAATGGTGATGTGGAATATTTAAAATTAAAAATGGTCTTCAGCAAAGCGCGGTCAATCCGCCGATCCTATTCAAAATTTTTACAAGCGACTTGATAGGTTCACTTCCCCATACTATTGCGTATGCAGACGATTTGATAGCGTACAGAATAGGTCCAAAAATCGAGGTCATTAATACTCTTATACAGCGTGACTTAGATAAGATAAGACGATTTTGCGATGACTGTAAGTTGAAAATCAACTCTCAGAAGTCGGAAACCATTCTCTTTAGGACGCCGTTGTCTGGAGCCTCTAGGGATACCAGAAAAAATTGGCGAAAGTTCTCTATTATTGGACAACACGGACAACCTCTTGCCTGTCGAAATGTAGTCAGATACCTTGGAATCTGGCTAGATCAGTTTCTGTATTTTGGCAAAAATGTAGATGCTGCTCTGGCCAGAGCTAAAGGTGCTTTTGCCCTTACAAAGAGGCTGTTTTATAGCAGCCAACTCGATGCGAGGGTAAAGGTAATCTGCTACAGGGCCCTTATCAGGCCCATGCTTGCTCAATGTACGAGCAAGCTTAATGGAAAAGATTCGGGTGTTTGAGAGGGCTTGCCTTAGGGCTTGTCTTCGCTTGTATAGAACACCAGAGTCGGAGTACAATAAATTGTATCCTAATGAGGTCCTTTACAACAGGGCGAACCTAATACGAGTGGACAACTTCGTAATTAAGCTGACTCGAAGGCACATTGCAAGAGCAATGACCTCGACGAATAACCTGATATCTGGGGCTTACTACCCCAACTACCTTTACCACGAGAGTGTGCGCTCTGACGGCTTCGTTCCACCGGAAGCATTCCTCTACCTAGATCAGATAGGGTTGATCCAGGATAGATCAGCGGTGCCGTTAATCTTCCATGTCGCTCGGACAGCTGGGGACAGGCGACTCAACTACAACAGAGACGTCGCACGCGGCATTGTGGATCGCCTCCGGTTCAGTAGGGCGGTGGGGAATCGCGATAGGAGGGATGTCGTTCGGCAGCACCAGCTTTTCTGGTGGTTGAATGATGGGGAAGATGTTTCGTCGTCGTTTCCGTCAATTACTGACCAGCCTCACTAATGAGGTAAAGCTGACCAATCTGTTTTCCCTGTGAATAGCGATGGCCAGCTTGCATAGGTTTACGTTAGCATTTAAGAAATATATGTATATAATTGTGTATGATGTCTATGTGTATTTATGTGTGTATTGTGTATATAGGTTAGGTAGGCTAAGGTTTATTTTAAGTTAGATATTAAGTTTTTATAAAAAATAAAAGATTATGTCGTATGCTAAGTTTTTGTTAACAAATATTTTTTCTTAGCCTTAAGTATTCAAAATAAATAGTTCTAAGTAAAATATAAATAAAGTCGAAAGACATAGTTATAAGAATTTAGAGTAGCTTAGAGCGCCTGTTTGGGGCCAGTAAGTTAGTATAAGATTGTTAAGTAATTTTAAGTAGCATTTAAGCATGTTTTGTTAGTATGTAAGAGTTAATGATTAAGTAAATAGAATGCATTTAAAACTAAAACTAACTAACTATTTTGATATAAATTAAAAATTGACAATAAATTCGAAAATATTAAAAAACGTCATCTTTCTCAAGGAAATAAAACAATTCTTTAGTGTATTCAAAAGAATATTGGCGCCTTACTTCCGTATATTGTGTCAAGTTCAATTTGTAGGTTTTTTCCCTCTGCTATCGAGCAAGAAAAAGATTTGTTTTGATTTATTCTATTTTTTTAGTTTTATATTGCTGATTTTTGAAATTCTTTGAATTGAATTCATTTTGGTGTGCCGACTATTTACGGAGATGTTCGTCTCACGCATTTGAATGGTGATTTTTGTGTGCACTCAGGTAGGACACAATCAAAGTATGTGCTTTCTGTATTTGTTTTTGGATTTTTTTGGTGATAGTATTAACTATTGTTTATTAACAATTTGTTTTCATTTATTCTATTTTTTTTAGTTTTCATATTTGAAGTTCGTGAAATAAAATAACGTGGAATCATAAATTGAGAGGCACGAAATTGAAAAAAAATTTGCGTTTTCTTAGCTGTGTACCAGATATTTGAACAGTTTTCTTATATAATTTACTGTATTGTACGGTGTTGTGTTGACTTGCTGTATTTAAAATAATACACTGTTTGTTCTTTTACGTTATAAATTGGATTGTGTTTTTATTGCCTATTTGATGTTGTATTTATATGTGTTTGTTACAATATGTGTTTACAATATGTGTTATACAAAATTCATTCTACTTTTTATTTAGATGGGTGTTGTGGATTGTCTTCTCTGACGTTATGTATTGTTGGTGTCTTCCGTGACGTAACGTACTTCTGTTGTCTTCTCTCCTGTGAACTATGCCCGCCATATAAGTTTGCATTTGCATGTGAAAAAAAAACGTAATAGAAGGATTATATGTGTTGCTGGTTTGCAGCTGGTTGACTGCCCAGTGTGATTGTTATTTTTTTGTGTTCTAATTAAATAATTATTTTATTTCAGTCATGGACTATCTCTCAACCCGTTCAGTTCGTGGTTTCTTTCAGTCGTATACTCTCTTACTGTGATCGACTTATCCTCTTCTTTTCATTTGCTCTGTCTCGCCCTTCCCCGGATTTAACCTAACATTTATCCAAGTGGTCTACTCTCAGTGACAGCGTACTGGTGCTCCGCATAAACAACATGGCCCCGTGGTCAATAACATACACAGGAATCAATTTCCGAGGAATCAAAATCCTCGTCCAAAAAGGAACAAAAGGAACTGAGAATTGGGAACGAATACCCAACCCTCCCATCAAAAATAACATCAAAGAACCCACGTTTTGTATTGATTTCCCCCAAGAGTGCCGATAAACCTTTAACCTCAATCAGTGTTTTCTTGTTGTAAAAAGCTATTGACGGTGTAAGCAATGAGTACCATCAAATTTCGCAGCTAAGAGATGGTAACATCCTAATTTTAGTAAAAAACCAAAACATTGCTGACAAATTTTTCGCAGTCAAAACTTTAGCAAACACATGCTCTGTCTCAGTTCAACTGCACTCTAACCCCAATTCTTCTAAGAGCGTAGTCTACAGACCTCTAACACGCATAACGTGTTACCGATATTTGTAGATTCACCAATCAACGAGATGTACAAAGGAAACCGACTATCTTAATACTAATGACTTAATACTAACCACTTAACTCCATTGAAATTGGTAGGTACAAGTCTAGAGGGAATCAATATTTCCCCAACCCTATGTGGTGTCGAAACTGCCAACTTCTTGGACATACAACCAAAATATGCTAAGGGAACACAAGCTGCGAAACCGGTTTCTATAAAAATTATCATGAGCTCCAATTGCTCACAAGCGACTTGAAGCCCTCTATCATCTCTTTACAGGAAATGCACATAAAATACAATATCCAGCTACATTCCCTTGAACAATTTCCCCTTATTTCCACTATCAAAGCTAGAACACGACATCTAAACAAGGCACCGGCCTTCTGGTTCACATATCCATCCCCCACCATTCTTTTAACATTACCTCCAATATATCGGCGATAGCTGTCGGAATAGAGCTAAAAACAAAACTAACAATCATTTCGTTGTACATCCCAACAGAACAAAAATTTACCAGCATAGATCCCGAAGATGTTGTCGGAGACCTTCAAATTCCGATGCATTTGACTGGGAACTGCAACTCTTGGAGCCCGCAATGGGGCTCCTCCTCCAGCACTTCTCGAGGCAAAATAATCGAACAATTGCTTAAAACCTCAAGACTACCAACTTGAACGACGGTTGTCCAACCCATTTTTCACCCATGTAGACTTTACCTTTGTATCTCCCCAAGTATACCCTAAGACTTCTTGGACAATCCTTCCCGACATACTCGGAAGTGACCACTACCCAATTTCAAAAACAACAGCTCTTGGTAGGCCACATAATCACGTTAATACTATACCAAAATATCAAACTGATAGAGCAGATTGTTCTAAGTTTAAAACCGAAATCGCCAATTTCCTTATACACAGGGAACCATATTTAAACTTAAACAAAGAAGCAGCCACGATTCAAAAATCTATTCGTTATGCAGCAAATAAATCAAGAGTTCCTTGGTGGAATAAAGAAATTGACGGGCTGCGACAGAACAAACAATATGCTTGGAGATTTTTCAAAAGGTACCCAAATAACTCCAATCTTATCAACTTCCGCAAAGCAAATTCCCTCTTTAGGAAAAACGTGAAAGCAGCAAGAGTCTCATCTTTCGAAAGGTTTACTGCAAACGTTAACCCTAAAGCTAGTTCTAAAAAGCTGTGGGCTGATGTTAAGTACGTTACTGGTAACTATATACCCAGATCAATCAAAGTCATTAACTCTGAATCAGAAAACCTAACTCTTCCAGTCGAAATAGTCCAATACCTCGCAAAGACTTGGTCTCAATACTCTGACGATAGCAACTTTTCTGCTGAATTCCTCCACTCAAAGGTCCTAGTAATATCGAAATGATATCGACTCGTCAGCCAAAATTATTGAGCTCCCTATTAAGTCAATCGAATTGGAAGTCTGCCTTCAATCAGCCAAAGGGAAGTCTCCCGGCTTTGATAGAGTGTCATATGCAATGCTAGAGAATGCTCCACCCATTTAAAAAAAATGGTTTCTATCTCTATTTAACCAAATCTTAAACCAAGGAGTTATTCCACAAACATGGAAAATAGCTAGTATTGTACCTATACTAAAACCTAACAAAAACCCCTGCGAAGTCAATGGATACCGTCCTATCTCCCTTCTTCCATGCATTGCGAAAGTACTTGAAAAAACGATCGCTAAAAGGTTGCTCTGGTTTCTTGGGACAAAGAATCTAATAAACACTAACCAAGTAGGATTTAAATATGGACGCTCCACCATGGACGCACTGCTTCACATTGATCATTTTATAGCATCCGCCCTGTCCAATAAAAATCACATTTTGATTCTATCAATCGATTTTGAAAAAGCTTTTGATAAAATCAGAATTCATATAAATTTAAAAAAATTAATACTGTGGATATATATAGCTACGTATATTTTGGGTTGTTCAATAAGTCCTGCGGTTTTTTTCTTGGAATTGGCGTTTATCGCTTCAGAAAATCTCTGTATATAAAACCGTTATGAAAACTTATTTTTTTCCAGTAGAGAGGATTATTCTTTACATTGTTACGAGAATTTGTTTTGATCGGACGTGTTTTAAGTGCTCAATTTTTTTTTTAAATGGAATATAAAAAATTGTATTTTAGGCATATTTTGCTTTTTTTCTTTAAAAAACGTGTCAAAGCGATTTGTAGGGTGTATGGAGATTCGACAGTTGGTTTACACTTTTCCGTTGCGATAATACAGACCTTGTTGATGCTGCTCGCTCTGGACGTCCATCCACCACAGACGACGATCAAATCTTAGCTGCAGTTAGAGTTGACAGACATTTGACGACACGAGAGATTGGTTCGAGGTTTAGCATTGCCCATACAACCGTTTCCTGAATAGACTTGGAATGTCGAAAAAATTGATGTTTGGGTTCCTCACGAACTCAGTGAAAAAAATCGAATGGATCACATAACGATCTGTGAGTCATTGTTGAGGTGGAACTCGCTGGATACTTTTTTGAAAAGAGTGGTTAGGGGAGACGAGAAATGGGTGGTTTACAACAACATTCGATGTAAGAGGTCCTGGTGAAACACCGCAATCTGTTGGTAAGCAAGATTTGCAACCCATGTCAAGGTCATGTTCAGCATTTGGTGGCATTGGCGAGGTGTCCTATACTTCGAGTTGCTTCCACGCAATGATACAATAAATGATATCAAATATTGCTCTCAGCTCGACAATTCGAAGCAGGCAGTGGAAGGCAAACGGCCAGAGTTAGTAAACAGGAAGGGCATTGTTTTACACCATGACAATGCCAGAGCACACACAGCTTTTGTGACAAAAGAAAAGTTGAATGCGTTTGGCTGGGAGGTAATGCAGCACTCACCGTACTCTCCAGACCTTGCGCCATCTGACTACCACCTATTCCGCTCTCTCTTTTTACAGGAATAATGTCTCTTCCAGAACGTTGGAATAATGTAGTAGATCAGAATGGAAAATATTTGATTAATCAAATATAGGGTTTTAAACAAAAAATGTGTATTTAACTTTAACCAAAAAAACCGCAGAACTTATTGAATAGCCCAATATATAATATATATAATGCATACAATGTATAGCTACGTCAAAGCATTTGTAACCAGCAGGCAATTTAGGGTAAAATTAGGCAATTTCTATTCACCTGTGAGTAAACTTAACAATGGGATTCCGCAAGGATCCGCGCTCTCGGTTATCCTATTCATTATTGCATTTGATGTACTGAGCGAGTTCGTTCTCAGGTATACAGACGTCGAACACTTCTTATATGCGGATGATCTCGCTGTGTTTTTTAAATGAAAAGATCTATCAAAAACAGCTGAAAATTTCTCAAACATCCTAGCACATCTTTCCATTTGCTGTAATCACTCTGGTGCAAATATATCGCTGCAAAAAAGAAAATTCTGCATTTTTGCACATATGTTATTTAAAACACTCAATTAAGAACCCATAATTTTTTTTTAAATGCTAGGCATTATTTTTGATTCCAATTTTAGCTTTAAGAATCATTGTTTAAATCTTAAGAATAGCCTAGCTACCAAGTGCAATATCATTAAGTACCTAGCCTCTAAGAATAGGTTCTGCCATATTAATTCTCTCATCAACATCATCAGGCCTACTATGCTATCAAAGATTGATTATGGATTAAGCATATTTGGCAAATGCTCACAACCATCGCTGGCACTCATAAAACCAACGTATCATGCAGCCACACGATTAAGCCAAAGAGCCTTCAGAAGTACGCCCATAAAAAAATCCTAACTGGTGGACTCTGGTGACGTCACCGAAGATAGAGTTGAAGCCACCCGACGACAAAATAAATTTCCCTAAGGGATTTTTTCCGCCCAACAATTGTTTGACAGTTCAAAGTGTATAAATTGAAAAAATAAAGCAAACAGTTTGTGATTTTGTATTATAACGTATTATAGACAGTACTTGCAGTAATTTCGTATATCGGCATTTTTCTCTTTTTTTCGTATTACGCGCATTGGTCCTTCGATCCGTTGTGTGTACGTTATCCAAAACAGGATGTACAACATTTAGTAAACCGGTGTATACGGCAAATAGAAATTAATTTATCTGTAAAGACTAAAATAATCAAGTGCTATTTTTTACTGATTCGGACACGCTTTTTTTGAAAGACCATACATTTTGGAAAAGAAAATATCGCTAGGTATCTCATACAAAATTCGAGACGACATCCATCACTTCACGGAAGATTCGTCAATATCATCCATACCTGGTTGCAGTTTCTCCTGGAAACAAAATTCGAGAAGACATCCATCTCTTCACGGAAGATTCAACAAGTTTATCAACCCGAGATTGGAATTTCTCCTGGAAACAAAGTGAGTTAAGCATTTGCATGTGTGTGTGTGTGTTTTATTGAATTTCAAATAAATATATAATTAAAATGGATTATAATGTATTAAATAGATTATTAGAACAAATAAGCAAGGAGTATTTAAATTGAAATTTTCAGAAAACGGATTCATCTCGGCGAACGGTTAATTTTCTAGATGAACTTGGTTCTGTTGGAAAGGGCGATGCAGTCGGCAACTGATGCTTACGAGAAGCTCTTAATAGACAAAGATGTAGATTCTGAGAATATTGAAAAGGATGAGATAGTATTTGAGTAGGTTAAAGAAACTTACCTAGATTATCGGGGGGATTTGTTAGATGCGTCGGATAAGGCCCAAGTCGCAGCTGAAAATTCCAACGGTCTCAGTGCGAAGTATTGCAGGGAAAACAACGAAAATTATCGAACGCGTCAAATAAGGTTGACATAAGATCGCCCAAAATCAATCTTCTCATCTTTAGTGGCAGCTACAAGACTTGACGTCAATTTCACGATTCAATTCGTGTCTCTAATCCACAGTAACGACATTCTATCGGAGATACAAAAACTTCATTACTTGAAATCAAGTATATCGGTGGAAGCTGATAAATTATTAGCTCACTTGGCAATTGATGTAGGAATTTACGTGAAGGCCTGGGAGACTTTAATATCCAGATACGACAACAAGCGCTTCCTTGTGAACAGCCATCTGAAGTGTTTTTTCAACCAACTATCATTCTCGCAAGAGAGAGCAGAATCCATTAATGACATTTTAGACACATAAACAGAGGTTGTGCATAGCTTAGGTAACTTAAAGGTACCTGCTGAGCACTGGGACGTCCTTTTAATCTTCGTGCTTCTGCAAAAATTACCGTTGAACACACAGCATCTATGGGAATAGAGGTTAGGGGTCAAAACAAATAGCAGGGAATTACCAATATTTGCTGAATTTACCGGTTTTTTGGGAACTAGGCTTCGCACGCTCCAAGCCGTCGACTCTTCAAAAATCACTCGGACTACTTTTCATACTACTGCGAGTAATTCTAAATATTCTTTTCAGATTTGCAATAAGAGGCAACACGTACTTCGTAAATGCAGTTGTTTTTTGAAGTTTAGTATCGCTGATCGTTGTAAACACGTAAAGCGTTAAGGTGTTTGTAGCAATTGTTTAGCGTATAGCCACACTATTGAACAGTGCCCTAGCTAACGACGATGCTATCACTGCCAAAAAAAAACACCATTCCCTTCTGCACGTTTGTTCTGAGTCAGGTAGAAAACGGGGAAACTCCTCCAATACACGAGGCTTTACTCAGGCACAACCCTCTTCTTCGATGGATGCTGAGGCATCAACATTCCAACCACCTGACAGAGAAACAACCCATTAAAACCGTTCTAATGTGAATACATTTTATTCAACTCACTGAAACACTCAAATTTTACTGCCTACGACTGTGTTGGAAGCATATTCGTCATCCGGAGAAACATTTTCCTTACGGGCATTGCTGGACTCAGGTTCGGAGGCCAGCTTTTACGTCTTCCGCCAAAATCAACCTCCGTCGAAGTTTCTGGATTGGGTTTGGTTAACAGCGGTACGTGCAGCAAGGTAGTGGATATCTGCATCCGTTCCCACCATTAATCCTTCAGTATCACTACACTATGACGACATCAAGTTGGGAGCACCTAAGGGGATTGGTATTAGCGGATCCCAAATTTCACTTGCCTAGTTAGGTACATCTAATTTTAGGTAGTGATATTTTAGCCCCAAGAGACAAGATCACACAATGTTTTTGCCCATAGCACAAAAACCAGATTTAGGTTGGATACTATTCTGCAGAGCTCCATTGGAATCAAACCATGTTAAAGTTTTTCATAATACTTGTAATACAGAGACACAGCTTTGAAAATTCTGGAAGGTAGAAGAACGTTTATCCGAAGGTCACTTTGAAGTGGGGTTTCCGTTCAAAGGGAATGTACATCCTAATTTAGGCAGATCCAAAGAAGGAGCGATTAGACGATTTATGAGCCTGAAGAGAAAATTAATTTCTAATCAGACCTTCAGCGATAAATACGCCGAACGCATTGAAGATTAAATTAAGCTTGGTCACATGGAAGCAGCTGAAGAAACTGTGGCTGATAGACCGCATCATTATTTTCTTCCCCATCTTTCTGTTATCAAAGAAGGAAGCTCGACGACTAAATTCTGAGTTGTATTCGATGTCTCATTTAAAACATCGCGCTGAGTCTCGTTGAATGATCAGCTAATGGTGGGTCCCTCGCTACAGCAAAACATTACTAGCATCTCGCTCAGATGGAGACTCTATCAGTACAATTCAAACCGCCGTTGTATTCAGTCGCCCTCTTACTTTTCTGCATAATTTGTGAATTTCCTATTTCGCTTATTCCAGCTAAATCAATCTAATAACCTAATTTCTTACCAATAATTGTTATCGCTGACCTATTAGTCTGTTCATTTCGTGACAGTGCGTTTAGTGAATTTTTAATTTTTTTCTCCGCAATTTTCTTTTTGTTTTCCTGGTCTTCGTCATGTCTTCTTGTGGATTAACCAAGTGCTCCATTAACGACAATAATGCTGACTTTGTTGCCTGTAAGGGGATCTGCGGCAACATATTCCATGCTATTTGTGTCGGCCGAAATAAAAGAAACACGGTCTTCCTTAAAGAGTTCTAAGAAAATCTATTGTTATTGGAAGACATAGATATTCATCTCCAATCATCCACATCCAATCTCCATCTCGAGCCTGCAACAAACAATCACCAGCTGTCAAATCATTACGGGTCCATGCTTGATATCATATTCACTAATATCAGTGAGCCTAATGATTCACCACGAATAGAACAGTGTTGAATGATTTAGAAAATCTCATTGCAACAGTATCGCACAAATTTCATGGTCTTCGAACCCATACGCCACCGCACAATAGTTACAACACTTCAATTTTGGCAGAATTATTACAAACCGAATTGCCACATGCAGTGCCGACAACCCAACCTCCATATCCTCGCACCAGCGCATCGATCAAAAAATCAACGCCAACCCCTCCTCTCGCCGCCTCACGGAAACTTGTTACACAATTTAATACGACGTGAACACCTTCAGAGTGGCAAGGCAGGTTAGACCGACTCCGCACAACGAATCAGATGTTCACCACCCTACTGATCAAAGGGGCTCTAAATTATGCAGATGTTGCTTGGATTTCTAAATTTTTCAAAAAGAGGTATGGCATCACCATCAGTCAATGCACAATATTCCCAACATCTCGCCACAAAAACAAACGGAATTTCAAAACTAATTTACCGGCTAAATACGAATGGTTATTTGTTAACTCATCCAACACCAACCTCAAGCTAGGAAAGATGCGGGTCTCTAAATGGACGGATCAACCAACCAATAAAAACGTAGAAAAAAAACGAAGCAACGTTTCATCAAAAGATAATTATAAATCGCTCAAATCCATTCCCTATCCCCATCTTAAACCTGACTTCAACTGGAGCCTTAAAACCAAAATATTTCCTAATTTCCCCCTTCTGTTTATATCCCAAAGCAACCCCCTTCAAGTATCTCCACAAAAGCACCAAGTGCCTCTCTTCCATCCAAGCCCCAACGCGTTCCATTTAATTTAACCCCTGCCCCTGATACTGTCAGTGCTCAACCATCCACACCGTCTCCCACTAATACTAACAACTGCTTTCCCAATATCGACCTTACAACATGAGCCAAACACCCAAGCTCCATCAGTTCGCATATCTTAAATAACGATACTAGCTCGCCTTCTCCCTTGGTTTCAATAGTTCCATCCCTAAAGTTGATTCTCCATGCAGAGGTGCCATTCACATTAACCTCAACTCTTCTCTCATCGCTATCTCTTCTTCTGTTAAACTTGACTTTGTTTCAAATAAAATAACACTTCCCAACAGGTCCCTGTACGTTATGTGTTGCTACATTCTCCCAGCTCAACCTATTGAATCCTACATCCTTGCTATTAAAGCAATTGACCAACTAATTGACCTAAGTGATTCCATCGACGATATTCTTATCTTTGGTGACTCTAATTTGCTCCTGCTAAAGAGGATTCCATAGGGTGATCACTTATTTTTTACCGCGTCAAACGCCAGTTCATCCAAGGAATGCCTTTTCATTGATAGCATAACTGACTCAAGCCTGTGCTAAGTGAGTGGCGTCACTAATTCTATCGGTAGGCAAATAGACCTTACTTTCACTAGTGATCCTATTAACTGCACAGTAATGTTGTGCCCCTTTATTCTATCAACTGTCGACAACTTTCACCCCTCTCTTCTTCTCTCATTATTCCATAACTCTCCATACCAGCCTACTTCTTCAACTACCATCTCTTCTTACAACTTCCATGCAGTTAATTTTCGCAAAAGCAATACCTGTCTTAGCAAAGGTTCTTTCGATTTCACCAACCTATCCTGATCTGATGCTGACTCCATTTTCTACAGTGAAATATTTAATTCCATTTCTCTCTACATCCCTTTTTCACGACATAAAACATGTTCTATTTCCCCTCCATGGTACAACAGAAGACTTCGCTCTTTACGAAACTGAAGAAACAAATAATGGACAGTTTTTCTTCGCACCAATACTTATTATGACTACTCTAACTAGCTTGGAACTTACCTGCAATCCAGCTCTATAATTGCCTCTATCAGCGCTTTATCGATACAGCGCAACCTTATCAACGAACCTCAGAAATTTTATCAATTCTTCAACTAGAAAAGAAAGTCAGACGGTTAGGGGAGATAATGATAATATATCATCGACCGACCCGCATATTATTGCCAACTATTTTCCAAACTTTTTTAAACAGTCATTTGCAGACAACCTCTTCGTACCCGACTCCATCTGTTTCAAGTACCTTCCCAATTTTTTCATTGACCCCTCTCTCTCTCAACCTTTTGGTCCCACCTTGATCGAAGAAAAGTTACAAAATCTCAATGATAAATTTTTATCCGGCCCAGATGGGCTCCCAGCAATATTTCTCAAAAAGTGTGCCTCCAATCTTTCGCACCCACTTTCCTCCCTCTTTCATCTGTCCTTCACACAAGGGGAATTCCCCCAAGTTTGGAAGACCTCTTTCATAACCCCGGTTCACAAAAAGGGATCAAAGAATGAAATAACCAACTACCGTTCCATTGCTCAGCTTTCTCACATACCTAAAATGTTCAAAATTTTTTTATATGAAGTTCTATGTTCTAATCTTTCAATGTAAGTCACTTATATCGCGCAGACAGACTCTATTCTCCTTCAAGAAGTCCTCGATAGGTTTTCTATTTCTACTTGGTGTCTAAATAATTGCTTTGAGCTTAATGTCTCCAAATGTTAATCTATGACTTTGTCTCGTAAGTCCAATCAATCCACCTCTCGACTTTATTTTCTGCATGACCAACATGTACCCCAGGTTCAATCCCTTCCTGACCTTGGAATTTTATACGATAGAGAGTTAAGCTTCCGTTCGCATATTGCTGAGATAGTCCTTAAAGCCAACTCATCGCTCTGTTTTATCAAACGTTGGTCTAAAGAATTTTGCAACCCTTATGTGACAAGGTCACTTTACACTACCCTTGTCCGGCCCCTCCTTGAATATGCCAGCCAAGTATGGTCCCCCAGCGAATTCGTATATCCCGAATCGAGAACACTTAACGTCGTTTTCTTCGATTTGCTCTTCGTGGACTACCCTGGAGTGACCCATTTATCTTACCTCACTATCGCGATCGCCTCAGACTTCTTAACCTCAATACCCTCGAAAAATGTAAAGCCGTAGCTGACATTCTCTTTATTCATCGACTGCTATCCAGTTCTCTGGACGGTACAATTCTATTTATTTCAAAGCAAACCCTCGTAATCTCCCGCATGCTCCGTAAGCTCAACTCAAACCTCCCCTTTTTGATTTTAACCTGAGCACTTCTCGTCTTAAATTTGATCACCTCCACCATTCCCTTACTTCCTAACCCTTAACTCTTGTTAGTTTTTAAGTCCTAGTTTTTAAATTAGTTTAAGCTTGCATTAAGCGAAATAAATGGGAGCGTTAGCCCCCACTAAATTAAATTAATTAAATTACACATTCACTGGGGATTTTGAGAAAATGTACCGCCATATTTGGATTAAGGAGGAAGATAGAAATTACCAGTTGATCTTGTGGCGCAAACAAGCATCCAACGTTGTAAAAACTTATCGACTAAAAACCGTGACATTTGGTACGGCTCCGGCTCCGTATTTGGCGATTCGAACTATGACGGCATTGGTCAATAATATTTGTGAGCAACATCCTCGAGCAGCAAAGATGATACAACACGAAATGTATATCGACGATTTTATTTCCTAGGCAGATACACTAGAAGAGGCAAAGGACAAAAGAGATGAAGTCAGTAAGTGTTTTACAGGAACCGGGTTTCACTTACGGAAGTTGGTAGCAAACGAAGATGAGGTCCTCGACGGCGTACCCTTTCACGATCGGGAGACATCATTCTTTTTAACCTCAGATGGTACGGATCGACTGAACACGTTAGGTATTCAATAGCTTCTTCAAATCGATAAATTCTCTTTTCATTACTTCATTCCAAAATACAAGCACCCAACAAAACGATTAATTTTATCCACTACAGCACGCATGTATGGTCCTATGGGCTGGATTGCACCTTGCACTACCAAAGCAAAGTTCCTGATGCAAGAACTTTGGATTCACAAACTGCCATGGGACGATCCAATCGACGACGGCGATCTCCTACACAGTTGGACAATATTCCAGGATGGTCTACAGGTGATCAATAAAATGCAACTCTCTCGTTGGGTACGAACAGTTGGCAAGAAGACTCGTTTTCAACTGCACGGGTTTTGCGATGCCTCTAAAAAGGCATATGGCGCAATAACTTACCAAGGGTGGAGGACGAAGATGCCAAAGTTCAAATGCGATTTCTGATGTCAAAGTCGAAAATTGCACCAATAAACCCAACCACTTTTCCCCTATTGGAGTTATGCCTAGCTGTCACACTGGCCAAACTTTTAATTTACATAAATTAGACTCGTGAGTGGACTAGTATTACCACTTCCCCTTGGACAGATTCCACTATTACTCTGTGCTGGATTCGCGCTGATCCATCGACTCTAGCACAATCAACACACTAGTGGAATGGACCGCCAATTTTTCTCAATTCGTGGGATTTCGAACTACCAGGATGGTCAAATGACCTCATCAACGACGAGGAGAAGAAGGAAGTCAAAGTTTGTCATACACAAATCTCTGAAAACATTTTTATTAAGCTGATTTATTTTCTAATATAACACGGGTGCGCAGAATAACAGCGTACTGCAAACAGTACGACGAACCTTCGGAAGTTTGCGACCCCAAGAACTGGATGCCGCGACTAACTTTCTGACTCGATGTACCAAACGCGAAATTTTTCCTCAAGGAGTGAATAGAACAGGAAGTATAGCACCTTTAACACCCTAACAAGACAAGAACGGTATACTTAGAGTCGGCGATTAAAACATGCAGATCTTACCTTGGGACAAAAACATACTGGAACCAGGTCTTGTTCCTGTTCTTGGAGGTTGATCATTCGAGAAGCTCACACTGCAAGCCTTCATCGCTGTATCTAATTAATGATCGGGCACCTGCGGAATAAATTTTGGATAGTCAGCCTTAAGAGAGCGGTTAAGAAACAAATACATGAATGCATCACCTGCTACAGATTTCGCGGAAAAAATGCTCATCAACTGATGGGGGATCTACCCTCGTAAAGAGTGCGTGCCGATCACACACACAGAAGTCGATTATGTGGGAACAATCGCGAACCAAACATGGAAACGTCGGGGAGCTAAGTACTTAAAGGGCTATCTAGCGGTCTGCATCTGCCTATCCACAAAAGCTGTGCACTTGGATGCAGCAACCGAACTCACGACACAGGCGTTCTTGGCTGCATTTCGTAGATTCACAGCACGACCAGGAGTATGCTGCCAACTGTACACCGACTGTGGGACTTTATCGGGGCTGATGCGGAGTTATCTCGCTTGATGAAAAACGACATGCATGACTGGAAGGAAATCGCAGAGTTATTAGCAAACCAAGGGACACAATGGAAATTTATTCCACTGGTGTAAAGAGTATAAAGCATCACTTAAAACAAGTTGTTGGGATTCTAACACTGACGTGCGAAGAGCAAATAGAAGCGTTCGTTAACTTGAAACTTTTATGCCTTTTGTCCGAAGACTCAGATGACTTCAGAGTTCTAACTCCAGCTCATTTCCTCATCGGCCAAGACCTATTTACAGTTCCTAAACAAGACCATCCGCTAGAACAAACAACTTTCAAAAACCGATGGAAAGCAATCCAAATGCGTATGCATACATCTTGGAAACAGTGGCAGGAAGAATATCTCACCCGTATCCAATAAAGGCCAAAATGGCTAAGATCACAGCCGCAGCTTAACATCAGAGAACTGGTTTTGATTAAGGTTGAAAGAGTACCACCTACTGGAGTCTTGGGAGGATCGTGGAAGCATACCCAGGGGCAGACGGAATCATCAGAGTTGTAGGACTCAAAACGCAACATGGCGAGTTTCGCCGGCCCATCACGAAACTATTTCCGCTTCCAATACGTAATACTACACAGCCTTGAAAAACCTCAGGTAGCAACATTCATATATTTTCTATCACCACAGATCTCGCTATATAACGCTTCACCAGTCATACTAAATAAGCTCAAGCAAACTCCAAATTAAAAAACAAAGTTTTAGCCTTTACAATATTTTGCCTAGAAATCTAATAGTACTAAACACTCAGTTTCGCGTAAAAGGTCAAACGACAACCCTGAACATAATTTAAACCAGCAATTAGTAAGTTGCACTCAAGCATTACCCACATATCACATTACTGAACCCAAGAAAATACTCATACATACATCGTCTACACTATCTCTAAACCGGAGTAGAGTCTCAAACCACTCTATATATCGATATACTCATGCATAAACCTATGTAGAGCCTCCAGCCAAACTCCAATCTACAGTCCGTTCAACCCATTCAATACAAAGCACGATGAGTTCCACATACAAGTGCTTCGCTGCTGGGCACTGTTCACAGACCTAATAATGATGTAGACTTAACACCCTTCTACGCTTTAATGGAGTCCATATCAGTAGGTTCTAAAAATATAATTATATGTGGTGACTCAACCAGTAATCTTTTGGTTGAGAGGCATCTTGCTGAAGGGATGAAATCTTTTGACCTACATCCAGTAAATATTATATATTATAGAGACTGCCAATATAGACAGAGTTAAGCTTGAACAGAGCATAATTGCCATAGCATGGGAAAAAAATTTATTTAATGCCATCTCCCGATAACGAGGTATAATTTCTCCAATCCAATATTAACTCTCTCTTCAACCAATATGTTTTTTTTTTTTTTTAATTTTATAATTTACGCGCGCCTAAGGGGTTAAATACCCTTTTACTGTTGACAGGGCGCGGGCGGAAAGATAGAAGGAGGAGAAAGGAAAATTGTTTTTGTAGTGGTCTGAAACTCAGGTGTGTTTGGTTTCTATTTTTGCTCTCCAGGGGTCGGAGTCCGAATAGGACGGAGAGTTTTTCTTCACTCAGAGTGATTCAAGGTATATCACAGTATTTTTCTTTTCTGTGCTTGAAACTAACAGCCAAATCTACGTGTCAGTGTTATGCCTTCACACGCAGAATTTTTCTGTCTGAGTTCCAATTACACAAAGAAAAACTGACTTGCCATGGGCAGGATTCGAACCTGGACCCTCCGAGTGAGAAGCGTTTGCTAGTACCAATACACCACGGCCACCCGGTAAACAAAAAAACTCATCACAGCCTTGGTTTTCAATTGAAATTTGTCAAATAATTAAGCAACGTGATAAAGAGTATAATCGGTAGAAGCGATATCGTATAGTTGAATTTCACCATATATACAAATACCTCCGTAATATGGTTGTTCGAGAAATAAGGGCTGCAAGGCACAATTTTTCTCTAGCAGATTAAAATCTAGCCTGGGTAGTCGAAAACTGTGGAGTAACCTACGACATCTTGGTATAGGAAAAGAAAAACTTTCTTGTCCAAATAACACTGACCGCAATGTGCTTAACCACAAGTATTTATATGTAGGACCAACTAGGTCAGCAAACCTCATCCATAATTTAGATAATCGGCATGCGCCTGTTGTACAATCACCATTTAGTTTTGCATGTGTTGACAGTACAGAGGTAGTCAAAAGTTTTTTATTTATAAGGTCCAGTGCAATTGGAGTCGATGAAATTTATCCAGTTTTTATCAAAGCCATTCTACCGTTGATCCAACCGTATGTGATTCATGTGATAAACGCTATCCTTACGACAGGAACGTTTACACATCAGTGTAAAATGGCTAAAGTAATACCGTTGCCAAAAAATTTTATTTGGGACCAGAGAATAATGAAAAGGCAAAGGCAACTTGACGGGTATCTTTCTCGCAATAAAATGATAACCCATATGCACTCAGGCTTGTAAGCAAAAGACAGTTGTACTACTGCTATGGTAAAGATTGTTGAAGATATTCGATCTAGTTTAGATAAAGATGAAGTAACTTTTTTGATACTTCTAGACTTCTCTAAGGTATTCGACACTGTCGGCCACGCACTGCTCTGTAAAAACTACAACATTGTTTTAGCTTTTCTCCTTCTGCTGTTAAATTGATTTCATCCTATTTAAGCAACAGAACACAAGCCGTTTTTGTTAATAGTAGCTTATCTGATTTTCTTTGTGTAACTCGAGGGGTACCTCAAGGATCAATTCTGGGACCTCTCTTATTCTCTCTATATATAAATGAGATATCAGATCTAGTCACACATTCCTTAACACATATTTATGACGATGACGTCCAAATTTATCGAAGCTGCACGCTAGGTCTTATTGAAAATTGTTGCCTTAAAACTAATCAGGATCTTAATAGTATTTTTGACTGGTCTCTTCAAAATGGCCTGACACTCAACCCTAATAAGTCCAAATACCAGGTTATATCTAGAACAAAATTGGATCTGTCATATTTCCCGGTAATCATTTTAAATAACTCCCCCGTCAATCTTGTGGGTACATCGAAGAATTTGGGTGTTATATTTAACTGATTTTTAACAGGGAACGACCATATTAAGACCATCGTAGGTTCGCGTTTTGCGAACCATGTGGACAGCTCAACCAATTACACTACGTGTATCCAAATCATATTGGTAAAATCACTTTTAACTCCAATCCTTGTACATTGGTGTGAATTATAGGAAAATTGTGATTCATTATTCACACGAAAATTACAAGTTGCCTTAAACAGTGCCATTCGATACATATATGGGCTAAGAAGATATAATCATGTGTCACATCTCTCAGTAAAAGTTTTAGGTATGTCTTTTGAAAACTATATTAAATTTTAAACAGTGCCATTCGATACATATATGGGCTAAGAAGATATAATCATGTGTCACATCTCTCAGTAAAAGTTTTAGGTATGTCTTTTGAAAACTATATTAAATTTCGCATTCTGGTCTTTCTCTTTAATATTCTTAGAACACGACAGCCATCCTACCTCTACAATAATTTACAATTCCCAGCGTCAAGCAGATCCACCTATCTTGTTATACCGAGATATAATTACTTAATATCTGAAAAACAGTTCTTTATCAATGCCACCCGTCTTTGGAATTCAGCGCCTAACACTATAAAAGCACTGAGCGATATACACAAGTTTAAAAAAGAATTACAGCATCTTCTGTCATGTGAAAACAACTGATTTTTGTCCATAGTATATATTTTATATTTTTTTATTCTTTTTCATAGCCTTCGTAATCATATCCTATTTATCTTTAATTGTTTTTAAAATTTTGTTTGTATTATTCATTTAAAGTTTACTCGTTCTGTAATACTCGTAACTAAATTGTAACTAAGTGTATATTGTAACTAGCTATTACAAAGTTATAAGATTCATTCTTACTATTCTAGCTTTCCCAAACTATATAAGTAAACTAAACTTAAATGCATGGCTTCCACTGACGCCACCGAAATTTTTAATAAAAAAAAAAGAAACAAATGAAAACTCAACACTAAAAATTGTCATAATTATGATTTCGAATACTCACCTGAATCATTTAACCACACACAATCCCAACGGAATTCACGAAAACTTTGCGTATAAATTAAACCCTCACTACGTTACTATCAGTCGATTTCCAATCCACAGTCCACAGCATTGCATGTAGCCTCAACCGAATGCAAATATCGAGTCCATAAACTGAATGGCTGAAAGGAAATGAAAGAATCCAATGTGATGGGGTGAATTCCCCTCATGCATTTTATACCCGTCATTATTCATATTGCTCGTTTGTCATGTTCTGTCCACCTCAATATTATGTATGTACCCAAGTATTAAACAAATTGTCTCTTATCATGTCCACACATTGCATGATGAGTCAAGCACAGGGATATCAGCCAGCAGCATGATGTCGCAGAAAGGAAGCTCAAGAACTTTGTTCATCGGAGGGTGTGAATGGCGGACTCTGGTGACGTCATCCAAGACAGAGTTGAAGCCACCCAACGACAAAATAAATTTGTCGGCATTTGTCTCTTTTGTTTTCATATCCCGAACACTAACTGAAGCCGTACTTCCATCTATTGAACAGCGATTTGATCACATAGCCTCATTTCTAATACAGAAGTTAAGCCCCTTCTACAAAACACATATCATCGCCGACATCAAAAAACTCTGGGTCGCCGGAAATTACCTAAGTGTCCATCAACGATTTACAACGCTAAAAACATCGGCATTCCATTATCAACTAGAAAATGCAAAAATCCATTTCACCCACCATAGACACTCAACCACGACTGGTTCAATACCCACCTCAACGCGTTCCCGAAAACATCTACTACAGATAAAGAATATCAGCAAATGTCCCTCGAAATCATAGACAGCGAACAACAAGCTACTTGGAATTTCCTCTTTACTGATAGAACAAAAACGAATGTCGCTGTAGCCTTCGCAGTTGTTGATCAAGATGGGAAAACTCTCTCTGTAACAGAACGCCAACGCCAAATGTCAAGAAGAACAGATTGACTGAGAAAAAAATATAGTTGTCTGTCAGACCGCATGTTGTGTCTCTTTCCCACGATCACATCCCGGCAAAATTCCCTTTCTGTGCGTTTCTTTTTCGTTTTAATTCAGTTTCAAGAAATCCGTCATAGCGAGCACACGGGGAAGAGACACAAACTGCTGTAAGTTTTACACATTGTATTTTTAAATTTACATTCAATTTGAATTTCCTAGAAATACGAGTAAACTGAATTTCACACCACTTGGTTTAGACTGTTCATTTCCTGTCATTGCTGCTCGCTTGTGGCGGAACACTCTCTGCTTGAACAATTCCCCTTAGTTTTATCAGCTGAAGCCCTGCGAATAATCAGGACCTTAAAATTAGCAGATAACAAAAAAATAATAATATGTACTGACAGTCTATCAATAATCGAAGCCATTAACAACAGAACACAAAGGCCAATGATCTTTTCGAAGAAGAAAATAAAATTATTCCTTCGACTCCGCTTAGGGCACTCAAATATTACGCACGGTTATCTAATGACAAAAACCGAGCCGTCGCACTGTCATCTAAGTTGCGGCAACGAAACAATGTCCATGAAACATCTCATCTATGAATATTGTAAATGATATATAGATTCTCTAGTTTTCTTAATCCTTCTAGCCGAAAGCCCTGGTAGCTAGTGCTAACCTTTTAAATTAACATTGTAATTTATTAACTGTTAATAAAGTTATAATAATAATAAAATTATTTTATTTATTTTCCAATTGTTCGTGTTTCTGATGTGGATTACATGTGAGTGCAACATTATTATGCATTATATTTTATAATTTTACATTTAGTTTTTTGTTATTTTTGATCGTACGCGCCTGCATATGTGTGTGTGTGTGTGTGTGCGAATACGTGAAACTCCGTTTGGGGATCTTGAATAACACTTCCAGTCTCCGTGTTGGATTTAATTACGCCGATTTTGCGAATGGAGTTTTAGGTGTGTTGGTGTATTATTACTTACGTTCGTCATTGCCGTCTTGTATAATTGCGAATGACATTTCTTCCTTTTATGATAAATATATTTTATTTGATCATAATTTTCTTAGTCTTGGGTGTTGAATTATTTAATTTGATCGTTATGTTATAATATAGTAAGTGTGATAGTCCTCCATCATCTGAGGCCGCTTGATTTTACTCCACTTCGGACGCTGTTGCAGGCTAGAGAGATACTCATTGCTCCAGATCTTCCTTGACGTCTTCGTTCTTGCTTCCGGAAAGCGATATAAGTATTTTTTCACTGCACTCTTTAGACTTCGAATCCAGTACTTTTGCTTAGCATACGCTGTTACTTTCTGATACCCCCATTAAGCGTCCTTTCGTGGGCGTTTTTCATTATTAGCGCTAGTATGCGGTTACTCGATCGTAATAAAATCGGATATTTTTTTATTGAAGTGAATATTCGCCAGCACTAACCTCCCTCCGACTTTCCATATTCTATCGACGTCCTTCACAGGGTTGAGTGTCGTATAACCCCTCTATTTTTCCTGTTCATCGGCGAACATCGTTTGTTGCACTTCCTGTGGGCTGTCTAAAATTCCTCCAGTTGTAAATGATGTGCAGTAGCGTCCTTCCATGGTCGACTCGTTATCCGACTAACTCTCAAGCACTGGGCGATGGTTCAGATTGCTTTGGCTAATGTTGATCATTTTGCCAATAGCACGTTAACGATACCTTTCTCTCCTTCCTTGCAGACATGTGCCCTTGTTTCACGTTCTTCCTCCTGTGTTTCTAAAGACGTTGGTTGCTCGAGAAAGACTGCCTTCCATTGTTGTCGTGAGAATCTCGGCCCTTGCCACCACATTTCATTTGCATCAATAGCTGACGGAGAAATTCCCCGTGATGATACATCGCCAGGATTAGTTTCCGACGTCACGTGTATCCATACCACTTCTTTGGCTAGCCTCTAAATTTATGCCACACGGTTCGCAATGAACGTTTTCCATTTCGACGATGGTACTGCTATCCAGCACAGTGTAATTGCTGAATCCGTACATGCCTACATTTTTACGCTTTCCAGCTTCATTTCGCATGTGGTGTAATGTAGAAGCTTTGCCAGCAGTGTTGCTCCGCACAGTACCAAGCGGGGTAGGGTGACGTTTTCCAGCGGAGTTACTTTAGTTTTTGACACAAGTAGACGCATGAGTACCACGCCATCTGGCCTCATGACGCAAAGGTAGATCGCTGCAGCATACGCCTTCTCCGATGCATCGCAGAACCCATGGACTTCAATTTTGCATCCCCTATTCGTGTTAATCCAGCGGGGTATTCTCAGTGTTTTGAGGATTGACAGAACTTCTCGGAAGGCGTTAAAATCCCGCTTTACCTCAGTGGGAATTGGTGAGTCCCAATCCACACCTTTTCCCCACAAGTATTGCAACATTACCTTGGCCTTTACTACGCATGGAGAGATCTAACCCATTGGATCGTAAAGCCGAGCAATTTGTGACAGCATGGATCTTTTCGTGTAATTTGCATCATCGCTCAACCCCACCTGGAAAGAAAAGCTGTCCGATACTGGTAACCATTTTAAACCCAATGTTTTTATGCTGTTAGGCTCGCTCTGGTGGAATGTGTCCTAACACTGTCATTGTGTTCGTTGCATTGCTGACTCCGTTACAAAAGATGCCTCAGAACTTGGATCTATTAAAGTTCTCATTATCAGGAAGTTTCCCCCGAAGTCTTAACATTGATCAACGCTGTAGCCAATAAAACCTAAGAGTCGGCATTGAGATGGAAACTGTTCCTCTGTGTACAACCTGGCTTAAACTCGGAAGCACTGGGCTTCCATGCTTGTGTTGTTGTTGGAGGGGCTAGCTGTGCAGACTGAACGAAGTTGGCAGATAGATGTGCATATGTTAGATCTAGATATGGTAGAGGAGGTAGGAAGAGTTTGGGATGTTTGCCTCGAGTTGTGTGTTTCATCGTGTAGTAAAGAGTGATGGAGTTATTTGCAGAAGTAACAACACTTGTCACTTGGACATCTGCATTTAAAGTGACTATGCGCTAGACAATTTACACATATCTTAACCGAGCGAACTGCTTGCCGTCGTCCGTTAAACATCCACCTGCAGAAAACGTCTGCACTCCTTTAGCGCATGCTGACCCTGTTAACACAATCTATAATTAAAGTTCTTCTTTGGCACCTGCTGTATGTGAAGAACCTGCAGCGAAACCGACTTCCCTTGTCCTGATTTGCCAGTGTCAGCTTGCTGTGCTACCGCTTCCAGTGACCGAAAACGACATTCAAAGAATTCGACAAAATTTTTGACCATTGGAAGCTCTTTCGAGGGGCCCAATCTCTCTTCCCAAAGCTGCTGAGTATGAGGGGTTAATTTTTGGAGAGCTGGAGTTCTAACTTGCAAACCTAGATCTTCCAAAGCATGTTTGATCTCTTGTGATGTGTTGAGAAGTACCTTCTGCCCAAATAATAGTTTTGATTGAACACTGACTAAAACCCTTTTATAGTCGTAGCGCGCCTTAAGGATATCTCACGCCCGCAAGTAGTTATCCTTGTCGATGGACAGATGCTGAATAAGTCTCTCCGCTTCACCGCTGAGAATGGATTTCAGGTAATGCAACTTCTGCACAATTGCGAGGGACGTATTCGTGTGTATGAGTGAAGCAAATAGGTCATGGAATTTTTTTTTTTTTTTTAAAGAACTTAACACTCAAGAGGATATGACTACTCTTAAAATGTCGGAGCACGTGTTAAGTTTTTCGGAAAATTGGATCGAGAGAGAGAGAAAGATATTTGGGCTCAGTGGTTATTTCGCTCCATGGGTGGCATCCAACATTTAATCGGGAGATTAAATTATTAGTGTAAATTGTCTTGATCTTGTATTTAGGCAACCATTCCCTTACGAGATTTCAGTTGCCTGAAAAAAATGTCTTTCGGTCACGGCTGATATTAAACCCCGAACCGTCTAAATGGGAAGTCAATACACTACCACTTGAGCCACGACCACTCCATGTTTTATAGCCACCACTGAAGACAGACAGATTAATTTTAGTCAATCGCAGTTAGCTGCTCTTGCTTCCGTGATCGTTGTTTTCGTTGTTGGCCGTTGTATCGGACGTCTTGATGGAACTGGTACATCTGGAGGCAACTATCCAATCATGTCCATCAGATCGGGTTTATATTCGCCGTATATTTTTGAAATTTGATCGAACGCATCCGAGAGTTCGGCTGCTTTTAAATTCTCTTCGACCCTCCCAGCGCCAACAATCTCTTCGTTATACCTCTCTGCCACCTGCATATGCTTCCCTAACGAAACCAACTGCGTTTGCAGTGTTTATTGCAAGTTTCCAAACGACATTTTATTTGTGTATATATTGAGAATTATTTTAATTTCAGATTCAATCCCCAAAATAAGCAACAAATAAGAAAATTGGAATGCACTTACTTGTTCTTTTGTGGCCTCTTGCTCCTGTAATGCTGATGTGACACTGCAACTGTTTCGGCTTTCTGAATTAATAATTTCTTCTGTGATTTCCTGGCTTGTAGAGCCCTCTTGTTAAATCTTCATTAAATCTTTATTTATCGATTTAAGTTTTTTTTTGTAAGATATTTTCATTTTTATTTTTAGTGTTAGAATTTTAACTTAATTTAAGTCAATTAAAGTTTGTATTTAAAAAATTTAAAAAAACGGTTCGAAAGCCCAAAACGTACTGTATTGTACGGTGTTGTGTTGACTTTCTGTATTTAAAATAATACATTGTCTGCTCTTTTACTTCATAAATTGGACTATGTTTTCATTGCCTACTTAATGATGTATTTATATGCATTTGTTACAATATGTGTAATACAAAATTCATTCTACTTGTTATTTAGATGTGTGCTGTGATTGTTTCATTTTGAGTTAAAATAATGCCACCGAAGCGAGTAAATATTGGCCAGCACACACGTCAAGCTGCACGAGTTGCATATAGAAGCAATGAAGAAAACGCTGAACAATGTGAGCAAAGAAATGCGTTGACAAAACAAAGAAATGCAAGAACACGTCGTGCTCGAAATTCATTTATTCGAATCAATTTATATCGTGCTGCATTCAACTATGACAGCACATTGGAATATGGTTTGAATGCGACTGTGTATAATGGAGTTATGAATAAAATTTGCGAGAATTGTAAGGCATTGAAATTCGCAGGTGAAACTCCTGGCATGTGTTGCTAAGTGACAAAGTGAGACTACCGCCATTGAATCGTCCACCAGGGCCATTGCATTCATTTGTTTTGGGAACAACACCAGAATCAAAGCGTTTTCTCCAAAATATTCAAGCTTACAACTCATGCTTTCAAATGACTTCGTTTGGTGAGACGAACATAATTCGCGATAATTTCATGCCAACGTTCAAGGTAATTTCTACATGTTGTATGCACGAAGCAATTGATGCACTTTAATTTCGTGATATGAATACAATGTTTAATTTGGATTTTTTCATATCACAGATTCAAGGTCAGATTTACCACAGAGTAGGCACATTGCTGCCATTCGCTGACGTCGATTATCAATTCTTGCGAATCTATTTCGTCGTCAATGCGAATATTGAAACCGATAAACGTTGCGCAATTTCTTCAAATGTTCGAGGAAATACTGTACAACAATTGCAAACTTTATTGCATCAGGAAAACGAATTGGTGCGATTATTTGAAACAGCGCTTGATCAAATGCCATGGTAATCGTAATTGTTGGAAGAGAATTGATATTGTATTGCAGCGCTTAAATTCTAATCTTTAAAGTGTTTCTGAAACTCATTGGTGTTATGATGCATCGCAGTATCCATTGATTTTTTGGCAAGGAGAAGATGGTTATGATTTTTTATTACAAATGATCAACCCAACTAATGCTGAGTGAAAAATAGTTTTTTGAATATAATGGCCATTGTTTAAAGTACCAATTGGTTTATTGGTATGTCGTTTGCATTGTAGGTGCGGTAACACATCAATGTGCGGTTGATATGTATGCAAAAATCGAAACGGAACGATTGAATTTCATAAGATACAATCCAGCCAAATTGCGTCCCGAAGAATATATTCATCAACGCGATGCGATTAACAATGATAGCAATGCAGTTGATGTAGGTAGAATGGTAATTCTACTAGCTACGTACACTAGGAGCCAGCGCCATATGTACGAATATGCGCAAGATGTAATGACATATGTGCGATATTATGGACGACCTGATCTACTTATTGCATTCACATGCAATCCACAATGGGATGAAGGATCATTTGTTCAACGGCCAAACGCCGAAAGATCGTCACGGTATAACAGCACGCGTATTTAAACAAAAATTTAAATTCTTGATGGATAGTTAAAGTATTTGGAGAAATACGTTGTTGGATGTATTCTGTTGAATGGCAAAAGTGGGGCCTGCCACATGGCCATATTTTGCTTTGGCTGGTGAACAAAATCAGACTAGAAGAAATCGATAGTATCATATCAGCAGAAATACCTGGTCATGCAACTGATCCAGATTTGTTTGATATTGTTGCAAACAATATGATCCACGGACAATGTGGCGAACAGAATCCGAATTCACGATGTATGCTTGATGGAAAGTGTACAAAACGGTATCTAAAAGCATTAGTTTCGGACACTGTTACAGGCAATGATGGTTATCCACTATATCATCGTCGCTCAACTGATGAGAACGGCATATCAACAATTATCAAGCAGTGGGAAATGTAGAGGTTGAAGTTGATAATCGTTGGATTGCCATTATTGTCAAAAGTTTTCAAAGTCCATATCAACGTTGTATATGGCAATTCGATTAAATACATTTTCAAATACGTAATAACAGGCAGCGATATGGCTATTTTTGGAGTACCTGATCCACGTCGGAACGATGAAATACATCAATATCAAAAGGGGCGCTATATAAATAATAACGTTTCCAAATTCATGAAAGACATTCTAGAGTTGTTCATTTGGTAGTCCATCTCGAAAATGGCCAGCGTGTGTATTTTACGGAAGCAAATGCATAGCGAAGAGCGGCAACCAGATACAACATTGACTGCATTTTTCAAATTATGTCAAAATGATACATTGGCTCAAACGTTACTATATGCCATCCAAATTTATTTTCAACAGATTCATTAGGTCATATTTACACAGTTCATCCGAACAATGCTAAGTGTTTTTATTTGCGTTTGTTATTGATCAATGTTCGTGGAGCAACATCATTTGAAAATTTATTTACAACATTTGATCAAAGAGTGTGTGCGAATATATCGTGAAGCACGTCAGCAACTGCATTTACTAGAAAATGATACGCATTGGGATAATACGATTGCCGACGCTGCAATTTCAGCCAATCCAATTGAAATATGGACAAAGTATGGATACGATATGTCTGAAGATATTTTATATCGTGTGCGTCGTACTACTTTCAATCAAGAGATGGATTTCACACCGGAAATTTACAATGAAGTATTGATTTTGATCGAAGATATGTGTTTATTGATGACAAATAAGGCATTAACACGATTGGGAATGATAGCGCCAAATCGTCCAATGCATGGCTTATTCAATCAAGGTCTGCAACGTGAACGGCAATATGATCGTAATGCATTAAATAGATTTGTTAAAAAAAACGCTAGGAAATTGAATACTGAGCAAAGAATTGCCTGTGATACAATCAATAATATTGTTGATAATGATGGTGGTGGATTGTATTGTTTGGATACTCCGATGTTGAACAACATCGGCGAATTAACCGCACGTTGTTGCAAACCGCTTTTAAATTTGAAAGATTCGAATCGCCATTTTTCATGATGAACAGTCTGTTTGTGAGCATATTATGCAGAATATACAAGAGTGGTTTACTGATGCCCAGTCCGGTCAGCCTATAGAAAAGTCTCTCTAACCATACTGTGTTGAAGGCCTTTCTCATGTCAACTAGGCAGACCCCAGTACACTGGTTTTTGCTTTTATTCCATTGGATATCGGACACCAGTTTAGATGCTACATGTATGACATCATGACGCGCCTTAAAACCGATTTGATTATCTGGAACTATATTTTTGTCCTTAACGAACTGAGTCAAAACCCTATTGATTACCTTTCCGATCACCTTACTGATATTCAAAAGGAGACTTATCGACCGGAGATTCTCCGGACTGGTTGTATCTTTACCCCTCGTAGGGATGGGATAAGCCACCGCAGTTTTCCAATGCTCTGGATAATGTGCATTATTCATTGCATTGTTAAGCAGGGTGGTGTAAATGTATACCGCTTCTAGAGGGAGATGTCGAAACCCAATGTTGGGTATTCCATCGATTCCCACTGAGTTTTTATTTCTTATTGTGTAGAAGATCTCATGGAGTTCTTCCTTTGAAATGAACGGGGGTAGGTCCTCTTCATTGGCGATGACATTATTTGTTATATTCTCACCACTGAACTGGGTGCAAGCCAAGCTCTCGAATCGCCAGTTTTGTACGTAATTTCGCAAGTAGAAATTGTGCAGAAGGACTCGATTCTCCAAGTCGTGATTTGAAACAATTATTTCATTGGTTTTATAAACTTCCTGAAAAGTTGCTCATATGACCTCAACCTTCTGCTGAGGATTTTCGATCACAAAGAAATTATAATCATCTGCGATTTCACCTGGCTCTGTGCCTGCAGTAGTCAGTATTCGCTCGTTGTCCGTTGTTCGAGGAATTTTAAGACACTGTAGGTCGTTTTTAGTTGGCGACTTTAGTGTCCTAACCTCCGCATTACTCGTATGTATGTCAGTAAACTGCCTATACAAGGCTTTGAGCCTCGACAGGAGTCTACTTTTGTGTCGGTGCAGTGCGCCAATGGTAGCATTGCAGAATAAGTCTTCGTTGGGTGCGTATTCATATCATGGTATTGGAATGTCCATCGTTTGTTTAATTGTTTTAGGTACCTGTCAAACTACTCGTTAGACAGATTCCTATTGGACGGTGAGTAGAGCGAATTCGAGGAGAGTGCTCTTGTCAGCGTTCGGGAGTAGCATGCCCAGCTACTTGTAAGATTGTAAGAATGCCTATGAACAAACTCCTCTAGTTCCGCAATTTCGTTAGGAAGTGTTATTTCGGTACTAAAACCGCAATGGTCGCTGTCGTACACGAATGTATGCAAACAGTTTAACGTTTGTAGATTACTCCCCGTCAGTTGTATCCGTACGTCGTACAGTAATCGGTCCAAATAAGAGCCGTATCTGGGAAACGATGCGCTGTCCATCTCCTTCAAACCGAGTATACATACATGACACTGTGCTGATCCCACCAATTGAGTAGTAGGTTCGCTCTTAGTACTTGGTACATGATTTCCCCAATCTCTATGTTTGGCATTAAAATCCATATAATAATTCTCCTCCGATTGCAGTGGAAGGAGTCGAACGAGTCTATCGAGCTCTTAGATGAATAACGTGGATTGGGAAGCATCACATACGTAGTCAGAGACAGTGAACAACTACTTTCTAATACGGAGAGGAATGCGCACGACACATGCCTCTAGAACCTGGAACCCATGCAAAACACCCTTGTACATTCTTCTAAATTTGCATTTTTTTATAATAAAGTTCGCGACACCTCCTCCTTGTGTGGAGTTGGGTCGGTTTCTTAATCTTCTATTATATCTACTGTCTTCCACATTGTGCTTATCGGTAAACTTAGTTTCGCTAGCGAATAGTACATCACGAACTTGGTCTTCCATCTAATGAGTGAATTGACATTCACTGCTAGGACTTTCAGGGTACCCATTAAGACATGAGGTGCATTAGACCCGGCAGCAGCGCGTAGATTTGATCCACCCGCTTAGCCTGTTCCTGTACTTGACGTTGAAGCTAAGCCATCTACCCTTGGATAGAGAGCAATATAGCATGTCAGGTGCAGCTTCCGGTGCTCTTGGCGCTGAGGCCGAGGAAACAACCGTGGCTTTTTGTATCATTCTACCCCTACCTGCTGCCATTTATGCGATAGAAATTCGGGGCGTGACGGCTGGAGTTTGAAACTGATCGGATTGACTCTTAGCCTCCGCTTTCTGCTGACGAGCCATACTTCCTTTCTTTATATCGGGACAACCCCGATAGTTAGCGGTGTGTTCTGAGCTCTTGCATAAAGCAAATGACAGTTGGCTTTTGCCAGAATCCCTCCCCTGACCCAAAGCACATTTCTGAGAAATGTGGTTATTTCAACACTTAACGAATGGCAGTTCGATGCGGCGTGGCCGAACCTTTGGCAGCGAGCACATTGTATAATGTTATCGCTTCTTTTTAATTTCTCTCAGTGAACAACCTCGGAATTTGATACTCCTTAGACTATTCAATTTGCTGCAGGAAGTGAGCTGTACTAGGAAGAACGGTAGTTTCTGCTTCTCCTTATTTGCTCTCGCAGTGGTAAAACACTTAACCTCCACAAATTTGAGACCGTCGCACTCTTTCTCTTGAAGCAGATTTCAAAACACCTCGGGATCAGTGGTTCCAGTCCTTTCAGCAGAACGGTTTTAAATTTATCACCTTTCGGTGTGTACTTGAAGTACTCTATCTTTGTTTCCTTAAACAAGTTTTGCATTTTTTTCCAGCCCTCCACTGAATTGGCTGTCTAACCTAATCTTTTAATGCAAAAGTTCTTACCTATGTCCGACTTACACAAATCCTTGGTGTTCTGGACCTCCATGTTGTAGGTGTTGATTGGAGGCATCTTTTCTTTTGTCATTTTCTGCAGCTGTTGCTGTTATTGCTTTTGCTGCAGCGTTTTTCGCTTTTTCTGCTGCTTTTGTACTTATTGTGTTTGTGTTTGCTGTTTGCTGTAGTTTCTGCACACTTTTTTCCTGCAGTTATTGTTGTTGCTTTTGGGAGATCGCCACAGCTTCTACAGGACGCTACTATTAATGACATCTAATTCATCCGCTTTGTCTTCAACAAGGCAATTCTATTATTACCCCTTCATAATGCGCAACTCTATCAGAGGATCTCCCGTCCGACTCATGATGTCTTTCTTGTTGCGCTGCTACCGCAGGCGTTGAAACACTGCACTACATTACAAAAATCGTGATTGGTTGAGCGATAGAGCAATTTTTGCACCAACAAATAAAGATGTCAATGAATTGAATGCGATCATATTATCAAAAATACCAGGAGAAACCAGGAGAAGTTTTAAAGTCAGTTACAAATCAAGCTGATGTCGTTAATTATCCGAGTGAATTTTTAAATTCACTTCATTTGCCTGGATTGCCACCACACAATTCGCAGTTGAAAGTTGAAGCAATGATAATTATGCTGCGAAACATCAATCAATCAAAACTTTGCAATGGTACCAGACTCACAGTGAAGAGGTTTATGCACAATGTCATCGAAGCAACTATATTGAAGGGCAAATTCAAAGGCGAAGACGTTTTAATTCCACGAACTCCAATGATTCGAAATGATTTGCCATTTGATTAAACGTCTTGCTTTTGCAATAACAATAAATAAATCGCAAGGCCAATCATTGGAAGTTTGTGGAATAAATTTGGAATATCCAGTTTTTTCATATGGTCGCATGCTCACGAGTAGGCAAACCATCGCCTTTATTCATTTATGCACAAGATGGAAAAACCAAAAATATTTTGTTCCACAGAGCATTGCAATAAGTTTGAATTTCTTATTCTTTTTTTTTTAAATACAAATCAAAACATTAAAATCAAGCAAACATAAGTTTAAAAAATTGTATTCAATAATAATTACAGTTTTCAAGGTTTAAACACCGTAAGTAATTTCATGTGTGAAATATACATTTTTGTATGTTTGTTCTGAATATTAATTTTAGGTTGGTTAGGAGCAAACATTTTTTTCTCTCTATTCCACCCAATGAAAATAAAGTTTTTTTTGTATGGAAATCATTGTGTTGAACAATACACATAAACATATTTATATACTCAAAAAGGCCCAACGAAGCAAACAAACAAATATATGTTTATATATGTTTCTTTCTCTCTTCTTTGTTAATTGTACTCAAATAAAATAACTACTGAATTTTGCGGCCCGGGTCAATCCCGGACATATTTATTGATCTTATTGCAAGCAAATATATACTTAAAACTAACATTTTCACTTAAAAACTAAAGGGTGGGAGCGGTTAAAGAAAGTTAGGACGTGAGGCATAGGTGGAAATAAGTATGTTCTTGAAGGAGAGTTTGCTGAGATGGTAGTCGAAGAGAGGCAGAATATCGTTAACTTCGCGAAGAATCCTAGCCATTGGCTCCAGGTGTCCGTAATTCGTTCTGTGAAGATTAAGCCGGAAAAGTGGCACAGACCTTAGATTGCGGGGATTGGTGTTAAAAGAAATAATTTAAAGTAAGGAAGGACAATCGATATTACTACTAAAATTTGATGAATAAAGAGAATGTCGGCAACATTTCGGCGTATAGAAAGGGGTTGTAAATTTATAAGTTTCAGCCGGTCAGTGTAAGGTGGTAAGTTTTGGTTATCATCCCAGGGAAGACCACGTAAAGCAAACCGTAAAAACCTGGGTTGAACAGGTTCTATCCGGAGGATGTGAGTTCTGTAGTAGGGTGACCAAACTTGGCTAGCATATTCAAGAAGAGGCCTAACAAAGGTTGTGTAAAGAGATTTGGTAACATAAGAATTGGAAAACTCCTTAGACCAGCGCTTTATAAAGCCAAGGGCAAAGTTGGCTTTTTTTTATTATACTATCAATGAGAGAACGGAAAATGAGTTCCTTATCGCAGATAATACCTAAATCACGCAACTCATTCACTAAGGGAACAGGCAGATTAAAGATTAGATAGCAACGAGGTGAAGTAGGGAGGCGTTTACGGGTATAAGTTATAGCCTGACATTTATTGACGTTAAGTTTAAGAAAATTCTTCTGACACTAAGTACAAAACCTGTCTAGATCTTGCTGCAGAAGTAGGTTGTCTGAGAAAGATGATATATATCTAAATATTTTCATATCATCTGCGTAAACAGATATGTATGAATTTGTAATGATAAAAGCAACATCATTAATGGTCAGAATAAATAATAAGGGACCAAGGTGGCTGCCTTGGGGGACACCAGAGGAGGCTTTAATTGGGTCAGAAACCATGGACCTAAATAGAACATAGTAAAATCGTCCACTTAAATAGGATTGAACCCGAGTTATAAAGTTTATCTGGAAACCAAGAGCCTTTAATTTTGGAAGGATTATATCATGAGAAATTCTATCAAAGGCTTTGCTGAAATCGGTTGCAATCACATCAACTTCATTTCCGGATTCCAGTGCAAATAATGTGCTTGATACGAATTCCGTTAAGTTGGTGGTCGCAGATCTGCCTTTGCAAAATCCGTGCTGGTTTAGGGAAACAATAGATTTACAATGGGAAAGCATTATGTCATAGATAATGCTCTCAAAAAGCTTAGGTATGCAGGACAACTTAGCAATTGGTCGATAGTTGGAAATATCGTCTTTTCTACCTTTTTTATGTAGGGGAATAATAAACGACCTTTTCCAGGTTGATGGAAATAATCCCTGGGTGATAAAAAGCTGAAAGAGAGCTGTAAGAGGTTGGGCTAGATGCAGTTGACATTTCTTTAAAAATATAGGGGAAGATCATCAGGACCAGCAGAATAATCATCTTTGAGTTTTATTATTTTATCTCTAACTTGCTCTAAAGTTATAGACACCGATTCCAAAGTTGTTTGTGCGCAGCTGTTTAAGTAGGAAAAGTAAGAATAGTCTGGCTCTTGGGAATGGATGGTGAACGCTTGGCCAAAAAAAATTGCGAAGAGATTTGCAATAATTTGGGGATCTCCCGAGGACCTATCAAGAAAATTTAGAGATGATGGATAGTTATCCGATTTGCTTTTAGTTTTGATGAACTGAAAGAATCTTTTGGGGTCGGAAATGAGTGTGTGGTCCATTCGGTTTAAATAGTTGTTATAGAGAGTTCGGCAAAGCACAGAGAAATTTATTTGGCAGACTGTTAGTAGAAGAAATCGGTGTCGGAACGCGATTTTAAGTAAAAGTACCAGAGCTTATTTCTCTTGTTACGAAGAAATCGCAGCTCTTTATTATACCAGGGTGGTGACAATGAGGGATTCCTTTTGGGATACAACGCCATGAAGCGGGCATGGTTTTGCTGGTAACACAGTAAGAGATGAATGATGAAGCGTATATTATGCATATGCTAATGTATAACTTCATCTCCATCAAATACAATTCATGAAAGGTACATATAAAAAAATTAATTTGTGTTTTACAAACTTCTAAAACATTATTGGCTGCATAAAATGCAGCCCTTACTGCCCGACATCTTGCTTTTACCAGAATGTTGTTGGAAGTGATGTTCTGCTTCTAGTTTCACTTCAATGAGAAGGTGACTTAATATGGCAGCTTAACTACAGCTCTTTCTTCAAATATCTTCCGTCGGTAGTTTGGAAATGACACTAAGCTCGGTAGTATTGGAGTTGGCAACCAAATGTATTTAATTTCTTTTGCACTTGGCCAATAACAATTGTTACCTTTTTTTGCAAATTTTTATTTTTTTGACTCGAAACACATTAAGTGTTATTTTTTGAAAATAACATAAATGATATTACTTATTTGCCGAGAGTTTCGGGTACTTGTACAGATGCGAGTAGGGATCTAATCTACAAGCCCGACAAGACATACTTGGAAAGCTGAATATCTATGCTCAAGCCAAGTGGGAAGAATATACCAATGAGAGCATCGAAAAGTAGGAACACTTTACGAATTTCTTAGAAAAGTACACATCAACACAAAAATGAGTGGATCAAACTAGAAACTAGGTTTCAATCAGGTAAGAGGTCTCAAGCTGCAGTAATTGCCAGTTTTCATGAAATTCAGTGTCTGCAATTTCAATCGACTATATAATTGCGCTTTATTTTTGTCTCACACTCCTTAAGTACGGTCGGAACAAGTTCGATGCATAAACGTATGTGTAGCATATTTTCGATTAATGCATTCGTATAGGTTTTTTAAAAGCCGGTGTGAGAAATGCTCAATGACCTACAGTATTCTACAGGTATACAGCCAATTGTTCAGACACTAAGCAGTAATAGCGTGCAAAAGACGCTTTTAGCATCACAATGCCTTGAAAATCAGCTGGTTTTATTAGCATCCATGATTGTATATGTATGCGATGTTAACGACTCAATCATTCCTTGTCACGCCCTATTGCATTGTGGATCCATAGAGCATTATATTTGAGAAAGCTTTGCCAAGATGATAAATGTACATAGAATAAGGAGCGATACCTTTACAGGAAGTTAGAAAGCCTTACAATTTCTTAGCGAGGACATTGCAAATTAAGTTTTGGCTATATCATTCATGATTTTGAACGGTTTGATATTCATGAAACTTTTTTACAAAAAATTGGAATAAAACCATCGCATGTTACATTAGCACGCCCTGACTTTAGTAGAACTTAGCAAGTGGATTTTGATAGCGTAAACCTATTGAAACAAAAAAAATATATTCGTACTTGAGTCCCTAAATTGATAAATTGACCCCTTGTCTAAAACAAACATTTTCCCCGTTCAATCATTCAATTAAACAAACTAACACTAACTAACACTACAAAAAAAGTCTGTTGCAACCAAACGTCGCTCCAATTAGAAAATTCCCTCATTGCACTTTCTTCGTAAACTCCCACTCTCCCGCGCTCTTATTCCTGTGATGAACTTGTATAAATTTTTTTAAGAAACAGTAGTTTTTCTTCTTGATCTAAACCATCGGACAAATCGGGAAGACATTTTTTATAGCCGAAAAGTCGCAAAAACTATTGCAATTAAACAATTGGTGCCGAAACCCGGAAAATCTTTAGATTTCCTCCAACATAATAGCGTTAAACTATATTTTCGCACTTGCATAAGCGGTTAAAGATAATCTTGTTCGCGATAGTGTAAAAAATAGAAACCAATTTCCGCCACTCAATTTTTTGAAGTGTACCAATTTAAATTGGCCGGAAAAAGCTGTCAGATGAGACACATTGAAATCTGTGGAACATCGCATCATCATCTACAATTGGTAAAAGCCCAGTAAAAACCCAAATTAAAGCTTCTTTTTTTTTTACAGGCAAATCTACGTCATTGACGAGAGGAAATTATGAATGCGTAGCGGGATTCTATAGACGAGCGGAAAAAAGAGCAATCAAATTACTTAGCTTGCTGGTGTGGATGGTATTGCTCAACTCAAGAGGAAAGGTGAAAAGCTTTGTGCAAGTAAGTCTTAAGACCAACTTGGGGAAAATTCTCGCTGAACAAATTGTGTTGCAAAGGTTGTGGCATTTTTGAAGATTGTTGCTGTGTGAATTGTGGGTTAGCGTGAACTTAGTTCCTGAACGTACTTTAATTAATTTTGCATAGAGTTGTTGTATTAGGAGGTTAGGAGAAATTGTCGTTTGTAAGCGTAGGGATTTGATATTTTGATCATTGTTGATAAATTTTCGCTTCCATAGTCTATCGCCCTTTCATTCATGCAAAAGGCAGCATTACCAAGTCCTTAAAAATCGCCAATTCAAACCTCAATATGGAGCCGGAACCAGATATTCTAGTGGGTGAATCATCTGCAAAAGGGGGAGAAAAATTTGTCGGAGCTAAAAGCTTTGAGAGCCTCTACTAAGGGAAGTTTAACGCGCATAAAAAACTTTATTGCCACCAAAGGTGAATCGTTATCTGCAACAGAATTAGATTGTCGTTTGAAGATTTCTGAATTGTATATTAAGCAAGCAGGAATTGTCCAAAGATCTATAGAGAGACTTGGCATAAAGGAGGAGGAAATGGCAAATGCTGGCTTTAGAGGGGAAATAGAAGAGATGTACGTTTGCACAAAGGCTAAGATTCTGGAACGGAAGGCAGAAGTAAAGGGAAGTTCCTCAGCCGCCGATGATCTGGATGCAGCATTTCTTCATCACCAGCCAGCTTCTTATTCAAGATTGGAACAGATTAAGCTTCCAAATTTTTCGGGCAAATTCTAAGAGTATAGTAATTTCATGGGTTATTCAAAAATTTAGTCAACAATAATGATTCACTCGATAATTTGCAAAAATTTAATTATTTAAAACCATGATTGTCTGGGGCAGCGTTAGGAGCTGTGAAAGTATTTGAACTTAGAGATACAAACTATCGTAAGGCATTAGAAAGATTAGAGAAGAGGTTTGATATCAAGTGCTTAATCTTCCAAGAACATATTACCTTGATACTTGAGGTTCCGAAAGTTTCCAAGGCCACTGCTTTCTCTCTAAGAAACCTGGAGGATATTTTTAACACACATCTTACAGCTATGTTGTCGATAGGTACCTATCAGGACATTACCAATACCATACTCATATCTTTTGCATTACATAGAGTGGATACAGAAACGCAAGCCAAATGATAATAATGAATTGCAGTCGTAGGATGAATTCACGAAGGTTTTGGATCACCGGTGTAGAATAATGGAAGCGAAGGAGGCCAAAACACTGCATTCGGAGAATGTATTACTAATTTCAAGTGCTCGAAACGAACGTCGTGTACATGGCGCGGGGGTAATGTAGGTCATAGTCGACAAATTGGATCCACTGCGTTTCTAGGCGATTTCAAGAAACCAAAAGGTTGATGCTCTGCATAAATTGCTTAGAAGTAAGGCATTCGGTGAGGCGTTGGTCTTAAACGAAATGCAGTATTTGTTCTCTACCCCACCACCACCTACTACACAGGTTTGCTCCCATTACGGAGCTGAACATTGCATCTACTTCTGGGGCAAACGGTGAAAAAATACATCGCCTTTATCAAGTGGTATTAGCGACGGCAGTAGTTGAGGTTAGAGATCATTTAGGAAGTTATCACCCGGTAAGTGCCATCTTGGATTCTGCATCGCAGTTAAATTTTGTAACTGAACATATGGATTAAAGGTTAAGAGATGTAAAAAGCAAAACACAGATGAAAATAAGTGGAATAGGGAATGAGCTATCAAAAATCAGATATGTTACACACGCGACTTGCAAGTCGAGTTCAAAACAGATCTGGAATTACTTGTAATCAAGAACATTACCGATGTACAGCCAACTCGATAATTCGCTTTCGATAGTTGGGATATTCCAAAAAATATAATTCTGGCCGATTCCAATTTCAACAAAGCTTCTAGAATAGATATGCTGATCGGAGCTGAATGCTTTTTCGAGTTGTTGTCTATTGGGCAGATTAAGTTAGATGGCCGACCCACTCTGCTGAAAACTTTGTTTGGTTGGGTAGTGTCTGGAAGATACGACCTTTCGTTGATACCGAACGCAAGTGTATGTTTGGTAAGTGGTCACGGGCAAACGAAAGATGTCAATTTAAATAAATTGGTAGAAAACTTTTGGAAAATAGAACGAGTGCAGTCAATGAAAAATTTCCTTACCCCTGATGAAGAACACTGTGAACAACATTTTTTAAACACAGTAGAGCGAGGTGAGAACGGTATATTTGTGGTTAAACTGCCTTTAAGGTTAATCCGGAAGTGTTAGGAGAATCGCTCGGCATTGCAAAGAAAAAGATTCTTTTCATTAGAAAAAAGGTTGGATAAAAATCCAGAAATTGAGGCAAAACATTGCGAATTCATGGAAGAATATGAAAAGTTTGGTCACATGGATAAAATTTCTCAACATCAATTCGACCAAATGAAGTATTTTTGTCCACATCAATGTGTACTTAGGCCAGAATCGTCGTTGACGAAACTTAGAGTAGTGTTTGATTGTAGTTGTCCCACATCATCAAATATTTCGTTGAATCAAGTCTTGCTAGAGGGTCCAGTCATTCAAGATTCGATTATACAAGTACGCCATAACCGCAGATATTGCTAAGATGTATCAGCAAATACGAGTTAAGGAAGGCGATAGGAAGTACCAGTGCATAATTTGGAGGAACAAAGCCACGGATGACCTACAGGGATATCAGTTGAAGAGGGTTACGTATGGAACAACGTCTGCGCCCTTTTAAGCAAAGCGCTGCTTAAAGATGTTAGCAGATAGCAACAAATTGAAGTTTCGCTTAGGGGCAAAGGTATTGAGGGATGATTTTTATATGGATGATTATGAGGTGGGGGAGATTCTGCAGAAGAAATCTTAAACATATGCATAGAAGTGAGTACCATTCTTCAAAAAGCGGAATTTGAGTTGCAGAAGTGGTGGACAAACGAGAAACTACAACTCAGACACATACCAGAAAACCAGAGGGAAATTCCATTACGCATCAATGACGCTGACATCATAAAGACGTTATGAATCAAGTGGACCCCCCAGAGTGATCAGCTGCCGTATATGATTCCAGCAATACAATTCGCGAAGAATATTACTAAGCGTGTCATTCTAGCGGAGGTGTCCACTCTTTTCGATCCGTTAGGTTTAATTAAACCCGTAATTGTAAAGGGTAAGATTATCGTACAGAATCCGTGGGTAAAAAAGGTTAACTGGGATGAATCGGTCCAAGCTAGAGTCTTTAGCGAGTGGGAATTGTTTCATAGTCGGCCTATAGAACTAAAGGGTATTAGGATTCCACGATATGTACTAACTTCACAACCCAGGTCAGTACAAATCCATGGATTCTCGGATGCATCATTGCGCTCCTACGCATGTTGTATCTACATACGAACAGTAGATGAATCGTCATTATTGTCGATTAATGTCAATTATTGAGTGCAAAGTTTCAAGTTGCTCCAATTAAAACCGAAAGCATTCCTAGGTTAGAATTGTGCGCTGCGGAGCTGTTGGTGGTGCTTCTTGTTAGCATTATGCCAAACTTAGTCCACATAGTTGAGGAAATGTTTCTGTGGACAGATTCAGAAATAGTGCTTTGTTGCCTGCACATACGTCTACATGGGAAACTTTTGTAGTTAATCGAGTATCTAAAATACATTGGAAATATGTTGGCTCTAAACAGAATCCAGCTAACATCATATCCAGAGGAGCATTTGCGTGCGAGTTGTTGGAAAGTCGGTGGTTTTGTGGACCAGAATTTCTATATCTACCGAATACGAAATATCCGGAGAAGGATTGTTCCAAAATCAGTATGAGTATTCCTGGCAAAAGAAAGCGAGAGACTGTGCTATTAGCTGCTAGAGTACCTTCTGCATTCAGCGAAAACTACCTGAAATACACTGACTTTCAAAAGGTATTACAGGTCTTTGGATACGTGAGTCGATGGATAGCTAACCGGAATAAAACTGTAGAGCCTTATCAAACCTATCAGAGAAAGGGAAGGTTAATGTATTCGACACAAGCTGCACCACCTTACTCTCAGCGAATATACTGAATGACGCGTTGACTAGGATACTTTGGCACGTCCAACAGAAAGCCTTTAAAGAAGAAATTGAGCAGTTGGAAAATCGATTAATCTAATCTAATCGAGTCGATTAGCCTAAAGAGTTGTACCAAAAATCTTAACCCCTTAGTAGATACAAATTCTGTAAAACTACTCCGAGTTGGTGGGCGTTTGCTTATCCTTACCTTGTGAAATGTCCTATCCTACTCCGAAAATCTAATCTATTTGTCAAAAATATTGTAGTTTATTTGCACAAGAAAAGTTACCATGCTGGGCCATAGGCACTAGTTGCAATCATCAGACAGCGCTTCTGGGTTCTTGATGTGCGCAGATTGTTGAAGAAGCTGGTAGACAGCTGTCTACATTGCTTCAAGTATCGACCGAAGTTATCAAGGCAAACAATGGGAAATCTTCCAGTTGATAGAGTGCAGCCGTCCAGACCGTTCCACAAAACAGGTGTAGACTTTTGCGGCCTGTTCCATTTAACATTGAGACGTCGAGGACAGCGAACTTACAAGGCGTATGTTGCGGTGTTCGTGTGTTTTGCAGTCAAGGCAGTACATCTGGAGGTGGTATCCGATCTGTCCACACAAGGTTTCATAGCAGCCATCAAGAGGTTTGTCGCGCGTCGGGGACTATTTAGTGATATCTTCTGCGACAATAGGACGAACTTCGTTGGAGCCCAAAATGAGCTGACAGAATTCCGAGAGCAATTTTCGAAGTAGCAGACCCAAAAGGAGATTGCAACATGGTGTGCAGCGGAGCAGATATACTCGTATTTTCACCATATCCCGCCTAGAGCACCTCATTTTGGGGGTCTGTGGGAGGCAGCCGTAACGCCTGCCAAAACTCATCTCCTTTGTACAGTTGGGCTATCTTATTTGACGTTCGAAAAGTTGTTCACGGTCGTGGGGGATATCGAGGCAATTCTAAACTCTCTTTTGATCGGTGCTCCTCTAAATTCTATAGTTGAACCATGCATAGAATCTGAGGGAGTAAGCGATCTTAGAAGATGGCGACGTTTATCCCAGATTAAGCAACATTTCTGAGCTCGTTGGTATACAGAGTATTTGCCAGAACTTCAAAAACGAACGAAGTGGAAGGCGTCGGAAGCGAATGTCAAATTGGGTACTCTGGTCTTGATCGCAGATGACAATATACCAGCTCAACAGTGGTTGATGGGAAAAATCATAAAAGTTATCACCTCATAGGATGGGAACATTCGAGTGGTCTACATAAAAACAAAAAATGGTATCCTGCGGAGAGCTATTCATCGTCTAGCGCCCTTGCCGATAGAAAGTTAAAGTCTCTGTAGCAGCTGAGACTTCAAGGTGGGCAGAAAGTTAATTGCTGTTGTTGTTTTATTTCAAACATATTTATAATGGGAGTATTTTTTCTTGAATCGTATATTCTTAGAGCAATTATTTTTAAAACAAGCATGTTTATTGTGAATAAAAGAAACATTGTTGAAAATCTAGTATTAAATCCCTGTGGATTCCGACGAAGGATACTCTGGAAGTGAAACAGAGGCACAGCAGGTCAGGAGAAAGTATGGCCGAGGATTCGAAGTTGGATTGTGAAACCGTCTAGTCGCTTCTTGAGACCTATTAATAAAATTTTGAATTTATATCGTTTTCTAAGAAATAGTAGTTTCTCTTCTTGATCTAAATCATCGGACAAATCGGAAAGACATTCTTTATAGTCGAAAAGTCGCAAACTTTATTGCAAAATAACGGCAATATGTTTTTTCCTTTAATGAGACATTCACTTTATTTGTTCAACTCTTTTTTTTCGAAAGACGATTTTTCTTTTTGGATTATATTAACTTTTAAATTTCCTTATTTCTCTGTTTTTTTGGGTCTTTTTTTTCTTATTAATACAAACAAAAATTCAATCAACCATAAAATTCTTTACAGTAAAACGATGATAATAGATTTCATTGTTGGGTTGCTCCTAGGGTATTTTTGTTTCTGGATCGGGTAGTGCGGCTAGTTCCTACAAACTACGGTTTTGCTCATTATGCTCAATGTTTACTGTGGGCTACTATGGGGCCCTTACAGTTTCACCACATCACAATTTCGGGGGAACGGTAGATGGGTAAATCAAAAGTTATAAAAATATACGGCTATATTAGGCGTGTGGCTTTATTTTTTTATTTGATCTCGGGGGGCGCGGCGGCTACATGAGGCGACTGGCTTTGTAAGCTTAATGCTAGACGATTAATTTTATTAAATACACTCGACACAAGCGGTCGCCGTTCTGGCGCCAATTAAATAATTTTAAATCAAAAGTATTTAAAAAAAAATGTATTCCTTATTGATAATATAATTGGGCATAATTTCCTCTTATACGTCAACTAAAAACTAACAATACATTTTTCTTACGACTACCTTAAATACCCAAACTCTCGCTTAGGAAGATGTTGTATTCGCACAGGTGGACTCGTATTACCGTGTGCGCCGTACGTGATGGAATGCAGCGGCGAACTAAGCGTTTCAGGTGTCGCAGATGCTGGCTCAGTACTTTGTTGCTGATGCAAATACAGAATGCGAAAATGTGAAAAAATTATGTTTAGGAGAAGAAAGGAAATGGTGGCTTGTAGCTCACCAAACTCCACCAAAATGAAGTCACTGTTTCAATCCGGAATTAAATTTCATGTGGCTAAAATTCCATCTCCGTAAACAAATTATCCACTACTGCTTTATTTACAGAAGCCCCAAACTGGACAGCAATTAGACTTTTAACAAGTTTGATGCGCTGTCTGACTCCATTCAAAGAATTGTATCCCTGTATCCTCGTACTGAAATCGTTAGCAAGGGCGATTTCAATATACACAATTCTGGGTGGCTTCGACATTCTGTACAGACAACAACCGAAGGACGGTGCGTTGAGACCTTCGCTGCGGAAAACAACTTAACGCAGCTTCCAAATGAGCCCACGCGAATACGAGGCGTTGGTAGTCATACCGCCGCCAACACCCTGGAATTGTTTTTAGCTTCTCACCCTGATAACTTATCATGTGCTGTACCCCTCTAGGCTCGTCGGACCATTGTGTCATATCAGCTAATTTATCGTACCCCGACGTCACAGTTAGAGAAAAAATTCCTTAAAGAACCGTATTGCAACACGAGAAAGCCAACTGGAGGGGTCTTAACAGCTTTTTAATGAATTTTAACTGGGCGTTATGTTTCCTCGATAATGACGTGATTCTGCTGCTGATATGATCACAGACACCATTCTCTTTGAAATGAGATCCTTTATCCTTCATCGGATGAAGAGTATCAAACCAAAAGAAAAGACAAGGTGTAAAGGTGCTATCAGGGTTAGAGAAATTTTTTTTCGGTCCTTCAAGACCAATCCGACCAAGGAAAACCGAAAAGAGTTTACAAGAGCCAGGAATGACTGCAGCGTCTTCTTAGGCGTGTGAAATTTCAGCACGACCAAAAGTTGAGGCAAAAAATACTACAATGTCCCAAAGGTGGTAAAAGCTAAATAAACACAAGACATTCTGCCTCCTCCGGAGATTGGTAGTTGTTTCCCATTAAGAAGCCGGCGAAGGTGGAGATAGCCGTGGTGTGCCGAAGGGCAAGAAAACAATTTTTTTTAGTCAAAACGATCCACCGATCGGATCAACGGAGCGGTTACCTCTCCCTTCTGGGGTTTTTTTTTTACTTTTTTTTGCGTTTTAAAATAGTGCAAAGGATATGGAAGACTCGATGACAAGGGAACATTTCTATACTTACAAATTGTAAAAGTCTGCACTATTAGAATGAAGAAGGAATTTGAATATACAAAGTCTAAAAGTCTGCATTAGTGCAATGACGAAGTCTAAAAGACTACAGAAGTAGAGTGGAGTAACTAAAAACTGCAGTAGTGCAGTTAAGAAAAATTTTAAATATAAAAAGTCTAAAAGACTGCAGAAGTGCAATGAAGCAACTAAAGTCTGCATTAGTGCAGTGAAGCAAATAAAGTCTGCAGTAGTGCAGTGAAGCAACTAAAGTCTGCAGTAGTGCAGTGAAAAGAGATTTTTTTTTTCTACCTACAAAATCTAAAAGTCTGCAGTAGTGCGGTAAAGAACAGGTCAGCCGGGCAGTAACAGAACAGCATGGATCACGCTTAGTGGAGCCACACCCCTGACCACCATTTCGGCATCCTCATCCCAATCCCTGGAGTAAATAAATAAGGAACTAAAAAGAGTGGTATGGTATTTAATTTAGTAGTATTTCTGATTTAATTTCGAAAGTACATATATGTATGCACACACCAACTTTTATTTTTTTTACAAGTTGATAGCCTAAGAAGTCAACTTACTAATTCTAAAGTGAAGTAAACCAAAAGAATAACTAAAATAGGCCATGAGCGGCTAAGAAGTGCCATAACGTAATGGAACACCATTACTCTAATTTCCGTCATCTTGAAGCAGTAAGTTCTTTTTTATTGTGCGATTTTATTCCATTTGTTTTTTTTTTATATACAAACCCAAAATTAACTTGCGATTTATAAATATTTTTTTAACACAAAAATGGGAGAACAAAAAAAAAACACATACTCGTACTTACAATCATACATATATTGTTACTCAAATTTATATTTACAAGCGAAAGAAGGATCCTGGGTTTAGTGACTAACACCCGATCACTACCACATTATTATTTTTCTCCAGTTAGGAGGGCAGGGTAGTAAAATATCTTTACACATTAGGTGAATATCGTTACAAAGTATCGTGGATCATTCACAAATCAAGAGAGTAAGATTACAGAATTGGCTATTTTATTAGGATTTACATTTGCATTACAGCACCTTCAGGATAAATATAATTCTCAGCTCTCAACTTAGGTTGATTTAATGATAAATATCGCAGTCGTTCGCTCTCAATCAGTGATCGGCACAAAACTGATTAGCCAGTTGCCAGCATAGTGGTACCATATTACAATCACTTTCTCGTATCATCATCATATGGTATGCAAAAAAAGTCCATACATAACACATTTATCATTTATAATCGTCACTCGGTGTTCCCCATGTTGGTGGGGTATCTTCTCCCGGAAGATTTTTTCTAAAGCAGGTTTTAAAGTGGTTATTAGGCTGTTAGTTTTATGCAAGATTCTCTAAAACTTCAAAATATGGACAATACCTCAAACAAAACAAAACCCGAGGCCGGTACTCCTTTAATACCGGGCGGTAGAACGGTGACTGCACCGAGTACCGGCAAGGCTCCTGCATTGTCGAGAGGAGGTAAAACTGTGGCAGGCCATATGTGCACCATTCTCTAAGGGCAAGCGCAACGAGACTAAAATTAAAGCTTCAGGGAGTGTTAAGACTGTGGCAAGCCATGGTCCTATCACTTTCTCCACCCCTAGCAGCAGCAAGTTTGTGGCAGGCCACGGACTTGTTGCTGCTACCAAAACTCCTCCCCCCAAGTAGGAATCTGGAGCTCAGCCGCATCGGCAAGCTCCATCTAAGGCGCTCTACCTAAGACGCCGGAATGCTTCACGTATCATCAAAACCTTCGGATCCATTCCGGAGGTTGAGAGAAGTGCCGACGTACAGAGCAAGATTCAGTGGGCTTAAAACATTCTAAAAGACGGATTACCCACTGCTTCCACTGCTCCCAAAATTTTAAAAGATCGTTGAAGGAAACCGTGCCGGCCCAAAACACATAGTTCCAAAACCCCTGGGCCATCCAACAGCACATCTCTGAGGTATTTCAATGAAGTCCTAAAGGACGCATTGGTGATCGCGGTGATAGATAGGAACGATACCGACGGTTACATTACACCTGAACGGTGGCAGCTGGTCAAGCTGAAGCTTTGGGGCAACTTCTTGTCTATCATGAGGGAAAAACCCGGACCACCTACCATCACAAGCGAGTTGGCTGGCACAAGGCCACATAAAGCTCATCGCATGTGCCAACCAGAGATCTCTCGATCTCTTCACCAAGGCCATCGATGGTTTAGGAGAGATTTGGCCAGGTGCAAGACTCGAGGTCGTATCTAAGGAAGACATTCCTAGCAGACCTCGAACTCGTACCTGGATCCCAGCCAAACCCTCCTCTCCAGAAAGTATTCTGGAAATCATCCGGCTCAGTAACCCGACTCTTCCGACTGATGACTCGAAAGTCGTGAAACTTGAAGAACTAAGGGGCTTTTATAAATGCGCGTTGATCGTGATCAATAAGGAACCCCTTAACCCTGTGGCGCAGACGAAAGGCATGTTTCGGTTTGGATTCGAGTCTATACACTTTAGGGTCTACAAATAGGATGAGCTGGGTGCTGATAAGCACCTTCCTCATCCTTTAACGGAGACACCAGAAAACACAACCTTGGATCTTGGATTGTCGATATCCTTTCCAGAAATGGACACTGACCGACTCCAAACTATCCGAGGTGACAATTAAGCCGTCGGTTTCCTCTTCTGACACCCTGTCGGAAATGGAAATCGATGATAAAGGAAAAAGAGGTCCTATACGATCAAAGGATGAAGATGAGCTCTTAGCCACATCTTCAGAATCGGAGGACCTCGACAGCACAATGGCGGAGGCTACTCTGGAAGACTGTAGCAATGGTACGGTTTCTCTAGATTAATCTGAATCACTCAAAAAAATCTGCGGCCGCACTCATTCTACGTCTTTCAAAAAACGCAGAAGATATTATCCTAATCCAGGAACCATGGATTGTAGAAGCGTGGTTCGTGGACTTAGGACACCCGTATAAGCTCCGCTCTATACAAGAGACAAAGGTAAGGTCAGAACTTGTATGTTAGTGAAACGTAGCCTTAATGTATTTTTACTTCCTAACCTCAGCGACCCCGACTTAACGGTTGGCAGACTAGAGACTGCCAAAGGCTTTTACTGGCTGGCATCGACTTACCTTGGCCACGACCATATGGAGGGTCCTAGTGATAACCTAGAAAGGGTGGTACTGGAAGCTGGAAGGCAAAAACTGGCCTCATCATCGGATGCGACGCTAACGCACATCACACGGTATGATAGAGGTGCGTCACTTGCTGACTATATTTTAAGTAATAACCTCTTCAATTCCAACATTAGAAATGAGCCCACTTTTGTAAGTAGAAACCGACAGGAAGTGCTAGATACCACTCTTGTCTCCGACAGCATCACGCAAAGCCTAACGAACTGGATGGTATCGTCCGAACACTCCATTTCAAACCAAAGATACATCCAATTCAGCCTGAGTGATGCTCCTCCCAGCCAACCAACTTTCCGGAACTACCGGAAAACTGGCTGGCCAAAATACAGAGGAATACTGTCAGAAACGCTATCCATTGAACTATCAAGTCACTCGCGTGACACCAGTGAGCTTGAAATGGAAGTCAAGGAATTCATGGAAAATGGCCAGAAAAAGCCACAGAAACACTTGTAGAAAACTTTTCAACGTAGCAAAAATCACAAGAAAAGTGACTGATTGGGACTCATACTAAGAATCCTTCAAATTCTACAAAAAAGAACTGAGGAAGGCAAAGCGACAATCTTGGAGGTCATTCTGTGACTAAATCACAGAAACCTCTGTGGCATCGCGGCTAAGAAAAATGCTCTCCACAAATTCTATTATGCTTACCTGTTTAAAAAAAAACCGACGGCTCCTAGACAACTTCAAGTGATGAATCACTCAACCTGCTACTGGAGAACTACTTTACAGGTATCTCCCAACTCGCGTCCAGTAGCAGCCCAAACAGGCCTACTGCAACCGGGACCAAAATTCATGGTCTGATTACAAGAGACAAACTGCTCTTTGCGCTGCATAGCTTCAAACCATACAAGTTTGGTGGTGCGGACGATATAATACTTGCCGAGCTACAGAGGTCCTCAAATATTTTTCTGCCTGTGCTAGAAAATATTACGAGGAGCTGTATAGAACTTATCTACATTCCACTGTCATGGAGAGACGTCAATATAGTATTTATTCCCAAAGCCGGAAAATATTCTCATGTTGTCCCAAAGGACCTCAGACCTATAAGTCTATCATCTTTGCTTCTGAAAACTCTAGAACGACTGCTTGATATCCATATACGAGCTAAAATTGATCCAAGACTTCTGTCAACGGCTCAACATGCCTACTCTAACGGAAAGTCGGTGGAAACGGCTCTGCACTCACTCACTACCCACATTGAACGATCTCGACCATATAAAGAGCACACAATGGTTGCTGGACATAGAGGGCGCCTTCAACAACGTCAACACATCCGCAATCACGACTGCGCTGTCAACTCTGCAGGTAGACGACTCACTTGGGGAGTTGATCAGTCTCATGCTACTCGTAATAGTCAACTCCAAAATGGGTGAGACTTCTGCTAAAAGATGCGTCAGCAGAAATACGCCGCAAAGCGGTGTCCTTTCTCCCTTTCTCTGGAACATAGTAGTTAATGAACTACTAATATACCTGGAAGCGTGTGGTAGCAGGGTGATTGCCTATGCGGATGACGTTGCTATAGCCGTCTCAGGTAAGCATCTCAATACCATTAAAGAACTCCTTCAAGTAAATATCAATGATTAACCCGCTGGGCAGATTGCTGTGGATTGGGAATAAATCCCCATAAAACTCATCTTGTCCTCTTTTCCAGGAAATACAAAATTCCAATTAATAGACCCTCCTTCAATTAACGGTACCAGTATAGTATTTTCCGGTACCTGAACCACTCTCTTCTGAGCATTACCTAGGAAGTTTGTTGTCGATTCCGTGATCTCATTGTGACCTGGGACCGAAACAAGACTCAGTCAATTTAGGCCTCCGACTGCTTTCAGTGCAGTCATGCATTCTTGAACTGGCCTGGAAGTGGTAAGAGGGTTCAGCAAGGCTCTAGGCGCAGTTTGACTGTCGTTAAATATACAAGGGCTCCCTCCAACGGTTCTACACCTTATAGTGCGTTGCCATCAGGATCGCGTATTTCTCCGCATGGAAGATAAACGAAGGTTTTCCTAATGCGGTGTGACATTCACCCCTATTCCCCAAGTCGAATACGACAGTCGATTTCGACTATAGTCGTATTTTGTTATTCCCAAAGTCGAATTTTCGAACATTGTCGTTTTTCATTTTTGACATGTTTCGAATGCATAGCAACGCTTACGACTGAAGTCGTTATCTGCTATTACGATGTCGTCTTTGTTTCGTATTTTGGTCGTTTTTCTCTCGTACACATATTTGTTTCCGACTTGATGGAAAACAGAAGTGAATGGAGAAAAAAACATATATGTATTTTTCTTCTATAAAAAATATAGTTTTTTGTTGCTTTTTTGTTATTTGGGTATGTTTTTATTTATTTTAAAGGAAGAATCGTGATCAATTTGAAGCGTTAATATCAGCTATGGAGGAAATGTTGATATAGCAAGGGGTCATGGCAAGAGTGGTATTCATGAAGTGGACATTAAAACTTTTTGGAGGACTCTTGCCATAAAACTAAACAGTCTGGGACCACCTAGTCGAGACGGTCCTGGCTGGGCCAAGATACGATTTCGTGTATAAATATACGTTCGTATACAATTTGTAAATCTTTTATTTATTTTTAGGTGTGGAACAACCAGAAATATATCGTCACTAAAATATAAATCGATTGAATTCATATCCAGGTGGGAAAGCTTTGGAAACAACTTGGGATAAATTAATTAAAACACAAAACCTCGAGCAAATAAATTCTTTATAAATCCTACTTATTGAAGAAAACTAGAATACATTTTTTGATTACATTTTCCTTTGTTTTGACCGATTTACGTTTAATAAGTTGCGATGGCATGCGTTGATTTTTCGAAGTAGTCGAATTCACCGCATACGAGTTCGGGAATACAAATATGAATTTGATACGACTGCTTGTACGAAAGAAATACGAGAGTCGTGTTCGACTTGCAGAATAGGGGTGATTGTCGTCCTCCAGAAAAACACCAGCACGCATACTATATCGGTTTTGGAGCCACCCCGTGAAGTTGCGATTACATTCCCCTCCTGGTTCAGACTCTGGCCGAAACCAGCCTTGGGCACAGGGAACGTCCATTGGTGTTATTGCATGCCTTTGAATACTAGATGAGTCACACTAGTCAGCTTGCTACTTCTCGTGAAGATCCTTTCAGTTTTGAGAGAATTAACCGAAAGCCCATTTCTAGTGCACCAATCGTCGATCATGTGTAGGGTTGCCTGCGTTTTAGAGAAGACAGTCGTTAGCCACGATCCAACAGACAGTAGAGCTATATCATCCATGTATTCTTGTGCATAGACGTCTGAACTGTTGAGCGCGTAGAGCAGAGAGTCGACCAACATGTATCATAGCAGTAACGTCAGAACGCCGCTTTGTGGCCATCCCTGTTTACCTCCGATATCACATATTAGCCGTATTCATCACCGCAATAAATATACTTTTCACCAGCATTGCTTTGATCTTCAAAACTATTGATTTATTGATTTATCTATGCGATATTGTCTGACCGAGTTACACATACAGTCGGGCATTATAAAGGACTGCTTTCTAGCTGGACGTGCCCATTCAAAACATTTACTTCTTTGCTTCTATTTTTCCTTGAGCTTAGGGGAAGCACTGCTGGACATACTGAGCTCCTCCATAAATCATGTTTTCTGCGGATTGCTCCCCTTCAAAAAGGTCAAGACCTCGCATCCGATTATGAATTCAATTTACGAATGGTCTGATATCTAGACCTTCGAGGTGGCAATCTCTTTAGCACAGATGTTGCATAATGTTAAGGCGATTACATGCTGTCTTACTCTTTTAACAAAAGTTGACTGAGAGCCAATATTTTTTACTGTAATGTCAGACGATAGTATGAAATCCTGGAGATGTTTGCTTCTCAAGCGTTCCCCAGGCATTCGGTACACTTAAGATGTTCGCATACAGCGCTTGCGAAGTGAAGTTAGGACCGGAAGAAAGAGAGATACCAACGTACATTGGCCTTGTATGTTTTCAAGTTATAATGACTGTGAAATAAAAAGCTCGACAGATTATTCCATAAGCAAGTTCTACGGCTTAGGAACGAATCACAGTATGGGCTTTAGGGTATACTGATGAACATTCATTGCGATACGTGTGTTACAGTTGAAGGTTTGAGGGGGCGGAATGTTACTGGCAATTTCGGTGGAGCACTGGTGGTGAAAACAAACGATAGAACAAGGTGAGACAGGAAACATTACGTTCGTGTTCGAAGGTGTCAATTGACTGTGTAATATTGGCATCATCTGTAAGCTTTATCGCTCGGTTTTGAATCCTATCTACTACTTAGTTGAGTTGAGTAGTTAGTTATAGACCTTTTATTAAGTTTATATAATATTTTTGTTTACAAAAAGTGAATATAAAGTAGTTTGTGGTTTGTCTTATGACCGTCCACCTGATTGACTATTTCATTTAAAATATTATTGTTTGCTCTCCATTGCGTAAGTCTATTAAAGATGATAGCACTGAATAATAGAATAGTTAAAGATAGCCGAAGTATTCAAAAAAGAAATGCCTTTCTAGTTAGCAAGATTAACTAGCTCGCCTTTTTTATGAAGTGGGAAGATTATGTTAGTTTAACGTTTTCCGGAACTCTGGCTGTTCAAAAATTCTATTAAATTGCCTTTTAAGTGCAGTGAGAAATTCAGGGGAACTGTTCTTGTAGAGTTCGAAAGGAATCCGATCATCACCTGGAGCTTACCTTGCTTTAGAAGAATCAACTATACTTCTTACTTCGGAGAAAGTAAATGGCGTATCTAAGAGCTCGTCCCCAAAGAATAGCGCTGCATATTGCGGTAATGGAGAAGACTGTGGAGTTTTGAGTTGATGTCTAAAACACTCTCTCACCTTTAATGCTTGCAAAGTCGACAAGATCATATTAGTTCTTCTCGTTACAATTTTAGCTGCCTTCCTCCTGCAGATTTTGAAGAGTTGATAACTGCTATGATTTGCTGGTTAAATGGTTTCCTTTTTTCAATACAAAGGCTTTTGAAATATTTTGATATAGTTTGCCTCTGAATAGCGTTCATTAGAACGGTTGGAATTTTCTGTCCTTAGGCGTGTTAGAAGTGTAAGTGATCTTTTTCTTGCCTTCAGACAGTCACAACAAACTAATTCTGCTCACACTTACGTCTTATATTACCGCAAGCGGCCCAGAACTTTTTATAATTTTTGTTAAAATGTCGATGATGAGAGTTGTATTGTGTTCGATCAGATTCAATAGCTCGGTGTTCAAATTATTCTGATAAGAGGAACGAAAACGGTCATTCCAAGCCAACTTCGGAAGAGGAGCCAGTTGCCTTGAGTTTGCCGTAACTCGTGCCTTCAAAATAGTGCATGAAATTTCTAAAGAGATATGGTCGGAGAATGTTTGCGCAGCTGTTGAAAAATCGCTGACTATTGAGCACCACTTTCCGGTCATCAAACAATAATCTATAACGGAGCACGATGTTCCAAGTATGTTATCCATCTACGTCGACTTTACAACTACCATTTAAGATCTTGCAGCCATACGCATCGGCAATTTCCATAATTTTAGAACCCATTTTTAGAATTTCGAGCTGCAATTACTAGGTGGGGTGAAAAGTAACCTCCTTCGCAATGAAAAAAAATTGTTTTAAATGTTTTTTTATTTTATTCAATATAGTCCCCTTTTAGCTTGATACACTTATTCCAGCGATTTTGCAACTTTCTGATCTCGTCCGAAAAGTAATTTTCCGGAAGGTCTGCAAAATACTTCTCCGTGGCGTCGATGATTTCCTCGCGTGAGCTGAATTTTTTATTGATGAGCCATCTTTTGAGGTTTGGGAAGAGATAACAGTCCGAGGGAGCCAAATCCGGCGAATACGGTAAATGCGACAGCAATTGGAGCCGTAAGTCATTGATTTTAGCCGTGGTTGCGATGCTCTTGTGCGCTCGCGCATTGACTTGCAAAAACAACATTTATTTTTCGCTTCATGTGAGGCCGTTTTGCAGCGATTTCGGCCTTCAATCGCTCCAATAATGCACAGTAATACTCGCTGTTGATGGTTTTTCCTTTTTCGATGTAGTCCATGAAGAGTATGCCATGACAATCCCAGAAAACCGACGCCATAATCTTTCCGACTCATCGAGCCTCCCTCGGCCACTTCGGAGCACTCGTGCTGGCTTCAGTCCATTGCCGGACACTCATACTGTTCTCTGGCGTGTAATAATGATTTTCATAAACAGTTACCCGTCGACGCCAAAAGTCCGCCCGATTCCGCATCAGTAAGTCCAAACACTCTTTCGAAGTCCTCCCGCGTTCGTGTTTTTGGTCAGGAGTGAGCATGCGCGGCACCCAGCGGCAGGATAACTTTTTCGTATGCAGAATTTTACCAAAATGTGGCATGTGCCCTCAGTACTAATCCTTGTGGTGTCTGCTAGCACGCTCACCTTCACTTTCCGGTCAGCCAACACCATTTCATGTATTTTTTTGACATTGTCCTTTGTAACCGCATCGGAGGGCCTACCGCTGCGGACTTGATCGGTAGTGGAGTTGCGGCCACCTCGAAACTCTCGAAACCAATATTTGACGGTGTAATCTGACGGAGCATTAGCGCCGTAATATTTATCCAACTTTTCTTTTGTTTCCTTCTTCGTTTTGCCTCTCAAAAAATAATGTTTTATGAGAGAACAAAAATTGTTTTTGTCCATACTCACCATGATGCCAAACACGTCAACAACAATCAGCTGTCAAAACAAAACTAAATACAGTATCGCACTGAAATTTCGCATGTCTGCCTAAATATGAACGGACTTCAAGGCATCATAACCTTTTTAACAGTAGCAGCGCATTCTGGCGGTCAAGGAGGTTACTTTTCCCCCACCTAGGATAGTCGATGGTACAGGTCCAATTATAAAATTATTTTGCGATAATCCTAACATCGCGTTGAAATCACCAGCTAGGAGAAGGTCCGTCGATCCTAGGAGCTTAAGCAAATCAGAGAGATTGTCGTAGTCTTGCCTCCAGTCCCCAGTGACTGCAGTTCAAATAAATCGGTACTATACAAAGGGTTCCGCCATTAATTTTTACATGGAGCCTCTAAGTTTTGAAGTGTTAGGTAGTACGCGTCCAACGTCTTCCTTCTTTTAAAATTTTACTACGATGTTAGCAATGTTGTTGCTTAACCTCATAGCACGAACGTCGGATATTAGCGATGTATCGCCGCTCCCCAGGAGTTGAAAACACAAACTCTTAGCCTTTTCCTCTGAGTTGACACCGGATAGTTTAGTTAGTTTTAAATGCATTTTATTATATTAATTATTAACTCTTACATACTAACAAAAAATGCTTAAATGCTAGCATAAAATTACTTAACAATCTTATACTAACTTACTGGTCCCACACAGGGACTCTAAATTCTTATATCTATGTCTTTCGACTTTATTTACATTTTACTTACATTTTACGTTACTATTTATTTTGAATACTTAAGGCTAAGAAAAAATATTTGTTAACAAAAAACTTAGCATACGGACATTTTTTTATTTTTTATTAATACTTAATATCTAACTTAAAATAAACCTTAGTCTACCTAACCTACATACACAATACACACATACACATATTATTATTATACACAATAATATAGAATATATATACAAAGGTGTATACTAATATATGTATATATTTCTAACATGCTAACCTAAACCTATGTAAGCTAGCCATCGCTATTTACAAGCAAATAGATTGGTCAGCTCTGCCTCATTACTGAGGCTCGTCCGTAATTGACGGAAACGACGACGAAACATCTTCTCCATCATTCAACCACCAGAAATTCTGGTGCTGCCGAACGATATCCATCTTATCTTATCGCCCTACTGAACCTGAAACGATCCACACTGCCGTGTGCGACGTCTCTGTTGTAGTTGAGTCGCCTGTCCGCTGCTGTCCGCTGCTGTCCGAGCGACATGGAATATTAACGGGACCGCTGAACTATCCCGGATCAATTCTATCTGATCAAGGTAGAGGAATGCTTCCGGTCGAACGAAGCCGTCAGAGCGCACACTCTCGTGGTAAAGGTAGTTGGGGTAGTAGGCCCCAGATATCAGGTTATTCGTCGAGGTAATTGCTCTTGCAATGTGCCTTTGAGTCAGCTTAATTATGAAGTTGTCCACTCGTATGAGGTTCGCCCTGTAACAAAGAACCTCATTAGGATACAATTTTTTGTATTCCGACTCTGGTGTTCTGTACAAGTGAAGGCAAGCCCTAAGGTAAGCACTCTCAAACACCCGAATCTTTTCCATTAAGCTTGCTCATACATTGAACCACACGAGACAACCAAATACCAGCATGGGCCTAATAAGGGCTATGCAGCAGATTACCTTTACCCTCGCATCAATTTGGATGCTACAAAACAGTCTCTTTGTAAGGGCAAAAGCGCCTTTAGCTCTGGGCAGAGCAGCATCTACATATTTGTGAAAATACAGAAACTGATCTAGGCAGATAACAAATTATCTGACTACATTCGGACAGGCAAGAGGCTGTCCGTGCTGTCAAATGATCAAGAACTTTCTCCAATTTTTTCTGGCTCCAGACAACGGCGTCCTAAAGAGAAAGGTTTTCGACTTCTGAAAGCTGATTTTCAACTTCCAGTCATCGCAAAATCGTCTTATCTTGTCGAAGTCACGCTCCAAGAGAGTATTAATGACCTACATTTTTAAACCTGTTCTGTACGCTATCAAATCGTCTGCGTACGCAATAGTATGGGGAAGTGAACCCATCAAGTCGCTTGTATAAATTTTGAGTAGGATCGGCGAATTGACCGCTGAAGACCATTTTTAATTTGAAATATTCCAACTGAAGTCACATCACCATTCTTCACGATGAACTGTCTGTTGTGTAGCATATTATAAAGAGTGTACAAGAGTGGTTTACTGATCCCCAACCCAGTCAGCTTATAGAAAAGACCCTCTAACCATACGGTGTCGAAGGCCTTCTTTAAGTCAAGAAGTCAGGCACCAGTACATTCGTTTTTGCCTTTATTGCATTGGACATCGGACACCAGCTTAGACGCGGTATGTGAGATATCAAGTCCCGCCTTAAAACCGAATTGATTATCCGGGACTATATGTTTGTCCTCAAGCCACCTAGTCAGAGCTCTGTTGATTACTTTTTCAAACACCTTACTGATATTCGGAAGGAGACTTATCGACCGGAGATTCGCCGGTTTGGATATATCGTTTCCCTTTTTGGGGATAGGTTGAGCAGGGTGGTGTAAATGTCCACCACTTCTTTCTCTCTCTGTCCCATTTTCCTATAAACTTAACACGTGCTCAGGCATTTTAAGTGTATTAATACCCACTTGAGTGTTAAGTTCTTTAAAAAAAAAAAAAAAAAAATGTCGAAGTACAGTGTTCAGAATACCATCGGTCTTCACTGATTTCTTAACTGTGATTGTGTCGATGATCTCATGGAGTCCTCCCTTCGAAATGAACGGGATTATGTCCCCTCTGGCAATGACATTATTTGCCATATTTTCGTCGCTAAACCGGATGAAACCAGAGCCGTTGGATCGCCAATTCTTTACTTCATTTCGAATGTAGCAGTTGCGCACCAAGATTGTCCAGGTCATAATTAGAGCCAATGATATCAGTGGCCTTGTATACTTCCTGGAAATTCGCCTCTATGGTTTCAACCTTCTCCTGCGGATCCTCCATAACAAAGAAGTCGTCATCGTCATTTGGATCAATACCTGCTATTGTTATTAAGCGTTCATTGTATTTTGTCCGGACTATTTTTTAGACACTGGAGGTCGCTTTGATTTTTTCTCCGAAATAGTTTATATATTTGCGGAAACATATTCGGGTTGCTGGTGTTTACAGCCCGAACCTTGTTGTTCCAATATGAACTTACAGAAATTCGTTTGAAGATTTTTAATTGACGACTTCAGTGTCCTAATCTCCGGGTCTTGTCTGTCAGTTAACTGTCTGTACAAGTTTTTAAGTCTTGACAGAAGTCTAATTTTCTGTCGGTGTAGTGCGTCAATAGTAGGATTGCGAAACATATTGGACGGTGGGTGGAGCGTGTTCGAGTAGAGTGCTCTTATCAAGGTTTCGGAGAAGGGTGTTTACCGAGTCTTGCTGTAGTAGTAAGAATATCTTTGGACAAATTCCTCCAATTCCGTAATTTCGTTGGGAACTGTAATTTCGGTGCTAAAACCGCAATGGTCGCTGTCATACACGAATGTGCGCAGACGGTTTAGCGTTTGTAAGTTCGTACCTGTCAATCGTATACGTTCGTCGTAGAGCAGTAGATCCAAATAAGACACGCCTCTGGGAAACGACGGGTTATACATCGCCTTAAGACCGAGTCTGTACATGGCATCGTGCTGACCCCACCAATCGAGTAGTAGGTTCCCTCTGGCATAGTATTTGGCAAATTATTTCCCCAATCTCTGTGTTTAGCGTTGAAATTCCCGCCGATTATAAAATAATTATCCTCCGATACCAGCCTCAGAAGTCGAAAAAGCGTGTCGAGCTCCGTAATGAATAAAGTGGATTATGGAGCCTGTGGTACAGAAACAGAGGTTAAGTACAGCCGCTTTCCACTGCGGAGCGGGATGTAAATGACGACTGCCTCCAACACGCGGAACCTGCGCAACACTAACTTGTACACTCTGTGAAATTTTATACCTTCTTTAACGAAGATCGCGACACCGCCTCCACGTTTGGATCTGGGCCGATTTCTTCTTCTAACAATATAATTATTGTATTCCAGTTTGTTCTTATCGGTTAGCTTGGTTTCGCTAGCACATCAGGAGTTTGGTCTGGTAGCAATTTAAACATCGCGGCTCTTCGCTCGATCCTAATCAGTGAATTAACATTCACCGCAAGGACCTTCAAAGTCTGTTCCACCATGTGCGTACCGATTGCGCTAGGCAGCCGCACGTAAATCTGGTCCACACGCTTGGCCTGTTCTTGTACCTGCTGTTGCAGCTGATCCATCTGTCCTCGGATTGCGAGCAAGATGGCCAGCATGTTATGTGCAGCTTCCGTTATTCTCTGCATTGGCGCCGGAGAAGAAATAGTCGCTTGTTGTACCGTAGCCCCCCTACTTGACGCAATTTGGGCGTAGGAAATTTGGGACGTGACGGCTGGTGTTTGAAACCTAAGAGGTGAACGTTTGACCTCCACCTTCTGCTGCCGAGCCTGTTTTGTTTTTTTAATGTCAGTGAACTTAGGACAACAACGATAGTTTGCGGTGCGTCCCACGTTTCCACATAGCACGCACGAGAGCTGCGTCCTATCGGATGCTCCGTCCATACCCAGAGCACACTCCTCGGAACTGTGGTTCTTTGCGCATTTCACGCATCGAGGCTACATTTGGCAATTCTACGCGGCCTGCCCGAACCTCTGGCAGCGAACGCATTGTATAACGCCTTCGCTCCTTTTTAATTTTTCCCACTGAACCACCTGGTAGTTTAGGACATTGATACTCCTTAGACTTTAAAAACGGCTTTCGGGACAGAGTTGCACCAGGAAGAACGGTAAACTTCGTTTCTCCCGCCTGGCTCTAGCTGTTGTAAATGGCTTTACCCCCACAAACTTGACTCCTTCACACTCCTTCTCTTTGAGCAGCGGCATTATCTCCTCAGGATCAGTAGATGCTTCCAACCCCTTTAGCAGCATCGATTCCCGTTGTCATTCACACCGAATGAGCAGTGCTCTGTAGTCATTTCCTTTAGGAGCTCTTTCACTTTCGCGTAGCCCTCCACTGTATTACAGTGGATGGATGGCGATCGTTCCCCAATCTCATAATTTTAAAATTATTACCAATGACCAACTTACACAGGTGGTTGGTTGCATTTACCTCTAATTTGCCGTTTTTGTGGTTGCTTATGTTTTTGCTGATGCCGTTGTTGTGGCTGCACTTGTTGTTGTTGCTGTTGCTTCTTAAGCTCTTGTTGGTGTTGTTGTTGGGTCTGCTTTTGAGCAAGCTGCGTCTTCTGTTGTTGCTGGGATTTCTCTTCCACTTCCCTCTTCCTTCTTACCATTAGCCTTTCTTTTATGGCCCGTACCCTTAGTTGTAGCATTTTGATGCTGCTACTTATGGCCTTCATTTCTACCTCTTCATCTTCCGATTCGCGCGGTGCCAATGAAGCGAAGTTGTTCTCTTCCCTCACTCCACCAAGCAGTTTTACAGTAGAAGTTGGTAGAGTGGGATGTTGTAACAAGTTAGAAGCTGGCCTTAGCTTCCTCCTTCTCTTCGTCTTTGGTTCTGCCTCTATTGGTGTTTGGCTGGAACCACTTGATGCCTCGCCTGTTTTGTCAGCTGATCCCGCTTTGGCATAGCGGACCGCTCTCCACAATCCATCGCGTAATGTTGTAGTCAACAACTCTAGTACCACTTAAATTACTTATTTTCTCTTTTTTTTAAATAAAAAAAAAACAATGGACAGACAACCTTTGTCGCCTTATGCGAATACACTGCTGCTATGCTAATTGGAGCCTATTTAGCTTCCGTCAAATTTCTTACTTAAGCAAATCACTTCACAATTACAAATCGAAACACGTCTAAAATCCGCGGAGGTCTATGAACGACTCGAGTTGACACCGGTCTCCTCAGGCATTTGAACGACAACATTGCCTGTAGTTTGTGACGAAGTGCTGTGCTGTCCTTTTGATGCGATTGGATTGTGGGGATTGTGCTCTAATTTTGGGCGAATAAATATCTTATACTCGTATATTGAGACCACATCAGAGGGGGTGAAATATTTCTTACGTCGCTTAAGGAAGCCTATATATTTCGCAGCATTTTTGGCGACATCAAATATGTGGAATGGAAAATATATAATATGAGAATATAAACATGAAAACCGAAAATTTTTCGGTTTCGACGATGCAATTGCCATTCATGGATAGTGTCTGGGTGTTTAAATTTACTCTGTTTGTATATCTCATGAGCATAGTTTAATGAGCTTACCATACGGTACCGTCCCCGGTCTAGAGCTGTAGAGTGGGGACCTGAGTACAGTAGTCAGCAAAGGAATACGAGTATATTGGTAGGCAGACAAGAGATAATTGATGAAAATTAAAAAGAGTGTCGAAGACAGAACAGAGCCCTTGGGTAAACCAGCATTTATTTTGTGAATATCAGAAACATTAGAGACAATTTGAGCTTAACGTTTTTTCGGTAATTTCTAATCCATTGAAGAATAGATTCGTCGATCCCAAATTCGGGTCGAAGTACCACAAACGTTGCTTTGCCAAAATAAAAATTAATTTACAATTTTTTAACCTTTTGTGTCGAAAAAAGGCTGAATAAATTTCCCAAATAAAACCATTATAATTTTCGGTATCTTAGCACGTTATAAAACTAAATTCTTTATTTATTAGTTACAGAAATGTTCTATTTGTCTTGGACATTTGTGTCAAGAGATATGTTTTGTTTTATTACATGTTTTGTTTGTTTTATGAATTATGAATTATGTGTTTTTATGTTTTTTGTTCATACATTACAAATTCAGATATTTCTATCTAAATATATCTGAGTTGAATCATTCCCGAACAGTACGCATTTCTGACAAAAGAGCCTGACGCCAAACACTGTCAAATGCCTTACAAGTATCAATGCAACTATCTTGTTTTCGCCAGATCAATATACGCGTTGGTTCACTTCTCGGTGAGACATGCCATCAATTCACCAGTGGATCTGTTCCAAGGAAAACCGTACTGAAGTTTTGTGCTTCGAGATATTTCATGAGCTGATCGTTTATCAGCGTTTCCAAGATCTCGGAAAAAAGCTACGTAAGTGCAGTGAGTCTGTAAGAGGTGGGAAAAGAAAAAGAATTTTTTTATGGGTGGCTAGACAAATGCTGTTTTCCAGCTGCTCGAAAAAGGTTCCTAAGAGTAGGATTGATGAAAAAGCTTAGGCAGTGGTTTTGCCAACGGGAAAGAATACCTCTTCAGAAGAATGAAAGATATACCATCTGAACCAGCGGACTTGTGTATGTTAAGATCTTTAAGTCCTTTTTCTACTACACTAGGGCGAAAGTGGGTTCGTCGTATTGAAAATTTGACGCACTTAAGTGTAGGCGGAGATGAAGCGCAGTCTGGAAGTGTGGAATTGTCCGCCAAGTGTGCAGCAAGCAGATTGGCCTTGTCTTAAGAGCTGTTAGGATGTGTATGAGCTGTGGATGAGGCAGCAGTTCTGATATTTTTGACAAAAGACCAACAATTGTTACTACGTTTGGAACCTTGTAGTATTTTTTGATTTTTGTTTCGCTTAAGAAAAACGTTGTAGCGATTTTCGACTTTCCTCTGTCGGGTTGATATTGAAGGACCGAAAAAACATTTCTCTAACCCCGACCACCTCTTTACAGCTTAATTCGTACCACGACTTTTCTTTTGATTTGATACTTTTCATCCAATAATGGATAAAGGATCGCATTCCAAAGAGAATAGTGTCGCTGATCATATCAGCAGTGGCACTCACGTCGTTTTCGAGGAAACGACCAGTTAACATAATTATAAAATTGGCTTTCATGTATTACCATACTGTTTTTTTAAGAATCTTTTCTCTAATTGTGTCTGTTGTGACACCAGAAATTAGTTCCTGTGACACAGTTGTCCGAAAATCCTAGAGGGGATAGCACATCGACCTTATACTTATACAAGGTGTTGACGGTATGACTACCAACGTCAAGTGTGCTCATGTACAAGCAGAGTCAAGTTGTTTTCCGTTCAAAATGTCGAAGCCACCCAGAATTGCATTGATATACGCTCGTAATAACGCTTTCTGTATAAGGATAGAAGGATACAATTCATTGAATAAAATCAGACACCGCTTCGAACTCATTAAAGGTTGAATTGTTGTCCAGTTATGTTGGTTCTTCTGTAAATAAAGCAATAGTGGACAGTTTGCTTACATTAGTTATTACATGCGCTTAGTCAATGCTTTTGCCATATGACAGTATTATACCGCAACTGCAGTGACTGAGTGCAAGCAAAAGCACTAGACAATGGGCAGGAGGTTTAGAATTCCCGCATTATGATTTCTTATTATTTTTATTGTTTATTCTTTTTTGTTTGGATTCATTGCACCACACTACCACACGGAAATTTTTTTTTTCATACTCGCGCGACTAAGGAACTGTTGTTCCTTTAAAATAAAAAACAACAAGTTTTCAAAGTTTCAAACCTTCTCTATTGATTTTTACTTATGAACTGACTGACAATTTCTTACATTGCAGGTTCTTATTTCTTCGTTTTTTGTTTTCCACGAAACTAAGTTTGAATTTTATTTTCTAACTGCTTGAATTGCAGTTCTTATTTCTTATGCTTCCCACGAAACTAAACTTGAATTTTATATTTTTTTCTTTTATGGTTCAAACTGAATTGCAATGTCTCGAAATAAGATTATTATTTTTGAAGATATTGCAATATTGTTCTATGGTTTCCAATTGTTGGGAAATGTTGTTAGCCTAGATGAAATCTTCGACGTAACCCATCTTCGCTTTAAGTCGAAATTTTCCAGAGTTTCGTTAGTAATTGTAACTTTGATGGATTTATATTTATAAAAAGTAAAAAGAAATAATGCTATGAAAGGAAAAACAATTATATAAAATAGAGTATTATTTATAAAATTTCAGTTCTCCTATGACTTCCATACTTCTACTTGTTTAATTACTATTATAAATCATCAATTGTTAATTTGGTGTGATGTAGTGATACTGGCAATCGCTTCTCACTCAGAGGGTCAAGGTTCAAATCCACACATTGTCAAGTTTTTCAAGTTTCTCATTTGTGTAGTTGGAACTCAGACAGAAAAATTCTGAGTGTGAAGGCATTACACTGACACGTAGATTTGGCTGTTGTAGAGTTTCAAGCACAAAAAAATAGTGTGAATTATAACCTTCGAATCACTCTGAGTGAATAAAAAACTCTCCGTCCTATTCGGACTCCCACCTCTGGAGGGCGAATACCGAAACCAAATACACCAGAGCTTCAAACCACTAAAAAAAAACAATTTTCCTTTCTCCTCCTTCTAGCTTTCCTCCCGCGCCCTGGCAACAGTAAAAGGGTATCTAACCCCTTAGGCGCGCGTAAATTATACAAAAAAAAAAAACAATAGTATCATTAAAATTATTAGTATTGGTTTCGATTACAACATTTTGTATAAATGTTTCCTCTTTTCCATAATACTCGTAGGTTTGATTTCTTATTCTTATGTTGCAGTTATTAAAGTTAATTAAGTAGTTCCCGTTTAAGGTAATAATTCTCTCATCACATTAACTTTTTAATATTGTTTTATTTTGATTCTTAAGTATTGTAGTAATAAATTTGTTTGAATTTCTATGCTTTTAGGTTTTTTATTTAAGGTAATTATTTTGATACATATCATACGAAGGATTAGATTCTTTGAAGTTTCTTTTATTTACATTTCCTTTAAAGTCATAAGGAATATTGTTTACAATTACAACTTCTTGATTTCTAAAAAGGAATTTTTCAAATTTTTCATTGGTCCTACAAGCGAACGTTTAGCTTTTATTATTTCTTTGAGATGTTAATTCCAAATATAATGTTTTCATTTTTATACTCCGCGGTACCAAATCTAGTATTTTGTAGTTTGTATAAGTCTATATCGTATTTTCTAATTTCTTCACTTTTCAAAATATTACTATTCATAAGTTTCATTTTTGATGATGCAATATTGTATATTGTATACTATATCCAAATATTTTAATTTTAAGTAGTGAACCAAGGTAAATAAGTTCTTTGTAAATGGTTTCATTATTTTTTTTTACTGCCATTACATTTTTCTAAAATGCTGTCACTGTCTACTTCTATGGCTTCCTTAATTTTAATGAAGTTCTCATTAAAATAATTATTGATTTCAATGTTTTTGTTGAGATTATTAATAATGTTATGATTATTTTCGTCAATTTTTCCCAAATGTTCTTCAATTTCTAATCTACCATTACCGTCCATTGACCCGAAGAGTCCTGTCTCTACAGAATTGATTAGTCCTCCCTTATTTCCATGTGGTATGTTCTCGTACTTTTGTTCTAAGTTCGTGCAGTAAACTTTGTTCTCTATTTTTCCCAATTGATTTATATTATTTTCCAATGTGTCTAGTACGGGTATTCGTTATTTGTTGCGGTTTTTTTATATGTAATGTTGTGTTGTAGTTATGAATAATTGGTATTTTTCCAATAATATCTCTATTTGTTTTTCATCAACCTTTTCTTCTTTTACATACTTTTACAAATGATTACTTTTACCTCTAGGTTTTGCTTTTATAACTGCATGACTGTATTTATTCTACCATTATACGCATTTAAAGAGTCTTTCTTGTATTGGCAATTTAGATTTTTCACTTTCTAAAATTCTTAGTTTTCACCTATGGTATTGCAGAACCGCTCAATGTCTGCGTTACCTGTATGATTATTGTGTTTTGTGAAGTGAGTTTTTACTCCTTCTTGTGTTTAAAATTATTTTACTTTAACAAAATTAAATTCATTATTTAAAACAAATAAATTTGGTTTTCCCTTGATGTATTAGTCAAATGATTCCCGTCTTCTAAATAAAGGACAACTAAACGTTTTGAGAATTTGCTAATGAAGGATAATGTGTTATTTTATGATACCTATACATATTAATATTATATATATTATATAATATCATATATAAACTATTAGATTTATATCATTTGGAGTTTCAGATATATAGAAATTTGGCTTATTGGCCTCCTGTCATACTTTACTCTGTTGCATGTGTTGTTTTTTTTTTATATAATTTGCGCGCTCACGGGATTTATGTACCCTTAAAATGTTTTCACACCGCGCGGGAGAAGGAAAATCAGGGAGGATGAAAAGAGCGGTACCGTTGAACGCTGGTTTTAAATGTTTGAAGGTTATAATGACTAGGGAATAAAGAGCTAGGCAGGGCATTCCATAAGCGAGTTGTACGGCTTAGGAACTAATCACGATATTTTAGTGTACGTCCGAAAATGGGCTTGAGGGTATACGGATGAGCATTCATAACGACAGCAGACAGCATTGTGTTTTGGAAGCATTAAATTCTACTCTGTTGATGGTTCAAATATTAGTTATGCTGTTAATATCAGAATTTAATGAGCTTAACATACGCTGGCGTTCCCGTTCTACAGCCGAAGTGCAGAGACGTGAGTCAGGGGACGAATATTAAAATCAGAGAGTACTATCGTCAGCAAAGGAATATATTGGGTTAGAAGTAGCAGCCAAGAGATCATTGATGAAAATTTAAAAGATTGTCGGAGACAGAACGGAGCCTTGGGGCACATCAGCACTTGTTTTGTGAATATCAGACTTGAAACCATCCAAGGCAACTTGAATTGAACGTTCCGAAAACCATACTGCCGGTCACTGAGAAGTTTTCGTGTTTCGAGATATTTCATGAGCTGACGATTTATCAGTGTTTCCATGACCTTTGAAAGAAGGGACGTTAGTGCAATGGGCCTGTAGGAGTAGAGAGAAGAGGATTCGCCTTTTTTAGAGACGGGCTAGACAAATGCTGTTTTCCATCTGCTGCGGAAGAGTCCTAAAGAGTAGGATTGATGAAAAAGCTACGCAGTGGTTTTGCCAGCGTGGAAGAACACCTCTGGAGAAGAAGGGGAGATATACCATCTGGATCAGCGGATTTATGTATATTGAGGTCTTTAAGTGCGAAAGTGTAGGTGGAGATAAAGCACAATCTGGGAGTGTTGAACTTTCCGCAAAGTGTGCAGCAAGCAGATTGGCCTTGTCTAAAAGCTGACAGCTGGAATGTCATTGTGAATGAGCGTTGGAATGGAGGATGAGGCAGAGTTTTTGATATTTTGACAAACAACCAAAATGTTTTACTACCTTTGGGACATTATAGTATTTTTTGCCTCAACTTGCTTGTAGTGAAATTTTGTCGTACTGAAATTTCACACGCTTAAGCAAGACGTTGCAGTCATTCCTGGCTCGTTGAAACTTTTTTCGGTTTTCCTCGGTCGGGGTGGTCTTGAATGACCGAAAAAACATTTCTCGAACCCTGATAGACTCTTTACAGCTTCAGTCGTACCATGTCTTTTCTTTTGGTTTGATACTTTTTATCCGATGAGGAATAAAGGATCTCATTTCAAAGAGAATAGTGTCTGTAATCATATCAGCAACGGAATCCACGTCGTTATCGGGGAAACATAACGACCAGTAAAAATTCCTAAAGAAGCTGTTAAGTCCGCTCCAGTTGACTTTCTCCTATAGCCATACGGATCTTTCAGGAATCTTTTCTCTAACTGTGTGGTCGGTATACGAGAAATTAGCTAATATAACACAGTCGTCGGACGAGCCTAGAGGGGAGAGCACATCAACGGTGTAATTATCAGGGTGAGAAGTTAAAAACAAGTTCAGAGTGTTGGAGGTATGACTACCAACGTCTGGTATTCGCGTGGGCTCATTTACAAGCTGCGTTAAGTTGTTTTCTGTCCAGAATGTCGAAGCCACCCAAATTGTGTATATGGAAATCGGAAATGAAAATCGCATGTAGCTTCAGATCAGAGTGATCGGGGCGGGGATCTACTTGTGTTTCACAAAACATCTGGTCTGTATTTACAGAAGTGGACATACGTAGAAAAGTAATTACTTTTTAGCCCGCGTATATTTGCGATGTGCACTCTAAATTCCCGAGTCATTATAAGGAAACACAAACACAAAAAACACAAACGCCGACGTTACTAAGCACAGTGTTGAATACGGTCTGTACCCACAGTGCGCTAGAATCCGATTGCTAGCCGCCCGATATTGAATTGGACGCATAAAACTCGTACTTGTAATTGAACTCAGTTCACCGCAATGTAGGCGTAAAATAACACCTCAATTATATTCTCGCCTGTTTTCTGTTTATTTGTTATGTGCAAATAATGTGTGTTTGCAGAATAAGTAATTTGCACAGTATTCATTATTATTAGTTCCAGCATATAATTTTTTGTAAAGTAAGCAAATTGTGTTAAAAATAAGCTGCGTTTTTGTATAAATCTCGCCAAATAAACATTGAACAGTGAAGACATATTCTGATAGCTTTCTAAGACTTAGATTTTTATTCCACGTGAGTCTGCTTGGAAGGTTGAGTCTGCTTGGTATTGTCCCAAGTTTGGGTGCTCTAGTATTGTATTAGAAATACGACTGTTAGTCACGGTACAGAACTTTGGTCTACGTTGCACTTATTATCTCAAGGTTGGGTCTTCTAGTATTGTACTAGAAGTACCACTGTTAGTCACGTTACAGAGCCGTGGTCTAACCATCAATTACAGTAAAAGCACTGTATTCATTCAGGAGACCCTGACGTGATATTTCAATCTCTAACTTGCTTCCCCCCACCAGAGATAAAGCATTTAGCAATTTTAAAATAATAAAAGCGTTTACCAGGGGTAAACACTAGTAATTTTAACTAAAGAAAACATTTACCAGGGCTTTCACTGGTAACATTATTTAACTCCCAGCTAAAATATCACGGAATCTTCATTGGACGATCTATCATCCCGGTCGAAGGAAACAGGCACTGAAATTCAAGTGGTCATTTCCAACCTGGGAAAAGAACTCCTGACCCAAATAACAAAAGAACTCTACCTCCGCAGCTAAAAGAGCCAGATTGACTTTGGGACGATTTGGAGGCTATTGACAACACTATCTGTTCAGAACATGGATACGAATTTTCGTATGGCAACTTCACAAACGGATATTACGATGCGATACTACAAGCATATTAATCAACAAGGGACAAGATATTAAATAGGTTAGAGCTAACACAGAGAAATTGATTGCCCGGTAACACAGAAACTTCAGTTGATCAAGGAGAGGGTGCACTTCCCAAGTAACAGAAATCAACATTTATCCCTCCGCTCACTACTGAAGAAAAGGACAATCCGGAAGAAGGCGCATACTCTAATCGGCACACACATGATACAGATGAGACCAGAAGTGACACAAATGCTAGACGTCAGAGTAAAGCTAGCAAACCAGTTACATTTGCTCGACAATCACTCTAAGGCAACAACAACGTATCAGGCCTGATTAGAAGACAAAAAGCAGGAACAGAATTGTTACAAAGAACTTTTCTTGCAATATCAGATAACATTGCTAATAGATAGAATACAATTTTATCAGATCTAGATAAAAATAGTAGGGCGTTATTGGGATGAAATACTGCAGTTTCATACTGAAATTTATAAGCAATCAGTAGACCTCGCTCTCAATGGATATAATGTCTAGCTGTTTTTCGAATAAAATGATCAGACTCAGCTGAAACTTATTCGGCTGTATGAATTGTATAGTCGAATTCTGCAGCAATCATCAGGTCAAAGGAATTCAAACAAATCCATCAAGCGATCTAAAACTACCAAATATAGTCTTACCAAAGTTCGACGGAACTACTACAAAAGCAACCCATCGCAAATTGCCAAATGATCGTTTTCCGGAAGACAAGTTTGATTGGCGACGCTGAAAAGTCACTACGGCATATAACACCAACAGAAGCGAATTGCAAGGCAGCATGGAAAATCATAAATGACAGATTTGAAAAACAAACGTCTGTTATTCACTGCTGTACTCGAAAATTTGATGTCGCAACCTAAGGTAACAATTGAAGGTGCCGGATTACATGACTACATGACACCACTCAGGAATACTTTATAGCATTGGACGGCTCTAGTGCTTGGGGTCCAATACTTATGCACACACCTATGAAGAAACTTGATAAATCAAAATACACTGTGTAAACAATCGTGAACACATCCAAGAGCGCTCCTAATGCTAAAGGATTTTCTTGAATATTTAGAAACACGATTCCAGTCGCTTGAAACGTTACATGGGAAGGCTAACGTTGTCAATGACGCAATTAACCGAACGCATACCCAAAGATTACTCGCTATAATCCCAAATACAGCTCCATCTCAATACAAATATAGTGAGGAACGGCATCAATTGTTTGCTTGCAATACATTTTTGCAAATGACTCAGTCATTTATAGGCACACGTCTTCGAAATGCTCCTCCAGAGTTTGTACAATATGTGACAAGAAACACAACACACTTCTGCACCTAGAGCAGATTACGAAACCTACAACGAACAACATTTTCACGACATGTAACTACTCATCAGCATCGACATCAGTAAAGAAGAGTCGATTTCATTAACAGAACAAGGAAATTATCAAAGTCAGGAGAATGTCTCCCTCTCGACTGCTCTCGTCAACACTTCAAACCAATACGGTAAGACCATTGAGTGCAGGGCCATATTCGATTTCGGATCCAAGGTAAACAATAAAAAAGCAGGGATTAACACCAATCGCTCAAACAATGCATATCCAGCGTATTTGTCGAGAAACTCAATAGTCAAAGAGAATAGTGAACATTCAGCTAGGATCTCGTCTCAACGCATTCCGCTCAATAAGGATGGAGGTCCATGTGCTATCGAACATAATATCAGATCAACCCAGCAAATCGTTTGATACATCAAGCTGATCAACGAACATTCCACTTGCAGATCGCACGTTTAGTGAACCTGGTACAATCGATGTTCTTATTATTGAGCTGTATTATTCTCTTCTCTTAATGGGTCAAATCAAATTGGTACAATCCATGCCCTCGCAACCTTTGAATGGACCATCGCTGAAAAGATAGAACAGACGAACAACTTAAACACATAATGTGGAATATGCGGAGCAGTCGAAACACTTGACCGTCAAATCGACAGATTTTGGCAACTGGCGTCTTACAACATCCAATACACAGTGAAAACTTCATTTCAACCAGATACCTTCAAGAAGTGGTAAAACTTCCATTCAAGGAAGAATTTAGCCTTGCGGAAGAATAAAAAGACGTCTTATCAACAGATCCTACTATCCAAGATGTTGTGTTCTCAGTTCTTATAAGATTCCGCATTACGATGTACGTGTTCACCGAAGACATTTAGAAGATGTATCGACAAAGACTGATACACGATGAAGGCACAAAATACCGACTCATATTTTGGAGAAGCAGTCGCAATAACGTACTTAAGTCTGTTAAACTCAACACAGTCACATGCGGAACAACTTCTGCGCCATATCTCGCTATAAGACATTGTCAGCGATTAGCAGAAAATCATCAGAACCGATTACCATTAGCGTCAAGAGGAATCTCTACGTTGGCTACCTGATGACATGATCCGATAGCTTAAGTGAACACCTCGCAATTCAAGAACAACTACAAGGCTTATTACTCGTCCAGCTATAGCGAAACCGAATTAGGTTTCAATACCAGCATCGAAGAATATGTCAAAATAGTTAGAATGACTTGGCTTCCGAAATCTGACGATTTGCATTTACAAGGATGTGCAAATTCGCGTATTCGCGAATGCATCTGAGATGGCCTACGTTCGATCGCAGGACAAAAGCAATACAATTGCAGTGAACTTACTTTGTGCCAAATCCAGGACAGCACCTTCCAAGAAAATCAAGATTTCACATCAAAGCACCGTCCTACGCCTAGTACTGTGCGCAGCTAAGCTGTCTGCGATACTTATTAATCGCCTGCAAACCGAATTGGAATTCATACGAGTAGAGACAAAATTTGTTTATGGACTGACTCAGAGGTAGTCCTCATTTGGATTATTACATCATCATCAGGCACACTATCAGCGTTCATTGCTAATCGAGTACCAACAATTCAAAAACACACAATTCCACAGCAATGGCGACACGTAAACTAGAACGAGAACACAGCTGATATTTTGTCAGCATTTCTTTTTTTTTATTCAGAATGTATGGAACGCTAGAGCATTATGAAGGAATCGTATAACTTTGCAATAGCTAATTACAATATATACGAGTAGTATACCTTAGTTTACATTTGTTGTTTTAATTTATTTTGGTTAGACGGGATAATTAATAAACTTTATTAATTTTGTTATTAGGTCAAAAAAAAGACTAAATTACTTTAATACAAGGGATAAAACTTCAAGCAATTCAAAAAGTAGGATACGACACGATAGCTATAGAGTTATATATCTCTCAAAGAATTTGGTAGTGATTCCAAACACAGATAGCATTGAATTGCCTTTCAGATATCTGATAATGAAATCTCGTTCCGATAAGATAGGTAGATCTATTTGATGCTGGAAATTGAAAGTTTTTGTGCAAAGTTGGAAATTTAAGATAGTTTTCAAATGGCAGGCAGAAAACGTTTATGGAAAGGTGAGAGACGTGATCATATTTCCTGAGTCCATGAATATATGGAATAGCGCTATTAAAAACAACTTGTAATTTACGTGTACATGTTTTTATTCCCATATTGAATACTACAAACCCCAAAAATACAACTTCTTCTTTAAAAAATTTTGATTTTTCTAATGAAACTCGCATGTTAGCCTCGAAAAGCAACTCCAAAATTTTTTCCATGTGTTGAAGGTGTTCTTCTTTTGTTTTAGAAAATATAATGACATCTTCGATATAAACATGACAGCATTTATCTATCTCTTCTCTTAAGACGTCGTCTATAGCCCTTTGGAAAATGCTGGGTGTATTTTTTAATCCGAATGGAAGCCTGCAGAATTCGTACTTTCCGTTATTTAGACAGGAGGCTGTCTTTTTTCTATCCCGCTCAGACAATTTGTTTTGATGAAATCCTGATTTCTGGTCCAAGGTTGTAAAAAAAGAAACCTTACCAATATTTGCCAGTATAACCACAGTGTTCGGAATCGGATATCTATCGCTTACAGTTTTATTATTTAATTTCCGAAAATCTATTACCAGCCGCATTTTGCGTTTGTTCGTTTCATCGACTCATTTTTTGTCCACAATCCATACTGGATTGTTGTACGGAGATTGTGAAGATCTAATTATTCCGTTATGGAGTAAGTCAGTAATTTCATTGTTAACGAAGTCAACGGCAGACATAGGATACGGGTAAGCCTTTGACTAAACTGGATCATTATCCGTTGTTCAAATGGTTGCAACAACATTCGTATTAAATGGTAACAATTCACTAGGATTTGCAAAAACTTTTGCGTGGCGATTTAGCAATAAAGAAACTTCTTCATTCATGTTTAGTGAAGTAGTTCCGCCTTGTATAGAGATATTATTAACATCTCTACAATAACTATATAAAAAATTTTCTTCACCCCCATTGTAATTCAGAATTCCTTTTGCCAAATTTAGTTTTGCATTTATTTCACTTAGAAAATCAAATCCTATAATCCCATCGAATGTTTTGGGGGTTAGAAGTATAAAAAATGTTGCAGTTTTATTAAAAATGTTGGTGACATACTTGGACGTAACTTGGGTAGTTCCGTGGATCGATTTAACAGGAAACGGTTTGTGTATTGGTCTGACAGATTTGAGTGTGCCGAGATATTTTATATAATTTTTGGATGCCCCAGTATACACTAAGAGTTTTATTTCTTTTCCCTCCAGTGTTCGGCAGACGTACGGCAGGAGGGACCTTCCCCTAAAAAAATTATTTCGTCGAAAGATTCTGGGATATCACTGCGTGTGTGTGTTATATTTTTCTCTAGTGTTTCATCACCTTCGTCATAACCATAATTGCTACCATATTCATTATAAGGATCTTCCTTATCATTATTATAGTATTTGTATAAATCCTCTTGGTTTACGAATCTAGTTTCTGATAACTCATGATTTAAATTATGTTTAGGAAGCGTATTTCGATCAGAGTCGCGATGTCTGTTTAACTGATTAGTATTATAAGGTCCATCAAAGTGATTGGAGCCTTGCATAGGTTTTGGATGTTGAATGGAATATTGTTTAGAGCCTTGAAAATTATTGGGGTTCCCTATTACGGGTCTATGTCCGTGACTGGGATTCTGTGCAGGTCTTTGGAAATTTGTACTATTTCTATAGTGTGAAACGGTTGGATCTGTATCCATTGCAGTTGGTCTTTGACGTTATCGTAAATTGGTCTATAATGGGGTGAATTGAATGGATTATAACTGAGATTTTGGCGAGGTAAAAAGTTTATCGAGAGCTCATTCGTATTGGTATATGAATTAGCAAAGATATAGCGAGCTTGGTTTGCTTCAAGTTCCTGCGAAAGAGAAAGAGCACTAGGCATATCAAATGGTCGCGAGGAAAACAGTATATCGCACACGGTATAGCGCATATCCTGCCCATATTTCTGACTGAGAGAATCAATCAAGCCTTTGTTACCTTCGTGAAGCATTAACGTCTTGTTAATAATTAAGGTCAACTTTTTTTCCACCCCATCATACAATTCCGCAATCGACAACCTACCTTGGCTTATAGTGGATATTTCCTGTTCAAGAAGGTATACAGGTCTTTTATCTCCATACGTAAAGTCTAAACGCGTTGTAATAGCTCTAAATTTAAGGACCGTGTTAAATGAGGATAACACTTGATCTGCAGAGCCAATGATTTTATTTCGTATTATTGCTACTGCCTGATAGTGCTTAGAACTTCCGTCGAATGGTTCAAATAATTTATAGGCGTCGTGAGCAGCCTGAGGCCAGAAATGTACCGAACTTTTTCACCACTAAACTCAGGTAAGGGTTTAACCAAATCTAATGATTCTTCACAGCGTATACCAGCATCTATGGCAACCGATTTATAATCTTCAACAACTCTTGGAGATACTAATACTCTTAGACGAGCAGTAAACTCCTCGATCGTAGCATTAAAAGCATGTCTAGTTTGCTCCGTTGCTACGAAAACAACCGCACTAATCTGTTCCACGTTCATTATTAACTCAGAAAAGAAAAGGGTACTCAATATAAAATTTTTTAGCTATAATTTGCAACTCAACGTTCAACGTAATTCAGATCAAAAAGTATAATGAAGTATAGATCTACTAAATATTGGTACTTATGTAGCATACATATCAGACGATATTGGATACATGACGTCGCAAGGCATGCCATTTCGATGCAATAAACGCAGTGTTCTCCGCCGCGCTTCATTGCAATTACAAAGTGTTCCATCTTCTTCTTCAGTGGTAGAAATAAAAACAACAAAAACGGCCAAAGTTAATCAACCTATCAAAGCAACAACAAAAACAACAGTAGCTACAAATGATGGAAAAGCACAAGCCGAAGATCATCTACGGACATTAACTTGCGCCAAGTCAGCTGTCCACGAACAACACTTACTATACAACGAAATACTTGACATAAAAAAAATGTACCATGATTCTCTTAGCACTATTCAGCTACTAGAAAAAGAAAACAAAATGCTTAATGCGAGAGTGACATCTCTTGAAACAAAACTGAATTGGAGGGAACAAAACAATTTGGAAAAGGAGAATATCGTTGAAATTGCTGGCATACCTGGTGTCAATATCGAAAATGCAGCTGTATGTGCAAAAATTCTACTTGATGACGTTTTAAGTGGGTGTGTCCGCCGAAGATGTCAAACAATGCTTTGTAAAACGCACTGGTAATAGAAATGCGAGCTGTACGCCAACAAATGGTAAACCAAACAATGTTCAATGTTTACAGTTTTCCTCCGCTGAAATTCAACAGAGAGTAATGAAGAGTAAGAGATCTGCAAAGAACAAGCTCAATTCGTCTTTGTTTATGTCTGGCACCCAAAACAGACTTTTTATTAATGATAGTTTAGCTATTTATGCTAAAAAACTTAAAATTTAAAAAAGCTATAAATACTTATGGTATCAGAACTCACAAATTTTATTGAGAAAAGTTGATAAAGGAAGGATTGTTGCTTTATGATTGTTTGCCGATTTGGAGGCTCTTTAATACTTGTGTCTAGTTTTTTTTTTATTAAAAATATACACTTCATGTTAAATAATTTAAGTAGCCTCGATCAAATAAGCAACAATCATCTCTTTTCAACAATTTACGATACAAACGATGATATATTCCGTTGTAGTACTATAAATGATTCCTTTTTTGTTCACCAGAATATGAGTAGTATGCGACAAAATTTTGATATGCTGGTCTGTAACCTTGAAGTTCTTGTTACTTTACCGGATCTTATTTTTGTTACAGAGATCTGGGTATTTACTTCCGAAAAAGATGAATACTCAATTCCGGGCTATAATTTTTTTCCATATCCAAATGATAACTATTCTGCTGGCGGAGTAGGAGTTTTTGTGCGTGACTTGTTGGAAATTGATTTGAGCAATTTTCAAGCGCGGATACCCTTAAGCTTTGTTGTAAAATAGGCAATCAAATGTTTAGTTTTATTTGTATTTACCGATTGCATACTTTTGAAACAAATCTTTTTTTGGAAGAATTTTCTAACCTTTTGTATTATGAGAGAGGAGGTAATATCGTCATGTTAGGTGATTTTAATATTAATATTTTAAATTCAAACTCTATATCTTATTCTTACTAAAATACTATTGCTGAACCTGGCTTATTTTCGTTTATGTATACGCCCACTAGGCCTACCGCAGCTACATGCCTTGATCATGTTTTTGGCAGGTTTTCGAAAAGCACCTTTCAGAATTGTGTAGGCATAAACTTTGATCTAGGCATTACGGATCACTGTATGACGGGCCTTTTGTCTTGTAATACAAAAAATGAAAAACAAAATCGATTTGTAAATATGCCAACAATTTGCAAAATAGAGTATGACCAATTAAATAATGCACTTTTACAAGAAGATTGGTCCGCTGTATACTTAGAAGAAATTATAGAAATAGCTTTTGACTCATTCCTAACCATTTTAAAATATTATATCGAACAATACTCTCACACCTATATTAAAAAGAATTCAACTTTTAGGTTAAAACCTTGGATCAGTGGACACTTATTAAAAAAAATACGTCTTAAAAATAATTTAGCAAACAAGTGTTGTACACATCCCCTTAATTTTAGTTTAAGAAGACGTCTTGAAAAAATATGTTTGAGTTTAAGTAAAGAAATAAAGTCGTGCCGCAGCAATTATTACAAGGCTCAAATTCAAAGTTCCTTGGGAAACCCTAAGAAAGAGTGGAGGGTCATTAATAACATTATAAATAGAAATACCAATAACTCATCTTCTTCAATTTCACTTAATGTTTAAGGGTATGTTATAGATGACCCATCTTTAGTTGCAAACATATTTAAAAAATTTTTTACTTCGATTGGTCAACCTTCTTCCTTTAGTGCTTATGAGAATATCTGTAACCACTGTTCGAACATATATCTTGTAAACAATCATAGTTCCAGCCCCAGTTTTTACTTTGAAGATATAAATGGACATGAACTTTAGGTTCTTATAAATTCATTGAAAAATAAATCCTCGTCTGGAAATGATGAAGTCTCTAACATCACTTTAAAAAAAATATCCCTAAATATAACTGACGTTTTAGCCCGTTGGAAACATTATTAACTCACTTAAATATGCTATTGTGTTGCCCTTATACAAAAAGGGCAGCCAAAATGACAAAAATAACTATAGACCAATTTCATTATTGTCTTCTTTTTCTAAGATTTTTGAAAAAGCTATTAAAAGAAGGATGTTAAATTTTCTCAACAAAATTCATTTTTCTAAACAGTAGCAATATGGCTTCAGAAAGGGACTTTCGACAGAAGATGCTCTTTTACTTTTTTCTTCCTTTATTAACAAAGGTTTGGATGAAAAGAAATATTGCGCTGGTCTTTTTGTCGATATTACTAAAGCGTTCGATATGGTTAACCACACCATTCTTTTGGAAAAATTGCATACTGCAGGCTTTCGTAGTTTTATGTCTAGCTGGCTGACTTCCTATATCAAAAATAGAACAATGGCGGTAAAAGTCGGACAATATTTAAGTGACACGAAAGAAATGAATCTAGGAGTTCCTCAAGGATCAGTTCTTGGCCCTCTACTATTTCTTATTTACATTAACTCCATGTTTTTCCTACCATTCAAAGGAAAAATCACGGCTTTTGCAGATGATCTAGGCATTGCTTTACTTCAACTAACCTTTTGGATATAGTTGCTGACATAAACAATGACAACAACTTACTTAGAAATTGGTTCTACTTACACAAATTAGTTGTTAGTAACAAAACTAAATTAATGTTTTTTAACTTAAACTCAATGGAGTATCCCAATGTGAGTGTATTCTTTCACTCCTTTGATTGTCACCATTTTTGTCTTAATGTATGCAACTGCATTAAAATCAATACAGAGTTTAGTTTTAATAACGACTTAAAATGTTGTGCAGGCTGTTTCAAAATTGAAATAGTAAAGGAATTTAAATACCTAGGGGTTTTCTTCGATCATAATATGAGTTGGATGCGGCACACTATTTTTTTAAAGCTCTTTTTACCACCTAAAAAGTTCTTGGATACTAAAACATTAAAGACTGTTTACTTTGCCCTTTCTCACTCTAGATTAGAATATGGAATTAGCTCCTGGGGAGGCACACATTTGTCTAACTTACAACCACTTATTATATTACAAAAGTGTGCCATAAGGAAAATATGTGGTAAAGATCGTGTAATGAATTCCATGCCATTGTTCAGAAGGTTGAAAATTCTTCCGGTTAGACATACATATTATTTTAAAGTTTCAAGAGTTTTTTTATGAAAAGTGGATACTTACAGAGTCCAATATCCGATTCACTTAATTTGCGCAGTAACAGCAGCTCGTTAATTAAAATTCCTTCTTTCCGTAGAACTCATTACAGAAACTTCTACTCAGTTGTTTCCTGCAAACTTTATAACAGCCTTCCGGTAAATACTAGACTCATAAGAACCCAGTCGAACTTTATAAAAAAACTAAAAACTTGGCTTCTTGGATATGATCATAAACAAATTGAAATTCTCTTGCCCTATTGTGTGTAAAATTTTCTTTTGCAAACATTTTTTAATGTACTTTTTCATATTTTTTACTATCTAATGAATGAATTAAAATAAAAAAAGTTCGAAATTTTGAAGTGACATTAACACTATTTTTAATAATTATTAATATAAATGTCACTAACTGTTCTTAACTAAAATAGTTTGTTTAGTTTATACGAGTACTTGAATTAAAACTTATGTATGTCAGTCTAAGAATAATGAATTAATAAAAATAAAAAAAAACAAAAAAAAATAAAAAAATATTAGGATGTCCGTTATAAGGGTGAACAATTTTTTTTTTAAATATCGAAATGCATACCTCCTATTTCCTTTTAAACTACCCAGACTTACTTAAATACAAAATATCATCTTCCTACGTCAACGTTAACCCGTGCCGACAGAACTCTGAAGATTTTGAAAATTGTTGTTTTTAATCCTTTCCGTTATATAGCTAAATCAATTGAAATATTAAAATTTTTATGAAATATTTAATACAAGAATATAATAGTACAGATCAGGAAGGATATTTTCTTTTGAGGGTCTCTTTTTTACAGTCTGGATACAGATTTCTATGCTCCTGAACACAGCGTAGCAATAATTGCTTTTGCTCTTCCTTTGCAGTGAACAAACCATGAAAATCTTGCATAAGCGTTACAGCTCTTTCAGCCGTATTATTAACTGCCCTTAAAGAAAGCACTTTCCTTTTCGCTTCTGAATAGGCAACATCTTCATCCCATGTAGAAACGGGTCTCTGGAGGAAATTTTTATCAATTTTTAATCGAGTAAATAAATATGTACTCTTAACAGACACAAAATCATTTAATGATTCTCCTGCAACAATAAATAAGGCAGTATTATTAACAATTTACTGAAAACAGTATGAAAAATAGTACTATTTATTGTATTCCTACTTACTATACAAATAATCAGACACATCTTCTTCAGATGGAATGTAACTATTCCCAGAATCATAAAAACTCTCTCTTTGGAAATTCACTACAATGTTCGTTTTGGTTTGTTCATTAACTTCATCATCAAAGAGTAATAAAACGGCAATTTCTTCTGACAAGTACCAAAGATGTTGACTAAACTTGCTCAGGGATGCTTTGAAGATCAATTTGCCAACAGTTTCATAGTCCTTAAGCCTCTTTAAAAAGCACAAATCTGGATTTGGTGCCTTTACCGCCAGACTACATCCAAGCCATGGTTGTACATATAAAACCGCAATGAATAAACAGACGTCTTGAAGTGCTCGCCTATGCTTGGCGCTAATTTTGAATTGGGATTGCAACAAACATATCTTTAAAGAGTAAATAGCTCTAGCCATCCACCTTGCTTGATGCATCGCTCCAGGAGGTCTAATTTTAATTTTTTTTCCACTTCTCCTCCTAAGAAAGAAATAGATAGTTCAATCTGTTCCCCATAATAGTCACGTCCAATGTATTTTTGCAGTTCTTGATTATAAAATGTCAACAAATCTTCTATTGTTGCATTACAGAAATGTCGTGTGACGACATCGGTATATGTTTCAATGGCAGCAGGATTAATAGTTTTCCAGTTGTCTCTAAACTTTTTGAACAGTGGGATATCAGCGCTACTTGTGACTTGGTGGATTTTTGTTTCGAACACACATTTTAAAACCAGTTCGTAAACGTGATGGCAGCAAGCAAAGAGTAGTAACTCCCTGTCTAGTTATTGTTCCAAAAGTACACAAGCTTCTTTCAATCGCTCTGTATTAGACGCAGTTGTGCCGCAGCGCATTACTCCTATTTGTACTTTATCATCGAGGTTCCAGTCATAAAGTGCGTTCAACACAGCTTTCGCTTGATCCTGGCCGGAAGAGCTCTCCAGTTTGGGTACAGCCAGAAATGGTTCCTTTTCTCCAAATGAAATTAGAATTGGCAGGCGTTCTTCTTTAGAACTTCTCACGTCAAGTCCAGGTAATAATTTCCCATCCCAGTGAACGGTCACCATATCAGGCATATTATTCTGAAAATCTGATTTTACAGATTCCGCCTTATCTTTTCGACTCTGTGTGCGAATACGTTGAATAGACGATTTGTTTATCGGAAAATCTTCACAGCTAAGATATAGTGCTTATGACCAATACTGTGACTACGCACCGCTACTGCTGCGCAACATGTATGAACATGATTCAATGCATTTATTTCCGAGTATTTTAGAGGCAAATGAATAAAACTAAGGTCTATGCGTTAGAAATTTAAAACTTTGAAAAATAAGGCACACCCTAATATATATACAATATATGTATATAATAAGAACGATAGTCTTAGCTGTAACTCACTCGATATGATGTATTGACATCAAAACCAATTTACTTACTTTTCTATAAAATTAAAGTCACTTAGTCATTAATCATAAGTACAGAGAACTAGAAAATAAGTATTATAAATCACAACTCATAAAACTAATAATTATTAAGTAAGTTAAATGAAAAACCACAGTTAAATGTTGAACGCCAGTACTTATCCGGACCTCCCTCTTTGCAATATCAAATGTTCCAGTTTCAACTGCCTAATCTTATAATTTTGAATGGTGATCGCGACTGTTTTTAGTTGTTCACTTTAGAATTATTTTATTTTGTGCAAGATTATATTAATTATATTACTATAGTTATAGATTTCCACGTACCATCATTGTTTTCTTGTTTTTATTTTGGGCGGTTTTACATTTCAAACCAACATTTTTTTAAATTATTATGTTGCAACCGATAATTTACACTTTTTTTACGATGTTTTTGATGTAGTACCCGCAGAACTATAAACTTGTTCGTAACGAAGCAACGCGAACTATTATTATTATCTTTTACCAAGATCTTTTATATTAATCGTTTCCAAACGTGTTGCCCCACGTTTGGGCGCCAGTTAATAAGATTTAAATACGAGTTGTTGATTTATATTCTATTTATTAATAATTATATTTATTCCTCTATGAGGAAACTTATTTATACCACGGTTCTATAACTCTAAATCACAAGAACTGACTTCCAACACTCAGCCTACGGTCTGTGATGGTCCATTTATTGCTGCACTGCTGGTTTCTCTCACACCAAACGGTTTCGGTATTGTTGCACTGTAAATATGTGCGCTTCCAGCTTCTGTTGTTGCTAGCTCAACTGGTGTGACCAGCTTGCTGTTGGTGGGTATCAACCTGCAATAGAATAGTGTTGTTTGTTGTCCATAACTTACATACTGAATCACAATTGTTGCAAGTTACTGATAACAACCAGTATATCTCCGATGATGGTGAGTTCTCTCTGAGAGAGAACATCTTCGCTTCCTTGGCTCCTACCGAATCGGAAGATGAAGAGGAAGAAATGGTGTCTGTAAGTAACAGCATAAAAATGCTACAGCAAAGTCTTCTTGTCATAAAGGAAATGCAAATGCTCAGAAGGAAGAGGGAAGAGCTAGTGCAATCCCAACAGCAACAACAGACTCACCTAGCTCAAAAGCAGCATCAACCCCAAACAAAAACCATAACACAAGTGTTACAACAACACCAACAAAAACTAAATAAACACCAGCAGCATCAACAAGAGCAGCCACAACAACGGCAACAGAAAAAACATCAGCAATCACAACAAGAGCGGCAGCTACAAAATCAACAGCAACCACAACAACAGCAGCAGCCACTAAAACGGCAGCAGCCACAACAGCATCAGAAACAACAACAACAGCAGCAGCAGCAGCAGCAGCAGCAACAACAACAACATCAACAGACACAACAGCAACAGAAACAGAAACAACAAAGGGTACCACCCATAAATACATTCAAGATGGAACTGAAGGAAACTGTAGAACTATGTAAGTTGGCCATAGCAAATAATTTTTATATTAAAAGACTTAGCATAGATAGGCATGCGATCCACTGTAACACAGTGGAGCGCTATTACAAAATAAAAAATTTACTGAAGGAATCGACGACGGAATTCTTCTCCTACACCCCGAAGGGGGACAAGCTGCAAACAATGCTGCTGAGGGGATTAGAACCGTCGACTGATCCGGAGGAGCTCCTTGCACTGCTGAAAGAGAAGAAGTGCGAAGGGCTCCATTTCGTGGGGGTCAAGCCATTCACCACAGCCAGAGCCAAAAGGGAGAAGCGGCAACTGCCCATTTTCCTGGTCCAACTAAGTCCCACCAGCAATCTGGATGGTCTAAGGAGTATTAAAGTCCTAGACTACCAGGTTGTCCATTGGGAAAAATTAAAAAGGAACGCAAACGTTTTACAATGTGTTCGCTGCCAAAGGTTCGGGCACGCCGCGCCGAACTGCGAAATGCAGCCTCGATGCGTGAAGTGCGGAAAGAACCACAAGTCTGAGGAATGCGCTCTTGGTAAGGACGGAGCGTCTGAAAAAAGCCAACTCTCTTGTGCTTTATGTAGGAACACGGGACACACCGCAAATTATCGGGGTTGTCCCAAATTCCAGTATATCAAGAGAATAAACCTGGCCCGGCAGCAGAAAGTGGAAGTTAAACGTCCACCCGTGCATTTGCAAACTCCAGCCGTTACTCCCCATATTACCTACGCCCAAATGGCGGCAGGTAGGGGAAATACGGTACAGCAAGCGAAGGTTGCTTCTCAGGCCCCAGCGCCCAGAGCACCTGAACCAGTACCTGACATGCTAGCTATCTTGCTCTCTATCCAGGGGCAGATGGCTCAGCAACAACGTCATTTAACTGAACAGACCGCGCGGGTGGATCAAGTATACGCACTGCTGCCTGGCCTAACGCACCTTTTGCCGTAATGGGTACGTACGTGGCGGAGCAAACCCTGAAGGTCCTTGCTGTGAATGTGAATTCACTGATTAGGCTCGAACGACGACCCGCACTATTTAAGTTGCTTAAAGATCAAGCCCCTGATGTGCTTTTGGTTAGCGAAACTAAGCTTACCAAGAGACACAAAATGAGGCACAGCAGATATAAAATAGTACGGAGAAACCGACCCAACTCCATTCAGGGAGGTGGCGTTGCAATTTTCGTACGAAAAAGTATACATTTTAAAAGAGTATACAGTGGTGTAGTACGTAGGTTCCAGGTGCTGGAAGCATGCATCGTGTATATCCCTCTCCGTAGTGGAAAGCGGTTGTACATGGTGTCTGTCTATGCACCTAAGGCTACTCAATCCACCTTATTTATCACAGAGCTCGAGACACTTTTTCGATTTCTGAGGCTGGAATTGGAAGACAACTATTTTATTATCGGCGGAGATTTCAACGCCAAACATAGTGATTGGGGAAATAATACACCAAATACTAGAGGGAACCTACTATTCAATTGGTGGGGTCAGCACAGTGTGATGTATCGACTCGGGCTTAAGGCGACGGATAGTCCGTCGTTTCCCAGACATGGGTCCTACTTGGATCTTCTGTTGTTCGACTCACGAATACAACTGACATGCACTAACCAACAAACTACAAACTGTCTACGCACTTTCGTGTATGACAGTGACCATTCCGGTTTCAGCACCGAAATAACTGTCCCCAACGAAATTGCGGAATTGGATGAGTTTGTTCAAAGGCATTCCTTCAATTACAGTAGGGTGCGTTGGACACACTTCACCAGATCACTGACTAGAGCACTCTCCTCGAATTCGCTCTACCCACCGTCCAACAGAAATCTGTCAAACGAGGAGATTGACAGGTATCTAAGACTAATGGACGAGACAGTTAAACGAACAATGGACAGAACAATACCTCGGTACCAACACACTGACGAAGAAGACTTATTCCGCAACGCAACTATTGACGCACTGCACCGACATAAAAGTAGACTTCTGTCAAGACTAAAAACCTTGTACAGACAGTTTACTGACAGACATAATCCGGAGATCATGACACTGAAGTCGTCGATTAAAAACCTCCAAACATTAATAAAGCAAAATTACAGAACATATGTAAGTTTGTATTGGAACAATAAAACTCGGGCTGTAAACACCAGCAACCCGAATATGTTCCCGCAAATAAATAAAATATTTCGGAGAAAAAATCAAAACGACCTTCAGTGTCTTAAAATCGCCAGAACGACGAACAACGAACAAATACTGGTAGCAGCGGGCATAGATCCAAATGAGGCTGTTGATGATGACAACTTCTTTGTGATCGAGGATCCGCAGGAGCAGGTAGAGGCTATATGAGCGACTTTCCAGGAAGTGTACAAGGCGAATGTTATCATTGGCCCGAACCACGATCTGGAGAATCGAGTCCTTGTGCACAATTTCTACCTTCGAAATGAAATTGTGAATTGGCGATTCGAGAGCTCGGGTTTCACCCAGTTCAGTGACGAGAATATGGCAAATAATGTCATCATCAACGATAGGGTACTACCCCCGTTCATTTCGAAGGAAGAGCTCCACACGATCTTCGAATCACTTAGAAGTAAGAAATCAGTGGGAACCGATGAAATACCGAACATTGTGCTTCGACATCTCCCTCTAGAAGCGGTGAACATTTATACCACCCTGTTTAATAATGCAATGAATAATGCACATTATCCAGCGCATTGGAAAACTGCGGTGGTACATCCCATCCCCAAAAGGGATAAAGACACTTCCAATCCGGCGAATCTCCGATCGATCAGTCTTCTTCCAAACATCAGTAAGGTTTTCGAGAAGGTGATCAATAGAGTCCTGACTAAGTGGGTTGAGGACAAACGTATAGTTCCGGATAATCAATTCGGTTTCAAGGCGGGGCATGATATCATTCATGCTGCGTCGAAACTGGTTTCTGATATCCAATGGAACAAAGACAAGAACCAGTGCACTGGTGCCTGCCTGATTGACTTGGAGAAAGCCTTCGATACCGTATGGTTAGAAGGACTCTTTTTCAAGCTGGACAGGTTGGGCATTAGTAAACCACTGCTGTATATTCTTTTCGATATGCTCTCCAGTAGACAGTTCATCGTGAAGAATGGCGATGTGACTTCTGCTGGAACATTTAACATTAAAAACGGTCTGCAACAAGGTGCGGTAAATTCGCCGATCCTATTCAACATTTACACGAGTGATCTGATAGGTTCACTTCACCATGCCATAGCGTACGCAGACGACTTAATCGCGTACAGATCAGGTCCAAAGATTGAGGTCATTAATATGCTTTTGCAACGTGACTTCGATCAAATTAAGCGATATTGCGATGACTGGAAGTTGAAAATAAACTTTCAGAAGTCGGAAACCATTCTGTTTAGGACGCCTTTGTCTGTGGCCTCTAGGGATACCAGAAAGAATTGGCGAAAGTTTTCTATCGTCGGACAACACGGACAGCCACTCGCTTGTCGAAATGTAGTCAGGTACCTTGGGATCTGGATAGATCAATTTCTGTATTTTAACAAACATATAGAGGTTGCTCTGGCCAGAGCCAAAGGTGCTTTTGCCCTTACAAAGAGACTGTTTTATAACAGCCAACTCGATGCGAGGGTGAAGGTGATCTGCTACATGGCCCTTATCAGACCCATGCTGGTATTTGGATGTCCCGTGTGGTTCAACGTGAGAGCAAGTTTATTGGAAAAGATTCGGGTGTTTGAGAGGGCTTGTCTTAGGACTTGTCTTCGCTTATACAGAACACCAGAGTCTCAGTACATAAAATTCTATCCCAGTGAGGTCTTGTACAATAGGGCGAATCTAATAAGAGTGGACAATTTCATCATTAAGTTGACTCGAAGGCACATTGCAAGAGCAATGACCTCATCGAACAACCTGATCTCCGGGGCTTTCTTCCCCAATTATATGTATCACGAGAGAGTTCGCTTTGACGGCTTTATTCCTCCAGAAGCGTTCCTCTATCTAGATAATAAAGGTCTGATCCAGGACAGATTGGCGGTGCCGCTAATCTTCCACGTCGCTCGAACAGCTGCGGACAGGCGACTCAACTACGACAGAGACGTCGCACATGGCAGTGCTGAGCGTCTCCGGTTCAGTAGGTCGGTAGGGAGTCGCGACATGAGGGATGTTGCTCGGCAGCACCAACACTTTTGGTGGCTTGTTGAAGGGGAGGATGCTTCGTCGTCGAACTCCTCCAGTGATATGTAGCTTCAAGTGAAGCAAAGTGGGCCTGACTAATTTTTTTTTTTTTTTTCGCCTTGGCCGGCTTACATAGTTTTAGGTAGGTTTAGGTTTTTTGAAAAAAAAAATAAATATAAAAACACAAAAAAAAAATAAAAATAAATATATATATATACATATACTTATATATAAAGTATATAAGTATTGTGGATATATATATATATATATATATATATATATATGTATGTGTATGTATTAGACGTAAGTAGGTTAAGTAGATTAAGATTTATTTTTAGGTAGTTTTTAAGCTTTTAGTTTTAAGTTTTATAAAGAATTAAAAAATGTCCATTTACTAAGTTTTTACCTAAAATTTATTTTCTTAGTTTTAGGATTAATTAATGTTTAAATTACAAATAAAATTAGACTGTAAGATACGTCGAAAGACATAGATTAAGTATTATGTTTAATTTAGAGTGCCCGCATGGGGCCAGTAAGTTACAATAAGATTATTTTTAAGTTATTTAAGCTAATTTTTAAGCGTTTTTTTTGTTTAGCATTTAAGAGTAATTTAAGTATATAAATAAAAATGCATAAAAACTGAAAAAAAAACTGAACTGAATCACAGTTGTTGAAACCAAGTGATGAAACACTAGAGAAAAATATAACACACACACGCAGTGATATCCCAGAATCGTTCGACAAAATAATTTTTTTAGGGGAAGGTCCCTCCTGCCGTACGTCTACCGAACACTGGAGGGAAAAGAAATAAAACTCTTAGTGGATACTGGGGCATCCAAAAATTATATAAAATATCTCGGCACACTCAAATCTGTCAGACCAATAAACAAACCATTTCCTGTTAAATCGATCCACGGAACTACCCAAGTTACGTCCAAGTATGTCATCAACATTTTTAATAAAAATGCTGCATTTTTTATACTTCTAACCCCCAAAACATTCGATGGGATTATAGGATTTGATTTTCTAAGTGAAATAAATGCAAAACTAAATTTGGCAAAAGGAATTCTGAATTACAATGGGGGTGAGGAAAAATTGTTATATTTTTATTGTAGAGATGTTAATAATATCTCTATATTCGTACAAGGCGGAACTACTTCACTAAACATGAATGAAGAAGTTTCTTTATTGCTAAATCGCCACGCAAAAGTTTTTGCCAATCCTAGTGAATTGTTACCATTTAATACGAATGTTGTCGCAACCATTTGAACAACGGATAATGATCCAGTTTATTCAAAGGCTTACCCGTATCCTATGTCTGCCGTTGACTTCGTTAACAATGAAATTACTGACTTACTCCATAACGGAATAATTAGATCTTCACGATCTCCGTACAACAATCCAGTATGGATTGTGGACAAAAAAGGAGTCGATGAAACGAACAAACGCAAAATGCGGCTGGTAATAGATTTTTGGAAATTAAATAATAAAACTGTAAACGATAGATATCCAATTCCGAACACTGTGGTTATACTGGCAAATACTGGGAAGGCTTCTTTTTTTACAACCTTGGACCAGAAATCAGGATTTCATCAAATCAAATTGTCTGAGCGGGATAGAAAAAAGACAACCTTCTCCATAAATAACAGAAAGTACGAATTCTGCAGGCTTCTATTCGGATTAAAAAATGCACCCAGCATTTTCCAAAGGGCTATAGACGACGTCTTAAGAGAAGAGATAGGTAAATGCTGTCATGTTTATATCGATGATGTCATTATATTTTCTAAAACAAAAGAACACCTTCAATACGTGGAAAAAATTTTAGAATTGGTTTTCGAGGCTAACATGCGAGTTTCATTAGAAAAATCAAAATTTTTTAAAGAAAAAGTTGAATTTTTGGGGTTTGTAGTATCCAATATGGGAATAAAAACATGTCCAGGCAAGACATAAGACATTGTAAATTACGAAGTTCCTAGGACACTTCGTGGTTTGCGATCCTTCCTCGGATTGTCGGGATACTACAGACATTTCAATAGGGACTATGCCCAAATCGCGAAACCTCTTACTAGATACTTACGTGGTGAGAATGGAAATATAGGGAAAGGTCAGTCAAAGAACAAAAGGATACAGCTCGACCAATAATCACTTGAGGATTTTCACAGAATTAAAAGGATTTTATCCTCGGAAGATGTGTTACTTCTTTATCCGGACTTTGAAAAGCCCTTTGATTTAACAACTGATGCTTCATCCCATGGCCTTGGCGCTGTTCTTTCCCCAAATGGTTGACCAATAACTATGATATCTAGAACATTGTCCACAACTGAGGAAAGCTATGCCACAAATGAGCGAGAACTCCTAGCTATTGTTTAGTCATTGTAAAAGCTTCGAAACTATTTGTATGGAGTAAATCGGCTCAATATTTACACCGACCATCAGCGTGTAACATTTGCAATATCCGAAAAAAATCCTAATGCAAAAATTAAGCGGTGGAGAGCCTTTATGGAAGAATTTTTACCTAAGTTTTTTTTACAAACCTGGAAAGGAAAACTTCTTTGCCGATACGCTGTCCAGACAACATATTAATAGCTTGGAACAGGAGATTAATTCAACCTCTGCAACAGCTCACAGTCAGGCTTCCCTAATTCAGACAATACCAAGTGTTCAAAATCCCCTAAATTGCTTCAAAAACCAGATAATTCTCAATACAGGGCTGAAATTACTAAAAACAACTAAAATAATGTTCAAAAAACAAATGAGGCACTCAATTGAATTTGATAACATAGACAACCTTTTCCTAGTCCTAAAAGAAGTAATCAATCCTAATGTTGTCAATGCAATTCATTGCGACTTAACAATTCTTGCACAAATTCAAGATAGACTGATTACTATGTTTCCTTCTGTGAAATTTCTTTACACTAAAATCATGGTTACTGACATTTTCAATCTAAACGATCAATCTGAAATTCTTTTAACCGAGCATAATCGCGCCCATCGATCTGCACATGAAAACACAAATCAGGTTTTGAATGATTATTACTTCCCTGCAATTCGGAAAAGGATGAAAGAAATAATTTCCAATTGTAAAACCTGCCACGAAGCGAAATATAAGAAGCATCCACCGAAGCCTGAGATAGGCGAATCGAAACTCCTGTACCAACCCATCCAGGTGAGATACTGCACATTGATATTTATTCAACTGCAGGAGCTCATTTCTTGACATGCTTGGACAAATTTTCTAAATTAGCGATTGCAAAACCGATTAAATCGCGAGCTATAATTGATATTAAAGAGCCGATTATAGAAACACTCAAATTTTTAAATACACAAAAAAGTTGTCTGCGACAATGAGAAATCCTTTTGTTCAGAAAGTATAAAATAATTGCTAAGGGATCATTTTGGAGTAAGTATTTTTAATACACCACCCTTTCACAGTATAGGAAACGGACAAGTAGAAAGGTTTCATAATACTCTATCCGAGATAGAGAGGTATACCAAGCTAGAACAAATTATCTGTGATACCGCTGAGCTCCTTTTACTTGCCACTGTCAAGTATAATAGGACGATTCACTCAGTCACAATCTATCGCCCAATTGATATATTTCATTCCATTCGAAAAGAGTTAGTGGATGAAATCAGGAAAAAATATCCGACACGCGACGTAGAGATCTAGACTATCACAACAAAGGCAGGCAAACTAGAATTTTTGAACCAGGAGAAAAAGTGTTTCTGCGAACAAATAAACGAGTTGGCAATAAATTTAGAAAGTTATTTATCGAAAAGGCTATTCAGAAAGATTTAGGGACTACGGTTCTCATAGAAAACAAGAAAGTTCACAAGGAAAACCTCAGGTAATTGTTTATTGGCCGACAATTATATTTGATTCACGGCTTTGTCTAAGCTCCGATTTGTTTCAAATTCTTTTGGGTCGAAATAAGATCTCATTCTAATTTTTATGACAAATTATTAACTCAGCAATTTAAAGTTTTGTTATTTTTTAAATTTGTTAAAACTGTTAAAATTATTTTTTAAATTAGGAAAAGAGAAGTGTTCATACATAGAAAATAATTTTAAGGATTAACAACTATTTTTCGTTTCTTTTTTTAATTTTGCTATTTGTGCTTCCAATTAATATGTTATATTCATTTGCCGGTAAAAATTGTTTACTATTGTACTTAAGATAGAAAGAAATACAAAAATGTAAAACTAATATTAAAGCTCCATGTAAATATGTTGGATAGAAAAGAAAACCAAATTAGAACTACTTACGAGTACATATGTAAGTATTCATGATATTATTAAAATCTGAATCTGAAGAATCTGAACTGAAAACACTTAGCTTCTAGCCATAGTATCTGTAGAGATGAAGCCGAGGACGTCTTCGTTCAAGAGGGGGAATAGTTATGGACAACAAACGACACCATTCTATTGCACGTTGAAACCCAGCAACAGCAAGCTGGTCACACCAGTTGAGCTAGCAACAACAGAAGCTGGAAGCGCACATATTTACAGTGCAACAATACCGACACCGTTTGGTGTGAGAGAAACCAGCAATAACTGGACCGCCACAGTTGGCAGGCTGAGGGTTGGCAAGAAGCCAGTTCTTGTGATTTAGAGTTATAGAACCGTGGTATAAATAAGTTTCCTCATAGAGGAATAAATATAATTATTAATAAATAGAATATAAATCAACAACTCGTATTTAAATCTTATTAACTGGCGCCCAAACGTGGGGCAACACGTTTGGAAACGATTAATATAAAAGATCTTGGTAAAAGATAATAATAATAGTTCGCGTTGCTTCGTTACGAACAAGTTTATAGTTCTGCGGGTACTACATCAAAAACAACGTAAAAAAAAGTGTAAATTATCGGTTGCAACATAATAATTTAAAAAAATGTTGGTTTGAAATGTAAAACCGCCCAAAATAAAAACAAGAAAACAATGATGGTACGTGGGAATCTATAACTATAGTAATATAATTAATATAATCTTGCACAAAATAAAATAATTCTAAAGTGAACAACTAAAAACAGTCGCGATCACCATTCAAAATTATAAGATTAGGCAGTTGAAACTGGAACATTTGATATTGCAAAGAGGGAGGCCCGGATAAGTACTGGCGTTCAACATTTAACTGTGGTTTTTCATTTAACTTACTTAATAATTATTAGTTTTATGAGTTGTGATTTATAATACTTATTTTCTAGTTCTCTGTACTTATGATTAATGACTAAGTGACTTTAATTTTATAGAAAAGTAAGTAAATTGGTTTTGATGTCAATACATCATATCGAGTGAGTTACAGCTAAGACTATCGTTCTTATTATATACATATATTGTATATATATTAGGGTGTGCCTTATTTTTCAAAGTTTTAAATTTCTAACGCATAGACCTTAGTTTTATTCATTTGCCTCTAAAATACTCGGAAATAAATGCATTGAATCATGTTCATACATGTTGCGCAGCAGTAGCGGTGCGTAGTCACAGTATTGGTCATTTGTTCTCAATTATTCTCGCGATTAACACGTATTGTTTTACATTTAAAAGATGACATTGGAATTAAGAAGCAATAAAAAATGTGTTTTCTTAGTTGGTGACGTAAATTATCAATTAACAGGCGCAAAGTTACCGTCTAATCATCAAGTTCTTTCAGTACTTTATTTTAACATTCGCGAAGTTAAATTGACTGTTACTGAAAGCGCTAATCTCGTCATTCGGGAGTGTATTATATTTTGGGAAAAAGCTAGAATCCCTACCAGAGTTATATCTAACTGTGTAAAAAAACTTGTGGATCTTCACCATGCTTGGAGGGAGTTGCAAAAAAATTTTAAAAGAATACAAGCTATTTACAAGCGCCGTGAGCAGGACTTTAAGAACAATTTAGATAATTTATTTAATATAGCACACGCTGATGCTTTGGAACGGATGAAAATTGAATAAGATAAGATATTTTTACAAAAACAAAGACGCCCTGGTTGTCCAGGGTGTAGCGGGTGTAGACAAAAAGTTAGCCGACAAAAAAAGAAAGGGCAAGACAAATGAAATTAAATGAAGAGAAAAAAAGATGCGAGCAAATGTGTTTCGAAGGTTTATAGTCATCTGTTACTACGCAAGATTCAATTCAAACGCAAGGACATCACGATCAACTTACCAGTTGCAGCTTTAGATAGATGTCAATTAAGCATAAGGGATTCTGTATACATAGTTCAGGCCGTAGTAGAAGCACTATATCTTAGCTGTGATGATTTTCCGATAAACAAATCGTCTATTCAACGTATTCGCACACAGAGTCGAAAAGATAAGGCGGAATCTGTAAAATCAGATTTTCAGAATAATATGCCTGATATGGTGACCGTTCACTGGGATGGGAAATTATTACCTGGACTTGACGTGAGAAGTTCTAAAGAAGAACGCCTGCCAATTCTAATTTCATTTGGAGAAAAGGAACCATTTCTGGCTGTACCCAAACTGGAGAGCTCTTCCGGCCAGGATCAAGCGAAAGCTGTGTTGAACGCACTTTATGACTGGAACCTCGATGATAAAGTACAAATAGGAGTAATGCGCTGCGGCACAACTGCGTCTAATACAGAGCGATTGAAAGAAGCTTGTGTACTTTTGGAACAATAACTAGACAGGGAGTTACTACTCTTTGCTTGCTGCCATCACGTTTACGAACTGGTTTTAAAATGTGTGTTCGAAACAAAAATCCACCAAGTCACAAGTAGCTCTGATATCCCACTGTTCAAAAAGTTTAGAGACAACTGGAAAACTATTAATCCTGATGCCATTGAAACATATACCGATGTCGTCACACGACATTTCTGTAATGCAACAATAGAAGATTTGTTGACATTTTATAATCAAGAACTGCAAAAATACATTGGACGTGACTATTATGGGGAACAGATTGAACTATCTATTACTTTCTTAGGAGGAGAAGTGGAAAAAAAATTAAAATTAGACCTCCTGGAGCGATGCATCAAGCAAGGTGGATGGCTAGAGCTATTTACTCTTTAAAGATATGTTTGTTGCAATCCCAATTCAAAATTAGCGCCAAGCATAGGCGAGCACTTCAAGACGTCTGTTTATTCATTGCGGTTTTATGTGTACAACCATGGCTTGGATGTAGTCTGGCGGTGAAGGCACCAAATCCAGATTTGTGCTTTTTAAAGAGGCTTAAGGACTATGAAACTGTTGGCAAATTGATCTTCAAAGCATCCCTGAGCAAGTTTAGTCAACATCTTTGGTACTTGTCAGAAGAAATTGCCGTTTTATTACTCTTTGATGATGAAGTTAATGAACAAACCAAAACGAACATTGTAGTGAATTTCCAAAGAGAGAGTTTGTATGATTCTGGGATTAGTTACATTCCATCTGAAGAATATGTGTCTGATTATTTGTATAGTAAGTAGGAATACAATAAATAGTACTATTTTTCATACTGTTTTCAGTAAATTGTTAATAATACTGCCTTATTTATTGTTGCAGGAGAATCATTAAATGATTTTGTGTCTGTTAAGAGTACATATTTATTTACTCGATTAAAAATTGATAAAAATTTCCTCCAGAGACCCGTTTCTACATGGGATGAAGATGTTGCCTATTCAGAAGCGAAAAGGAAAGTGCTTTCTTTAAGGGCAGTTAATAATACGGCTGAAAGAGCTGTAACGCTTATGCAAGATTTTCATGGTTTGTTCACTGCAAAGGAAGAGCAAAAGCAATTATTGCTACGCTGTGTTCAGGAGCATAGAAATCTGTATCCAGACTGTAAAAAAGAGACCCTCAATAGAAAATATCCTTCCTGATCTGTACTGTTATATTCTTGTATTAAATATTTCATAAAAATTTTAATATTTCAATTGATTTAGCTATATAACGGAAAGGATTAAAAACAGCAATTTTCAAAATCTTCAGAGTTCTGTCGACACGGGTTAACGTTGACGTAGGAAGATGATATTTTGTATTTAAGTAAGTCTGGGTAGTTTAAAAGGAAATAGGAGGTATGCATTTCGATATTTAAAAAAAAAATTGTTCACCCTTATAACGGACACCCTAATATATCTTTCTTTTTTTTTATTAATTCCTTATTCTTAGACTGACATACATAAGTTTTAATTCAAGTACTCGTATAAACTAAACAAACTATTTTAGCTAAGAACAGTTAGTGACATTTATATTAATAATTATTAAAAATAGTGTTAATGTCACTTCAAAATTTCTAACTTTTTATGTGGGGTAAACAATTATTTTAATTCATTCATTAGATAGTAAAAAATATGAAAAAGTACATTAAAAAATGTTTGCAAAAGAAAATTTTACACACAATAGGGCAAGAGAACTTCAATTTGTTTATGATCATATCCAAGAAGCCAAGTTTTTAGTTTTTTTAAAAAGTTCGACTGGGTTCTTATGAGTCTAGTATTTACCGGAAGGCTGTTATAAAGTTTGCAGGAAACAACTGAGTAGAAGTTTCTGTAATGAGTTCTACGGAAAGAAGGAATTTTAATTAACGAGCTGCTGTTACTGCGCAAATTAAGTGAATCGGATATTGGACTCTGTAAGTATCCACTTTTCATAAAAAAACTCTTGAAACTTTAAAATAATATGTATGTCTAACCGGAAGAATTTTCAACCTTCTGAACAATGGCATGGAATTCATTACACGATCTTTACCACATATTTTCCTTATGGCACACTTTTGTAATATAATAAGTGGTTGTAGCTTAGACAAATGTGTGCCTCCCCAGGAGCTAATTCCATATTCTAATCTAGAGTGAGAAAGGGCAAAGTAAACAGTCTTTAATGTTTTAGTATCCAAGAACTTTTTAGGTGGTAAAAAGAGCTTTAAAAAAATAGTGTGCCGCATCCAACTCATATTATGATCGAAGAAAACCCCTAGGTATTTAAATTCCTTTACTATTTCAATTTTGAAACAGCCTGCACAACATTTTAAGTCGTTATTAAAACTAAACTCTGTATTGATTTTAATGCAGTTGCATACATTAAGACAAAAACGGGGACAATCAAAGGAGTGAAAGAATACACTCACATTGGGATACTCCATTGAGTTTAAGTTAAAAAACATTAATTTAGTTTTGTTACTAACAACTAATTTGTGTAAGTAGAACCAATTTCTAAGTAAGTTGTTGTCATTGTTTATGTCAGCAACTATATCCAAAAGGTTAGTTGAAGTAAAGCAATGCCTAGATCATCTGCAAAAGCCGTGATTTTTCCTTTGAATGGTAGGGAAAACATGGAGTTAATGTAAATAAGAAATAGTAGAGGGCCAAGAACTGATCCTTGAGGAACTCCTAGATTCATTTCTTTCGTGTCACTTAAATATTGTCCGACTTTTACCGCCATTGTTCTATTTTTGATATAGGAAGTCAGCCAGCTAGACATAAAACTACGAAAGCCTGCAGTATGCAATTTTTCCAAAAGAATGGTGTGGTTAACCATATCGAACGCTTTAGTAATATCGACAAAAAGACCAGCGCAATATTTCTTTTCATCCAAACCTTTGTTAATAAAGGAAGAAAAAAGTAAAAGAGCATCTTCTGTCGAAAGTCCCTTTCTGAAGCCATATTGCTACTGTTTAGAAAAATGAATTTTGTTGAGAAAATTTAACATCCTTCTTTTAATAGCTTTTTCAAAAATCTTAGAAAAAGAAGACAATAATGAAATTGGTCTATAGTTATTTTTGTCATTTTGGCTGCCCTTTTTGTATAAGGGCAACACAATAGCATATTTAAGTGAGTTAATAATGTTTCCAATGGGCTAAAACGTCAGTTATATTTAGGGATATTTTTTTTAAAGTGATGTTAGAGACTTCATCATTTCCAGACGAGGATTTATTTTTCAATGAATTTATAAGAACCTAAAGTTCATGTCCATTTATATCTTCAAAGTAAAAACTGGGGCTGGAACTATGATTGTTTACAAGATATATGTTCGAACAGTGGTTACAGATATTCTCATAAGCACTAAAGGAAGAAGGTTGACCAATCGAAGTAAAAAATTTTTTAAATATGTTTGCAACTAAAGATGGGTCATCTATAACATACCCTTAAACATTAAGTGAAATTGAAGAAGATGAGTTATTGGTATTTCTATTTATAATGTTATTAATGACCCTCCACTCTTTCTTAGGGTTTCCCAAGGAACTTTGAATTTGAGCCTTGTAATAATTGCTGCGGCACGACTTTATTTCTTTACTTAAACTCAAACATATTTTTTCAAGACGTCTTCTTAAACTAAAATTAAGGGGATGTGTACAACACTTGTTTGCTAAATTATTTTTAAGACGTATTTTTTTTAATAAGTGTCCACTGATCCAAGGTTTTAACCTAAAAGTTGAATTCTTTTTAATATAGGTGTGAGAGTATTGTTCGATATAATATTTTAAAATGGTTAGGAATGAGTCAAAAGCTATTTCTATAATTTCTTCTAAGTATACAGCGGACCAATCTTCTTGTAAAAGTGCATTATTTAATTGGTCATACTCTATTTTGCAAATTGTTGGCATATTTACAAATCGATTTTGTTTTTCATTTTTTGTATTACAAGACAAAAGGCCCGTCATACAGTGATCCGTAATGCCTAGATCAAAGTTTATGCCTACACAATTCTGAAAGGTGCTTTTCGAAAACCTGCCAAAAACATGATCAAGGCATGTAGCTGCGGTAGGCCTAGTGGGCGTATACATAAACGAAAATAAGCCAGGTTCAGCAATAGTATTTTAGTAAGAATAAGATATAGAGTTTGAATTTAAAATATTAATATTAAAATCACCTAACATGACGATATTACCTCCTCTCTCATAATACAAAAGGTTAGAAAATTCTTCCAAAAAAAGATTTGTTTCAAAAGTATGCAATCGGTAAACACAAATAAAACTAAACATTTGATTGCCTATTTTACAACAAAGCTTAAGGGTATCCGCGCTTGAAAATTGCTCAAATCAATTTCCAACAAGTCACGCACAAAAACTCCTACTCCGCCAGCAGAATAGTTATCATTTGGATATGGAAAAAAATTATAGCCCGGAATTGAGTATTCATCTTTTTCGGAAGTAAATACCCAGATCTCTGTAACAAAAATAAGATCCGGTAAAGTAACAAGAACTTCAAGGTTACAGACCAGCATATCAAAATTTTGTCGCATACTACGAATATTCTGGTGAACAAAAAAGGAATCATTTATAGTACTACAACGGAATATATCATCGTTTGTATCGTAAATTGTTGAAAAGAGATGATTGTTGCTTATTTGATCGAGGCTATTTAAATTATTTAACATGAAATGTATATTTTTAATAAAAAAAAACTAGACACAAGTATTAAAGAGCCTCTAAATCGGCAAACGATCATAAAGCAACAATCCTTCCTTTATCAACTTTTCTCAATAAAATTTGTGAGTTTTGATACCATAAGTATTTATAGCTTTTTTAAATTTTAAGTTTTTTAGCATAAATAGCTAAACTATCATTAATAAAAAGTCTGTTTTGGGTGCCAGACATAAACAAAGACGAATTGGAGCTTGTTCTTTGCAGATCTCTTACTCTTCATTACTCTCTGTTGAATTTCAGCGGAGGAAAACTGTAAACATTGAACATTGTTGCTGCTATTGTTTGGTTTACCATTTGTTGGCGTACAGCTCGCATTTCTATTACCAGTGCGTTTTACAAAGCATTGTTTGACATCTTCGGCGGACACACCCACTTAAAACGTCATCAAGTAGAATTTTTGCACATACAGCTGCATTTTCGATATTGACACCAGGTATGCCAGCAATTTCAACGATATTCTCCTTTTCCAAATTGTTTTGTTCCCTCCAATTCAGTTTTGTTTCAAGAGATGTCACTCTCGCATTAAGCATTTTGTTTTCTTTTTCTAGTAGCTGAATAGTGCTAAGAGAATCATGGTACATTTTTTTTATGTCAAGTATTTCGTTGTATAGTAAGTGTTGTTCGTGGACAGCTGACTTGGCGCAAGTTAATGTCCGTAGATGATCTTCGGCTTGTGCTTTTCCATCATTTGTAGCTACTGTTGTTTTTGTTGTTGCTTTGATAGGTTGATTAACTTTGGCCGTTTTTGTTGTTTTTATTTCTACCACTGAAGAAGAAGATGGAACACTTTGTAATTGCAATGAAGCGCGGCGGAGAACACTGCGTTTATTGCATCGAAATGACATGCCTTGCGACGTCATGTATCCAATATCGTCTGATATGTATGCTACATAAGTACCAATATTTAGTAGATCTATACTTCATTATACTTTTTGATCTGAATTACGTTGAACGTTGAGTTGCAAATTATAGCTAAAAAATTTTATATTGAGTACCCTTTTCTTTTCTGAGTTAATAATGAACGTGGAACAGATTAGTGCGGTTGTTTTCGTAGCAACGGAGCAAACTAGACATGCTTTTAATGCTACGATCGAGGAGTTTACTGCTCGTCTAAGAGTATTAGTATCTCCAAGAGTTGTTGAAGATTATAAATCGGTTGCCATAGATGCTGGTATACGCTGTGAAGAATCATTAGATTTGGTTAAACCCTTACCTGAGTTTAGTGGTGAAAAAGTTCGGTACATTTCTGGCCTCAGGCTGCTCACGACGCCTATAAATTATTTGAACCATTCGACGGAAGTTCTAAGCACTATCAGGCAGTAGCAATAATACGAAATAAAATCATTGGCTCTGCAGATCAAGTGTTATCCTCATTTAACACGGTCCTTAAATTTAGAGCTATTACAACGCGTTTAGACTTTACGTATGGAGATAAAAGACCTGTATACCTTCTTGAACAGGAAATATCCACTATAAGCCAAGGTAGGTTGTCGATTGCGGAATTGTATGATGAGGTGGAAAAAAAGTTGACCTTAATTATTAACAAGACGTTAATGCTTCACGAAGGTAACAAAGGCTTGATTGATTCTCTCAGTCAGAAATATGGGCAGGATATGCGCTATACCGTGTGCGATATACTGTTTTCCTCGCGACCATTTGATATGCCTAGTGCTCTTTCTCTTTCGCAGGAACTTGAAGCAAACCAAGCTCGCTATATCTTTGCTAATTCATATACCAATACGAATGAGCTCTCGATAAACTTTTTACCTCGCCAAAATCTCAGTTATAATCCATTCAATTCACCCCATTATAGACCAATTTACGATACGTCAAAGACCAACTGCAATGGATACAGATCCAACCGTTTCACACTATAGAAATAGTACAAATTTCCAAAGACCTGCACAGAATCCCAGTCACGGACATAGACCCGTAATAGGGAACCCCAATAATTTTCAAGGCTCTAAACAATATTCCATTCAACATCCAAAACCTATGCAAGGCTCCAATCACTTTGATGGACCTTATAATACTAATCAGTTAAACAGACATCGCGACTCTGATCGAAATACGCTTCCTAAACATCATTTAAATCATGAGTTATCAGAAACTAGATTCGTAAACCAAGAGGATTTATACAAATACTATAATAATGATAAGGAAGATCCTTATAATGAATATGGTAGCAATTATGGTTATGACGAAGGTGATGAAACACTAGAGAAAAATATAACACACACACGCAGTGATATCCCAGAATCTTTCGACGAAATAATTTTTTTAGGGGAAGGTCCCTCCTGCCGTACGTCTGCCGAACACTGGAGGGAAAAGAAATAAAACTCTTAGTGTATACTGGGGCATCCAAAAATTATATAAAATATCTCGGCACACTCAAATCTGTCAGACCAATACACAAACCGTTTCCTGTTAAATCGATCCACGGAACTACCCAAGTTACGTCCAAGTATGTCACCAACATTTTTAATAAAACTGCAACATTTTTTATACTTCTAACCCCCAAAACATTCGATGGGATTATAGGATTTGATTTTCTAAGTGAAATAAATGCAAAACTAAATTTGGCAAAAGGAATTCTGAATTACAATGGGGGTGAAGAAAAATTTTTATATAGTTATTGTAGAGATGTTAATAATATCTCTATACAAGGCGGAACTACTTCACTAAACATGAATGAAGAAGTTTCTTTATTGCTAAATCGCCACGCAAAAGTTTTTGCAAATCCTAGTGAATTGTTACCATTTAATACGAATGTTGTTGCAACCATTTGAACAACGGATAATGATCCAGTTTAGTCAAAGGCTTACCCATATCCTATGTCTGCCGTTGACTTCGTTAACAATGAAATTACTGACTTACTCCATAACGGAATAATTAGATCTTCACAATCTCCGTACAACAATCCAGTATGGATTGTGGACAAAAAAGGAGTCGATGAAACGAACAAACGCAAAATGCGGCTGGTAATAGATTTTCGGAAATTAAATAATAAAACTGTAAGCGATAGATATCCGATTCCGAACACTGTGGTTATACTGGCAAATATTGGTAAGGTTTCTTTTTTTACAACCTTGGACCAGAAATCAGGATTTCATCAAATCAAATTGTCTGAGCGGGATAGAAAAAAGACAGCCTCCTGTCTAAATAACGGAAAGTACGAATTCTGCAGGCTTCCATTCGGATTAAAAAATGCACCCAGCATTTTCCAAAGGGCTATAGACGACGTCTTAAGAGAAGAGATAGATAAATGCTGTCATGTTTATATCGAAGATGTCATTATATTTTCTAAAACAAAAGAAGAACACCTTCAACACATGGAAAAAATTTTGGAGTTGCTTTTCGAGGCTAACATGCGAGTTTCATTAGAAAAATCAAAATTTTTTAAAGAAGAAGTTGTATTTTTGGGGTTTGTAGTATTCAATATGGGAATAAAAACATGTACACGTAAATTACAAGTTGTTTTTAATAGCGCTATTCCATATATTCATGGACTCAGGAAATATGATCACGTCTCTCACCTTTCCATAAACGTTTTCTGCCTGCCATTTGAAAACTATCTTAAATTTCCAACTTTGCACAAAAACTTTCAATTTCCAGCATCAAATAGATCTACCTATCTTATCGGAACGAGATTTCATTATCAGATATCTGAAAGGCAATTCAATGCTATCTGTGTTTGGAATCACTACCAAATTCTTTGAGAGATATATAACTCTATAGCTATCGTGTCGTATCCTACTTTTTGAATTGCTTGAAGTTTTATCCCTTGTATTAAAGTAATTTAGTCTTTTTTTTGACCTAATAACAAAATTAATAAAGTTTATTAATTATCCCGTCTAACCAAAATAAATTAAAACAACAAATGTAAACTAAGGTATACTACTCGTATATATTGTAATTAGCTATTGCAAAGTTATACGATTCCTTCATAATGCTCTAGCGTTCCATACATTCTGAATAAAAAAAAAGAAATGCTGACAAAATATCAGCTGTGTTCTCGTTCTAGTTTACGTGTCGCCATTGCTGTGGAATTGTGTGTTTTTGAATTGTTGGTACTCGATTAGCAATGAACGCTGATAGTGTGCCTGATGATGATGTAATAATCCAAATGAGGACTACCTCTGAGTCAGTCCATAAACAAATTTTGTCTCTACTCGTATGAATTCCAATTCGGTTTGCAGGCGATTAATAAGTATCGCAGACAGCTTAGCTGCGCACAGTACTAGGCGTAGGACGGTGCTTTGATGTGAAATCTTGATTTTCTTGGAAGGTGCTGTCCTGGATTTGGCACAAAGTAAGTTCACTGCAATTGTATTGCTTTTGTCCTGCGATCGAACGTAGGCCATCTCAGATGCATTCGCGAATACGCGAATTTGCACATCCTTGTAAATGCAAATCGTCAGATTTCGGAAGCCAAGTCATTCTAACTATTTTGACATATTCTTCGATGCTGGTATTGAAACCTAATTCGGTTTCGCTATAGCTGGACGAGTAATAAGCCTTGTAGTTGTTCTTGAATTGCGAGGTGTTCACTTAAGCTATCGGATCATGTCATCAGGTAGCCAACGTAGAGATTCCTCTTGACGCTAATGGTAATCGGTTCTGATGATTTTCTGCTAATCGCTGACAATGTCTTATAGCGAGATATGGCGCAGAAGTTGTTCCGCATGTGACTGTGTTGAGTTTAACAGACTTAAGTACGTTATTGCGACTGCTTCTCCAAAATATGAGTCGGTATTTTGTGCCTTCATCGTGTATCAGTCTTTGTCGATACATCTTCTAAATGTCTTCGGTGAACACGTACATCGTAATGCGGAATCTTATAAGAACTGAGAACACAACATCTTGGATAGTAGGATCTGTTGATAAGACGTCTTTTTATTCTTCCGCAAGGCTAAATTCTTCCTTGAATGGAAGTTTTACCACTTCTTGAAGGTATCTGGTTGAAATGAAGTTTTCACTGTGTATTGGATGTTGTAAGACGCCAGTTGCCAAAATCTGTCGATTTGACGGTCAAGTGTTTCGACTGCTCCGCATATTCCACATTATGTGTTTAAGTTGTTCGTCTGTTCTATCTTTTCAGCGATGGTCCATTCAAAGGTTGCGAGGGCATGGATTGTACCAATTTGATTTGACCCATTAAGAGAAGAGAATAATACAGCTCAATAATAAGAACATCGATTGTACCAGGTTCACTAAACGTGCGATCTGCAAGTGGAATGTTCGTTGATCAGCTTGATGTATCAAACGATTTGCTGGGTTGATCTGATATTATGTTCGATAGCACATGGACCTCCATCCTTATTGAGCGGAATGCGTTGAGACGAGATCCTAGCTGAATGTTCACTATTCTCTTTGACTATTGAGTTTCTCGACAAATACGCTGGATATGCATTGTTTGAGCGATTGGTGTTAATCCCTGCTTTTTTATTGTTTACCTTGGATCCGAAATCGAATATGGCCCTGCACTCAATGGTCTTACCGTATTGGTTTGAAGTGTTGACGAGAGCAGTCGAGAGGGAGACATTCTCCTGACTTTGATAATTTCCTTGTTCTGTTAATGAAATCGACTCTTCTTTACTGATGTCGATGCTGATGAGTAGTTACATGTCGTGAAAATGTTGTTCGTTGTAGGTTTCGTAATCTGCTCTAGGTGCAGAAGTGTGTTGTGTTTCTTGTCACATATTGTACAAAATCTGGAGGAGCATTTCGAAGACGTGTGCCTATAAATGACTGAGTCATTTGCGAAAATGTATTGCAAGCAAACAATTGATGCCGTTCCTCACTATATTTGTATTGAGATGGAGCTGTATTTGAGATTATAGCGAGTAATCTTTGGGTATGCGTTCGGTTAATTGCGTCATTGACAACGTTAGCCTTCCCATGTAACGCTTCAAGCGACTGGAATCGTGTTTCTAAATATTCAAGAAAATCCTCTTGGATGTGTTCACGATTGTTTACACAGTGTATTTTGATTTATCAAGTTTCTTCATAGGTGTGTGCATAAGTATTGGACCCCAAGCACTAGAGCCGTCCAATGCTATAAAGCATTCCTGAGTGGTGTCATGTAGTCATGTAATCCGGCACCTTCAATTGTTACCTTAGGTTGCGACATCAAATTTTCGAGTACAGCAGTGAATAACAGACGTTTGTTTTTCAAATCTGTCATTTAAGATTTTCCATGCTGCCTTGCAATTCGCTTCTGTTGGTGTTATATGCCGTAGTGACTTTTCAGCGTCGCCAATCAAACTTGTCTTCCGGAAAACGATCATTTGGCAATTTGCGATGGGTTGCTTTTGTAGTAGTTCCGTCGAACTTTGGTAAGACTATATTTGGTAGTTTTAGATCGCTTGATGGATTTGTTTGAATTCCTTTGACCTGATGATTGCTGCAGAATTCGACTATACAATTCATACAGCCGAATAAGTTTCAGCTGAGTCTGATCATTTTATTCGAAAAACAGCTAGACATTGTATCCATTGAGAGCGAGGTCTACTGATTGCTTATAAATTTCAGTATGAAACTGCAGTATTTCATCCCAATAACGCCCTACTATTTTTATCTAGATCTGATAAAATTGTATTCTATCTATTAGCAATGTTATCTGATATTGCAAGAAAAGTTCTTTGTAACAATTCTGTTCCTGCTTTTTGTCTTCTAATCAGGCCTGATACGTTGTTGTTGCCTTAGAGTGATTGGCGAGCAAATGTAACTGGTTTGCTAGCTTTACTCTGACGTCTAGCATTTGTGTCACTTCTGGTCTCATCTGTATCATGTGTGTGCCGATTAGAGTATGCGCCTTCTTCCGGATTGTCCTTTTCTTCAGTAGTGAGCGGAGGGATAAATGTTGATTTCTGTTACTTGGGAAGTGCACCCTCTCCTTGATCAACTGAAGTTTCTGTGTTACCGGGCAATCAATTTCTCTGTGTTAGCTCTAACCTATTTAATATCTTGTCCCTTGTTGATTAATATGCTTGTAGTATCGCATCGTAATATCCGTTTGTGAAGTTGCCATACGAAAATTCGTATCCATGTTCTGAACAGATAGTGTTGTCAATAGCCTCCAAATCGTCCCAAAGTCGATCTGGCTCTTTTAGCTGCGGAGGTAGAGTTCTTTTGTTATTTGGGTCAGGAGTTCTTTTCCCAGGTTGGAAATGACCACTTGAATTTCAGTGCCTGTTTCCTTCGGCCGGGATGATAGATCGTCCAATGAAGATTCCGTGATATTTTAGCTGGGAGTTAAATAATGTTACCAGTGAAAGCCCTGGTAAATGTTTTCTTTAGTTAAAATTACTAGTGTTTACCCCTGGTAAACGCTTTTATTATTTTAAAATTGCTAAATGCTTTATCTCTGGTGGGGGGAAGCAAGTTAGAGATTGAAATATCACGTCAGGGTCTCCTGAATGAATACAGTGCTTTTACTGTAATTGATGGTTAGACCACGGCTCTGTAACGTGACTAACAGTGGTACTTCTAGTACAATACTAGAAGACCCAACCTTGAGATAATAAGTGCAACGTAGACCAAGGTTCTGTACCGTGACTAACGGTGGTATTTCTAATACAATACTAGAGCACCCAAACTTGGGACAATACCAAGCAGACTCAACCTTCCAAGCAGACTCACGTGGAATAAAAATCTAAGTCTTAGAAAGCTATCAGAATATGTCTTCACTGTTCAATGTTTATTTGGCGAGATTTATACAAAAACGCAGCTTATTTTTAACACAATTTGCTTACTTTACAAAAAATTATATGCTGGAACTAATAATAATGAATACTGTGCAAATTACTTATTCTGCAAACACACATTATTTGCACATAACAAATAAACAGAAAACAGGCGAGAATATAATTGAGGTGTTATTTTACGCCTACATTGCGGTGAACTGAGTTCAATTACAAGTACGAGTTTTATGCGTCCAATTCAATATCGGGCGGCTAGCAATCGGATTCTAGCGCACTGTGGGTACAGACCGTATTCAACACTGTGCTTAGTAACGTCGGCGTTTGTGTTTTTTGTGTTTGTGTTTCCTTATAATGACTCGGGAATTTAGAGTGCACATCGCAAATATACGCGGGCTAAAAAGTAATTACTTTTCTACGTATGTCCACTTCTGTAAATACAGACCAGATGTTTTGTGAAACACAAGTAGATCCCCGCCCCGATCACTCTGATCTGAAGCTACATGCGATTTTCATTTCCGATTTCCATATACACAATTTGGGTGGCTTCGACATTCTGGACAGAAAACAACTTAACGCAGCTTGTAAATGAGCCCACGCGAATACCAGACGTTGGTAGTCATACCTCCAACACTCTGAACTTGTTTTTAACTTCTCACCCTGATAATTACACCGTTGATGTGCTCTCCCCTCTAGGCTCGTCCGACGACTGTGTTATATTAGCTAATTTCTCGTATACCGACCACACAGTTAGAGAAAAGATTCCTGAAAGATCCGTATGGCTATAGGAGAAAGTCAACTGGAGCGGACTTAACAGCTTCTTTAGGAATTTTAACTGGTCGTTATGTTTCCCCGATAACGACGTGGATTCCGTTGCTGATATGATTACAGACACTATTCTCTTTGAAATGAGATCCTTTATTCCTCATCGGATAAAAAGTATCAAACCAAAAGAAAAGACATGGTACGACTGAAGCTGTAAAGAGTCTATCAGGGTTCGAGAAATGTTTTTTCGGTCATTCAAGACCACCCCGACCGAGGAAAACCGAAAAAAGTTTCAACGAGCCAGGAATGACTGCAACGTCTTGCTTAAGCGTGTGAAATTTCAGTACGACAAAATTTCACTACAAGCAAGTTGAGGCAAAAAATACTATAATGTCCCAAAGGTAGTAAAACATTTTGGTTGTTTGTCAAAATATCAAAAACTCTGCCTCATCCTCCATTCCAACGCTCATTCACAATGACATTCCAGCTGTCAGCTTTTAGACAAGGCCAATCTGCTTGCTGCACACTTTGCGGAAAGTTCAACACTCCCAGATTGTGCTTTATCTCCACCTACACTTTCGCACTTAAAGACCTCAATATACATAAATCCGCTGATCCAGATGGTATATCTCCCCTTCTTCTCCAGAGGTGTTCTTCCACGCTGGCAAAACCACTGCGTAGCTTTTTCATCAATCCTACTCTTTAGGACTCTTCCGCAGCAGATGGAAAACAGCATTTGTCTAGCCCGTCTCTAAAAAAGGCGAATCCTCTTCTCTCTACTCCTACAGCCCCATTGCACTAACGTCCCTTCTTTCAAAGGTCATGGAAACACTGATAAATCGTCAGCTCATGAAATATCTCGAAACACGAAAACTTCTCAGTGACCGGCAGTATGGTTTTCGGAACGTTCAATTCAAGTTGCCTTGGATGGTTTCAAGTCTGATATTCACAAAACAAGTGCTGATGTGCCCCAAGGCTCCGTTCTGTCTCCGACAATCTTTTAAATTTTCATCAATGATCCCTTGGCTGCTACTTCTAACCCAATATATTCCTTTGCTGACGATAGTACTCTCTGATTTTAATATTCGTCCCCTGACTCACGTCTCTGCACTTCGGCTGTAGAACGGGAACGCCAGCGTATGTTAAGCTCATTAAATTCTGATATTAACAGCATAACTAATATTTGAACCATCAACAGAGTAGAATTTAATGCTTCCAAAACACAATGCTGTCTGCTGTCGTTATGAATGCTCATCAGTATACCCTCAAGCCCATTTTCGGACGTACACTAAAATATCGTGATTAGTTCCTAAGCCGTACAACTCGCTTATGGAATGCCCTGCCTAGCTCTTTATTCCCTAGTCATTATAACCTTCAAACATTTAAAACCAGCGTTCAACGGTACCGCTCTTTTCATCCTCACTGATTTTCCTTCTCCCGCGCGGTGTGAAAACATTTTAAGGGTACATAAATCCCGTGAGCGCGCAAATTATATAAAAAAAAAACAACACATGCAAAAGAGTAAAGTATGACAGGAGGCCAATAAGCCAAATTTCTATATATCTGAAGCTCCAAATGATATAAATCTAATAGTTTATATATGATATTATATAATATATATAATATTAATATGTATAGCTATCATAAAAAAACACATTATCCTTCATTAGCAAGTTCTCAAAATGTTTAGTTGTCCTTTATTTAGAAGACGGGAATCATTTGACTAATACAGTCGTACTTCCCCATCAAGGGAAAACCAAATTTATTTGTTTTAAATAATGAATTTAATTTTGTTAAAGTAAAATAATTCTAAAGACAAGAAGGAGTAAAAACTCACTTCACAAAACACAATAATCATACAGGCAACGCAGACATTGAGCGGTTCTGCAATACCATAGGTGAAAACTAAGAATTTTAGAAAGTGAAAAATCTAAATTGCCAATACAAGAAAGACTCTTTAAATGCGTATAATGGTAGAATAAATACAGTCATGCAGTTATAAAAGCAAAACCTAGAGGTAAAAGTAATCATTTGTAAAAGTATGTAAAAGAAGAAAAGGTTGATGAAAAACAAATAGAGATATTATTGGAAAAATACCAATTATTCATAACTACAACACAACATTATAACGAATACCCGTACTAGACACATTGGAAAATAATATAAATCAATTGGGAAAAATAGAGAACAAAGTTTACTGCACGAACTTAGAACAAAAGTACGAGAACATACCACATAGAAATAAGGGAGGACTAATCAATTCTGTAGAGACAGGACTCTTCGGGTCAATGGACGGTAATGGTAGATTAGAAATTGAGGAACATTTGGGAAAAATTTACGAAAATAATCATAACATTATTAATAATCTCAACAAAAACATTGAAATCAATAATTATTTTAATGAGAACTTCATTAAAATTAAGGAAGCCATAGAAGTAGACAGTGACAGCATTTTAGAAAAATGTAATGGCAGTAAAAAAAAATAATAAAACCATTTACAAAGAACTTATTTACCTTGGTTCACTACTTAAAATTAAAATATTTGGATATAATATACAATATACAATACAATATTGCATCATCAAAAATGAAACTTATGAATAGTAATATTTTGAAAAGTGAAGAAATTAGAAAATACGATATAGACTTATGCAAACTACAAAATACTAGATTTGGTACCGCGGAGTATAAAAATGAAAACATTATATTTGGAATTAACATCTCAAAGAAATAATAAAAGCTAAACGTTCGCTTGTAGGACCAATGAAAAATTTGAAAAATTCCTTTTTAGAAATCAAGAAGTTGTAATTGTAAAAAATATTCCTTATAACTTTAAAGGAAATGTAAATAAAAGAAACTTCAAAGAATCTAATCCTTCGTATGATATGTATCAAAATAATTACCTTAAATAAAAAACCTAAAAGCATAGAAATTCAAACAAATTTATTACTACAATACTTAAGAATCAAAATAAAACAATATTAAAAAGTTAATGTGATGAGAGAATTATTACCTTAAACAGGAACTACTTAATTAACTTTAATAACTGCAACATAAGAATAAGAAATCAAACCTACGAGTATTATGGAAAAGAGGAAACATTTATACAAAATGTTGTAATCGAAACCAATACTAATAATTTTAATGATACTATTGTTTTTTTTTTTGTATAATTTACGCGCGCCTAAGGGGTTAGATACCCTTTTACTGTTGCCAGGGCGCGGGAGGAAAGCTAGAAGGAGGAGAAAGGAAAATTGTTTTTTTTTAGTGGTTTGAAGCTCTGGTGTATTTGGTTTCGGTATTCGCCCTCCAGAGGTGGGAGTCCGAATAGGACGGAGAGTTTTTTATTCACTCAGAGTGATTCGAAGGTTATAATTCACACTATTTTTTTGTGCTTGAAACTCTACAACAGCCAAATCTACGTGTCAGTGTAATGCCTTCACACTCAGAATTTTTCTGTCTGAGTTCCAACTACACAAATGAGAAACTTGAAAAACTTGACAATGTGTGGATTTGAACCTTGACCCTCTGAGTGAGAAGCGATTGCCAGTATCACTACATCACACCAAATTAACAATTGATGATTTATAATAGTAATTAAACAAGTAGAAGTATGGAAGTCATAGAAGAACTGAAATTTTATAAATAATACTCTATTTTATATAATTGTTTTTCCTTTCATAGCATTATTTCTTTTTACTTTTTATAAATATAAATCCATCAAAGTTACAATTACTAACGAAACTCTGGAAAATTTCGACTTAAAGCGAAGATGGGTTACGTCGAAGATTTCATCTAGGCTAACAACATTTCCCAACAATTGGAAACCATAGAACAATATTGCAATATCTTCAAAAATAATAATCTTATTTCGAGACATTGCAATTCAGTTTGAACCATAAAAGAAAAAAATATAAAATTCAAGTTTAGTTTCGTGGGAAGCATAAGAAATAAGAACTGCAATTCAAGCAGTTAGAAAATAAAATTCAAACTTAGTTTCGTGGAAAACAAAAAACGAAGAAATAAGAACCTGCAATGTAAGAAATTGTCAGTCAGTTCATAAGTAAAAATCAATAGAGAAGGTTTGAAACTTTGAAAACTTGTTGTTTTTTATTTTAAAGGAACAACAGTTCCTTAGTCGCGCGAGTATGAAAAAAAAAATTTCCGTGTGGTAGTGTGGTGCAATGAATCCAAACAAAAAAGAATAAACAATAAAAATAATAAGAAATCATAATGCGGGAATTCTAAACCTCCTGCCCATTGTCTAGTGCTTTTGCTTGCACTCAGTCACTGCAGTTGCGGTATAATACTGTCATATGGCAAAAGCATTGACTAAGCGCATGTAATAACTAATGTAAGCAAACTGTCCACTATTGCTTTATTTACAGAAGAACCAACATAACTGGACAACAATTCAACCTTTAATGAGTTCGAAGCGGTGTCTGATTTTATTCAATGAATTGTATCCTTCTATCCTTATACAGAAAGCGTTATTACGAGCGTATATCAATGCAATTCTGGGTGGCTTCGACATTTTGAACGGAAAACAACTTGACTCTGCTTGTACATGAGCACACTTGACGTTGGTAGTCATACCGTCAACACCTTGTATAAGTATAAGGTCGATGTGCTATCCCCTCTAGGATTTTCGGACAACTGTGTCACAGGAACTAATTTCTGGTGTCACAACAGACACAATTAGAGAAAAGATTCTTAAAAAAACAGTATGGTAATACATGAAAGCCAATTTTATAATTATGTTAACTGGTCGTTTCCTCGAAAACGACGTGAGTGCCACTGCTGATATGATCAGCGACACTATTCTCTTTGGAATGCGATCCTTTATCCATTATTGGATGAAAAGTATCAAATCAAAAGAAAAGTCGTGGTACGAATCAAGCCGTAAAGAGGTGGTCGGGGTTAGAGAAATGTTTTTTCGGTCCTTCAATATCAACCCGACAGAGGAAAGCCGAAAATCGCTACAACGTTTTTCTTAAGCGAAACAAAAATCAAAAAATACTACAAGGTTCCAAACGTAGTAACAATTGTTGGTCTTTTGTCAAAAATATCAGAACTGCTGCCTCATCCACAGCTCATACACATCCTAACAGCTCTTAAGACAAGGCCAATCTGCTTGCTGCACACTTGGCGGACAATTCCACACTTCCAGACTGCGCTTCATCTCCGCCTACACTTAAGTGCGTCAAATTTTCAATACGACGAACCCACTTTCGCCCTAGTGTAGTAGAAAAAGGACTTAAAGATCTTAACATACACAAATCCGCTGGTTCAGATGGTATATCTTTCATTCTTCTGAAGAGGTATTCTTTCCCGTTGGCAAAACCACTGCCTAAGCTTTTTCATCAATCCTACTCTTAGGAACCTTTTTCGAGCAGCTGGAAAACAGCATTTGTCTAGCCACCCATAAAAAAATTCTTTTTCTTTTCCCACCTCTTACAGACTCACTGCACTTACGTAGCTTTTTTCCGAGATCTTGGAAACGCTGATAAACGATCAGCTCATGAAATATCTCGAAGCACAAAACTTCAGTACGGTTTTCCTTGGAACAGATCCACTGGTGAATTGATGGCATGTCTCACCGAGAAGTGAACCAACGCGTATATTGATCTGGCGAAAACAAGATAGTTGCATTGATACTTGTAAGGCATTTGACAGTGTTTGGCGTCAGGCTCTTTTGTCAGAAATGCGTACTGTTCGGGAATGATTCAACTCAGATATATTTAGATAGAAATATCTGAATTTGTAATGTATGAACAAAAAACATAAAAACACATAATTCATAATTCATAAAACAAACAAAACATGTAATAAAACAAAACATATCTCTTGACACAAATGTCCAAGACAAATAGAACATTTCTGTAACTAATAAATAAAGAATTTAGTTTTATAACGTGCTAAGATACCGAAAATTATAATGGTTTTATTTGGGAAATTTATTCAGCCTTTTTTCGACACAAAAGGTTAAAAAATTGTAAATTAATTTTTATTTTGGCAAAGCAACGTTTGTGGTACTTCGACCCGAATTTGGGATCGACGAATCTATTCTTCAATGGATTAGAAATTACCGAAAAAACGTTAAGCTCAAATTGTCTCTAATGTTTCTGATATTCACAAAATAAATGCTGGTTTACCCAAGGGCTCTGTTCTGTCTTCGACACTCTTTTTAATTTTCATCAATTATCTCTTGTCTGCCTACCAATATACTCGTATTCCTTTGCTGACTACTGTACTCAGGTCCCCACTCTACAGCTCTAGACCGGGGACGGTACCGTATGGTAAGCTCATTAAACTATGCTCATGAGATATACAAACAGAGTAAATTTAAACACCCAGACACTATCCATGAATGGCAATTGCATCGTCGAAACCGAAAAATTTTCGGTTTTCATGTTTATATTCTCATATTATATATTTTCCATTCCACATATTTGATGTCGCCAAAAATGCTGCGAAATATATAGGCTTCCTTAAGCGACGTAAGAAATATTTCACCCCCTCTGATGTGGTCTCAATATACGAGTATAAGATATTTATTCGCCCAAAATTAGAGCACAATCCCCACAATCCAATCGCATCAAAAGGACAGCACAGCACTTCGTCACAAACTACAGGCAACTCGAGTCGTTCATAGACCTCCGCGGATTTTAGACGTGTTTCGATTTGTAATTGTGAAGTGATTTGCTTAAGTAAGAAATTTGACGGAAGCTATATAGGCTCCAATTAGCATAGCAGCAGTGTATTCGCATAAGGCGACAAAGGTTGTCTGTCCATTGTTTTTTTTTTATTTAAAAAAAAGAGAAAATAAGTAATTTAAGTGGTACTAGAGTTGTTGACTACAACATTACGCGATGGATTGTGGAGAGCGGTCCGCTATGCCAAAGCGGGATCAGCTGACAAAACAGGCGAGGCATCAAGTGGTTCCAGCCAAACACCAATAGAGGCAGAACCAAAGACGAAGAGAAGGAGGAAGCTAAGGCCAGCTTCTAACTTGTTACAACATCCCACTCTACCAACTTCTACTGTAAAACTGCTTGGTGGAGTGAGGGAAGAGAACAACTTCGCTTCATTGGCACCGCGCGAATCGGAAGATGAAGAGGAAGAAATGAAGGCCATAAGTAGCAGCATCAAAATGCTACAACAAAGGGTACGGGCCATAAAAGAAAGGCTAATGGTAAGAAGGAAGAGGGAAGTGGAAGAGAAATCCCAGCAACAACAGAAGACGCAGCTTGCTCAAAAGCAGACCCAACAACAACACCAACAAGAGCTTAAGAAGCAACAGCAACAACAACAAGTGCAGCCACAACAACGGCATCAGCAAAAACATAAGCAACCACAAAAACGGCAAATTAGAGGTAAATGCAACCAACCACCTGTGTAAGTTGGTCATTGGTAATAATTTTAAAATTATGAGATTGGGGAACGATCGCCATCCATCCACTGTAATACAGTGGAGGGCTACGCGAAAGTGAAAGAGCTCCTAAAGGAAATGACTACAGAGCACTGCTCATTCGGTGTGAATGACAACGGGAATCGATGCTGCTGAAGGGGTTGGAAGCATCTACTGATCCTGAGGAGATAATGCCGCTGCTCAAAGAGAAGGAGTGTGAAGGAGTCAAGTTTGTGGGGGTAAAGCCATTTACAACAGCTAGAGCCAGGCGGGAGAAACGAAGTTTGCCGTTCTTCCTGGTGCAACTCTGTCCCGAAAGCCGTTTTTAAAGTCTAAGGAGTATCAATGTCCTAAACTACCAGGTGGTTCAGTGGGAAAAATTAAAAAGGAGCGAAGGCGTTATACAATGCGTTCGCTGCCAGAGGTTCGGGCAGGCCGCGTAGAATTGCCAAATGAAGCCTCGATGCGTGAAATGCGCAAAGAACCACAGTTCCGAGGAGTGTGCTCTGGGTATGGACGGAGCATCCGATAGGACGCAGCTCTCGTGTGTGCTATGTGGAAACGTGGGACACACCGCAAACTATCGGGGGTGTCCTAAGTCCACTGAAATTAATAAAACAAAACTGGCTCGGCAGCAGAAGGTGGAGGTCAAACGTTCACCTTTTAGGTTTCAAACACCAGCCGTCACGTCCCAAATTTCCTACGCTCAAATTGCGTCAGGTAGGGGGGGCTACGGTACAACAAGCGACTGTTGCTTCTCCGGCGCCAACGCCGAGAACAACGGAAGCTGCACCTAACATGCTGGCCATCTTGCTCGCAATCCTAGGACAGATGGCTCAGCTGCAACAGCAGGTAGAAGAACAGACCAAGCGTGTGAACCAGATCTACGCGCGGCTGCCGGGACTAGCGCAATATATGTCGTAATGGGCACGCACATGGTGGAGCAGACTTTGAAGGTCCTTGCGGTGAATGTTAATTCACTGACTAGGATCGAACGAAGAGCCGCGATGTTTAAATTATTACAAGACCAAACTCCTGATACGATTTCGCTAGCGAAACCAAGCTAACCGATAAGCACAAACTGGAGTACAATAATTATATTGTTAGAAGAAGAAATCGGCCCAGATTCAAACGTGGAGGCGGTGTCGCGATCTTCGTTAAATAAGGTATAAAATTTCACAGAGTGTACAAGTTAGTGTTGCGCAGGTCCCGTGTGTTGGAGGCAGTCGTCATTTACATCCCGTTCCGCAGTGGAAAGCGGCTGTACTTGACCTCTGTTTATGCATCAGAGGCTTCAAAATCCACTTTATTCATTACGGAGCTCGACACGCTTTTTCGACTTCTGAGGCTGGAATCGGGGGAGAATTATTTTATAATCGGCGGGGATTTCAACGCTAAAAACAGAGATTGGGGAAATAATTTGCCAAATACTATACTAGAGGGAACCTACTACTCGATTGGTGGGGTCAGCACGATGTCATGTACAGACTCGGTCTTAAAGCGACGGATATCCCGTCGTTTCCCAGAGGCATATCTTATTTGGATCTACTGCTGTACGACGAACGTATACGATTGACAGGTACGAACTTACAAACGCTAAACCGTCTGCGCACATTCGTGTATGACAGCGAACATTGCGGTTTTAGCACGGAAATTACAGTTCCCAACGAAATTGCGGAATTGGAGGAGCTTGTCCAAAGATAATCTTACAACTACAGAACATCGTGCTTCGACATCTTCCTCTTGAAGCGGTGGACATTTACACCACCCTGTTTAATAATGCAATGAATAATGCACATTATCCAGCGCATTGGAAAACGGCGGTGGTTCAACTTATCCCCAAAAAGGGGAAGGATATATCCAATCCGACGAATCTCCGGTCGATAAGTCTCCTTCCGAATATCAGTAAGGTTTTTGAAAAAGTAATCAATAGAGCTCTGTCTAGGTGGGCTGAGACCAAACATATAGTTCCGGATAATCAATTTCGTTTTAAGGCGGGACATGATATCACACATTCCGCGTCTAAACTGGTGTCCGATATCCAATGGAATAAAGGCAAAAAACAATGTACTGGTGCCTGCCTTGTTGACTTGGTGAAGGCCTTCGACACCGTATGGTTAGAGTTTCTTTTCTATAAGCTGCCTGGATTGGGGATCAGTAAACCACTCTTGTACATTCTTTATAATATACTAACCAACAGACAGGTCATCGTGAAGAATGGTGATGTGACTTCTGTTGGAATATTTCAAATTAAAAATGGTCTTCAGAAGGGCGCGGTTAATTCGCCGATCCTATTCAACATTTATACAAGCAACTTGATAGGTTCACTTCCACATACTATTGCGTACGCAGACGAGTTGATAGCGTACAGAACAGGTCCAAAAATCGAGGTCATTAATCCTCTCTTGTAGCGTGACTTCGATAAGATAAGGCGATTTTGCGATGACTATTGCAGTTGAAAATCAACTTTCAGAAGTCGGAAACTATTCTCTTTAGGACGCCGTTGTCTAGAGCCTCTAGAGATACCAGAAAAATTGGCGAAAGTTCTTGATCAGTGGAGAACACGGGCAATCTCTTGGCTGTCGAAAGGTAGTCAGATACCTTGGGATCTGCCTAGATCAGTTTCTGTATTTTAACAAAAATGTAGATGGTGCTCTGGCCAGAGCTAAAGGCGCTTTTGCCCTTACAAAGAGACTGTTTTATAGCAGCCAACTCGATGCGAGGGTAAAGGTAATCTGCTACATGGCCCTTATTAGGCCCATGTTGGTATTTGGTTGTCCCGTGTGGTTCAATGTACGAGCAAGCTTAATGGAAAAGATTCGGGTGTTTGAGAGGGCTTGCCTTAGGGCTTGTCTTCGCTTGTACAGAACACCAGAGTCGGAGTACAAGAAATTTTATCCTAATGAGGTCCTTTACAACAGGGCGAACCTAATACGAGTGGACAACTTCGTAATTAAGCTGACTCGAAGGCACATTGCAAGAGCAATGACCTCGACGAATAACCTGATATCAGGGGCTTACTACCCCAATTACCTTTACCACGAGAGTGTGCGCTCTGACGGTTTCGTTCCACCAGAAGCATTCCTCTACCTAGATCAGATAGGGTTGATCCAGGATAGATCAGCGGTCCCGTTAATCTTCCATGTCGCTCGGACAGCTGGGGACAGGCGACTTAACAACAACAGAGACGTCGCACATGGCAGTGTGGATCGTCTCAGGTTCAGTAGGGCGGTGGGGGATCTCGATAAGAGTGATGTCGTTCGGCAGCATTTCTGGTGCTTGAATGATGGAGAAGATGTCTCGACGTCGCTTCTTCAAGGAGCAACAGATGTTCATCCAGTAATTTTTTGTAAGCGCACTCGGCGGCCGTTAGCTTTGCACTAAGTAACTGTTCGTCAGCTTCGCTGAACTCCTGCTCGATCGTAAATTTGACGACGCGAATCACCGATGACCTGAAGACGTCCCTGCGTGCTATGCCGCCCATCGCACTTATGGCCGAAAAGCTCCGCACTGCACTATTATCGCTCTTGAATAATACGCTCCCGTAAGACTACACACAACAGCTGAGACTCAGGTCGACCGCTCGGAAGCTTCAACAGTCATGTGAAGAATCGCTCAATTGTCTATGCACTGAGGCATAAGGAATTCTGACACGCGCAATTGTCACTAATGCACAAGGAATTCTTGCACGCACAATTGTGACTTGCTCACAAGGAAAAAAATTTGCCTTCCGTTTGCAGCGCAAACTGCACCGCACTGTACTTTTTGTTTTCCGAAAAGCAAAAAATTCACTGCCGCACTAGTGCCTAAAATAGCTCTTTTAACATTTTAGAAAGGAAAATGCACTATTATTTGGCTCGAGAGGACCAAATGTTAGTGAACGCCTAACTCGTAAATAAAACACTTGTAGAGGTTCACATATAGAGGGCAAACGACTCGGTAGATTGTGACACAAAAAATCTAAATTAGATGGCAGTGTAATTAAAATAATAAGAAAAAAACAATCCTAAAGGTTAGTAGAAGTGGAGTTAAGAGAACAACTCAAGAAATGTTTTAGAACATTGGTAGCGATCAAGGCGCCCGATTGTACGTCGGCCCATCAGTTAATTAAAAAAAACCTAAATCGTAAAATTGTAATCAAGTATATATATATATAGCTTTTCTCGTGTAAAATAAAAAAGTTAATAAATATATAGTTAAAACAAAATCGAACATTTTATTGTGCCAAACGCAAGAGACAATATTGGTGACCACAACTTTGAAACACTCAACCACCGTTAATTTTTAACGGCACCACACTATACGGCGACGGAACAGTAAAACCGCAATTCCATCACACCACCACGCCACCAGGTCCACACCAGCCTTACCTGATGGCCCCAAGTTCTCCACGAGTTGTTCTAAAAAAATAAAACAAAGAAAAACCAGAGGAAAGTTAAAAAAAGTAAATAAATAAATTGGATTAACAATTTTCACTACTGCTAGTATACTACGCAGACTTTCATCAGGTGCACAGCCGCCCATACAACTAGTACAACATACATACATACATCAGAATTGAATCACGTGTCAGCACACCAAGAGTTCTCTAACATAACCTCAACAATTACCACACCAACGACTTCAGCACATCGGAAACAAATCGTTGGCCCAAAAATCCTGAACGACGGTACAAGACCTTTATGGTAACATTTGAAGCACAGCGACATCAAGTACAGCAAGCACACTACTCACATATTTATACATATATATTGAATTAAAATTAAAATTCCATTTCCATGAATTCAATTTTTTATCATTATTTATATATATAAATTTCAAAATTTTTATTATTCATATTTAAAAAAAAAATACATAATCACATAATTTAAATAATTTAAATACATATTACAATATTATATTATACATATATATGTATAGTGGGGAACCGTTCCCCTTTAAATAACAAGTAAAGGTGCATAAGTACACGTTGTAAACTCCGCCAAATTTTTAAACCAACCTTTGGATTCAAAGCAATCGGAAAGTATTTTTTTTTTGTAATCAGTCGACAAAATGGTCGATGACCAACCTCCTCATCTACTCCCTCACGTTCTGGCTGCACAGAACAACGCAGCTGTGCAACCGAGTGGTGTTGTACAAGCAGTCGCGATTGAGCTACCAGAATTCTGGACCAAAATGCCAGCAATTTGGTTTCTCCAAATTGAATCCCAATTTATTTATAATTTATAATTCGAAACATAACTGTCGAACAGTCAAAATTCCATCACGTTGTTTAATCATTACCACAAGACGTAGCCGCAAGTGTATATGATATCCTCATCAAAGAGACCAACACTCCTTATACAAACCTTAAAAAAACACTTATAGAGCGTCACTCCATAAGCGAGAGTAAAAGAATCGAGGCACTGTTGTCGGGGGAAGAAATGAGCGATAAAAACCGTCTGAGTTTTACCGAAGACTTCAGACATTGGCGGTGCAGTCAATGATTGTCACTGAAAGCCTAGTTCTAGAACTCTGGAAACGCCACCTCCCCACACTTGTTCAGGTATCTATTAAGTCAAGCTCAAAGACAAAAGTAGAAGATATGCTTGAAATAGCTGACGACATTTTCGAAGTTTACCAGCAACAACAACAACAGAATGCTTCTTCTTTCCCAATTTCATCCCATTCCGCGCAATCCATTTCCGAACTCATCTGCATGAACCAAATCCTATAGGCTGAAATGCATGAAATTAAATCCATGGTCTCAAATCTTACCTTTGATAACCATCCGAGTTTTCGAAACCGACAAAGGCTAAATTCTCACCGACAACGCAAGCGTCACGCCTCGCGCTCAAAACACAGATACAGATACAACAATTTTAATAATAATGTCGATCCACCAGGCAGCAGTGGTCAGAACAGAAATAAAATGTGCTGGTTTCACACCAAATACGGCGACAATGCACAAAAGTGTTCGAAACCCTGCAGCTTTATGAGCCAACAAAACACTGCCGCGTCTTTGTCAAAGATCTTATTTCAAATATCACATTTTTAATCGATTCTGGCTCGGATGTGTCTGCCATTCCTTCGTCACGTTTCAAAACACCCAATTCAAAACCAGACCAAGTTATTTCTGCAGCAAACGGCTCTGCAATCACTGTCTTTGGAACTAAATACCTCCGTACAACTTTAGGCTTTCGTGTACTTTTCAATCACACATTTCTAATTGCATCCGTAACAAAACCTATAATTGGCGCAGATTTTTTACGGAAAACTGACCTAGTTATAGATGTCAAAAATTCAAGATTAATCGATCCACTCACAAACACCAGTGTTACTAGTATTTCCTGACGAGACAACATCACAATACCACGTTTTTTCGCTGTTAAACGGAGGTATAACAACATCTTAAAACAGTTTCCATCACTACTGGAAACTCCCGATTTCAACTTCCCGGTAAAGCACTTAGTCACGCACATCCCACATCCTTACAGAAGGACCGCTTCCGCACTCTCGACCTAGACGTTTAAACACCGCCAAAGTTAATATAACGAGAGAAGGATTCGACTACATGGTGCAAATGGGAATTTGCAGACCATCTTCGTCACCTTGCGCATCACCTTTGCACATGGCACCTAAACGGGAAGCAAACGATTGGAGACCATTCGGGGACTATAGAATGCTAAATGCAATCGCTATCCCTGACAGGTACCCACTACCTCATCTCCATGACGTGACCACTATCCTCGATGGATGCACCATTTTCTCAAAAATCGATCTCGTTCGCGCATACCATCATATTTCTATGGCACCGGAAGACGTGCCCAAAACCGCAGTAACAACACCATTTGGCCTATTTGAATTCACGCATATGCCATTCGGCCTTCGAAACGCTTCGCAAACGTTCCAACGCTTCATGCACCAAGTCACAAGAGGCCTCGACTTTATATTCGTCTACGTAGACGATATCCTAGTCGCTAGAAAATCGGAAGAGGAACACGAAAGCCATCTTGGTATTTTGTTCCGACGTCTGTCCGAATCTGGCCTACGCATAAAAGCTTCCAAATGCGTGTTCGGTGCATCCACACTACAGTTCATGGGATTTGAAATCTCGAAAGAGGGAATCCAACCATCACAAGAACGAGTGAAGGCAATACGTAACTTTCCTGAGCCAAAATCGATTAAAGATTTGCAACGATTCTTAGGTATTCTTAATTACTATCATCGCTGTATACACAACCTCGCAAGAACTTCAATACCAATCTATAACCATTTAACAACCATTTCCAAAATTAAGAACTCATAAAAGAATTTTACATGGCCCACAGACTGTCAAGAGGCTTTCACAAAGGCAAAGCAAAAACTGGATGAAGCAACCCTTCTCACACATCCCATAGAAAATGCTACACTTAGCATCACCACTGATGCATCCACCACCGATGTTGGAGCTGTAATACAGCAATTGAGGGGGGATCATTGGGAACCAATCGCCTTCTTCAGCAAAAAGCGTTCGCCCACACAATCTAAGTATTCAGAATTCGATAGAGAGCTTCTCGCAATCTACCTAGCTATTCAACACTTTCAGAACTTTGTCGAAGGTCAAGATTTTCGCGTCTTCACAGACCACAAACCTCTCACTACAGCCTTAACCACCAAAACCAAACGCAGTCCCAGACAAGAGCGACAACTCGATTTTATATACCAGTTCACAAATGATATAAAATATGTCAAAGGCTCATTAAATGTCGTAGCCGACACCCTATCACGACCGAATACAGACTCAATTGAGCTGGTCGTCCCTGGTATCGAAGACCTTGCTAAGGCACAAGCCGACGACAAAGAACTGATAGCACTTAGGTGTAATAAACTCACAAAATCCAAAATCAAGCTAGAAGCTATTAAAATACCTACTTTGAACCCACCCTTATGGTGTGAAACCTCCACCAACAACAACCGACCATATATTCCCGAAAACAAACGAAAATTTTTGTTTTATTCAATACATTCTCTTGACTACCCAGGAATTCGCGCCACGCGTAAGAAAATTAAAAAGATATACTTTTGGCCCAAAATGAACAGCGACATTAATACCTGGGCGAATTGCATTCCATGCCAAAAAGATAAAGTCATTAGACATACTAAATCGCCATGCCATAATATAATCATATCTGGAGGACGATTTCAACACATACACATGGATATTGTCGGTCCAGTGCCTCCATCAAACGGCTATAAATACATCCTAATAATTGTAGACAGATTCTCCAGATGGCCAGAGGCATATCCCATTCAAGACATAAATGCAGATACTATTGCGAGTACCTATGTCCGTGAACACGTTTCAACGTTTGGAGTTCCCAATACTATCACCACGGACCAAGGGTCGCAGTTGGAATCAAAACTATTTAGGGAACTAAGCAAAGTCCTTGGGATGTCGCATTCGCACCACCACCTACCACCCACAGGCCAATGGCATGGTAGAGAGGTTTCACCGCCAACTCAAAACAGCAATTCGATCATCTGGAAATAAACAACACTGGACATAGATGCTTCCGTTAATACTGTTAGGCATTCGCACCTCGATTAAAGAAGATTTAAAGCACACTCCTGCCGAACTCTTATACGGAGAAAACATTAAAGTTCCACATGATTTGTCCTCATCAACTAGCAAAGACAATGATGAATTTAAACTAATCGCGCAACTCAAAACATTCTACAAAAACATACCAAACACAACACTCGAAACCCGGAAAACCAAAATATCCATTCACATCCCTAAAAATTTATACACCTGCGGCTACATCTTGATAAGAACTGATAGGGTAAAACAAAGCCTAGAATCACCTTATGAAGGCCTTACGAAGTTATTAGGCGCCTTAGAAAACAATTTGTGATTGAGAAATTAGGACGACCAACAACGATTTCAATTGACAGACTTAAACCATTTTTCACAACAGCTGACAGCTGTCTGGGAGGGGGGTGATGTAGAGGTTCACATATAGAGGGCAAACGACTCGGTAGATTGTGACACAAAAAATCTCCATTAAATGGCAGTGTAATTAAAATAATAAGAAAAAAAACAATCCTAAAGATTGGTAGAAGTGGAGTAAGAGAACAACTCAAGAAATGTTTTAGAACATTGGTAGCGATCAAGGCACCTGATTGTACGTTGGCCCCTCAGTTAATTAAAAAAAACCTAAATTTTATTGTGCCAAACACAAGAGACAATACACTTTCAATTTAATTTAATCAATACTAAAAAGAAGATATGTATTCGCACAAAGGTAGACTGTATTCGCTTTGATGCACTCCGCACTGGTTGAAGAACAATAACTAAGTGAAGTTAAAACGAAATTCTTGTCATCGACAGGACATCTCGGTCCTGGTATCCGGGTAGAGCACATACGATATGTACTTGCATGCATGTGATCATCTCTGATGATTTCTATTTTTCGGTTGCAGGTACCGCTAATCTTCAGATGATTTCCCTAAGGAAGGTTTTGTTGACAATCGTATACGGCTATCGTCTGGCTTCTTCTGTGTACGGTGTTGGGCACCGTTGGTTGGTGATTTGATGTGTTGTTCGCCGCCGGCATGTTGCCGTTGTAGATAATGGAAATGACTTTTGTTGTGAGGGTTCCGAACACCAATCACTAAATCGATTCGGTCTGATTTATTGAAACTAGGATCTGTCAATACATCATTTTTCTATTTGGTTAGCTCATATTTAAACGATTCATTTGGATATGCATTTGCTAATTTTGGTAATACTATTGGTTCGGTAGTAATCTTTTCATTACTTAGCAATCTTGGTCAAATTTCTAGGTTTATCACTGTAACATATATTAGTTTTAGTTCTTGTACGAGATAATGCTAGTATCTGAGCTGCCTCCTCTGACGCTGTTGTTTTTTGTGACTCTTGGTCGGTCAAAGCTCTTAAGACAATCAATTCTCCGCTGACTGATTTTATTCTTACCTGTGCTGTTTCTAGAAGCACTTTTGATGTTTGCTCTTCTTTAGTCATCATGGCCGACGATTTATTTTGCAAGGTTTCATTTTGTTGCATTCTGCCACTGTTTTCATAATGTAACTGAATATTATGGTTTCGTCCACATTTTATGCATTTTACTTCCACTTTGTGGTTCAAGCAATTATATATTCTTAAGTTGTCTACAAATACACGTCTAGTTGCTATTGGTGCTACTTGAAATTTCCGACAGTAGGTTATATTGTGCCCAGAAAATTTGCAGTAGATGCAATCTTTTTGTGATGTGTGGTAAGAAGCAGCTTAATGCTGCTTCTTTGATATGTTGAGGTTGTGCTGTTTTCCTTTAGCTGCTCCTAAGGCTTGGTACTGATGCTCCAAAAATTCCAGGACGTCAGTTAAATTTTTGACTTCTCTGATTTTCTTCATGGTCTGCTCATAAAGTATAAGGCCGTCTTTGTCCAGCTTTCTTACAATGATGCGCTATTAATGGTTCGGCATCATCCAATTTAATGTTAAGTGCTTTGATGGCATGAACACATTCATTTGTCACATCCAATAATTGTTTTCGGCTCCCGGCACTTGCACTGTTTACCGTCGATTGATCCAATAGTCTATCGACTAGCGTTGTAAATAGCAACCTTCGGTTATTGTACCTGTTGAAGCATGAAAACAGATGACATTAAATAAAACCATTTACAATGACATTAAACAAACATATCAGAAACAAAATCCACAAAAGTCTACACTACAAACGTCAAATAGCACAACGACAAACAAACAAAAACATAACCGCCTAGAAATGTATAAATTCCATTAACTGAATAAAATATTAATTATAACGTTTTAGAATACAAAACTGTGCGTTTTACTTTTTCCGCTCTAGCGTTATTTTCTTATTTTAAACGGTTTTACGAACCAAGTAAAAAAATACATACAGTCCACTTTTATCTACAAAAAATACATAGTTTCACAAAGAAACATTTGATCCTATCGAGCCTGTGTATTTGAATCATTCGGTCATTTATGTTTTACATTAAATTTTTAAACAAAGTGACATTTTTACGAATGCACAATATTTGATACATTTGGTCAAACCAACCTCTTTATGAAATAAATTTATTATTCTATGAATAAATAAGTGGTTTAAAAAGTGAAGGCTTTTTTCGAAAATCTTAACAAAAGTTCTTATATACATATACTCGTACATATATACACATATAGAGTTCTGCCAATAATATAAATACAATTTTATATAAAACCCGCGCTCCATGTACATATTATTGTAAATGTCTCGCGCCGCGAAATTATGCATATACAAAATACAAGAAAACACCTGCAATTTAATCTGCAACAACCTGCAACAGTAACCATCTCAGTAACGGGAGAAATTAGGTGCCAACATCACAGCAATTAGCAAATCCCCAAGATCAATTCGTCTGAAAGCAGAAAAACAAAGCAAGTGAGTACACTTACATATACCTATTTAAAACTCGTCCAGTGTTGTACTTACTTATTCAATTAAAGTAAAATAATATGGCTGAACAAAAAATAAGTTCTTCAGTTCATTGCGGTGAACTGCAGAAGGATCTTCTCAGACAGATCTTAAGAAATTTTACTAATTTCAAAAAATCTCCAAAAGAACGCCGGGCCAAGATTATCTTACCAGCCGACCCTCTTTGTTGGAAGATGACATCAAGGTAGCACGAGCCTATCATCAGGCGATCGTTGGTGGGGGGAGGCTAGAAGCTACGCTGAAAAAAGAAGAGTTACTAGTGATGTACGAACAGCTAACGGATATTTACCTGGAATACAAAGCAGAGTTGGTGGATGCATTGGAACAATGCAAGAAATTATCCACAGCAGCAGCACCGTCCACAGGTACGTTAGCTAAAACGACAAACAGCTCAGGCAATGAATTCACGCGCTGCAAAAACGTGAAAGTCAAATTATAGTCGCCACAGCCATGGTAAAAGTGAAGGGATCAGATGGTAGGTTACACCAGCTATGCGCCTTAATTGATCCAGGGTCAAAGACCAAATTTATTTCTGAAGCGGCTGCACAATTGCTGAAATTAAAAAAGAAGCGGACCTTTGTCGAGATATCAGGGTTGAAGGACTACGATTAGCCGAACCTCAATTTGGTGTACCAACACAGATCGATCTTCTATTCGGAACTGACGTTTTTGCCGAAATTCTCCTTCCGGACATTGTCAGAAGCAGGCAGCCTAATACACCCTTGGCACAAAAGATGTTATTAGGCTGGATTGTCTTCGGAAAAGTTCTTGCTGAGAGTCCAAAACGCATACGTAGATTCGTACAGTTCACCGACCTCAGCCATCAACTGCAGAAATTCTGGGAAATCGAGGAGACGCCATTTCTCCATACTGGGGAAGATTGCAGAAGAAGACCGCGAAATAGACTACGAGTTACTGTTCGAGTCAGCAAATCACGTCAAAACGTTGGGAATCAACTGGTTTCCTAAGCAGGACTTTTTCTCGTTTCGGAATGTTCAACCACATACAGACGACATAACGAAAAGATCTATTTTGTCTGCCAAACTTTTCGACCCGCTCGGCTGGATTTCGCCCTGCATCGTAACGGTAAAAATAATCATGCAGAATCTTTGGAGTTTGGGCTCGAATTGGGATGAACAGTTCCTACGGAACTCCGTAAACGATGGAAAGCCTTCCAACAGGACTTGTCAAAAATCGAGACCATTTAAATTCCACACAAGACAAAACAACAAAGACCAAAGAACCAGTGCAACGGCGAAAGTTTGAGATTTGGTACTTATAAAAGACGAACGCCTTCCTTCATTACAGTGGTGTCTAGCAAGGATACATCAGATACACCCTAGATCAGACGGACTTACGCGAGTCGTAGCATTGAAAACGAAAAATGGAATGATGAAACGACCGATAACAAAAATCTGATACCTGCCTTCCAACAACACCAGCGAAGAACAAGCTATCTTTAAATAAAAACATAAAAACACCTAAATCTACAAGCCTAATATAATTCAAATTATAATACAATATACATATAATACTTAACATTAAACGCATAAATCAAACCATAATGTGACAAATGCAATAATAATTCTAGAAATATTATAATAAAAACTTAGCTTAGTCGATCATCTAGCCTAGACCCAAAATTCGATATTTTGCGTAGCACATCCATAAACCTATTTTTCAGCAAGGACACACTCCATAATATTGCAAGCCAAGCTCAGGGTTACAGAACTCCGAATATCGAATTCCGAATTCCGAATTCAACTGGAACAACAAAACTTAAATAATAAAATTACCTCATAAACTAATATCACTTAAAAAAAAATTAATTAACTAATGAAACTTAAATACTAGAAGCCTAATACTACAACTTATAACTAAACTTAACTTGGATCAACACTCAAAAGATCAATCCAAGTACTCGATATAAAAATAAATAAATAATTCAATGTCATTTAAACAAAATCTACTCACCTGAATTACTACGAATTTCCTCCTGCATCACCCAGTTTGCTGATACCTTTAAAATCAATTTATTTTGGTTTACATTTTAAAAAACCAAATTAAACACAAAACTACACAAAATATGCACTGGCAGTTGCTTTAGTAAACAACTATTAAATTATCAAGGGCAATTTGATACTATATGTACTGCATTTCGTGCATGCATATAGTGCCAGTTGGAGTAAGGAAGACAGATATAGCCATATTACGTATGTGTTCTATCGTTGTAATAATTGAGTGATCGCTGTCCTTTTCTTTGTTATGTGTTTGAATGTCATAATAATAATCTTCTTTCTCATTACATGAGCATCGGCAAGGTAGACCACAAAATTGGCAAATTTTTCATTATTACATAATAGAGTCGCCAATTTGGATCGAAGAATTTTATTACGAACGTAGATCACTGCCGGGGGAGAATGTTGAAGCATGAAAACAGATGACATTAAATAAAACCATTTACAGGAAAACAGATGACATTAAACAAACATATCAGAAACAAAATCCACAAAAGTCTACAGTACAAACGTCAAACAGCACAACAACAAACAAACAAAAACATAACCGCCTAGAAATGTATAAATTCCATTAACTGAATAAAATATTAATTATAACGTTTTAGAATACAAAACTGTGCGTTTTACTTTTTCCGCTCTAGCGTTATTTTCTTATTTTAAACGGTTTTACGAACCAAGTAAAAAAATATATACAGTCCATTTTTAGCTACAAAAAATACATAGTTTCGCAAAGAAACAGTACCTCTGCTTAAAGATTTCCCACGCTGCTTCATAGTTCGCGTTCGTAACCCTTAAATGTTGTGCGAGTCTTCCAGCTTCTCCTTTTAAATTTACCTTGAGGCGATACATTTTTTCCATATTAGTGTAATGACGTGAGTCTTGAACTAAGCTTTTAAAGAGGCCATGAAAAGAGGACCAATCACTAATCTCTCCATAAAATTGTGGAATTTTAAGATCTTCCAACTTGATGCCTGAAGGTTTTTCAGTCGCTCCTTCATCACATCTCATTTTTGTCAATTCTCTACGGATTGATTTGTATTTTTGATCCATCACTTCGTATTATATTTTTATGGATCCGACTTCCGGCATTTGCTTGAATGCTTCTGTCAACGCAGTAAAGGAATTCGTAAGAGTCTCTTGTACTACTTTTTGTTCCTCCATCGTTGATTATTTTTTATATCTCTTAAAGTTGTGGTAATTAAATCTTCCATTTTGTTAACTTTTCTGCGGAATCCTCTTTCCCTAATTGTTTGCACTTGCTTTTGCGAAGAACTAGTTTAATTTTCAAAGATTTTTTTTCTCTATTGATAGCAGTTTTTTAACTCCTTCTACAGCTTCCTTTACTCGGTCGTAAAATTTGTCAACGAAATAACTTTCGTTTGTTATTGCAGTACCCATGAGTACGATGCTTAGTATCATCGATGTTGACCTTCCTTATTTCACTATCGGCACTTTTTGTATATATGGAAAGAATGGATTCTCCAAATTCCTTTTGCTTTTCCATTACTTGTTGGCGTGCTATAATAATAACCATAGTTATTATTTGATTTTTTTTTAATTGGTGTATCCAATGCCACGGGAATGCCTATACACTGTAAGCCGTGAATAATGCTTCCAAACTTAATAGATCAAAAGTTGGGTTTGAAAATAATTTCTAATGAATTATTTCCTTTTTCAATGGACTGTTATTTGTAAGTCACTGATTTTAATTTTTCTTTTAGTGTTTCTTATCGCAGGGGGGGGGGGGGGGGGGCAACAACAAAAAGGGTCGAAGGACCAATTAATAAAAGATTATTCTTTGTTGAGGGTTTGCAGATAAAGCAGAGTTTGCTTTTATTTTGTTCCTACTTATTCACAATTTTTTCTTAAACTAAAATTACAACTAAACTAAGAGAGCACAGATGTGCGGTCATAAATTATGAATCGACCGTGACCGTTAAGTATTATCTGTTGTTTATATCGGTTCGGTCGTAAAAGAAAATGTGTTCATGGTTGAACAATTTCCGTAAGCAAATTGTCCACTACTCCTTTAATTACAGAAGCCCCAAACTTTCGACTTTTAACGAGTTTGATGCGCTGTCTGACTCAAAAAATTGTATCGCTGTATCTTCTGGATTACTGAAATCGTTATTACGGGCGATTTCAATATTCAGTCTGATATTCACAAAATAAATGCTGGTGTGCCCCAGGGCTCCGTTCTGTCCCCGACACTCTTTTTAATTTTCATAAAAGATCTCTTGTCTGTTACTTCTAACCCAATATATTCCTTTGCTGACGACAGTACTCTCTGCATTTCATATTCTTTCCCGGACTCCCGGCCCTGATCTTCGTCTGTAGAACGTGAACGGCAGCGTATGTTAAGCTCATTAAACTCCTATATTAACAGCATAAATAATTGGGGAACTATCGAAGGAGTGGAATTTAATGCTTCGAAAACACAATGCTGTCTGCTGTCGCAAAAGCGAAATCTAATCACCCATCCATTATCAATGTATGGCACTTGCATCATCGAAACTGAAAGTTTTCCATTCTCGGTAAGTGTGTCTATGACAACTTACGTTGGAATGACCACATATTCGATGTAGCCGACAATTCTGCGCAATGTCTAGGTTCCCTCAAATGATGTAAGAAATACTTTTCCCCTAATGAGCTGGCCTCAATATATAAGGCATTCATCCGCCCAAAATTGGAGTAAAATGCACACATCTGGTCAGGTGCGCCTAAAGCACCTTTGCACCTGCTAGATAGGATTCAAAACCATGCATAAAACTCATAGGTGATGATAACATCAGTCAGTCAATGGACACCCTCGAAAACCGACGAAATGTCTTGTGTCTCACTTTGTTTTATCGCCATTACCACCATCAGTGCTCCAATGAAATCGCTAGTAACATTCCGCCGCTTCAAACCTTTAACCGTAACACCCGTCTTGTTATGAATGCTCATCAGTATACCCTCAAGCTCATTTTCGGACGTAGTCTAAAATATCGTGATTCGTTCCTAAGCCGATAAACTCGCTTGTCAAGCTCTCTATTTCCTAGTCATTATAATATTCAGACATTTAAAACCAACGTACATCGGTACCCATCTTTCTTCCCTCACTAATTTTCCTTTGCCCGCGCTGTGTGCAGACATTTTAAGGGTACCTTAACCCCTTGAGCGCGTGCTACTTAAAGAAAAAACAAACATCAAAAAACAACAAAAACATACAAATAACAGCACCAAACGCAACAATTAACAACGCTAAACGATAACAACAAAGAGCGGAACATAACAATAAAATAACCACATCAACAGATACAAAACCGACCGTGGCCAGAGGGCAGAAGGGCCCACAAACAAAGTAATAAAATAAGTTAATAATCGTAAGGAGTGCCACGCTACTGGTCAGTTTACTTTCTCCCCAAATCTGATAACCGCTGCGCCGGAATAGGTAGGGACCCGCTATAAAAATAATAATTTGCACGGCCACTATACTTAGCTTTTATTAATGCGAAAAAGTACCCGGGCATCAGAAAAGGAAGAAACACTGCTTTTCGCAAGTTCCGCAGCGAAATCTAGTTTTAGGGGAAATATTTAGGTATAGTTAAGATCCAAAATTTTCATAAGCTCTCTCAGTGGAGTTCCCAGTTATTACTGGAAATGACAGGGAACGCCGAGATTGAGGAGTTTAGTGTGAATGTGAAAATAGTTGGACACGGATGCGCACACGAGCAAGCTAGCTAGTGTTGTAGATAATAACCCCGTCGTTGGGTCCGCTAGAGTCAATTAAATGTGTTAGCGAATGTGGAATGTATGTATGAGTCTGGCTGAAGTTGTGGAAAGTAAAAAGATTTGGAAGTCACTTTAGTGACGACCAACCAATGGAGACGGCCAACTGAGGCCTTTGTTTTGTTTGTGTCAATTTTGTGAATTGCGAAACGCAATTTTTTTTTCCTTTGAATTTTTTTATATAGATGAAAATACAGTAGAGTAGTCTTTTTACTATTAAAGACAAACTCGCGAGTCCTCGACTAAAGAGGAACTATTAGATAAAATGAAACAAATAATAAATCCAAAGGTAACAAATGCTATAAAATTAGACGAACAAACTTCCATGTCGAAAACGACATCATTTCTTCCTTTCCAAATATATCAGTTGACAGAAGATATAGATAGGTAAAAAGAACTTGTACTACAAACACACAAACGAGCGCATAGAAATTATAAAAATAACACGCAGGAAATACTGACCATATATTTTTGGCCACAAAACACAAGACTGTGAATTCTGCCTTACAAACAAATGCGAACGCAGTCCCAACAAACAAGCAACACATACATTTAGACTTATTTCACGTGAACGGAAACATATACATCAGCACAACTGATAAATACTCAAAATACTGCTACATACGAGAAATTCAGAGCAAAAACAATACATATAAATACATTGATGAAATATTATCACAAATTTCGCCAAGTTCGTACCTAATGACCTACAATGAATCAACATTCACGGGTATGTGCACGAAACTTCTTAACGAAAAACTACAAATTGTACAGCGGTCAAGTTGAGCGTGAGTAATTTGGGAGGCAATGCTAAACGATGTTGAATCAATAATTTATTTCAATCAAACGCATTTAAAAATTATCGTTTAAGATTTTAATTTGTTACCATTTTTTGCCACTACACATACGATTAGCTTGGGCGTTCTTCTAAAACAAACTCTGTCGTCTTCAATTTGTTCCTTGGAAACCTAGCTTATCATTAAACGCTTACAAGATTAAAAGCGGGACTTGTCGAACTTGGACAAACAAATAAATGTTCATAATATAGTATAATGTAATGTAACTTAATGCAGCTTTCTTATATCAACTTAAACATTTTTTATTATAATAGGACAGTAACCTTATAAACTTTATTTTAGAATTCTCGTTTCGGAATATTTTGTATCAAACTTCATTGTACGAGTGTGTAATTTTATTTTTATTTTCTACTCATTCTTACTTAACGTACTTGTATATGTATACTACTTATGCATGAATGTGTATATATTTGTTGCATATTTTCATAGATACAGACAGTAGGTAATTCTAGTTTTTTACTTACAGTATAGTTAACAATTATAGTTGTAAGATATTAGAATGCTTTTTTGTTTTTTTTTTTGCGCATAGAGATACATGGATAGCCAATTATATAAAATGGTTATAGAACTCAATTGTTTTTTTTTATGCTTAATTCTGTGCTTATGGATTTTCCGATTTTTGGCCTCGACAGTAACCTTGTTGTTTTTTGTTATTACAAATTTGTTAAATTTGGCAGCGAGCTTATCTCGTCTGTCGTCGCCTTCAAAGATAATATCGCCAAGTTTGTAATTTTGGTTCGGTTCGATTCTGATTATGCTTGGAAATTTAGTTTTTTTTTTGTGTAGACTTCGCTCGTATATTATTCTTTTTAAATTTTTGAAATTTTGTTTGTGTTTTTGAAGATATTCCTGCTCACTATTAAAAGTATCTGAGGGTGAGAATGGCGCATATATCTATTGCATATATCGCAACTATTCATAATTTTTGAAATGATGTCTTTCATTTTAGAGAAGTAAATATCGCGTTGTAAATGTTCCGTGGTCTCGTTTATTCCTCTATGGTTGGATTTTGCATGACATTGTCTAATTATTCTTTCCTGTTCGTCCCTTTCCGTTATATCCTTCATTAAGTTTAGCGCTCTAACTAGTTTTATTTTGGTCCTATGAAAAAATTTTGAGTAGACTGATTGTTTTAGAGGTTTTATCGTCTGATAGAACGGCTACTGTTCATTTACCATTCAGATACTTTTCAAAAATAGTTACTGTGAAGTTTTCGTTTGCAGGGTTATTGTGTTCTATTATGTATCGTTTCTTGCTCTTAAATAAGACCCACATTTTTTCAAGTACATTTTTCCTTGCAAGGTTTTGTTTTATAATGACCTGGAGAGAAAATTCGTTGAGACATCTTTCCGATATTGGGATTCCATCTCCTAAACTTTCCGCAGATGTATGAATAGTTGAACGAATCTCTTGCGCGTCAAAATTACCACAGACAGATGCATTCTCTAAGAGTTCGCTTGGGAGGGTTTCATTGACATTAAGCTCAATACGAGATAGAGCATCGGCATTAAAATTTTGTTTGCCCTTCTATAGCAAACCAGTTTATCACTTTCTATTGGCCCTTGCGACAAAACGACTTTAGGTGTCGTCAACATTACTTAATGTTAAATGGTTTTGCGAAGTCCGAGTATATAAGAATGTGGTCATTAGTGAGAAGAGCCTTACAGTGCAAAAAACACTCAATGTATTTTGAATCGAGCTTAATGCTTTTTCTCTTTCGAAGGCATTCTGTCATTGGCTTTGTTAAATACGAAAAGTCCTTAATAAATTTCCTATAATATCCAAGTAGTCCTAAAAACACAGATTACTTTGAGTCTTAGGTAATGGAAACCGTTGCACCGCAATTATCTTGTCGGGATTTGGCCTTACTCTCTCTGGTGTAATAATATGGCCAAGAAAGGCTACTTGTTTTTACAGGAACTGCGACTTTTGCATTTGAACTTTTAGATTTGCATCTCTGAGCTTACGAAAAACAGCTTCGAGGTTTTCTATGTGGTCTTGCAATGATATCGAATAGAAGATTGTGTCGTCCATGTATTCTAGGCATATTTTCCCTTGCAAGTCCTTGAGAACATTGTCCATTACCCTCTGGAATGTCGATGGAGCAGTTTTTAAGCCGAATGGCATACGGACGAATTCGAAATGACCATCAGTTTTTTTTTTTTTTTCAGTTTTTTATGCATTTTTATTTTTTAACTTAAGTTACTCTTATGCCAAAACAAACAGCGGGCAACTCTAATGATGGTAATTCGGCCAGAAGTTGTTTTAGAAACTGGGAGCTAACTGCTTCAATCACAGGCATAGATAATAGGTTACTAAATCGATTTTTAGTAATTCTCGAAAGCCTTTCCTGTGATTTTGAGATTGACGCAGAGAAATTCAAAAACTATGCTGCAGAAACTAAAAGCCTATACCTATCGCTTTATCCTTGGTACAACATGCTAGCAACCATACACAAAATTCTTTCATGGAGAGAGAATAATCAGATCATGCGTTTTGCCACTTGATCAACTGGCTGAAGAAGCTCAAGAGGCAAATAACAAAGAATATCGCCGAAATCGTGAGTATTGTAGCCGAAAAACCAGTAGGAAGGATACAAATCGAGATATTCCTAACAGGTTTCTCATTGCATCGGATCCACTACTTTCGATTAAATCCGGTTTTTCACGAATGAAAACTCACAACCTTCCACCAGAAACCATATCTCTACTCAAAACACTAACTGCTCCTGTTCCTGCTCTTGATCCAGCTCTAGCTCCTGCTCCTATTTCCTATTCAGATAATGATTAAAGTTTCTTTTATAACAAATAAATGAAAAAAAAATTACCAAAAACAAAAAAGAAAAAAATCAAGGTATTAAAGAAAATTCAAAACGTTAAAATTGTTTGATTATATTTTATCTCCTATATATGTACATATTTCATACGTATATGGTATAGCCTTTGTTCTCAAAATTTGCATTACTAAAACAAAGTTTTAACTTTTCCAGTCAAATTAGACTAACATTGTTGCAATCATTAAGATTTTAGGAATTAAGTTCCGCTAGAATTCGAAAATTTCACACTATGCGCCGTAAAGGTAAAAAGTGTGACGAGGGGTGTAATATTGGGTTGGATTTTATTGTAGGGACAAAAGGATTAGATCATGTGCTCGATATGTGTTTAATAAACGACGTTTCGACCATATATCCCCCCTCTCCAAGCAAATAACAGGCTTGAGATTCAATGATCTAATTACATATAGATCACTTATTCTGCTCCATGGCATCATGCAATCTCAACAACCTGACTACTTGTACAATAGACTTAATTTTCCCAATTCCGAAAGAACGACTGTCCTAGGTTAGGTAAGAGTGGCTGTTGGAAATACCAACCCACTTAGGCCTATTGGCCCATTGTGATGCCACGTGGATCTATGATCTTCTTACTACTGGAACCAGTTTGAGCTTATAATAAAGCGTAGAAGACTGTTAACGTCTATTTTTTCTAGATCGCTTAGGTCGTTGTAGAAGAAAGCTCCTAGATGAAGCTTCCTTCTCTGAGAGAGAGCTGGGCATGTGCAGAGTAGGTGGGGGATTGTCTCCTCCTCTTCCTCGTCCATGCAGCTTCTACAGAAATCATTAGTAAAAGCGCCAAGCCTTCTTGCGTGCTTGCTTATGAGGCAGTGCCCAGTGATGACACCTATTATGGCGCTGAGATATTTCCTTTTTAAAAGGATCAGACACTTTGAGCGACTCAGATCCAGCCTTGGCCAGATCTGTTTGGTCGCTAAACATGTTTGTCCAGCAGTCCACCTAAGGTCTGTTCTTTTATTGGCATCTAGCTTTAGTGTTATTTTGCACGTAGCGATTGGTATACCTATACTACCTTTGTCCGGTAGGATAAGTAGAGTGGTTCCAATTTTGGCGAGTTCATCGGCTCTGCAGTTCCCTGGAATGTCTCTGTGGCCCGGCACCCAAAAAAGGTGAATTTTGAACTGCTCTGCCATCTCCATGAGAGATGATCGGCATTCAAGGGCGGTCTTAGAATATAATGAGACCGAGTCCAGGGACTTGATGGCGGCCTGACTATCCGAAAATATGCGGATATCCTTTGCAGATATTACGTTTTTCTTCAGCCAGGACAGAGCTTCTTTAATCGCCAAAATTTCCGCCTGGAACACTTTACAGTCATTTGGAAGGCGGAAAGAGAGGCTTAGATTTAGCTTATCTGAGAAAACACCGCCACCAACTCCGCTATCGGTTTTAGATCCATCTGTGTAGAGATGGATTGACTTGTCCTCCATGAAAGCATCCTCCTCCCAGAATGATCTAGAGGGGAAGCTTACATGGAAGTTTTTGTCAAACCAAAGTTCAGGTATGGTGTAATCGATGTTCTCTGTGAGGATTCCTAATGTATTAAGAATATCGGCGTGGCCAAATGAATTATTTGTCCACTGTTAAGTCGCTTTAAGGCGAATAGCTGCAGTCGCAGCTACTTGCTTGCTAAAAATGTCGAGGGGTGTCAAGTGAAGCAGAATATCTAATGCCGCAGAAGGGGTAGACCGCAAGGCTCCGCTTGTGCATAGACATGCTGTTCTTTGGACTCTGCTTAGTTTAATGCGGTTGACTGCATTTTCCAAGGCCGTCCACCAGACTACCACCCCGTAAGTAAGTATCTGTCTTATGACCGAGATGTATAGCCAGTGGGTTATGCGAGGTTGAAGGTCCCATTTGTTCCCAATGGCTTTTTTGCAAGAGAATAAAGCTATTGTAGCCTTATTGACTCTTTCTTGAATGTTAGGTTTCCAGTTTAGTTTCCTGTCAAAAATGAGACCCAGATATTTTGCTGTATCGGAAAAAACTAAACTGGTACCGTTTATTGATCTATGATTGGAATTTTATATTTCCTAGAAAAGAGCACAAGATCAGTTTTATGGGGGGTTTATTCCCAATCCACAGCGATCTGCCCAGCGGGTTAATCTGTTGAGATTTACTTGGAGGAGTTCTTTAATGGTATTTAAATGTTTTCCTGAGACGGCTTTGGCAACGTCATCCCCATAGGCCATCACTCTGCCACCACCCGCTTCCAGGTATACCAGTAGTTCGTTAACTACTAAGTTCCAGAGAAGGGGAGAGAGTACACCGCCTTGCGGCGTACCTCTACTGACATATATTTTAGCAGAAGTCTCACCCAGTTTGGAGTTGATTATCCTGCTTTTTAGCATTAGACTGATCAGCTCCCCAAGTGAGCCGTCTACCTGCAGAGTTGACAGGGCAGTCGTGATTGCGGATGTGTTGACGTTGTTAAAGGCGCCCTCTATGTCTAGGAAAGAAACCTTTGTGTACTCCTTATATTGTAGGGATCGTTCGATGTGGCCAGTCAGAGAGTGTAAAGCCGTTTCCACCGACTTTCCTTTACAGTACGCATGTTGAGCCGTAGACAGAAGTCTTGGATCAACTTCAGCTCGAATATGGATATCAATCAGTCGTTCTAAAGTTTTCAAAAGGAATGATGATAGACTTATAGGTCTGAGGTGATTTGCGACTACATGAGAACATTTTCCAGCTTTGGGAATGAATACTACATTGACTTCTCTCCATAGCAGTGGAATGTGGATAAGCTCTAGACAGCTCCTCATAATATTTTCCAACACTGGTAGAATAATATCTGAGGACCTCTGTAGCTCGGCAGGTATAATACCGTCCGGACCAGCAGACTTGTATGGTTTGAAGCCATGTAACGCCCAGAGCAGTTTGTCTCTCGTAATCAGACCATGAATTTTGGTCACGGTTGCAGTAGGCCTGTTTGGGCTGCTACTGGCCGCGAGTTGAGAGCTACCTGGAAACTGGGTGTCCAAAAGCAGGTTGAGTGATTCATCACTTGAGGTTGTCCAAGAGCCATCGGTTTTTTTCAAACAGCTGGGCATCATAGGATTTGTGGAGAGGATTTTTCTAAGCCGCGATGCCTCAGAGGTTTCTGCAATTTTGTCACAGAATGACCTCCAGGATTGTCGCTTTGCCTTCCTCAGTTCTTCTTTGTATAATTTGAGGGATTCTTTATATGAGTCCCAGTCGGTCACTTTTCTTGTGCTTTTTGTTGCGTTGAAAAGTTTTCTGCAGCCGTTTCTGAGCAGTCCCAGTGCCGATGTCCACCAATGTGGCTTTTTCTTGCCACTTGGTTGAATAAGAGGGCAGGAAGCGGCCATAGCCTTATTGAGAGCCAGAGTAAATTCCCTGACTTTCATGTCAAGCTCATTGGTGTCACGCGGGGGACTTGATAGTTCAGAGGATAACGTTTTTGACAGTATTCCTCTGTATTTTGACCAATCAGTTTTCCGGTAGTTCCGGAAAGTTGGTTGGCTGGGGGGAACATCACTCAGACTGAATTGGATGTATCTATGGTCTGAAAAGGAGTGTTCAGACGATACCATCCAGTTTGTTAGCCTTGGGTGATGCTGTCGGAGACAAGTGTAATATCTAACACTTCTTGTCGGTTTCTTGTTATAAAAGTGGGCTCATTGCCAATATTGCAAATTAAGAGGTTAGTACTTAAAATATAGTCTAAAAGTGACACCTCTATCATTGATGTCGGTACTGCCCCATACCATATGACGTGCGTTAGCGTCGCATCCGATTATGAGGCCAGTTTTTTGCCTTCCAGCTTCCAGTACCACCCTTTCTAGGTTATCACCAGGGAGTGGGCCCACTTGGTCGTGGCCAAGTTAAGCCGATGCCAGCCAGTAGGAGCCTTTGGCAGTCTCTAGTCTGACAACGGTTAAGTCGGGGTCACTGAGGTTGGGAAGTAGAAATACATTAAGGCTACGTTTCACTAATATACAAGTTCTAATCTTACCTTTGTCTCTTGTATAGAGCGGAGCGTATGTGGGTGTCCTAAGTCCACGAACCACGCCTTCTGCAATCCATGGTTCCTGGATTAGGATTATGTCTTCTGCGTTTTTAGAAAGACGCAGAATGAGTGCGGCCGAAACCTTTTTAGAGTGGTGGAGATTAATCTGGAGAAACCGTATCATTGCTACAGTCTTCCAGAGTCGCCTCCACCACGGTGTTGTTGAGGTCCTCCGATTCTGAAGATTTGCCCAAGAGCTCGTCTTCTGTCTCTGATCGTGTAGGACCTCTAATTGCTTCGTCATCGGTTTCCATTTCCGACAGTGTTTCAGAAGAGGAGACCGACGGCTTGATAGTCACCTCGGACAGATTGGAGTCGTCGCTATCCAATTCCGGAAAGGATATCGACGCTCCAAGATCCAAGGTTGTGATGTCAGGTATTAAAGGATGAGGACGACTGTCCTAATCCAACCTAGATTTAATTGTCTGCAGTCCGAGCGTACATTTTTCGTCCATGTCACCCGCCAGTGGAACTCACTACCAATTCAACTTAGGAGAATCACAAACGCACACACCTTTAAAACTGATCTTTTTAAATTCCCGGCCGGAGACACATAACTTAACTTAACTTAACTTCTTAAATGTAACTTTTATGTAATTATTTACTCTTTGTATTATTATTTGTATTTTGAAGCCAATCACAAAATATAAGATTGTAATCTTAATGTGAAATTATACATATTCAATAAATATCAAATATCAAATATCAAAAAATATCAAATATCATGGGTGTGAGACTATTAAGGTTGCTGGATTCTATGGCTTCTAGGACGATTGTAGGCAGTCTGGGTTGGGAAGCGCTACGATCATTAAAGTGTAAATTGTCTCAGGTAGAGTTAGAAAAGTTAACGATTAATAACAGGGATGGAGTGGAGGTAGTTGGGGCTATAAATGTAAACACAAGGGAAGAAAATGTCGTGAAAGTGATGGAAATACTCGTGATTCCGAAGCTATTGCATAGCCTTATTTTACTTGCGGGTTTTTGGGAACGTTTATCTATTATTCCAGATCTACGAAAACGAGCTTGGAGTCTTAGGGAAGAAGTAGAGAGTCTTAGCTTTGAAGACTGTCAGAAAAGTCGTGCTAAGACAGCTAAAAATACTGTTGGTAGGGACCCTTTAAAACTGGTGGGGGGAAGTCTATAATAAAAGAAAAAGTACTGTTTTTGCTACCTGGTTCAAATGAACTGACCCGTTTATTATTTCTTAATGTTTTAAATACCAAAATAATGCTGAGTTCATAATTTACGAAATATAAAACGCAAACAATTTTCACACGCTCTGCCAGCAATATGATACTCCTGAGATATCATGCTGATTGAATGGTTACTACAGATAAAAACAACTGTCTGATGTTATCATCATGATATGCTGGGGCCACCTTATGCAGAAGTTAGGCAGATTTATAGCATATTTCCACAGGCACTTCTAATTTCCTGTGTAGCTGCGTTCTAACTGCTAGTTGTGGTGGTCGCCTTTGAGCACTTTGCTGCTGGATGAGGAAAAATACTGCAACTATTATCAGAACTATCGCCGCGGTGTAGTGTTGAATTTTCTAAAAAGTGCTCCTGACCTTTTGAATTTTAATTGCATGCTCCAAATTTATCATCTTCTGAGTAAGACCTGCATGCAAAACGGAAGATTCCTCTTGTATGAGTCGGAAATCAGTTAACTGCTGCCTCAGATTAGTTTTGGCATAACCTTCTAGTGATGGCTTCCTTCCCGATATTTATGATTGGTTCTGACGTATCATACATTCGGATTGCAGTCGCAGAATTAAACTGCTGCCTAATGTACATGTCCGCTTGTTAAAGTTGCAAATAATGTCGATAGTAGTTTCTCCAGGCATGGAGAATATCCAGGTGTTTAGATGATTCCTTGCTATCCATTAAGCCTTTGCTGGAATATTGCGTGTTGCGCATGATGATGATAAATTCATGTTATGGTGCAATATACTCATCTCATAGGAACGTACTGACGAACTGGCGGTGAATGTTGGACTTTGCAGATTGCAGCAACATATGCTGGTTGACCTTTTATTACACGACGCAAACTCTGCCTTAGTCATGAGGTAATAGTGGTAAAATGTAATATATTTAAGTTTGAACAAATGAGGTCTCTGTTCCGTATCTTATATATAGAAAAATATGTTATAAAAGAAACGCGAAGTTTAAAACGTTATAAAAATTACTTTATTCCAACTACTCACTATGAATATTTGGGAAGAAGTGACTTCTTGTATTGACATTTGACAATGCTAGTTTTAGTTTTGTTATTTTTTAGTACAATAGACGGAGCCACGGGGGGTGGCCGTGGTGTAGTGGTAGTAGCAAACGCTTCTCACTCGGAGGGTCCAGGTTCGAATCCTGCCCATGGCAAAATCAATTTTTCATTGTATAATTGGAACTCAGACAAAAAAATTCTGCGTGTGAAGGCATAACACTGACACGTAGATTTGGCTGTTATAACAGTTTCAAGCAATGAAAAAAATACTTTGAATTATATCTCGAATCACTCTGAGTGAAGAATAACTCTCCGTCCTATTCGGACTCCCACCCCTGGAGAGCAAACATAGAAACCAAACACACCTGAGTTTCAAACCACTACAAAAACAATTTTCCTTTCTCTTCCTTCTATCTTTCCGCCCGCGCCATGGCAACAGTAAAAGGGTATCAACCCCTTAGGCGCGCGTAAATTATAAAAAAAAAAAAAAAAAAAATATGATAATGTAGTGAGATGATAATATAAATAAAAATTTACTTAAGAGAATGTTAATAAATATCATGAAGAACGTATACATTTAATATCATGAATGCAAATAAATAAATATTATGTGATTCAATTTTTTTTCAATTCATTCACAACAAGTGGTCTTTTTCCGGACTGACTAATAGATAGTCCGGTGATGGTACAATGCAAATAAAGTTTTCTGTGTAGCTTGTTGGCACTGGTAGCACATTAAAAGCCTTAAACTCCTTATTGTACAAAAGGGGTAGCGTTATTTCGATGATGATGTTGTTTACCATAACTCTTCCCTTCGGATGCAGCTCCTTGTACAGTTGCCTTCAACAATTTCGCTTCATTGGCGGCAGCAAGCGAATCGGACGATGAAGAGGAGGAAATCTTGTCCATAAGTAACAGCATCAAAATGCTGCAGCAGAGGGTACAGGCCATAAAAGAACAGCAAATGGTCAGAAGGAAGAGGGAAGAGGGAAGAGCATGAGCTATCCCAACAACAACAGCAGTCGCAGCTTGCTCAAAAGCAGTCGCAACAAAAAGCACAGTCAGCACAAGTGCTACAACAACAAAAAGCAGAACAAAAGAAACAACAAGAGCAGCCACAACAACGGCAACAGCTTAAACAGCAGCAGCAGCAACAGCAACAAAAACAACAACAAATTGCAACCAAGGACCTATGTAAGTTGGTCATTGGTAATAATTTCAATATTAAGAGATTGGGGAACGATCGCCATGCCATCCACTGTAATACATGCTCGATGCGTGAAGTGCGCAAAGAACCACAGTTCCGAGGAGTGTGCTCTGGGTAGGGACGGAGCATCCGATAGGACGCAGCTCTCGTGCGTGTTATGTGGGAACGTGGGACACACCGCAAACTATCGGGGTTGTCCTAAGTTCACCGACATTAAAAAAGCAAAATTGGCTCGGCAGCAGAAGGTGGAGTTCAAACGTTCACCTGTTACATTTCAAACACCAGCCGTCACGTCCCAAATTTCCTACGCCCAAATGGCGTCTGGTAGGGGGGCTACGGTACAACAAGCGACTGTTGCTTCTCCGGCGCCAATGCCGAGAACAATGGAAGCTGCACCTAACATGCTAGCCATCTTGCTCGCAATCCAAGGGCAGGTGCAAGAACAGGCCAAACGGGTGGACCAGATCTACGCGCTGCTACCGGGCCTAACGCAACACATGTCGTAATGGGTACGCACATGGTGGAGCAAACTTTGAAGGTCCTTGCGGTGAATGTTAATTCACTGATTAGGATCGAACGAAGAGCCGCGATGTTTAAATTGCTACAAGACCAAACTCCTGATGTGCTTTTCGCTAGCGAAACTAAGCTAACCGATAATCACAAACTGGAGTACAATAATTATATTGTTAGAAGAAGAAACCGGCCCAGATCCAAACGTGGAGGTGGTGTCGCGATCTTCATTAAAGAAGGTATAAAATTTCACAGAGTGTACAAGTGCGTGTTGCGCAGGTTCCGGGTGTTGGAGGCAGTCGTCATTTACATCCCGCTCCGCAGTGGAAAGCGGCTGTACTTGGCCTCTGTTTATGCACCTGATACTTCACAATCCACCCTATTCATTACAGAGCTCGACACGCTTTTTCGACTTCTGAGGCTGGAATCGGGGAAGAATTATTTTATAATCGGCGGGGATCTCAACGCTAGACACAGAAATTAGGGAAATAATTTGCCAAATACTAGAGGAAACCTACTACTCGATTGGTGGGGTCAGCACGATGTCATGTACAGACTCGGTCTTAAAGCGACGGATAACCCATCGTTTCCCAGAGGCGGGTCTTATTTGGATCTACTGCTGTACGACGAACGCATACGACTGACAGGTACGAATTTACAAACGCTAAACTGTCTGCGCACGTTCGTGTATGACAGTGACCATTGCGGTTTTAGCACCGAAATTACAGTTCCTAACGAAATTGCGGAATTGGAGGAGTTTGTCCAAAGATATTCTTACAACTACAGTAAGACTCGATGGACACGCTTCTCCGCAACCTAGACAAGAGCGCTCTCCTCGAACACGCTCCACCCACCGTCCAATTGGAATTTGTCAAACGAGGAGATCGACAATTACCTAAAACAAATGGACGAGACAATTAAACAAACTATGGACACTACAATACCGCGGTATCGACGTACGACTAACGAAGACCTGTTCCGCAATCCTACTATTGACGCACTGCACCGACAGAAAAGTAGACTTCTGACAAGACTCAATAACTTGTATAGACAGTTAACTGACCGACAAGACCCGGAGATTAGGACACTGAATTCGTCGATTAAAAATATTCAAACGCTAATAAAACAGAATTACAGAATTTCTGTAAGTTTGTATTGGAACAACAAGGTTCGGGCTGTAAACACCAGCAACCCGAATATGTTTCCGCAAATAAGTAAACTATTTCGGAGAAAAAATCAAAACGACCTTCAGTGTCTTAAAATAGCCCGGACAACAGACAACGAACGATTACTGACAATAGCAGGTATTGATCCAAATGAGGCCGCTGATGATGACGACTTTTTTGTGATCGAGGATCCACAGGAGAAAGTTGAGACCATAGGGGCGACTTTCCAGGAAGTATACAAGGCCATTGATATCATTGGCCCTAATTATGACCTGGACAATCGCGTCTTGGTGCACGACTTCTGCATTCGAAATGAAATGGGGAACTGGCGATCCGAAGGCTCTGGTTTTACCCAGTTCAACGACGAAAATATGGCCAATAATGTCATTGCCAGAGAGGGTGACCTATCCCCATTCATTTCGAAGGAAGAACTCCATGAGATCTTCGACACAATCAGGACTAAGAAATCAGTGGGGACCGATGGTATTCCGAACATCGTGCTTCGACATCTTCCTCTAGAAGCGGTGGACATTTACACCACCCTGTTTAATAATGCAATGAATAATGCACATTATCCAGCGCATTGGAAAACGGCGGTGGTTCAACCTATCCCCAAAAAGGGGAAGGATATATCCAATCCGGCGAATCTCCGGTCGATAAGTCTCCTTCCGAATATCAGTAAGGTTTTTGAAAAAGTAATCAATAGAGCTCTGTCTAGGTGGGTTGAGGACAAACATATAGTTCCGGATAATCAATTCGGTTTTAAGGCGGGACATGATATCTCACATGCCGCGTCTAAACTGGTGTCCGATATCCAATGGAACAAAGGCAAGAAACAGTGCAGTGGTGCCTGCCTTGTTAACTTGGAGAAGGCCTTCGACACCGTATGGTTAGAGGGTCTTTTCTATAAGCTGACTAGGCTGGGGATCAGTAAACCACTCTTGTACATTCTTTATAATATGTTAACCAACAGGCAGTTCATCGTGAAAAATGGTGATGTGACTTCTGTTGGAATATTTCAAATTAAAAATGGTCTTCAGCAAGGTGCGGTCAATTCGCCGATCCTTTTCAACATTTTTACAAGCGACTTGATAGGTTCACTTCCCCATACTATTGCATACGCAGACGATTTGGTAGCGTACAGAACAGGTCCAAAAATCGAGGTCATTAATACTCTCTTGCAGCATGACTTCGATAAGATAAGACGATTTCGCGATGACTGGAAGTTGAAAATCAACTTTCAGAAGTCGGAAACCATTCTCTTTAGGACGCCGTTGTCTGGAGCCTCTAGGGATACCAGGAAAAATTGGCGAAAGTTCTCTATCGTTGGACAACGCGGACAACCTCTTGCCTGTCGAAATGTTGTCAGATACCTTGGAATCTGGCTAGATCAGTTTCTGTATTTTGGCAAAAATGTAGATGCTGCTCTGGCCAGAGCTAAAGGTGCTTTTGCCCTTACAAAGAGACTGTTTTATAGCAGCCAACTCGATGCGAGGGTAAAGGTAATCTGCTACATGGCCCTTATCAGGCCCATGCTGGTATTTGGTTGTCCCGTGTGGTTTAATGTACGAGCAAGCTTAATGGAAAAGATTCGGGTGTTTGAGAGGGCTTGTCTTAGGGCTTGTCTTCGCTTGTATAGAACACCAGAGTCGGAGTACAAGAAATTTTATCCTAACGAGGTCCTTTACAATAGGGCGAACCTAATATGAGTGGACAACTTCGTAATTAAGCTGACTCGAAGGCACATTGCAAGAGCAATGACCTCGACGAATAACCTGATATATGGGGCTTACTACCCCAATTACCTTTACCACGAGAGTGTGCGCTCTGACGGCTTCGTTCCACCGGAAGCATTCCTCTACCTAGATCAGATAGGGTTGATCCAGGATAGATCAGCGGTGCCGTTAATCTTCCATGTCGCTCGGACAGCTGGGGACAGGCGACTCAACTACAACAGAGACGTCGCGCACGGCAGTTTGGATCGCCTCCGGTTCAGTAGGGCGGTGGGGAATCGCGATAAGAGGGATGTCGTTCGGCAGCACCAGCATTTCTGGTGGTTGAATGATGGGGAAGATGTTTCGTCGTCGTTTGCGTCAATTACGGACCAGCCTCACTAATGAGGCAGAGCTGACCAATCTATTTGCTCAGTAAATAGCGATGGCCAGCTTACATAGATTTAGGTTAGCATTTAAGAAACATATACATATATCAGTGTATACAAAGGTGTATACTGATATATGTATATGATTGTGTATAATGACTATGTGTGTTTATGTGTGTATTGTACATTTAGGTTAGGTAGGCTAAGGTTTATTTTAAGTTAGATATTAAGTTTTTATAAAAAATTAAAAAATGTTCATATGCTAATTTTTTGTAAACAAATTTTTTCTTAGCCTTAAGTATAGAAAGTAAGTATTTATAAATAAAATGTAAATGCAGTCGAAAGACATAGATATAAGTATTCAGAGTAGCTTAGAGTGCCTGTGTGGGGCCAGTAAGTTAGTATAAGATTGTTAAGTAAATGTAAGCTAGCATTTAAGCATTTTTTGTTAGAATGTAAGAGTTAGTGTTAAGAAAATAAAATGCATTTAAAACTAAAAGGAAGATTGTCCGAAAGAGAGGGAACGCTTTTTATTGAAGTGGGAAGAAGAAGGGTTACTTCCACCGAGAATCCATTTCTAAAGTGGATTCTCGGGTGCAACACATCGTTTTTTTCCATATCGTTCCATTTCTGACATATTTTTTCATTCTAGTTTTGATCGTTGACGAGAAAGGAAGTGTGAAGAATAGGAAAAAAGGTATGTTTCAGGCCAACTACTCAAATTTAAAAATTAAAAATGCTCCGATTCAAGTGTTCCACTTGTCTAAAAGTCTTCCAACCCCATGACAATGTGAACACGACGTTCATGGTGAGGACTTTCATCCCGTCGCCAATGTAAACAGGCACATTGACTTTTTTTCCTTACGGTAGATCAATGCTCACAAAATACATTGCTATCGCAATAGTACGTACATATATCGTATATAACAAACAAGATAAATCTTCCAGACGCAATTGGGAAAACTTTCTGGTACAGAAAAATTCTAGTGCTAACGGCAAAACAAATAAGTTACTAAAACTCGAAAACATTTTTACTTTTCTTGAAGATTCCTTTCGGTCGTTAGAAGCTGTGAAGTCCAAAGTTTCTCCAAATTCTAACAAAAATCAAGTATATTCTATATCTTTACACACTACAAAACGCAACAATTCTAAAACCCCATCGTGTATCTGTTGTCAAGAAGCACATTACTTGTATCTTTTTCCTCAGTTCAAAGCCTTCACTTCTGACAAGAAAATTGCTTTTGCGAAAAACAATAATTTTTGTCTTAACTGTCTGGTACAAAGACATGCTGTTTCTCAGTGCAAAATTAAATACAGAAAATAGAAGCTCGTCGAATGTACAAAGTACTTCCAATAATCTTTCATCAAAACCGTTAGCACAATCATTGCTGTGTACTGATTCCACTTCTATTGCATTCCCACAAATTCTTCTCGCTACAGCAAAGGTCATAATTTCCACAAATTCTGGTGATTATATTCTGAGAGCTCTCTTAGATCAAGGATCTCAAACTTCATTTGTAACTGAAAGATGTGTTCAACGTCTAAATCTTACAAAATATCCTTTCAATTGCGTAGTCAGTGGAATAGATTCTTCAATTTCAACCGTCTGCAAGGGTTTTGTAGAGTTTCTTTTAAAATCGTGTACAAATACAAATTTCAAAATACAAGTAAAAGCTCTAATTATGACATCAATCAGTGATTATGTTAATACATATCCAATTGCTTATAATTTACCAAGAGAATTTAAAAAGATCTGATCCATTGTTTTCGGAGCCAGGAAATGTTGATATACTCATAGGTGCAGATATTTTCCACGAAATTATACTTGACGGCTTTATCAGACCTAAAAACGAACAGGCCAAGCGGGTGGACCAGATCTACGCGCGGCTACCGGGCCTAACGCAACACATGTCGTAATGGGTACGCACATGGTGGAGCAAACTTTGAAGGTCCTTGCGGTGAATGTTAATTCACTGATTAGGATCGAACGAAGAGCCGCGATGTTTAAATTGCTACAAGACCAAACTTCTGATGTGCTTTTCGCTAGCGAAACTAAGCTAACCGATAATCACAAACTGGAGTACAATAATTATATTGTTAGAAGAAGAAACCGGCCCAGATCCAAACGTGGAGGTGGTGTCGCGATCTTCATTAAAGAAGGTATAAAATTTCACAGAGTGTACAAGTGCGTGTTGCGCAGGTTCCGGGTGTTGGAGGCAGTCGTCATTTACATCCCGCTCCGCAGTGGAAAGCGGCTGTACTTGGCCTCTGTTTATGCACCTGATACTTCACAATCCACCCTATTCATTACAGAGCTCGACACGCTTTTTCGACTTCTGAGGCTGGAATCGGGGAAGAATTATTTTATAATCGGCGGGGATCTCAACGCTAGACACAGAAATTGGGGAAATAATTTGCCAAATACTAGAGGGAACCTACTACTCGATTGGTGGGGTCAGCACGATGTCATGTACAGACTCGGTCTTAAAGCGACGGATAACCCATCGTTTCCCAGAGGCGGGTCTTATTTGGATCTACTGCTGTACGACGAACGCATACGACTGACAGGTACGAATTTACAAACGCTAAACTGTCTGCGCACGTTCGTGTATGACAGTGACCATTGCGGTTTTAGCACCGAAATTACAGTTCCTAACGAAATTGCGGAATTGGAGGAGTTTGTCCAAAGATATTCTTACAACTACAGTAAGACTCGATGGACACGCTTCTCCGCAACCTTGACAAGAGCGCTCTCCTCGAACACGCTCCACCCACCGTCCAATTGGAATTTGTCAAACGAGGAGATCGACAATTACCTAAAACAAATGGACGAGACAATTAAACAAACTATGGACACTACAATACCGCGGTATCGACGTACGACTAACGAAGACCTGTTCCGCAATCCTACTATTGACGCACTGCACCGACAGAAAAGTAGACTTCTGACAAGACTCAATAACTTGTATAGACAGTTAACTGACCGACAAGACCCGGAGATTATTACACTGAATTCGTCGATTAAAAATATTCAAACGCTAATAAAACAGAATTACAGAATTTCTGTAAGTTTGTATTGGAACAACAAGGTTCGGGCTGTAAACACCAGCAACCCGAATATGTTTCCGCAAATAAGTAAACTATTTCGGAGAAAAAATCAAAACGACCTTCAGTGTCTTAAAATAGCCCGGACAACAGACAACGAACGATTACTGACAATAGCAGGTATTGATCCAAATGAGGCCGCTGATGATGACGACTTCTTTGTGATCGAGGATCCACAGGAGAAAGTTGAGACCATAGGGGCGACTTTCCAGGAAGTATACAAGGCCATTGATATCATTGGCCCTAATTATGACCTGGACAATCGCGTCTTGGTGCACGACTTCTGCATTCGAAATGAAATGGGGAACTGGCGATCCGAAGGCTCTGGTTTCACCCAGTTCAACGACGAAAATATGGCCAATAATGTCATTGCCAGAGAGGGTGACCTATCCCAATTCATTTCGAAGGAAGAACTCCATGAGATCTTCGACACAATCAGGACTAAGAAATCAGTGGGGACCGATGGTATTCCGAACATCGTGCTTCGACATCTTCCTCTAGAAGCGGTGGACATTTACACCACCCTGTTTAATAATGCAATGAATAATGCACATTATCCAGCGCATTGGAAAACGGCGGTGGTTCAACCTATCCCCAAAAAGGGGTAGGATATATCCAATCCGGCGAATCTCCGGTCGATAAGTCTCCTTCCGAATATCAGTAAGGTTTTTGAAAAAGTAATCAATAGAGCTCTGTCTAGGTGGGTTGAGGACAAACATATAGTTCCGGATAATCAATTCGGTTTTAAGGCGGGACATGATATCTCACATGCCGCGTCTAAACTGGTGTCCGATATCCAATGGAACAAAGGCAAGAAACAGTGCAGTGGTGCCTGCCTTGTTAACTTGGAGAAGGCCTTCGACACCGTATGGTTAGAGGGTCTTTTCTATAAGCTGACTAGGCTGGGGATCAGTAAACCACTCTTGTACATTCTTTATAATATGTTAACCAACAGGCAGTTCATCGTGAAAAATGGTGATGTGACTTCTGTTGGAATATTTCAAATTAAAAATGGTCTTCAGCAAGGTGCGGTCAATTCGCCGATCCTTTTCAACATTTTTACAAGCGACTTGATAGGTTCACTTCCCCATACTATTGCATACGCAGACGATTTGGTAGCGTACAGAACAGGTCCAAAAATCGAGGTCATTAATACTCTCTTGCAGCATGACTTCGATAAGATAAGACGATTTCGCGATGACTGGAAGTTGAAAATCAACTTTCAGAAGTCGGAAACCATTCTCTTTAGGACGCCGTTGTCTGGAGCCTCTAGGGATACCAGGAAAAATTGGCGAAAGTTCTCTATCGTTGGACAACGCGGACAACCTCTTGCCTGTCGAAATGTTGTCAGATACCTTGGAATCTGGCTAGATCAGTTTCTGTATTTTGGCAAAAATGTAGATGCTGCTCTGGCCAGAGCTAAAGGTGCTTTTGCCCTTACAAAGAGACTGTTTTATAGCAGCCAACTCGATGCGAGGGTAAAGGTAATCTGCTACATGGCCCTTATCAGGCCCATGCTGGTATTTGGTTGTCCCGTGTGGTTTAATGTACGAGCAAGCTTAATGGAAAAGATTCGGGTGTTTGAGAGGGCTTGTCTTAGGGCTTGTCTTCGCTTGTATAGAACACCAGAGTCGGAGTACAAGAAATTTTATCCTAACGAGGTCCTTTACAATAGGGCGAACCTAATATGAGTGGACAACTTCGTAATTAAGCTGACTCGAAGGCACATTGCAAGAGCAATGACCTCGACGAATAACCTGATATATGGGGCTTACTACCCCAATTACCTTTACCACGAGAGTGTGCGCTCTGACGGCTTCGTTCCACCGGAAGCATTCCTCTACCTAGATCAGATAGGGTTGATCCAGGATAGATCAGCGGTGCCGTTAATCTTCCATGTCGCTCGGACAGCTGGGGACAGGCGACTCAACTACAACAGAGACGTCGCGCACGGCAGTTTGGATCGCCTCCGGTTCAGTAGGGCGGTGGGGAATCGCGATAAGAGGGATGTCGTTCGGCAGCACCAGCATTTCTGGTGGTTGAATGATGGGGAAGATGTTTCGTCGTCGTTTGCGTCAATTACGGACCAGCCTCACTAATGAGGCAGAGCTGACCAATCTATTTGCTCAGTAAATAGCGATGGCCAGCTTACATAGATTTAGGTTAGCATTTAAGAAACATATACATATATCAGTGTATACAAAGGTGTATACTGATATATGTATATGATTGTGTATAATGACTATGTGTGTTTATGTGTGTATTGTACATTTAGGTTAGGTAGGCTAAGGTTTATTTTAAGTTAGATATTAAGTTTTTATAAAAAATTAAAAAATGTTCATATGCTAATTTTTTGTAAACAAATTTTTTCTTAGCCTTAAGTATAGAAAGTAAGTATTTATAAATAAAATGTAAATGCAGTCGAAAGACATAGATATAAGTATTCAGAGTAGCTTAGAGTGCCTGTGTGGGGCCAGTAAGTTAGTATAAGATTGTTAAGTAAATGTAAGCTAGCATTTAAGCATTTTTTGTTAGAATGTAAGAGTTAGTGTTAAGAAAATAAAATGCATTTAAAACTAAAAGGAAGATTGTCCGAAAGAGAGGGAACGCTTTTTATTGAAGTGGGAAGAAGAAGGGTTACTTCCACCGAGAATCCATTTCTAAAGTGGATTCTCGGGTGCAACACATCGTTTTTTTCCATATCGTTCCATTTCTGACATATTTTTTCATTCTAGTTTTGATCGTTGACGAGAAAGGAAGTGTGAAGAATAGGAAAAAAGGTATGTTTCAGGCCAACTACTCAAATTTAAAAATTAAAAATGCTCCGATTCAAGTGTTCCACTTGTCTAAAAGTCTTCCAACCCCATGACAATGTGAACACGACGTTCATGGTGAGGACTTTCATCCCGTCGCCAATGTAAACAGGCACATTGACTTTTTTTCCTTACGGTAGATCAATGCTCACAAAATACATTGCTATCGCAATAGTACGTACATATATCGTATATAACAAACAAGATAAATCTTCCAGACGCAATTGGGAAAACTTTCTGGTACAGAAAAATTCTAGTGCTAACGGCAAAACAAATAAGTTACTAAAACTCGAAAACATTTTTACTTTTCTTGAAGATTCCTTTCGGTCGTTAGAAGCTGTGAAGTCCAAAGTTTCTCCAAATTCTAACAAAAATCAAGTATATTCTATATCTTTACACACTACAAAACGCAACAATTCTAAAACCCCATCGTGTATCTGTTGTCAAGAAGCACATTACTTGTATCTTTTTCCTCAGTTCAAAGCCTTCACTTCTGACAAGAAAATTGCTTTTGCGAAAAACAATAATTTTTGTCTTAACTGTCTGGTACAAAGACATGCTGTTTCTCAGTGCAAAATTAAATACAGAAAATAGAAGCTCGTCGAATGTACAAAGTACTTCCAATAATCTTTCATCAAAACCGTTAGCACAATCATTGCTGTGTACTGATTCCACTTCTATTGCATTCCCACAAATTCTTCTCGCTACAGCAAAGGTCATAATTTCCACAAATTCTGGTGATTATATTCTGAGAGCTCTCTTAGATCAAGGATCTCAAACTTCATTTGTAACTGAAAGATGTGTTCAACGTCTAAATCTTACAAAATATCCTTTCAATTGCGTAGTCAGTGGAATAGATTCTTCAATTTCAACCGTCTGCAAGGGTTTTGTAGAGTTTCTTTTAAAATCGTGTACAAATACAAATTTCAAAATACAAGTAAAAGCTCTAATTATGACATCAATCAGTGATTATGTTAATACATATCCAATTGCTTATAATTTACCAAGAGAATTTAAAAAGATCTGATCCATTGTTTTCGGAGCCAGGAAATGTTGATATACTCATAGGTGCAGATATTTTCCACGAAATTATACTTGACGGCTTTATCAGACCTAAAAACGAACAGGCCAAGCGGGTGGACCAGATCTACGCGCGGCTACCGGGCCTAACGCAACACATGTCGTAATGGGTACGCACATGGTGGAGCAAACTTTGAAGGTCCTTGCGGTGAATGTTAATTCACTGATTAGGATCGAACGAAGAGCCGCGATGTTTAAATTGCTACAAGACCAAACTTCTGATGTGCTTTTCGCTAGCGAAACTAAGCTAACCGATAATCACAAACTGGAGTACAATAATTATATTGTTAGAAGAAGAAACCGGCCCAGATCCAAACGTGGAGGTGGTGTCGCGATCTTCATTAAAGAAGGTATAAAATTTCACAGAGTGTACAAGTGCGTGTTGCGCAGGTTCCGGGTGTTGGAGGCAGTCGTCATTTATATCCCGCTCCGCAGTGGAAAGCGGCTGTACTTGGCCTCTGTTTATGCACCTGATACTTCACAATCCACCCTATTCATTACAGAGCTCGACACGCTTTTTCGACTTCTGAGGCTGGAATCGGGGAAGAATTATTTTATAATCGGCGGGGATCTCAACGCTAGACACAGAAATTGGGGAAATAATTTGCCAAATACTAGAGGGAACCTACTACTCGATTGGTGGGGTCAGCACGATGTCATGTACAGACTCGGTCTTAAAGCGACGGATAACCCATCGTTTCCCAGAGGCGGGTCTTATTTGGATCTACTGCTGTACGACGAACGCATACGACTGACAGGTACGAATTTACAAACGCTAAACTGTCTGCGCACGTTCGTGTATGACAGTGACCATTGCGGTTTTAGCACCGAAATTACAGTTCCTAACGAAATTGCGGAATTGGAGGAGTTTGTCCAAAGATATTCTTACAACTACAGTAAGACTCGATGGACACGCTTCTCCGCAACCTTGACAAGAGCGCTCTCCTCGAACACGCTCCACCCACCGTCCAATTGGAATTTGTCAAACGAGGAGATCGACAATTACCTAAAACAAATGGACGAGACAATTAAACAAACTATGGACACTACAATACCGCGGTATCGACGTACGACTAACGAAGA